>JAECWI010000868.1:2400000-3600000 GCA_018150345.1 Drosophila equinoxialis | reverse complement strand
CAAGTCATGGCAAAAGGCAAAGGCAAAGGCAACGGCAGGCAGCACTGGCAAAAAGCATAGACGGATAGCAGCCAAAACAAAACACTTAACAGCTGCCAAAGCGCTGACTGAGTGACCTGAAGCGCAGCTCAATGGAGTTTGGCCAAAAGGTGGGGTTGCAAATGGGCCAGGGAGATGGATGGCGGTTAGGGGTAGAGTGCTGGCAACGGTAGCTGGTCAAGTGGCCACCCTCCATTTTTCATTCCTGATGGTTGAGGTGAGGCGGGGAGGCAGATGAAGTGGTCGAAAAGTGGCGCCCTATCACAAATGGCAAAAGCCAAAATGATGAAAGTGCACGGGCACATCAAAGGTGCGAGCTGCCCTAAAGGAGAGTAGTAACGGAGAGTTGGGGTCCAATGGTTGGGTGGTTATATGGTGGGTGGTGGTGTTGTGTGGAGTAGCTCCTGGTGCGCCACTTTGCATAACTGACGGGGAAACGTTCGCTGGGCGCTGACGATGGAAAATAATAAACTAGGAATACGCATGTTGTCGTCGTCGTCGTCGTCGTGGTCGTCGTCGCCGTCTACTGCTTGCCCAGCAAGGGATCGATGCCGTTGCCGTTGCTACTTTCCGTGACCTTTTGTGTGCTTTTGCCTTTTAATGTGGTTTGCCAGGCAGACACCCCTGCAATTTGCAATTAATCAGCAAACAGGCAAACAAGAGGTCTCCCAGTGCATTAACTGCCAGCTCCAAGGTGGAAGTTGGCACAGTCTACGAGAGACAGACAGACAGACAGGATACATGGCCCACACACACACACACACAGGATGATGGGAAGAGGTAAACGAGTTGCAGTTTCATGCAGTTACATTGATAGAAATGTGAATGTTTATGTGTGTGTGTGTGTGGAGTTGCAATTGCAGTGCGCTACTTTGCCCAATAAATTAAACTAAGACTGGGGACGGGGACTGTTTTTAGCTACTGTTATTATTCTTTTGCTATTTTTGTTGTTGTTTTTGTTGCTTAACAGCCAAAAGGGTTAATTTTGTGAAATATTTAAATAGTCAAACCAACCCTGGCCAAAACTCCCTCTGGGTAGAGGGAGCATTTATTTCAATTTCGAGCACAACCCCGCGCTGTGCCTTTCATTTATTTTGCATTCACAAGTTTTTAATTTCATTTGCACATTAAAGTCAATAATATAATGCACTTAATTGCATTAGAGAGACCCACAAGTCACCACCCACTCATGTGTTTCAAGGCAAATACATAAAGAAAATATATGAGATAACGATGATTATGGTTCAAGGCTTTTGCCTCTAGTCAGTTAGATAAAACTGCATAGTGTAGATGACTCAAGTTCTATTTTCCATCTAATCAAATTTAGCAAATATTCCAAAAATGGACAAAATTAGTTAAATTTAATCCAAAGTTAAAATTTTGAAGTAAGCTAAATAATATTTGTTTGTAATTGGGTGGATATATATCCTATATTCAACCTTCAAATTCCATAAAGGATACCTTTTTCAATGTTTCAATTCTAAATTTAACAAGATTGAGTGAATTTAACTTTAAGGTTAATCATCTACTACATCTTTGTCATTTATTTCTTTTCAATATTCTTCATGTACATATATGTATGTAGTTATTGCATATTGTGTTCTTTGTGATTATTTTGTGGTATTTTCCAACACTTTCATCTAAGTAAAATTCGGATTATAAGACAATAGAAGAGCTAAATGGAAAGTAAGAATGGCAAGCTAGGAAAATTATTAAACGTCTTTATCTACAACTACAATGAAATTCTTAAACTTGTAGAGCTAAAAATCACAGCATGAAGCTCGAAATTCAGATCCGATATACTAAAAAGTGGTAGGCAAATGCATTCATTAATAAATTATCGGGGCATGCAAACCGCAAACTAAAACATAGAAGAGAAAACACACACTCACACAGCAAATATGGAGGAGGAGTAGGACAACAATGTGTACAACAAACCAACGCAGCCACCAACGACAACAGAAGCAGCAGCAGCAATATCAACAACAGCAACTACAACAGTCAGCAAAAGGTCCTAGAGTCCTCTGCATGCCAAAGGACGACAACGACAACAATGAGGATGAGGATGAGGACAACAACAGCAACGACGACAAGAACGACGATATCATTACGTAAACGTAAAACTTCCGCCTTAGAAATTCAATTAAACTAATAAATTTTCCATTATCCTTATCGATGGCAGCGAACCGAAGAACTGAAGAGTTGGAGGAGAATATATATATATATATATTGTAGAGAGAATGAGAGAAATCGAGAGAGAGAGAGAGAGGCTGCAATAGGATTGCCATCGAGGTGGATACATGGGAATGGGGTACAGAATTTAAATGCGTCTAAAGTAAACATTAACACACACACACCCCAACATATTTCGCATGCATATGTGTGTGTGTGTGTGTGTGTGTAAAAAAATAACAGCAGCAGTAGCATCAGCAACAACAAGAACAACAAATAGCAACAATTTGCATAAATTAAAACTTAAAATCAAGCGACGATATACAGTCAAATACCCCCCACACTTCAAAGTCAAACAGCTATGCACAAAGAATGAATGCCGGGCTACAATGGGTTAATCATGTCAACTGATATATACAGAAAACCAAGCGAGAGAGAGAGAGAGAGAGAGAGAAAGGATCAAACCAGCAAATCTATTTTCCATTTTCACTGCCTTATGGTAAAACAAACTTCAAATAATCTATAATTGTCAAAAAATAATGTTCCTTAAAGTTAAACAAATTGTATATATTTTTGTTAACTTTTATGTTTCTTATTATATAAGTGTTTAAGTATATTTTGTACTTTATTTTTAAACGAAAGATTTAATAAAGGAATTGAGTCATTTTTAATGTTTTTCATTTTCATTGTTTGAAAAAGTTGTACAGTTTTCTTAAATGATTTTTATTAGCTGCCATCGATATTTAGCCCATTGTTTCGTTCTCTCACCATTCAATTTTCTTGGCTCAATCCATCTGCTATCTCTCTCTCTCTGTGATTATCCCTCTCTCACTCTCTCTCACTGATTCCTTCATCATCTACTGTTTCGGCTTTCTGGCTACAAATTGAAAAATGCCAAATAACAAGGCAGGGCAAGGCGACACACACACACACATACGCACATGAGAGTGGTAATGGGGGGAGGAGGGACATGGAATTCGAGGCTAGGGCGTGATTGCAAGGCGCCTCTGAGGATATAAAGTGGGAGTGAGTGATGATGAGGGAAAGATGGTGAGGCGCTGCAGGCGACGGGCAACAAATAAAAGAAGCGCCAGGGTAAAATTAAAGCATGTTGCATTTATGTACAGTTTTGGACAAACAACCGTGTGGGCAACTGCGTTGTCCATTTAAATTTTCGAGCATATTAAAGGAGACACACACACACACATGTATATATATATATATAGAGAAAGAGACAAGAACAGGATACACGGAGAATTTACATAGCCTGCTACTCCAAGTAAATACGACGGCGACGAGGACAGCAACGACGACGGCCACATGCCCCCACTCACTCTTTCTCACTCGTTCTCTTTGGGTGTTTTTTAGCATGTGGTGCTGGTGCTTTCTTTGTCAGGACACACACGCACACACACACACACATACAGAGAGGTGACTGGGTGCTGCTGTTGCTGCTGCGGCGGCAGGACAAACACGTAAATTAATCTGACAAGTGATACTTCTGGCCTCGGGGCCTTGCTCCACCGTCAAAATGTCGCTGGCCAGGACAGCAGCCATGTGGCAAGCATAAAAGTCCTTTGGACAACACACACACACACACACACACAATGGGACACACATACACATACACTTGCAGGATGCCAACTACAATGCCTAGCCTGGGTTCTCTAGGTTCTCCCCAGAGCTGACTTTTTACTTGATGAGACGCTGACGTCGACCAGTCCCCAGCCAGTTTCAGTAAAGTGAAGCTCTGGGTGCACCGCCCTCCATTTCCCCCATCTGCACCCCTCTTCATCATCATCATCATCGTCATCATCCTCTTCATTCTCGCCACCATGTAGTGAAACCAAAATGTGGAACGGAGCAGTAGGTAGATCCTTCACTTTTATTTACATGTATTGCAGTTATTTTGTATGTAATTTATTTCACAACGGCCTGAGTGCGTTTTCTTTCCCCTACACTCCATTCACACATTGCGCCCTCCCTTTCTTCCTATCCCCGCCCCCTTCCAGCAACAGTTTTTGTTTATTGGTTTTTCTTTGGTTGGGTTCGTCATTCGTCGTTGGCCATCGTCGCCATCCGCTTGACGTTGCTCCAGCTCGAGCTCCTGTCCCGGTCAATTTTGAGTTTTGGTTTTAATGGCAAACTACGCCAAGTGAAATGACCACAGACATTGTCCCCCATAAAGTAAACATTGAGCGCTGTGGCACATGTGGTAAATAAATATTAACTACAATTAAATAAAATAAACCAAGCAGATCTGCAGCAAGATATATTATTCGATCGATAGCTCACTCCATTTCTAGCTATTAACCCTTTCAGGACTCAATTCCGATCGGAAGGGTTTAATGGGCATAAGCAAAAGGAAAGGATTTTGAATGGAACAAAAAAGACCATGATCATTCTTTGATGAACATTGAAACTGATTAAGAATGAATTAAATCCTCATTAATCCTTATTATTATTGGCGTCTTTTATGCTGTTGGTAACTTAACTTTTCTCAAGTTTTTGTTCCAGTCAGTCAGACTTTATAGAGGTAACTCATATTTATTTCCTACTGTGCCCTTTTATGTTCTCTGTCAGTCAACTCTGTGGACATTATTCAGACTTTGCTCAATCGACAGACAATTAATTAATATTTCTTTAAGCAAATTTACACTTGAAAGCAAAGGGAAAAAAAGAGTGAAGACGACGACTTCGGCACACTTTGCCGCTGCTGCTCGTTAATCAATTAAAAACAGTTGTTTTTTTTTTTTTTTTTTCATTTGCATAAACATTTTTGCGTATTGGAGCTTCTGCCATAATTTTTGCACTCACTTTGTTTACATGGAGAATGTTGTGTTGCCCTTACCCTTCCCTTGCCCCTTCATCATTTACACTTGGCCAATTTGCAAATGCGGCAAACAGAAATTGATTAAAACATCACGTAATCGTTGTCGTCGTCGTCGTTGAGAGGCGGCGCCAACGTCAATGTCATGAATTGGTAATGGAGATGAGGTGGGGGGGGGACTGCCTTTCTCTCTCTCTCTCTGGACACTGAGATGATGAGAAGTTGCACGTACTCGTGTGGTTTTGCTATACTCATTCAGTTAGTTACTCATACATATGCATATACAATATGAATTCAAAATCATTTCAATTGGATTCTTTTCTACGAATTTCTCGCATTCGCAATGAATTCAAATTGCGAACATTTGCTACGTTTTCTTTTTATTCTTTTTCTCATCTTGTCTATATATAGCAAAGCCGACTCAGTCACAGATTAATGACAAATTGTTTTAAATGACTCACACGACTATATACAATATTTGTATGTATGTGTACGAGTAACTGAATCTTGAATGTCTTATCAACATCACCATAAATAAACCTACCAAAAAAGAAAAAGGGATTTTAACGGACTCTCTTCTTCTGTCGTAATTCTTTGTTGCAGTCTTCATAAATTTCATTTTTACATGCAGCAAAAAGCGGCAGAGTCAGTGCCCTTCGCTTGCATTCACAGTGCATTCGAATGAATGTTCAAAAAATATTTATAATGACTTGTTGTTGGTTTTTCTGCTGTGGTTTGTCTCTTGGATTAAATATAAATTATAATTCTTTTTTTTTGGTTCTTCTTGAGAAATTAAAAACCAGTTTTTTGCGAATTTGGCAGAGGCCTGATTTAAAATCTTGAAAACATAAATAACAAATTTGATTGCTACCCCGAAATAATGCTAATCTGGAAGGAAATGGGGTATAGGAATCGAAAGATGAAATAAAATAAATATCATTAACATTTGTCATAATTATAATAGAAAAACAAAAATGAAAATTAACAGAAAGTAACAATTTGATACAAAATTTAATGTAGGGAAAGCATTTGAAATCAATTTATATTCAAACCCAATGTTAAATCCTTTAAAAGTGAAATAAAGCGAGCCAAACTCAAAATCACCTCAAACTTAGCAAAGTATTCTAAACACCATTCAAAATGATTTAAGGAAATATACATTTTTTTCTTATGATTTTTTAATTCCCACACAATGCAAATTGCATGACATCTTTCAATAGATTTTCATTACAAATGAGAATCTGGGTCAACATCTTTTGATGGACAGCCCAGCGACTCTTGACATGGTTGATTGAAAAGAAATTAAAAGAAAACAAAAAAAACTTAAATCAAGTAATGTCAAAAGTTTTCAATCCACTTGAACCACAAAACAAACAGAATCAAAAGAGAACAAAAAAACACAAAGAAATGCTTAATTAGTCCAACATGACACAAGAGGGCAAAATAGTTAGCTCAATTTCTGTTTTAGATTTATGTTGAAAGCAATCAAAAACATAAGAAACCTCAAACTGTATTATTTTTGCTTCTTTTTTCCCCCTATGGTACAACATTTTGGGTTAGCTAAAAATAAATAAATCAACAGAAAAAAGGGTGAAAATTATTTTGCAATGAAAATGTGTGGAAATTTATAAAGAAAAGTGTTTGAAATATGTTACCAAATAAATAAAGAAAGCAGAAGGCTAAAACTGACTGAAATCAGTTGATGTGTGAGAACGACTTTTGTATTCCCTTTCGCTTTAATGTGTTTGGAATTGTTTAAATTTGTAAAAGTAAATTCAAATATATCAACTATTTCTATACTGAGTTCACTTTTTGTACTGTTCATAGATTTTTTGTGTTTCATTTTATATTAATATCCATTTTGATGTAACAAAGCGACATTCCCCATTTTTGCGTAGGGAATGTAGAAAGGGCACATTTTTCATATTTTTGGGCTACGAAATATAAATGATTTGTTCTTAGTTTTGCCCAAAAAAAAAAAAAAAAACAACACAAGAAAAAGAAGAGGAGGAAGACAGGAAACTGACTGAAATTGCAAATTGTGTTGAAAGCTGCCCATGACGACGATCAATAATATGCCGTAAAAATTGTAGGAAAAAGGGGTAAAAAAAAAGAAAGAAAGAAGAAGAAGATGTTTATGAAAATGCAAAACCGGAAATCGAATCGAATGTCTGAGAGTGTGAGATAGAAAAACTTAGTTTATGCAAATAATTTAGTCAAGCGACCAAAGCAAAAGCACGCATTCTTCTCTCTTTCTGTCTGTCTATCTGTCTCTCTGTCGGTCTGGTTGTCTGTCCGTCCGGATGTCTGGGCTAGCACCCAGTTTCAGCAAATGAATCATATGACAAAAAGGCATTTGGCCCATTGGGTTCTCTCCGTTTTTCACATACAACCACACACACTCACACACAAACACACATGGCGTATGGGTAATGCAGTTGCCAGACACTTGAATCTGCTGCATAAATTGGTACATCAAAACTGTAGACACTGTCAGTTTCAGTTGTTGTCTATGCCCTTGTTTCAAACACACATCGAGTTGAAAGATGGAAACATGAACACGACGACTTCACATGGCATTTGATTTTAAGTAGAGCAACACCAACAACAACAACACCAACAACACATTTTGGTATGTTGATTGATTGAAATCCAAGTTTTCCCAGTCATTTCGTAGCCGATATTAAAAACCAAGAACTATTTTAGATAAAACCTCATTAGAAATAAAAGTTTTGAGAATCACTTGCACCTAAGAATTGGTTAAGAATAGTCGATTAGTTAGCTCTCGTTTGTTAGAGCAAGTAAAGCTTTTCGGTATACATTTCTGGAACTTAGCACTAATCCAATTAGAGGATTAAAAAATCATAAAGAAAATCTCCAATTAAAAGTTAATTTTAATATTCTTTTGTCTAACCATGAGATTCTCTTTTGTCATCATTCTATATAATTCTATTCAAGACATTGTAAACAAAATAAATGAGATATATTTTCGAAAAGTAAATTAGAAAATGGATATGAAATTGATCAGATATCTGTTGCTTGCCTTAAATTAACATTCATTGTATATAATTGATGTATGGCTTAAGCCTCGAAATCCTTTGCTGCTCGTTCATCAGTTGGCCAACTTACCTGCAATGAATAAGAAATGTCGAGAGAAAAAAGAAAGAAAGAAATAAGGAGGGAAAAAGATTAGTGAACATGGCCAACACATGATAAATTAACCCCAACTACATATACAACAAATACTATATAACACAGGTAATCCCTGGTCGCCACAGCCACATACAGAGAGTTGCTTTCAGCAGGAAAGCAGGCAGGCAGTTTAGGCAGGCTGATGACCAGTTCAGGCATTGGGCTTTAATTAACACCCCTGCCTAACCAACCCATCCCCATACCGCCCGCCTCTTAATGCCAGGATCCAAGTTAGGCGCATAAATTAAATGCCTAAAACCTGGACTAAAGATGCTAATGATGTCCTCGAGGCCAACTTAGCTAGCAATTCTGTCGCTTTGCATATAATCAAGGAGTCCATGCATGACCTTTCCACTGTCTCCATCTCCACCCCATCATCTCCACCTTCATCTTCCAGCACTTCTGTTCTTCTTCCCTCTACTGGGAGGAAGACCTTGCTCTTTGCTAATCCAACAACTTGACTGTCATTACCCCAGGACAGAGAGTCAGTCACACACACGCAAACACACAGAGTAGAGAGCACACAGAAAGAGTAAAAGAGATAGAGTGAGATTGGAAAAAAACACATTCATTTGCTCAATCGTGCACTCGAAAATGTCAATTTACATTTGCGGGTATTTCCCAATGGAGAGGCGTAGGAGCTGGAAAAGGAAAGGGAAATGAAATGCGAAATGGGAGAAACTGAGAAGCCCAGCTTAAGTTGACTTTAACGCCTGAATGCATCTAACAAGTAGTAGTAGTAGTTGTAGTAGTAGTAGTAGTGTAATAGGAAGAAGAAGCAGATGAAACTTTCTTCCCATTTGACGTTTTGCTACTTTTTACCCTTCTTTTTTTCAATTCATTTTTTCTAACTATTTCTCTCTCTCTCTCTCTCTCTTTTCTATTTTTGCCAACTTTTTATTAAAGTCAGCAAAAATCGTTGAAACTCTTTTAGGTTTTGGATTTCAATCTATCCCAATTCCTGTATGTGTGTGTGTGTGTATTTGACAATGTGGGCGTGGCATTTTTTGGAACAGAAGAACTCGAAGGGAACTCTTCTTTCCTCCATACGGTCAAGTTAATTTGTATGTGTGGCCGTAAACTTTTGCCAGCTTAGACTTTCTCCGTCCCCGCCCATTAAACACACACACACACGCACACACCCACACGCATACACACATACGCCTCGTTGGGCAGTTTTGGGATGGATAGATGGATGGATGGATAGATGTTTGGAATGGTTGAACGAATGAATGAATGAATGGTTGGTTGGACCAGCCATGGGATATCTCAAATGTCCAGTTCCTTCACACACACACACACGCACACGCACACCCACATGGCCACAATGTGTGAATTTTGTTGGCTTATTGCTTTTCTATGCCGCATAATTGCTGACTTCTTTCACACACACACAAACACACACATATACATATAGATGATTGGGCATGTAAGGATATGTTTGCGACGTTTTTGTCCTTGAGCCATTGCGCATAAATCATCTGACTCTATGGGCCTGTAGTAGAGCACCGAAATTTATGCTTCGTTGCATTTTTGATGCCTCTGCCTCTGCCTCAACCTCGCCTCAGCTTTAGCTTCAGTTCGACTTGGACTCTGACGACCCATTGAAGGGCAAAGCTTGGCTATTTTAGTAGATGGTTTCATTTCCTCCCTCCTTTCTCCTTCTACTTTTTCTTATAGTTTTTGATGTAATAGAAAAGCGCGTTTGGTCAATGGGCCCAGTAGATAAGAAACAAGACAAGGGCAAAAGACTATGCGTTATGAGGATGAAGAGCTAAGTAAATGAAAAAAGGTAACAACAAATGTTTATAAGTCAAATTGTTTCAACATTTCTTCTAAACTTACAAAGTATTTTTGTATAAAATTTAAGAATTTTGTAAACTCAACAGTTTAATAGAGCTGATTGTAAGGTGAGTTAAGCTTTCAATGTCCCTACAGGAAATTCTAGATATTCATTTAAATTTGTTCTTTCCATTGATTTTAAGTAAAACTGTTTGTCTTGCTGATTACATAAGCTCGACTTTTCATTAATTCATAGGCGGAACAACCTTAAATGGGCGGAACTTTGCTCCTTAAAGTATGCAATGTTTCTCAATACTCAGTCTAATGATTTTTTTGTTCCATTTCGTTGTCATTATGCTAAACCAACAGCAAGTTCGATAAGTTTCCACCTTATAACCGACCAATTAAGTCACCTTCAAGTCATAAAATCACACCAAAACAAAAAAAAATATACCCTTTACCTTTCTTTCTCTCTATATTGCATTGCCCTGATCAACTCTATAGTTATGTAAAAGTGATACCAAGCAATTAAACACCCAAAAAACCGCATACAGAGTTGCTAGGGTATTGCTGCTTTGCCTAGGTGACCACTTCTAGCTTGTTACATAAACAAAATCCACAAAAAAAAAAACCAAACGAACAGAAAAAACAATACAAACAAAACCTCAATTCGCCTAGCAACCTTGACAAAAATATTTCTTTTACCTCAAAACGATTCTTGATGGAGCATTTGTCAGAGAGAGTTCTCGTTTTGTACACAGTTTCGTTTTACACCGCAGTTTCTCGATCGTTTCACATTAAAGATGCCTTGCTTTTCAGCATCCAATGTACGGTTTGTGAGCGCTGATGCGCAATTGAAACAAAAATGTCAAGAACTGCGTGCGCGGGCACAAACTGCTGCCTATCGTCCACCGGCGGGAGGATTTCGTCCCTCCACTCAGATGTCCTATGTACCCTTTCGCAGACGCGGTGCAGATGACTCGGCGGCGTATGATCAGAAGCAATTGAAACGCAATGAGAGAGAACGCAAGCGAAATCAGGGATGCAAAAGTGTTGTTCTACGTCCCCAGGATATGAGGCGGCTGAAGGAGCAAGGAAAAGTTATAACAATACCAGAAAGATTACAAAATATAGAGCAAAATGATGAGGAACACCGCCGACAATTGCAAATGGTGGAGGAAGCTCGTCAACGTTTCAAAAAAATTGACGAAGCTCGTCAAGCAGAGGCTGGCACGGGCAAATCGAACCAATTGGAAAGCGAAATTCTGGATGAGAAATTGTCGGTGTTGACGCGAGCTTTTTTGGCCAAACAAGAGCAAGAGGAGGAGGTCAAGCAAATCAATCGCATGATTTTGGATGCCAAATGCAAGGCAGTGCGAGAGGCACAAATCCAAGAGAAATATCTTCTTGCCAAGGCACTGAGAGAGGATGATGAACGCATGGCGAAAATGGTCAATGAAAGGGCTAAAAAGGCGCTCACTGCTGAGGATGAACGAGAACGTTTAGAGGTCGAGAAACGTGCAAAATACGCTCAGGAAATACGCCAGCAACTGAGTGAGAGGGAAAATCGTCGTTATCTGGAGGCCAAACGTGTCGCCGAGGAAGCCAAAGACATCCGCAAGGCGACCGAATTGCTTAAAGAGGAAGAGGAGAAGCAACGTAATTTCATTCAAGTGCGCAAACAACGTTTTCGTGATGAACTTAAACGCATCCGCGAAATGTCGAATGTGTTTAAGCAAATGCTCTTGGAGCAAGAACGGCTGGCTGACCTTCGTGTGGTCGCCTATATGCGTGAGAAGCAGGAGAAGGAGCGCCAACTGAAAGAGATACGAAAGGTGGCCAAAAAGGAGTTCGAACGACGTCAACAACGCATCTATACGGTGGCCGCCGAAGCATTGGAAACACGACAGACCAGCGACGAGTTGAAATATCTCAAGGAACGTGATCGAGTCGAACGGGAATATAGGCAAAAGGAGAAGCTGGCGGCCATTACCAAACGAGAGACGGAGCGAGATCTCCTGGCATCGAGGGCCCAACAGGCCCAAGAGATGAAAAACCGCTTGGCCCTCGAAATAGCCCATGCCGAGGAGGAGTTCAACAAGGTCATGGACCGCATGCGTGAGGAGGAGGAGAAACAGAAATGCATCGATCGTCAACGCGAGAGTCAACGCCGTGTCTATCAGCGTGACCTCAAGCAACAAATGACTGACAAAGAGGCCGAACGACGTCGCATCTCCGAAATTGAACAGACACGCGTCAAGCAATGGCTCGAGAATGAACAGCAACGCGATGCCAATATCAAGCAAGTGATTAGTTCGAAAATTGCCGCCATGCGAGAGAATTGTTTGCCCGAAAAGTATTTGAAGGAGGTGGAAAAACAGCTCAAGAACATTCAAAGTAGTCGCAATCGCATACGCTAATAAATAATAGTTGGCATTTAGTTTTTATTTTTATCAATTACTCACATAGTTTTAGGCGCCTGTCTGTTGTGGTCAAGCGATCTCTCACTGACCATTAGCAGGTGCCAAAAGCTATGCAATGCAAGAGACACGTAAACTTTCTTATCATTTCACTTTGGCACAATTTAACGACAATTTTTTTTAACCCATGAGAATAAACAAATATATACATATACATGAATAAAAATGCATTAAGATTTATTTATATTGAGGGGGGAGAGAACAAACTATTGAGAATATGATAGATCGATTTGGAATTAGTAAAGGTTGTTCGCATTTAAGTGAGATGGAGTTAAATCTAATCAAGGATTGAACTGTACTGGAAGACTACCAATCGAAAGCAATAAATGGCATAAATCAACTTTAATTTAGACAAGAAGCAAAAAGAAAAAAGGTTTCAATTCCCATAAACGTAGTAAAATTTAACCCCGCGGCCTAAAAGTATGCCATAAAATGTTTCATTGTACCCAAAAAGTAACTGCCGAAATGAAATCAAAGGCTCCCTCCCGATTACTCCATCCATCTCCTCCGCCTCCTGTCACAAGGCGATGCGACATTGTTGCGTGCCCCTCCAGGCACACATCACGCTAATTTCTAACTATGTGGGTGTTTAGCCTCTCCTCACACACACACACACACACACAGACACACACGCACCACAAGCAATTACACGGAAAGACGAAAAACTACGCCTCACTATGTTTACCTCTCTCTCTCCCTCACTCTTTCTCTCTCTCGCTTCACCGCCAAGACAATCCTACAAACAAACACAACAAAAAAAAAAAAAGGAAAGGAAGGAATGAAAAGGAGAAAAAAAGTAGTAGCCAAGTTTGGCTACAATAAAATTTTATTATGCCACACACATACGCACACCCACATTCACATACACACACAAACAATGGGGCATAAGACGAAGATGAAGCTGTAGATGGAGCTGAAGATGCCTCTAACGTCAACGTCGACGTCGACTACGACGACGACAACGACGAACTCTTGTGCATGGTTCAATTATCGTATTTCATGATTCGTTAAATTTTCGCATACGCCAGAAAGGAAAAAAAAACGAAAATACGCAAGACATGCTCTATCCCCCTCTATCCCGCCCCTCTCTTCAGCCACCCGCGCGCAGCAACAAACCCTGAGGCAAAGAAAAGCTAAAACTGAAAAACAGGTTTTCCCCTAGCAACCATTGTGATGTCTACCTACATAGAGATATTTTTGGGAAGACTGGGACAAACTGGGAGACTATAGATAGGACTCACATACACACATATATGTAGGTATATATCCCGCTCCGATTCTCACAACAGCCACCCCGCCCGTCCATCCGTCCATCCATCCATCCATCCATCCTTTCGTCCGTCTGACGTCTTGCCGTGACTCGTTCCATCGGTTGCCATTCGCATGTGCCAGTAATAATTCCAATGACAATAAACGTTGTCGTATTTACAAGTACCAACACACACACACACACACTTAGACATACTCCCACACACACACACACACGCACACACACTGGCATGAATTGATGAGAAAAGTTTTTGAGGAAATGTCAATAGAGAAGCAGCACAGGGAAACAAACTATGCTGTTTCCAATGCGTCGACTACAGTGGATACGAAAATTGCATAAATATGTTTACCTTTATTACATATTAGGTGATTATTAAAGATTTAAACGATGTCTAGAAAGAAAATTAAGGATACATCAAGGATACATGCATCTTTACCGAAACTCTATGGAAGTTTCAGCATCAAACTGCATTCTCGAGTTTAACCATTGAGTCTACGGTAACTTTATATGTATTCTCGCAATTAGATTTTAAATATTTCCCTTCAAAATAAAATGTGATGGGTTTTCAAAATTGATCTATGAATTCTCTCACCTTAGTGGCAGTCCTACGGCTATGAAATGGGGGAATTTTGTTCCCTGAAGTACGTGAAGGACAGTCTAAAATATTTGATTTTTGAAACATTTAAAGAAATTTGAAAAATAATTCTCAAAGCAAACATTGTTGAAGGCATACAAAGTTATAAATTTGTTGAAAACAATAAATACTTATTCAGCATTTTGCATACTTTAAGGTGCAAAATTGTCAAATAAATTTCTAGTAATTACTTACTGCCTAGGTAGGTCCAAATGCATTTTCAGTAACTGTAGTTAATTTCATCTTTTCTATTTTATTGGATTTATCTTTACATGATTGAATCGTTTTACATGCAAGTCTGTTTTTTCCCCCTTTTGACCACTGTGTCCTATCTCCTGCTGTTTGGCATCTTTGGCATTTATAAATATCATGCACGGGCAAAAGGTAAAAAGGCAAATACATATATACATATATAGATATATAGATATTGTAATTGGAAAAAAGTCAAACGCAGCTGCTGCAGTGCATTGTGCATACTTAAGAGAAGCAAATGGAAAGGTGGCCCAGTCCCACCCAACCCACTTACATATGTCTATGTGGCAGGAATCTGTTCTCTCCCGCTGTGCCCTGCCCAGCACCACACCCAACTGAGCCCCCCCACCATTGCAGACTCCAAAAACTGAAACCCACTATCAAAATTTATCTGCAAGATTGCACACAATTGTTTTGTATTAGTAAAGTGATTTTTTCTTTTCCACTTTTCCTTTTCGTTTTCATTTTTTTGATTTTGTGTGCTTCAACTTTTTGTTGCTGCTGTTGGCTGACGTTTGGTTCGGTCCTTCTATACTTGTGATTTTGTTCGATATGTGTGCTTAAAAATAAATTGCTCGGCTTTAGTTTTGCGTTTTATTTCTATGGCTTTTCTTTTGTAGTGTTTTGCGGTCGTCTTCATCGTTTCGAGAGTATTTTGTGCGCTTCACCAAACCACAATAGGTACATCATTGAAGATAGCTGGGGTATCTATGCATAGGTGGGTTGGTGGGTCGGTCGTTCGGTGGGTTAGTCGGATGGATGGATGGATGTTTGCCGTCTAAGAAACAGATATCTAGGTGAACTGTGTAATGTGTCTCAATTGTGCGCAAAAAAATAGATATTCAAAAACATCAATCGAATGCCTCATCCCTCTCAACCATGTGTGTGTGTGTGTGTGTAAGTCATCTGCAACTGGAGCATATTCAATTTCCATCTAAATGGAAAATCAATATACAAGTAAATTAGGAAATCGCTTGATTGAACTAGTTTTCCCTCCGTTCCTATCCTCCAAGTAAGAGTCATGAAAATTTAGTATAAGCATTTAATTATTTAGTAGAAGCTCTGTCTCTTTCCAATCTCTCTTTATGTATGTGAAGGTCGACGGGAAATTGGCAATTGGAAATTGAGAAATTCAAGTGACAGATTGAACATTTTGTTCTTTATTTTATAAAAATAGCAAATTATTATAGATATAAATAGAAAATTGACAGATCCCAAAAATGTACAAAAAAACTTAATTGATTGAAATTTGCCAACGATGAGGATAAAAATGTAACTTGATTGGAAATCAATTAAATACATTTGTGCTTGGATAATTTATTGTTAGATTTGTGGGGGAGGAGAAAAGAATGGGGGCTTAGATGTCTCTCTTACTCCCTCGCTTTCTCTGTCTAAGCAATATAGGTTAAAAATATGATAAAATCTGTTATGGAGATAATATAAACTAAAAGGTTTCAATCTCACAGAAAGATTACCAGAATAACAAAAGAGTTCTTGGTTTAGGCAGCTTATTTCATGGTTTAATCACATTGTTTCTTAGCCAAAACCAAATTGTATTTAGCAGAAAGTCAATGTTTGATAATTGTAGGGAAGCCCCTTAATCAAACTGAACAATCGTAATCGTAATAAATATCAGTTGATGAAGAAAAGATAGCAACAAAGTGAAACCATTTAATCATCGAATACTTCGATTTCATGTGCAAATATCAAATATAATAAGCGACAAGTTATCAATCTGTGGACACATCTATTTCTATGCTATCGATCAAAATTTCTTGATGATTTATGGAACGGCGGCTTATACCGTTTGATAACATTTCTTAACAATTTCTACTGACTTTTCAAATGTGGCGCCAACAAAGAAGAACTAATATTACCTCGCATACCTCTGGTTCGTGTTTCTTGCACGCTTTGTGCCTCTATCTTAGTTATTGGTAAACTTATCAGTTAAGTTAGGTGTGCTTGGTGATTAAATGAAAAAATACCCCGTCCACTTAAGGTTAATGTGGGTATGCTGATATATTAACTGAGACAGACTGAGACTGAGACTGAGACTAGGACTAAGACTGCACCTGGCTGAGCCTTTTACTAACTTATTAAGACCAAGTATGTACATATGTCTCTTGAATTAGCTTTTCACTTTGATAAAGGGTAACATTCAGTCGTTCATTTACTTTAACCACATACTTGAGTTAATTTCTTAGTTCTTTAATGTACATTTCATCAGTTTTTACGTTGTGGTTTTTTTTTTTTGTTTTGTTTTGTTTGTTTTGTTTATTATTATTGTGATATTGACTAAGAATCATTTGCGATTATGAAATATACAACGAAACGGGGTTTACTTTACTTGATTAGATACGGAGACACAACATCATATAAGACGTTTAAATACACACAATTAACTGTGTTGGTTTGTGTGTTTTCTTGGCAAATGATATTATTATTATTATTATAGCCACAATTACAATTCGTACATAGAAAAGTATTTGTTTTATCGGCAAAAGAACATTGTCTTATCAATCTAAGATTGAACAGTTCCTATGGGCATTTTTTTGCCATGAGACTAGTTGGTTGCCTGATAAACGGTTATTGAGTTTTAGGAGCGCCAAGTGGGAGAGATTCCTAGAAAATCATTCAGAAACATTCCTCAAAACAACGGAATAACAACACAATAAACCTTCATAAATCATTTTGGCAATAAATAAATATTTATTCATTTAGATTAAACACATAGAAAAACAAATCTGTTGGTCAACTAAACATAATTAACATAAAATAAATAAAAGCTAATAATAAATTGAATTGAATTTTTTTTTTTTGATTCATAAATCTGAAGGCAAGTTCAATGCAAATAGTAATAAATAATTAAAGGCGATATACAACTATTAAATTATGTTTTATTATTTATAATGTGCATTATCGGGTAGAGAGAAGGAGAGACTAAGTAAGAGAGACAGAGAGAGAGAGAGAGGGAGAGGGAGCAAAAACCGGCGGCTAGAGTTGCCAACTGATTGTCGCAGCTGATTGTGAGCTTGAGCTTGCAGCTTGAGCTTCAAATCGCTGTTTACGTTGGCGGTCTGCCCACTTCAAAAGCGGCAGCGACGTGACTGCGGCATTGTTTATAAACAAACAAGTTACAGCAACAGCAACAACTTGCAACAGCAACAACCATAAACCACCATAACCACTAGCCACAACAACACTAAAAGTTCGTATAGCCACCGGGTTTTGATATAACCAGCAAAGACCCTCAACATTCACACACAACAATGTTCTCTCTCCTTTAAATATCAGTGAATGGCGGCAAAAGACAATGAAAAACCATGATAAACGAAAATTCAATGAAAATTTGGATAACTAGCAAGTAATACCCTGTAATTTACATAAACGAAAAAGGTTTATTCATTTTGAATCCTTATTATAGTTAAACAGCAGAGAAATTATTATTCTAAAATAATTTATTTTAATATTTAATTTCAATTGATTTACTTTCCAAACAACAACAACAAAAGTTCCCGTTTAAATGTTGTTTGTTTGTTTTTTTATTTTTTATTAATGTGCATTTTGTTGTTGTTTCTTTGTTTGTATTTGTAACTAATCAATAATGCAAGCGATAAGAAATCGTATTTTTCATTTTTGTTCTCAATCTCATAGAGATTTATGATATATAGACCAATTATATATATATTTTTATTTTCAAGATATATGCCAATAGTAAATTTCATTCACATCAATAAATATCAAAATATGCGTTTTTAAAACTCTAACAACTATAATTTATACAATTTCAATTATAAAAAGTGGAAAAAAAAAAGGAATTATTGATTAATTTGTTTAACATTTTCTCTCGATGCGCCTTGCGTACAGTGTGACTTTTTCAAACTGCTTTTGACCCACTGTGCCCACGCTATTTTAGTGCGAAGCGTTGCCATATGTGTTGAGTTGCATTTAGCATTCGTTGCACAATTTCTCGCCTCAGATTTCGTAAATCATTTTGGAAAAGGGCGGGGGTGTGACGGTGAACGGGCGATCCGTTGAACGGGTGGTGGAGGGAGGGGTGTTGAGGCAAATGGTGCATATCAGGTAGAAAGAGTGCGCCGCGCGCTTATCACATACATATTTTCTGTTTACTTCGATTTCTAAATGGAAAAATAGTCGAAATAGTCCGAGTAGCAGCCGGCACAATAATAAGTATTAGACGACGGAAGAGATAAGCCTCATCACCTGGCTCTGGCGGTGCTCTGGTGGTGCTCCGGTAGTAGTTGTGGTTTTCTTGCTCTGTCAGCTTAGACCGGCAGCGTTATGGTAGTAGTAGTAGCAGTAGTAGCAGCAGCAGCAGCAGCAGGCGGTGTCGATGATCGCGATGTAGGCGGCTTATAGTCATCATCATCATCATCGTCGTCATCAACAACTTCATTACGATCGTCAACGTCATTATCATTATCATCGATATCATTGATATTATTACCCAGTAGCGGCAATGGCATCGGCAATAGCGGCGATGGCGACGGCGTTGTCGTTGCTGATTGCAGAAAATGCACTTTAGTCGATGTACTGGAATTATTATTCTCGGCCAGCAATTGATGATGCAGATGATGATGATGGTTATGATGATGGCAACCACCACGACCATTGGCACTGCTGCCCGACACCGAATATATCGCTCGTACACGCAACAGATCGCCCACATAGATGGCCGTGATCGAGGCATAGACAACGCCCAGGACGGCGCCCGCCAAGACATCGGACCAATGGTGCCAATAATCGGCCACACGGCTCAATGATACATACCATGCCGACATTAGCAATACGAATTGTAAGATGTGACGTAACACTCTTGTACTGCCTCTGCCCTGCCAAGCACTATGGACATAGAACGCCAACAGGCACATCGAATAGAAACTGAGACTACTGTGGGCACTGGGGAAACTAACATGTAATTCACGTATCTGTCTCGACGATATATTTCGATTACTGCAATAGAATTGCTCCACATATAGATCAGCATTCTGGGGATCGGCACAGCTACTGCCATCGTGCAGTCGTGGTTGGCATGCACTATAAAAGTGCGGACGTAGTCTACCCACCACATGCTTGGCCAATTCCGTTGTCAAGTACGTGGCTATGAAACCAAAACTGAATGTAGCCTGCGATCGCCAAAGATTCCTTATATACTGACGCATGCGAAAGTGCTTGCAAATGCGCATCACTTCCACAACACTAATGAAGAGCATGGGCATCAACAGCATCATTACCAACAGCATGGGCACAGTAATGGTGCACTCATGATACGGATAACGCAATGACATATCCGAGCAGAAGAATCCTCGTTTGAATGTACGCATGATGATTGATGATTGATCTTTCTTCTTCGCTTCTTCGCTTCTTGGGGTTCTTATTACTTCTTTCCTTTCGTTGGGGTCTTTTGGCACTTGGTTTATTTACTTATCCTTAACGGGTTTTCAATTCAAATTGTCATAGAAGTTCTTTGCTTACTTCGTTGTAATTTATTCACACTTTTTGCATTCTTTGTTTGGCAAATTTTGTTTAAACAATTATTTTTTGGAATAGTATTTCATTATCTAAACATATTTTGTTTTTTTTTTTTGTATTATTTTTGTGATTAATTATTTATAAAGAGTTTCTTATCGCCAACTTAACGCGCTATAACACAGTCGGATCTTTTGCTGGCGTTTGTTAAACATTTTTTTTTGTAATTCTAGCATATAAAGTTAGAACAAATATAAAAGTGTCAATAATACTTTTTGTTTTTTTTGTTCGAATCACAATCACTCAGAGTTCTCTTTGGGTTAATCAAATTTGTATCGCTCATACGTTCATTCACATTTTTAAAAACAGGAAAAAAATCTTTTGCGTTTTTTATTTCTGTGGGTTTATTTTTTTTTGAGGGGGGCTGTCACAGAAATTGCGCATTTATCAAGGCGAATTTTTGCTTTCTAAAAGAGCCTTGCAGCCTAATGGAAGTGCTGCCCAGGTTCGTCCGGAACTAGGCACTACCACCACCACCACCAACCACCAACACGTGCAAGAAGAGAGTGGAGAGTTCCGTTTGGTTGTTGGTTCGTTTTTGTGGCGCGAAACAGAAATTAAATAAATTAACTTTATTGGCTAGACCAACTGTCAAGTTGTCTGTCTCCTTCAACCAAAAAATTGACTAAAAAAAAAAAGCGGCGAGCGACGAGCGACGAACCAAGAGCAACCAACACACAAACGAACCGCTTTGGTCGCACTCTGTTCGATGTCTATGAGGCGATATGCGGCAACGTTAGCGTTTTGCTTTCAACGATCGCTTCCAAACTGCGCGGTAGCGACTTTAACCCAACAACGCGACGTCAACGACGACAGCAACAGAAACAGCGACAGCGACGACGACGACGACGGCGACGGTCTCAAGTAGATGTATAGATGAAGACAAAACCCACCACATCGTGGGACAAAAGGTTTTTTATTTTGCGCTGTCTATATAGGTATATATATTTTGCATTGATATTGAATTACTTCTTATCAATTTAGCAGCAACAGCGACAGAAAAGACACTCGTATTTTAGTGTTGCTTCTTCTTCTGCTTATTGGCAGATCGGCATACAGTGTATGCAAAAAGCATACGACGACAAAGACGGTGGTCGGCAAAGCTCATTGAGCCTCCATTGCTAATGAGGAAACAGTTTGAATTGTTTCAAGGTTTACTTTTGCTTAGTTTGTTTAGGCTTTTGTTTGCCTCCCCATCCCCCATATACTCGAATATATATACATATATAGACGACTCGGCAGTTGCGCATAATGAAAGAGTTGCATTTAGATGGAGATGAAGATGGAGGAGTGCCAATGCCTGTGCCTGGACATGGAGAACTGCCGCCTATTGGAGTAGGTCATTGCAACGTGACTTAAGTTTGGTTTGCTATCGCCTGCACCACCACCACCACCACCACCACCAACTACACTCTCTTGGCACTTGGTCCGCTGCGTGCTTTTATGGCATTTTGTTGATGTAGGTCGTTGCTCGACTGGAGTGAGGAAATGAGTTGGAGGAGGGCGAGGAGGAGGAGGAGGCCAGGCTCATGAGTAAGAGGCTGTGTGGTAATGGAGACGACGATGACGACGACGACGACAAATATTCCAGCACTCCGTTGGCAGCCTTGCAGTGCATAAACTGCAGCAAGTTTATGGCCACTTTGTATATTTACACTACGAATCGAAGGCTTCTTTATGTTGCAAATTTAGCAAACTGCTCAATTTACATAGGAATTGCTGGGTGTATATATGTACATATGTAGTGTAGTATGGTATAGTATGCAACTATTTTGCTGTTAATTTATGCTAATTTTAGTCAAGCAATGAAAGAAATTACTCTCAATTGGACAGAGAAGATAAATGTTTATTCAATGGCGTTCAAATAAGTCACGATTTTCATGATAAAGGATCATCAACTGAGACATGACTTGAAAATATTTATAAAGGATGAGGGCTAAGTCTGCGTGAGAGTTATTTTTAGTTAGTTCAATGTTTGGCATACTTTTCCATTGATGTTTGTCTTTGAGGTCTTTGAAAGACAGCCCATTGTAGTCCACCTACTAACCTATACTCAGTGTGTGTAAATCGATCCCACTAACCACATTGCACACACACACACACATGAAATACGCCCCACTTGTTGCAAACAAGAGCGTTTTGCGTTTTGCATGTACCACTCTAACCGTGGTGTCAGTTATATCAATGAACAAGCGCAACCACAGAGACTCAAGTCAGCACGCGCCGCGACAAAAGGTTTCTGGTTGGCTTTTTTGTTTATCTCTCTCTCTCTCACAATATCTTCTCTGCTTTTTAGTGACATTAAAGTCAATTTATTATCGCCATAATTTGTTAAATACGCAAGTGATTATCATTTATAAGTTACATCAAGAGGAGGTGAAGAAAGAAGAGGCGGAGTCGTGTGCAAATAAACATACATATATGAAATGCTAAAATGCTGTCAGTTAAATAACATTTAAAACGATTCAGGAAGCTTTTTATTAATGCAACACCGAAATCGAATACCCTCCTTTGATCAATAAATCTAAAGACGACAACTCTCAGACGACGGTTAATGTCTTTCGAAAGTTTTGGCAACCCTTCAAAACTACAAAGTGAAAAATATCAATAAGAAAGTTAATATATGATACAACTGTCCTGCCCATCTTTCGACTTTTCAAAATTTTGTTTATAGTTGTGTTTTTTTTTTTTATGGGCAAGTCGGCCAGCGCTTTTTGTTAACCAAAGATGTTAGCATTGAAAACTAAGTTTAAAAACAGAAATGAGACGATCCTCGAAAGAACGAAGAAAGAAAGTGCTAGTAATGGAACCCAATTCGATAACTGGAAATGACATCGATTATTCTTTAATTCTTTAGAAGTAAAATACGTCCATTGAGGAAGCTTTGCTACCGATTAACCGAGGTCAATAGTATCGATTTTTTTGCGATTTCGATCGATTTTGTACAAATTTTATTCACTTAACATCTGATTTCTGTCTAAAGTGTACGTCTTTTCAACTTAAATTCGAAAATACCTTCTGCAAGAGTATGTCTAATTTAATCAGATATGCTGACTTGGCAGATGTTCGTGCTTGAAATCCAAGAGCAACTTCCTGCTGAAACAAAAGATCTCTGTTTTTTTTTGCTTTTAAATTCCATTGACAACATGCATATAGAAAATATAAATATCTTTATGGCGCCTAATTGCCCCTTTCAGTCATGCTCTCTCTCATACTGTCTCGCCTTTTTGACTGATAAGCGTAAAGGTGTAAAAATATTGCAATTATGATTGTTCAATGTGATAAGCAAAGTGTATCAGTGGCGGGTGAATGGCTACTGATCTGTCGTTATCCCCCTCCCTCCCAGTCGATGGTGTTGCACTTCACAGCGACAACGATAACGATAACGACTACGACAACTCCACACACAAACCCATCCTTCAATGAATCAACAAAATACCCAAAGGAAGAGAGGGAGAGATTGAGAGAAAAGTTGCGTAAAGTGGCAAACTTGGCATTGGCATTCCATGCTAAAAAATGAGATACTATCTTGTTTTTTGTTGTTGTGTACGCTGCAATAATTTAATTTGCAATTTAACGGCTTGTGTTTACATTTACATTTGCGAGGGACCGCTACTAATGTTTGTCACAAAGTTCACATTGATATCCAAAGGTACAGAGACCCGAGCAACTACAGATGCAAGCAGTCATCTATGAGGAATGTCCGACACGAGCGACCTAAAACGGGCAACTAGTTGACAACAAAGGAAGTAAATATTTTATACGATTCAATGATAAGTGATAAGCAAAGATATTAAAAGAATGAAGAGTGAATAATCGCAATTGACTTTTATTAATTGTTCCAAATATAAATATGTGTCATTTTAGCACCAAGTGAAAATAAAAGTTCCCAAAAAATAAGTAAAAAGATAAATTGTGATGCATATTTATGTAAAGTTATTATGATGATTTTTTCTATTCTGAAATTTCACACAGAACAAGTCGTTATTGAAATTTTGCACTTGTCTTGTTTGCAGTTTTTCGTCTCTGGTTTCAATTGTTGACTTGAAACTTAACTTCCGGTAGGTAGTATGAATGTTTCCAGGAATTACTTTGATTTCAAACTGAAGAAAGGCCTTTTTTTTGTGTGCATTAAGCAAAGGTTTCAAATGACATTTCGACTAAAGTCTGTCAAGTCAATAAACCAAATGGAATAAAAAATACCAGAAATTGTCAATTTACGATTATTGCAAATTTTATGTAAAAGTTTGGAGATTTTACGACTTTAAACGTATCGAGTGAACCTTTGGGAAAAATCCAAAATTATGGAAAAATTCAAAATAGAAGACGATGGAACTAACAATTATCCTTTTTTTATGGAGTTGCAAAATTTGTATATTAAAATCAATGCTATTTAACAATTTTCTGAAGAATTCAATCTCCGTTTTTCTCTATTAACTATTTAAGTGTTTGTTATAGTTTTTGGTTTCAAGGACTATCACAACAATTGACGAGAAATCAAACTGAATTGATTTTAATTTCATGCACGTGCAATGCACTCGAATTTGAAGAAATCAGATCAAACAACAACAAAAAATTGTTCAGTCAATTAAATAAATTGAAAATTGTTTAATCTTTATATAAAATTGCAAAATTGTTACAATTTTGTAGTTAATTTTTGTGTTTTTTTTTGTTGCATGGTCATACTAAAACAAAAATACGTTTAAATAATAAACAATATGCTAATAATAATTCCTCTTCTTATTAACACCCTGCAAACTCAATTTCCATTAACATAATGACTAAATTATCATACAAATATTGGAAATAAAAACCCAAAGCGAAAAATGCTAACTCACTGTTAAGAAGTAACAAAATTTTTACCTAATTTAGCGTCGGCTTTGATAATACCCTTCGATCCAATTTCTCGTTCGTTCAGTCAACGATTAGGAAATAAAAAACTCGATCTGTCCATGACCACACAACAAGACGGACACGGAAATGTTTTTTACCTGTACTTTGACGACCTAAATTTAACCCCTTTGGAAAATCAATGAGTTGAGTGAGGGAGAAAGGGAGAGAGAGACAGAGATAGAGTGAGAGAGAGGGTATAAAAACTGAATATTCGCTAATTTTACAAGTTAACGAGCCAAAGCAGTCGTTGTCGTTTCAATTAGCAAAACCATAAAAAAGTAAATAGCTGAAAGTCAAACCTGTTTCTGCCCTCTGAAGCTCAGAATTCCGCCAAGAGAAAGAAAAAGAAATGAATGAAGGGGGCAAGCTTTTGAGCTTTTCGCATGTAAATGACGCCCTATTCAGGCGTCACAACATTCCATTACAGGCTGTTAATTACAGCAATAATCCAGAGGCATGACAAGAGCCAAAGTCTGAGCCAGGGGGGTTGCGGGGTACAATTCCGCTGACGTCATTAATGTCAACAGGTGCTCGCTCGACGGGGATTCTCTGTATTCATCCTTCCATCCACCCATCATCAATTGGGTCAATTCTCTTCGAAATGGCAAATAATAAATCATATAGAGATGAATCACACACTGAGAGAAAATCCCCCCACCATCATCACCACCACAAACAGAGCAATTAGCTTAACACTTGACTGGTCATCTTTTACATTTCTTTCGTTTGGTCCACACACACAGACATTCGTTTGGCTAGGTGCAGTTGCTGTGTTGTATTGTGGTATTCGGTTCCACTTCCATAACCAAAAGAAAGACTCATAAAAATTATGCACACGCATCCCATGAGAGGAATAAAAAGTAAAATGAAGTTTCGAGTAGCCCACACGAAAAACAATGAAGTAAGTAAGTCGTCTCGCCGACTTGGGTATACCATACACCAGTAAAACAAATATTTCAAATTTGTAATAACTAATGCATTTGCCTATTTTAAGAAATTCTGTTCACATGCTTTTTACTAGCATATTTCAGTATCTCGCGCACTTATGCATATAAGCACCCTAGCGCCCCCACCCGCCAACGGCCATCTCCGGCCTTATGCAAAAACGTTTATATGCATAACTCAGCTATTTTTTGTCCGATTTTGATCATATTTGGTATTTTGCTGGGTATTAGTATCAAATTTAAGTGTGCCAAATTTGATTGCACAAGGTAAAAAATTACGCGAGATATTCGAGTTTTTCAAATTTCGGGGGCGGAAAGGGGCGTGGCAAAATCTTTATACATGCAAAATGAGCGCATTTACTAAGCAAATATACATACCAAATATGGTGTATCTAGCTACAATAGTTTTTGAGATAAACGTTTTTTTTGAATTGCGGGGGCGGAAAGGGGCGTGGCAAAAATTTGAAATAAACTTGATCACTCTACATACTACATGAGCCTACATACCAAATTTGGTGGCTCTATCTCTTATAGTCTCTGAGATCTACGCGTTCATACGGACGGACGGACGGACAGACGGACAGACGGACAGACGGACGGACAGACGGACATGGCTAGATCGACTCGGCTGTTGATGCTGATCAAGAATATATATACTTTATGGGGTCGGAAAAGCTTCCTTCTGCCTGTTACATACATTTTGGCGACTTTAATATACCATTTCACCCTATGGGTGTATGGTATAAAAAAGAAGTAGCAGCAAACCAACAACGGAAAGTAAGACGAGAACCTAAAAACAAGTTTACAAAAAGTGTATAAATATATATAAATATATCTCTTCGCGTTTGGGGTTTCTGTTTATCTGCATCTTGTGGGCCTTTTGCTAAATATTTTCTCTTGGTTTATGAGCAATAAGCGAAACCAGTTTCCCAATGTATAAACATCAGAATAAGTTGGTGGCAAAGTGGGTGGGAAGGGTTCAACCAAGTGCTGCTGAAGGAGCAACGAGGGGGAGGAAGAGAAGGAATATTCCTCTGATAACTTGGTCACACACACACACACAGCACACACACACACACACACTCGTGGAATTGTTTTACGCTTTATCATGTTGCGAATTTTGTCAGATTTTATTTCGGAAATATGAGCGGAGGAGGACCTTGTGCTAGTGTATGCACTTTTGGTAAATACACTGAAAGAAATTTAAATTTAATGTAAACAAATCAAAATAGTTGAACAATTGAAGTTGAACAATCTATAATCTCTAAATATCAATTCAATTGACTTTATTTCTGATTTGTTAAAGGTAAAAATAATAATTTGTTAAGAACATTTGATTTATTTATGTGTAAAATATATTCCGAATCAGCTAAAACAAAATCTTTTACTTGTCAGATTCTGCATCCTGCTTTTGACTTATCTTTAGCTTCTCAATGCATTATGCCTAGGATTATCATAAAAAAGTGCAGTTTCTTCTCCTTTTATCCTCTCTTCGTTTGTTTATGAATTCAATCAATGAGTAACACATTTTAATAACTTTTCAGTTTTCTCAATTGCTTCTGCGAACATTTAAAGACGATGGGAAGAAACAATTGTTTTGTAGATGGGCTATTAAGGTAAGACCGCGAAAAAACAAAAAAACAGCGAAACATTTAAAGTTTACTCAAGCCTTTAATATGGAGATCTTAGGGGAATTCGATTCTTGGCTTTGACTCTCTACGAGTTTACTTATAACCAACTGGCTTAAACGCGTCATTGCCATTTTTTGTTCGAGTGTAGCTGGCGAAAAAATATTCATTTGTAATTAATAAAAATGAGCAGTAAATAAACAAGACACACACATACACATTCATAGAAGTTACTACAGCAACAACGAAACAGAAAATAATAATAACAGCTGATGATGATGGGGCCCAACCGACTGGGGGTGGGCATGGGAATTACTCTAACTGACAGACCGCAAAATGTCTGAGTGAGTGAGCAATGCCTAGAGCTCCAACTAGGCCCCACAAAGAGTAAGAGAGAAACAGAGTCTTTTGCCTAGTTATAAGTGAACAAAGCTAGTGAGAGTGTGTAAGATACGGATAGCGAGAGAGAGAGAGAGAGTGAGTGAGTGAGTGACGTCCAAAACGCACACAGAAATCACGGCCAGAGCCAGAGAAGCAGATACAAAACAGAGAAGAAAAAAAAAAGATATTCATGCCTCATCGTTTGATTCAGTTAAGCGCGGTTTGGCATTCGGTTGAGACGTCATTTGTTCCCCCGAAATTCTTTTAATAAGTTTCATTTATTTTTTTATTGGTTGGTTTTTGTTAGTGAAATCTTTTGGCATCTTCTCGCCATGTCCAAGTACACGAAATTGGCACGCGGGATTTGTGATCTATTGATCTGGGCTGCTCTTTCGGTGGCCAGTCTGCTCCTGCATAAATATGTGCGTCCCTTTAAGCGTGGATTCTTCTGCGGCGATGAATCACTGGCATATCCCCTGAAAGAGGGCACCATAGGCATGACCATGCTGATTGGCATCACTCTGGGAGTTCCCACCATAGTGATCATTGTGGTTGAATTGTTTAAGCAATTGCCCGGCTCGGGAGTAAGAGATGCCAAGTCAAGAGATTTGACAGGAGGAGCTGGTGGTGGTAATGGCAAAGGAGGATGCCGCCTGGTCTATCGTTTGGGGCAACTGTATAAGCAGGCAGGATGTTACCTCTTTGGCTTGGCCATGCTGACATTCACCACCATACTATCCAAGTTGTGCATAGGACGTCTACGTCCACATTTCTTTGAGGTCTGCCAGCCTATGATGCCCGATGGCAGCAATTGCCACGATCCACAGAATCACGGACGTTATATCGATAGCTATAGCTGCAGTAATGCCAACGTTACAGACTTCCTGTATCAGCAATTGAATCAATCTTTCCCCAGCGGACATGCCAGCATGATAATGTATGCCATGCTCTATTTGGCCATCTACTTGCAGGCTGCTTTGAGCACCAGAGTATCGAAGCTATTGAAACATCTATTGCAATTCCTATTCGTCATGTTTGGCTGGTATGTGGCATTGTCACGCATTACGGACTATTGGCATCACTGGAGTGATGTTCTGGCTGGAGTCGTCTTGGGTGTACTCTTTGCCTGGCTAACTAGTGTCTATGTGGCCGATTTGTTTGCCTTCAAACGTTGGTCTCGCGGCGGCTACAATAACAACAATGGCAATACTCTAAAGAAACCTCAAGTTTCTCCAAAGAATTCAACGAAATCGCAATCGAATGGTGCCACATCATCATCGGCGGCGGCTGCGGCTGGGGCTCCAACCTTGCCAGCCTATACATTCGGCACTTTACCCTATCTGACTGCTCATCCTCATGCAGCTCAGGCACAATATGCTCAAACCTATCACAATTACGGCTATGTCCCGTGATCTCTGAACAGAGTCTCCCTTTCCCCCATTTAGTAGTTAGTAAAATCTCCTAAAGACTTGCACTTGCAGCTTTGCAACAAAATATTATGTTTCTTCTGTTGTTTTTTTTTTTTTAAACCAATATACTATATTTAATACTACCTACTGTATTTTAGCGAAATAAAATTTTGATTAAATCTAAATTCCGAAATTGTTGTTTAAAAAGCCATTCCAACAGCTCCATTGAAATGAAGTTAGAAAGTGTCAAAAAAAAAAGGTGAATGCGCCACACGAAGAAGCGAAAGGCCAACTTGAAACATAAATTTATGCTTTAAACTTGTCATTTTATTAATATTATGCGAGATGCCAGCTATTATTGCTGGAAATCAGTAAGATTCGATTGGGAGGAGGGGGAAAGCAGAAACAACTTACGAATTAATAAACCAGATTCCCATAAAGACAAGCTTCAAATGTTTGTACATACCTGAAAAGAGAAAGAGATAAATAGGAAATTAAATGAGGAAGAAAGATTCATACGCCCTGTGGGCCGAAGACTTAAAAAATTGGCCAAGGTCTAATTATATATGCCTGCATATTTTGCAATTGGCTAATAATTTTCAACTATTAATTATTTGTTTGCTTCCTTAAAATGAGTCAGCAGCATGCAATTTGAAATCATCTTCCATTACTTTTTTAAAAACTCATCCTAAGCGTCATAAGTGAGAAATATCCCATGACTTGCTGTTTGTAAGGAGACGTTATCTACCTCACAAACTATATATATTCTTGATCAGTGTGTCGATGTCGAATGAGTCGATATAAGTCACGGCCTCAATTAGACAGTCACTCAAATCAAACATGGTACTAAAGCTTTTTCTAAATCAATTGGGATCAAGTTTGATACTTTGTCGGATCGGACCAATCACATTACGAATATAGAAAAATCAAGAGGAAAATTGAAGAGACAAAAACCTTTTTGAACAAAAAAATTTATTGAAGAAAGTTTTCGAAGAAATTAGACTTTCTGGGAAAAATTGTCTTTAATTTTCTTTAGCTATATTCTTACATTCATACAGAAGAAAACTCTATTGGACTTAGTATGATATCATTGAAGCAAGTCTCATTTGGATTTTAGATACAAATTTCATCTTATTTATTTTAGAGACTTTCATTCCTTTTGAAATATTACAAAACCTTAACCCCAAGTTCTTTGGCCCCATTAAAATGCGAAAATCAAAAATTTTAATACGAATAGTATAGAAAAATACTCAGTTATAAAACAATTTCAATAGATTGCAAACATTTACAGTTACTTTTGCTTTTGTTTTGATTTTTGAGTCGGGTATGCTTAGTATTTATATACATATAAACCACCTAGATTTTGGGACCCACACGCATAGTTGGGATGCTGCTGCTGCTGCTGATGCCTGCTTTTCGGTTTCAGATACATTTAGAAATTTTTGTGTGTTTTGAATAAATTAAAGTGCAAAATTAGCATACTTAAGCAATCGATGAGAATCAAAATGAAGAAGAAGAAGATGATGATAGAAATACAACAGAGGGGAAACTTGTTTTCATCACATCAAGGCTAGGTGGGCTAGTAGGTACAAACGATGCGGACCTCGAAAAGCCCTTCTCATTATCAGTCTCAAAATGTGCGGCAATCCAAACACTCGTCTTCTCTCGCGTCTGATCATTGACTTTCTGCTACTGCTGGGAGTCTATTGTGTGGCATTGGTGGTATTGCCACAGCAATTGAATACTGTTCAACGTGGTTTCCATTGCAACGATGCGAGCCTACATTATCCATATCGTCAGCCCTGGCTGACTAAGATGCACTTGACCATAGCAGTGATTGCTTTGCCGGCAGCTTTCATATTGGTTGTGGAAATGCTGAGAGCGGCATTTGTCCCCCCCGCAAAGGAATTGAAGCAGCGTTTCGTTTTCGTTGGCGCCAGAATACCAAGTTTCATAAGTGAATGCTATAAGATAATTGGCGTTTATCTATTTGGTTTGGGTCTGGCATTGTTGGCCATTCGCCTGACTAAACACACAACAGGACGACTGAGACCATACTTTTTTGATGTCTGCCAACCGACATGGGGTGAGGATAATGCTGAGAGTTGTGCCAGTAGCTTGGGACCAAGCAACTATTCCTCTACATTCATCGATCATTTCAACTGCACGGAGTTCTCCGCTTCGTTGGAATTACTTGCGATCGTTCGTCATTCGTTTCCCAGTGGCTTTAGCACCACTACTGCCTATGCTATGGTCTTTTTGATCTATTATGCCCAGGCGAGACTATTTTCGCCTTGGCTTAAGTTGCTACGTTCCACACTGCAATTGGCCTGCGGTGGTTTAGCTTTGCTGGCCTCGTATGAACGGATTTCCACCTATCAGAATCATCTGTCCGACGTAATTGCTGGTACAGTTTTGGGTTACATTTTGGCGGCATTTATGACCATATTTGTGGCACATCTGTTTCGTGAGGTGCGTGTAAAACGACGCCAATGGCCAAGGAATGAACAGATCTACGGCTATGCTGGCTATTATAATAGAGCCACCTATGGATATTGATATTAAGAGACTTACACTTAGAGTTTATGTATATAGTGAAATTAATAAAATTATCTAACTTAAATTATTGAAAATATTTCGTGGCTATTTACTATTTGTCGTCCTCATTAGAAACTAACCTGATGAACTTATGATCTTATACAAAGCGTTTTCGAATCCTATTTTTGATTAACATACAATTTTCGAACTTCAGAATTGACTCCCATGAAAATAAATGAGCAAAAATGATATCCTAGTCCCAATTTGACTCCTCTAATAGGCGGGTACTTAACCCTTACAGGACTAGTTTTGCCTTTAGGCAACATTTTGTGAACACTTTGTGGATTCATTTCAACTCGATCCTGAAAGGGTTGAAAGTACTTGTTAGTTTTTTCCAATAGACCTACAGGTTTCTAAGCTTCAATGTATTGCTAAGCTTGACTTATTTTAAATTAAGGGCACTTTGTTTTGCATATTTATTTCATTTCCATTTGAACTTGCCACTCAGAAAAGTAGGCAATATATTTGTTTAAACTCATTTCTCTCTCAGAAAACTATATTATAGAATTGATAGTTCTACAACAACAACAACAATTTGGATGGTAATTATTATTACAATCTATGAAACATTGTAAATCAATTTCGTAGATTTGTTGTTTGCTTCTTTTAAAATCTATTTAAAACTCTTAATTAAAGTAAATGCAGTTTTTCCACATTCAACTGAAACGAATGAATATTTTTGATAAAACTAATTGTAAGTAAGAGAGTTTTTTCAGCGCAGCGATTCAACGATTTGATTGTGGAAACGTTGACTAAAAAAACCTGTTAATCATTTAGTCATGTTTCGAACCCAAATAACCTGCGATCAATTCTGCTTAGCTTACGATCCACACAACAAGTGATAAGTGAATGAAAACTGCCCACAACTGGCTGACCACAGTCCACACAAAACACAACGTGTGTGCTTATTGATCGATTCTCTCCTCTCTTTTGTTTCTTTCCTTCTCTCTGACTCTTTCTCTCTCTCTTTATCCACATATATGTCAGACTAGTTGTTGGTTGGTTAATGATCGAGCTCAGCCGACCGTGAGAGCTGCTGCTGCCACTGCTGCTGCTTCTGTTGCTTATTTGTTTTATGCTTCTTCAGTTGCTATTGTCAAGCGGCGCTTAAAAGTTAACCCAACGCTGCAGATTCGGATAATAAAAAAAAAAATTAAGTCACGAAAAGTTGTTAAACAATTTTGGTTAATGTTTTTTTGTTTTTGTTTTCAATGTGTCTGTGAAATATTTCCCAGTGTGATATAACAAAAAGCAACATGAAACATGAGCAAATTTATTGATTGCATTAAATTTGTAAAATCCTAAAAATAACATTAAAAACAAAAAGGGAAATACTAGAACATAAAGTGCAAAGTGCATTTTAAAATGCCAACGGTTAATTGGATGAAAAGTAAGCGCCAGTTGCATTTGAGACACATGTATGTAAAAGGCAAAAGATACATTCACACAGAGTGAAAGAAGAGGCGAGCAAGTTGTTGGGGAGCTCGAGTCTAGGGGGGAGGGAATTGCCGCCTTAATTCAATCAAATGTCGCTTATTCATTCAATTAAAGGTCGCGCCATTTGACGTCGCCTTCACCCGCCAGCAAACCAAACCAAAGCCCCTCCTACCTACCCAATGACCACTACTGCCCACGATCCCCAATCCCCCAAAACAAGCCAATATGAATACGAGAAGTTCATAGTTTGGAATAATTGACAGTTAAAGTTAGTTGTGTGTGTGTGCGTGTGTGTGTTTTTCTTTCTTTCATTGTGTACCCTGTATCTAAAATGTGAGGGTTTCAATAGGGTATATCAGGAAGGTCGCCAGCAACGAGAGACAACAAGGCATGATTCATCTCGAATTGTGGATTGATCAGCAATTATTTCGTACGATTCGGACATGTCAATGCTTAGTAGTATTCTATGCCCAAGCATTCATACCAAAGACAGATAGAAGTCTCTATAGATCGTATGATCTTAGCTACTAGCCTTAATAGGATCATCGTTTCGAGTTGCTAGGTATTCTATAGTCGTTGCCTTAACACAGTAAATTGGCGTTCTCGTTGTGTTTAGTTTAGGGAGTTCAGTGGAAACTCCCCTTCTTAAATGTCGCCAGAGATCATCATCATCATTTGAATTACAATGCAGGCCATTCTTGAGTTGCACTTTTTTTTGTGTTCAAAGTAGCATTATGTGTTTTTTTTCTTCTTCTTCTTCCGACTCGACTCGATAATGCGAAATCTTATTAAATGCGTGCATTGACGCGCCTATTTTATGCATCACTGCCCTAGTATAATAGGCGAGTATTCTACGCGATTGGAATTAATAATTATAATTATAATGATGATGATGCGGACGATGATGATGATGATGATGATGACGATGATGATGACGATGATGATGACTGTGGAGAGAAGTGTGTGCCAAAGTGCAGGAGATTTCGAGTGACTCACTATCCACAGTTGTTGACCCAACAAATTGCCGGTTGGTCTGTCGGTCAGTTATCAGCAGGTTCATAAATAGCAACAAAAGCTAGTAAAAAGAACAACAACAATTCGGTCATAAACAGTCTACATCTAAACTCTTATTCAAACATGAACAAGCCTCAAAAAATACGCTTAACTGCAATGAATGTGCATAAAAGTGTTTCCAAAACAACAAAGAGACCCCTTTAAAATTTTTATTTATTTTTATTTTTTGCTCGAAACATATGTGTGTGTATTATATACAATATATTATCTAGCACACTTTCCAATTTATCTTATCAAACTGATCTTGAGGTGGTTTTCATGTTTCCCATACACTGTACGAAATCAAAAGTTATTAAAAACTAAAAATCTTTCTATAAATAAAGTGCATGAATATTATTCATCGAAGGTTTTACCTCTTTGAATCATATGAATTCTTTATAAAGTATTAATAGAAATAATAATATTAATCAAACATTGAAACGACGATTGAAACTTTTAAAGTTTGTCTTACAGTCTATAAAATAGGTTTTTCTAACCAAAATGCTAGCTCTCCACATAGATTTTGGAAACATTTTAACAAGAGTTTGGCTTTTATGAAAGATTTTCATATAATGATATAACTTTTGAATTAAGCTTACTCGAATCTCAAATTTCACATAATTTACGGTTTATTTTGATTTTAGTTGATTGGGACTTCTATTGAGTTTTGCCCTCAAATCGTAGGCATATCAATTCGAAAGCTTTACTAATGAAAATTTATGATCGTTTGATCGTTTATCATGAACATGAACAACATTTTTTGTAGCTTTTTCTAAATGCATTTTTCTCAATTTTCTTTCACAGTGTCTAAACAAACATCAACAACAACAAATTGGCCTCTTGTCTAATCTAGACAAATGCAGAATACAACAAATAAATAATGTCAAGTCTTCAACTAACTACAATAAAATTGCTTTGACGCAAAAATTAAGAAAAGCTACTAAGAAGACAGAGAGAGAGGGGGCAAAAAGTTGAAGAGAGATAGAACACACAAAAGAGCAACTAAAAACAATATCGCCCATCGTCAAATGAGCGTTAATTTAAAAGAACGTTACCCAAACGAAGCCAGTTCAGTCAGTCACTGACAACGAACTCGAACACAACGAAAAACGAACCGAAAACAAACTTAATTACATTAAAAAACATAAAAATAATTTTCTTCAATTATTGTTTTGTGCCTCGCTCTTTTTGAATATTAACTAATTAACTGAAAATGCGAGACGCAGTGGCAAATGAAGATCATCACCAACAACAACAACAACAACAACATCATGAAAGCCAACAGCATAGAGATGGAGTCGGAGGAGGAGGAGGAGGGTCAATACACACCCAATTGCCGGCAATTAGAGAGCGTTCCGCCGAACGGCAACTGGTGCAACATTTAACCATTGAGCTACTCATCATTGTGATCCTAACCATACCCATCTGCATCTATGAATTTGCTGTGGAGCCAGCACGTCGTGGCTTCTTTTGTGATGATGAGAGCATAAGATATCCCTTTCGGGATAATACAGTGACGCCGGTTATGCTGGGTCTATTAGTGGGTCTATTGCCATTTCTTATCATACTCGTCGTGGAATATGTCCGGTATATGCGAGCCGGTAAATTGTCAGCCACAGTGCAATTTCTCAACTGGCGTGTATCCACTTGGTATGTGGAATTGGGCAAACATTCCATATACTTCATATTTGGCACACTTCTAACATTCGATGCCACCGAAGTGGGTAAATACACCATTGGCCGTTTGAGGCCACATTTCATGGCGGTTTGTCAGCCACAGCTATCGGATGGCAGTCAATGCTCGGATCTGATCAATCTGCATCGCTATGTGGAGAACTATGAATGTGCCGGCGAGGGATACACCGTTATGGATGTAAGGCAAACGCGTCTCAGTTTCCCCAGTGGACACTCCAGCATGGCCTTCTATGCCATGGTCTATATGGCATTGTATCTGCAAAAGAAACTCAATTGGCGTTCGTCGAAATTCAGTCGCCATTTTGTTCAATTCGTGTTGATAATGTTGGCCTGGTATACGGCCTTATCCAGAGTCATGGACAATTGGCATCATTGGTCAGATGTATTGGCCGGTTCGCTAATTGGCGTTCTCGGTGCCCTGATCACGGCGCATTATATAGCCAAACTATTCAAATCATCATACCAGGATGTTCTATTGGGCACTGCAGTAGGATGCTTGAGAAGGGAGAATACATCGGCCACATTGCAAGAGGAAGTGTGTGCCAGTACCCCGCCGCCATATTGTGTTAATGGCAGTTATTCCAATGATGATCAGTATTGTACGAAAGTTTAAGTGACTTGAACGAGAACGAAATAAAGTGCAAAAGAACATTCCAAAGCAAAGATGGAACAAGACATACAAGAATAATAATAATGATGAACGAACATGAATGTTTGTTTTTTGTGTGTTTAGTGTTTAATAATTTGAACTTACTTATAGTTTAAAGTCTGCTGTCTCGCGTGAGATCTCATCAGAGGCAGAGTGAACTAATTTATGATCGATTTCTGCCCCGCCCCGCCCCGTTCCACTCATTCATTTGTGTATAGTTTTCCATTATTTACCTACGTTTTCTTTTTTTTTTTGTTGTCCTAAGCCATGTATTATTATTTTATGTATGTAAAAGAGTCAAAAATAACAACAACAACAAGCAAAACAAATAAAACTCATCTACTACGAATAAAAATTCAAAGGTAATTAAACATGAACCCATTTTGTTGTTTTTCCTGTGTATATCGACAAAATGTTTATAACTTTCGTTGTTTCCCTCTCAATGTCATTTTCGGTATCGAAAGTGTTTTAATTGTTCAACAATTTTTGTATTCAACATACATTTTTTGGCCATGGTAAGAGAGTTGGTTATGTGGTAGTAGGTAAAAAGCCGGCCGTTGACTCACCCAGTCATTTCTGTTGGGGGGGATAAGCGTACCTTTTTTTTTTTTTTTTTTTTGTGCTGAGTCAGCCAGACACAGCAAATGAAGAAGAATTTGGTTTCGAGAAGTTGTTGATGTCGATTAGCGTGTGAACAATGAACAATTTTTGCTCTTTTAATCTATTTCCTGGAATTACTTTCATTAGAAATGTTATTCAAATCAAAAACAGAACGAATCTTGACTTGAACTTTTAACCCGAAAACGTGAGATGAACCCTTTTCGAGAGTATAAGAGAAAGAGTGAGACAGAGAGAGAGACAAAGAGAGAGAGAGAGAGAGAGATGGGAGAGGAGGACAAGGAGTGAGCTTTAGGCAAAGCTCTCAATATTCACAACTCATATTCATAATATTTGCAACTACGTCAGCTTGAATAATTGGGTAAACAAAATTCGCGTGTTGCTTAAACACCCTACATACGATGGGTATATTAATTGAACTGACAAGTTGAAGGCAGAGTAGAGTATATTCGACTAGAGTTGTGAACTTTATAACGGATATATTTATAGCATTAAAGTCCTAAAAATATAAATACATGAATAAAGTTTGAGTTGACGGGGAGAAGGCGACCTGCAGAAGTCGTTTCGAACCGTTTAGAAAAGTCTTTGAACCACTTTTGACTAAAGTTTTTGTTCAAAACTTGGTAAGGTTAACAGTTAGTCGATTGATTTTTGAGTAAAGGGTATTTCAAAGTCGTGTTAATTGCCAAGTGCTTTTAACGTGTTTGTATTTGTGTAAAAATTCAGGGCCAGCCAATTCCGTAAGTAGAATCCCCAATGTGTAGCACGTGCCATGGCAACAAGTGACTCTCGGGCTTATCAGTAAGACAAATATAGCAAAAAAAAAAATAAATAAATATATATTCCAATATTCGAAACATGTGCAGAATAATACTTTGTTATTGAAGTTGGTTGACACACAAATCAACAGGAAATTAATATATGCAATACATATATATATGTATTATGTTTTGCTTTATTTCTCAACTAAGCTAAGCTAATGTATGCCTCATTCAATTTAAATCTAACAACAACAGCAATAGAAAGAGCAACAACAATGATACATAAATAAGCAGTTTTATTTATTACTTAATAATATAACACACACACACCAAAAAAGGAAAGAAAAAAAAAATAAGCTCGAGTTCTGATTGCTAGAACCGAATGGGAATTGACTTTAGACTTGGGGCTACTCGATTCAGTGACGGACGATACGTTGAATCGGTCGGTAGTAGCAAAACGAACAAAAAATACAACAAAATGAGATATATTCAACAGCTGCAAGGTTCTGCAGTTCGCCTATTTGTGGACATAATCCTATTGGGCATATTACTAACAGTTACAGAGAACTTCACAAAAGTCTGGTGGCCCACAACGCAGCGGGGTTTCTTTTGCAACGACGAGAGCCTAATGTATCCCTATCATGAGGACACTGTTAGTCCCACACTTTTACACTGGTTGGGTCTCTATGGACCTCTCATTGTGTTGGTATTAATCGAAGCTTATTTGATGAACTGGCAACGTGCAAGCTCACAATGGCAGGAATATTTCAATCTGTATAATACATTGCGTTGGTTTCTCTATGGTTATGCATCCAGTGATATTATCAAGAATGTGGCCAAGCAAACTATTGGCCGTTTGAGGCCACATTTCTTTGCGGTCTGCGCGCCATTGCTGATGTCAGAGGGTGGAACCTGCTTGGATGAGGCCACGGATAGAGGAATCTATCACTCTTCGTATACGTGTCAGCCGGAAATCACAGGAGCTACAGCACACATGCTTAAGGATATTCATGTCTCATTTCCTAGTGGCCATTCTATGCTGTCCTTTTATGGTTTAGTTTTTTTGGCTCTACATCTGCAACATCGTCGCTGGCCATTGAGAGGGAGCCTCTTGAGTCCCGCATTGCAATTGTTGTGCTTGTGTATCGCCTCGTTTGTGGCACTGAGTCGTGTCATGGATTACAAACACCATGGGTCGGATGTTGCGGCCGGTTCACTGTTGGGCGCCAGTGTTGCGTTTGTGGTTAGCCGTGCGGCCAAACTGGAAGAGCAGATACAACTCAAGGCGGGGGGGCCGTCTAAGCAATCACATGGCAAAGGGCAGGAACCAGAGCAATCACCAACAGTGGCGGCAGTGGCTGAAGTATCCGGCGTTGGGGAAAAACACGAACAGCTGCCCTCTCATGATTTAAGTCTAGTTACTTGCTGTAGTGCTAATTAGTTGCAGCTGATTTGCTTCAAATAATGTTTTATTTTTTGTTTTGCATATGTTTTGCTTACGCAGCAGCAGCAACGAAAACCAAAACCAGCTTCTGCTTATGATCATTATCAAACAAATTGATCAGTATAGTCGATCTGATTTCTAGAAATTTCAAGTTTTAACCACCAACAAACGATCAATAAGCTTTGAAACAAATATATCGCTCTATCTCTCGCTCTCTTTAGTATTTAGTTAATAAAAAATATATATTTAGAATTAATTCTCTTATTTTTTTTTGTTAAATTATGTAAAATACATTTATAACAGTTTCACGTCACATAACGACTGTAAAAACCAAACATCTTTCAATTGCGGTTGACTTATATATTACTATTATTATTATTTAATAACCAACTAAAACATTGGCAATGAGTAGATCTTGTTCGTGGTTAACGGATTACTCAAATCTTATTATCTCATTTGTTTATCATTTTAGACATAAGCAAAACAACAGCAAGCGACAATTGTTTAAATATTTACTTGGAATGCTCAAAAAAAATTAACGAGAAAATAAACAAACTTTAAGCCATTAAACAATAAAAAACAAAATCTTCTTAAATATTATTAAGTCTGTAAGGTTTATAATCTTCGTTGTTTTGATGAAGGAATTTTTCGGGGTTTTTACAAAAATAGAATAACAACAAAGATTTTTTAGAATTGGCAATCATATTTCTCAGAAAAAGGAAAAATAAATTTGGTGGGATTCTTATTTAAACATCCAGAGTTATTTTTTCAATACAATTCGCCAGACTTCGTTTGACTTTTGGACCCAGAGAACACAAAAAGTAACTTCAACACATGGAAATCTGGTTTGAGTTCAGGTTGTTCTGGGTTATGGCAAATGGCAAAGTGATTAGCGACTCTTTTTAGTTTCATTAGCAGCAAATTGTCTCAATGACTTCAAGTACCGAGACCAGACAACATAAAATAAAAACCAGAAAACAGCGCCAACTATGGCCGTGCCGAATATTGTATACCCTGTCCAGTTTATGTATTACTTTCATCTCAACCCCTGAAGTCAAAGTGAATAGACAAACTGAAGCCGAAGTAATGTGACTGTTATTTTCTGTCTGATTTAAGGAGTTTCCTTTGATTGAAATTCATTTCGTTGCATTGCAAACTCCTAATGCAAAAGTGCATATTCTTTTGCTTGCAAGGGTATAAAAAAGAAGAGAAAATGAGACAAGTATAAATAAATTTTGGAGCAAGCAAAAGCAAAGGCATAAATTAGCCAAGGACTGATGATGATGCGCAACACCTGAACCCCAAACTCAAATGGGGGGGATATTCTTGGGGACGAATGTAGTAAAAGTAGTGAACCCTCATCAGGTTAACTTTCCCACTTTGGATTTCCTTTCGTTGTTGTTGTTGTGTTTTTTGGTAGCCCCAGCTTAATTGGCTCATTTATTTTGATGGCAAAGGAAATGCTGGAAAATTGTGGCTGCTTCTCTTTGGTTTTTGTTGGTTTTTTTTTCTTTTTTTTTGTAGCCTGTTTGTTTTTTTCGTTCTTTTTTTGGCTAGGTATTTTGATTTTCCTCTCTTTTGGTTTTATTATGATTAATTATGCTATACACACACACACACACAAACATATGCAGAGTTTGTATTTAGCTGGGAACTGACCCAAAGCTCCACTTTCTTTTGCCAACTTTTGCAACTGTGTCAAGTCTGGCTCGAGATTCGAGATGATAAATTTCTATGCAATTTATTTTAATCTGCTGCGACAGTTCCTGCCACCGCTAACCCCAACCCCAACCCCCCCTTTCACTTACGACCCTCAGAGATGGAGGATGGATTGTGATGAGAAACGAGGAGACGCGGGTAGTAAAGTAGGGAAATAGTGAGCTAGTTACCATGCGTTAATTAAATGGAAAATATTTGCCAGACAGCAACAACAACAACAAGATATATATAACTATATAGTCAGGTTGGGTGTGTGTGTGTGTGTGTGTGTGTGAGTGGGATAAAGTTTTAGCTGCAACCCAACACAGTGACCTAAATTTTGCATTAGCACAAAGTTTTGTTTGTGTTGTGTTTGGCAAGGGCTAAAAGTGGACGGGGTAAGTAGGGAGAAAGGCGCGGGAGGGAGGGGCAGGAATAGCAGCTGCTACTGGCTTACTACACAGTGCACTTCTCATGCGGTTTAGTTGAAGTTTATTAAGAGAGACTTGGCCAAAAATGTGTGAAAATCTGCCTTTGGGTAAAGGGGAAAACCCAAAAAGCAAAATGATCCATACACAGCACGAGAGACAAAGAGAGGGAGAGGCGATATCTTAACCCCCCAGCTCCATGTACTGTCCTCGTGATAGTAAAACCATTTACCTTAACCATTTGATTCGGTTATTCACAGCATTGGGTTAGGCGTTTTCATTAGAAAATTACCAATCGTGACCTGTTTACATTTTCGATAGCAAATGAATTTATTGAAATCTAAATTGCTTTCGTCTTGAATATCTCAAATATTTCTTCTTCATTCTTAAACAATTCAAAAGCGATTCAAAAAGGAAAATGTTTAGAATTTCAAAAGGACTCATTAATTTAAATTAAACAGATTTAAAACAAGATTTTCAAGAATCTAATGCTATAAGTTTAAATTATTAACTACTAAAAAGAATTTCAAAAATTGCAGATTACAATTAAAGGAAACTTCTTCAAGAAATGCCTAGACCAAAAACCACAAACTGCCCAATTCACGGTAAAATTGCCATTTTCCTCCAATTTATGGAGTTTATTTTTGTGTAAGCTTCTTTGTCTGTTTGTCAGAAGTGCTGCATTAATAGCGTCACCCACAATTGCATTTAATGAACTTTATTTCTTTTTTTTTTTTTTGGCCTTCTCCTCTGTCAATCAACTTACTTCGTTTAACTTGCACTTTCAATCAATTGCTCCAATCCACCGCAGGCAGACACGAAATTTAAAAGCCACATAACCAGCAAGCAGACGTCGCAACTCTAATCAGCGTTAGAGGTGTGATAATGCGGCGGCAGCAGCAAATTCGTTTAGACTTGGTGTTCTCCTCCCTCCTCTCTCTCTCAGCCAGGTTGTGTGGGGTCGGAGTCCTTGGCCAGTTTGTCAATTCACATTACATCTGTTGGCCGCATCCAGCCATTCATCCATCCATCTATCCAGCTAGCTAGCTAGCTAACCATTCGTCTATCGTTCTTGCATCGTCTGTTGAATTTTTGCATGGTTGTTTGCTCAACAAAATATCCCAAAGCATTTCTCGTATGGGGATTTTCTACTCCACCTGCATGTGTCCATTGGTTGTGCTTCATATTTCTGCGGTCGTTCTCATTTGCGGAACAGAGGGGTCAATCTGTTCACAAGGACGTGGTATACTCAAAGAAAGGGGATTGCAATTTATATAGCGAAAAGTTGACAAGCTTTATATATTGATTGATTTAGAAAATGTTTGCTGATATCCAATCCAAGTGTTCGTTTGGCCCCTTTTGTAATACGCCCATGTACCGTAGTAGATATGTCTTCTATATGTATTGGTTGAGTTCTGGCTAGCTTTTTGCACTTGCTATTTGCCGTACTTGTCCTCTTCTCTTCAAGTTTGGCTTCTCATGGGTGTGTGAGTGTGTGTTCGTATGTAAAGACAATTTGATAATCGCAAAATGCAGCATAGTTTGAGTTAATGAAGCTTGTGTGTGCCATCCCCACCTCCCGCCCACACCACCGTCTGTCGTCTCGTTTACACATACAAACATGAACATTTCCCTATTTTTAAGGTGGTACCTGCTGATATTGTCCAGGTGCTGGTCCTGGGCCCTGGGTCCTGGAACTGTTTGTTGTTGCTGTGTTGTTTGTTGGAAAACAAGCAGAGCGTTTTGCTTGCCAATTAGTAATATGCTTGCCAGGAAACAGCTCTTTGCGTCCTGTCCCTGACAACCTGCCGAGCAGAATTTCAAAACATTCTGATAGAGATGCACAGATGTTGGTGGTGGTGGCGCAGGAGAAGGAGGAGGACGCGTCAGAGTGAAAGAAACAAAAAAGTTAAACAACTTGCCATAGTTGGCTTAATGATAGTTTTACTTTAATCAACGTATACGGCAAAAGTAGCCAAAGGTAAAGCGAGATTCTCTAAGAATTATAAGCGAAAAAATTACTGATTTATCTTTTCACAGTGTCCAGCAGCGATAGAATAATCTTCTGTCCCTTTTCATCTTGTTCCCCCCGTCTGCCATCTTTGACATGGTTCATTTTCATTCATTTTATTTGTCAATTTATTTAAATTAATTTTTCTGTCCAGCACAAATAATATTACACAATGCATTTCCGTCATGCTGTGAACTCATTTTATCTTTTATCGACAACAAGAAATGCCAAAGACGCCTTGCAACATTGCAATTTGAATGAAAATCACAGCAGGCGGACGACTACGACGACGACCAGAGAACAGAACCGATGGACAGATGGGGACATGGAGAGAAAGGTGTAAGAAGGGAGAGGCAAAGGGAGGCAAAGGACACCCAAGAGTATAAATCTGAGGGAATCGTGCGAAATTTCGCTTCCGTTTTCGATGTCCTGTCGTAGAAATCACACGCAGTTCTCGACACGTGATGTCGAACAGACAATCCGGCGGCCATTTTGCGTTTTGTCGTTCGTAGACATCGCCTCCCCGTTGTCGATGATGCCGCCATCATTATTAATATGGCTGGTTTTCGTCCTTCTCTTCCCTCCATCAGTAAATACCCAACGTAGTGTAGGAGCTCGGCCGAGCTGCTCCTGTTGCAGGAGCCATACTAACTTCCGCTGAGTGGCATTTGTGCTGTGATTTCTCTTTTCTCTTCTCTTCTGTTCTGTTCTTTCGTTTCGTTTGGTTTTTTTTTCAGTCGGTGTGTGGTTGTTGTTGCCGTTCATTTTGTGTTTTTTTACCAATGGCTCTGACAATTTTGATTGTTGGTCCTGCTGTTGCTGCTGCTACTGCTGGTCCTGGGTCCAGGTGTGGCCGTCAACTGGCAATCAACTTTCATTTAGCAGCATCATTTGTCACGCTTGTTTATTGCCCAGTTACGTGTTGGTCAGACTTAATGGCTGTTATTGTCGTCATTGTCGCTGTCCTTCTCGTTCGTCTGGGACCAGAGCCAAATGGAGACAAGCCCGAAAGTATTGCTAAAGGTCCCCAGAAACACAGACTGAACGATTGAACTTGTATTGATTTACAAAATAAACCATAAAACGTCGATATGGATGCATCTCGTCTCCACTTGGGAATTTATTAAATTGGCCAGAGTGAAAAAATAGCTACCAATACGAAAATAAGCAAACGATTATATTATTAATCGACAAATTAAGTTCCAATTGACAAGCCTAAGATGTGGGAGGCAAGTAAAGAAGATATTGCCAAAATGATCTTCAATTCTGCTAAAATCGGGGAACAAAATGATTTCCAGCTCATTTCAGTCATTGTTTCTGCATCCAACAATCTGCCTCAATATGAATCAAGCTCATAACTAAAACATAATCTCATAATTATGCCGCTTCACGGTTAGATGTTGTTTTACTAACCTCGAAACGAACGCCCGCCGCTCAGATTGCTAATGTCGGGCGCGTTGATTATGAATATTTCAGTGGCATGATAATGGTAATCAGCATCACCATCGTCTGCATCGTCATTATCATCATCATCATCATCATCGTCATCATCATGATGATGATGTCGATTTGTGTAGTGGAGCGGCTAGTGCGCGCGAGCAATAAATTTATATGCCTCTTGGATTCCGTTTTTGCCCAGGGCCATATGAAAATTTACATTTTGGCAATTTCCAGCTGTCAAATGTTGCCGCTCTCCCATCCCATCCCATTGCAACAACTCTTACATGGCTGCTTGTTCCTTTTGCAACACTACTCAGAGTATGGTTGCATTTTGGCCAGCTGGCCAGCGCCTATCGTCCAAAATGGGTAAATCTTCGATGGCGTAAATTCCGTTAGGTTGTAGCCACCACGTTCATTCGTTTGCTCGTTCGTTCGTGCCGTTGCCGTTGCCGGGCAAATGCAATTTCCTAATTTCTCACTGGGGAAATGCCGGCTAAGAACCCTTTAGTCAAGGGTTCATGCAGACTGACCAACCAACCGACCCAGCGGCCCTGCGGCCCAGCTAACCAACACTACACCAGGTTCTCGACTGATTGGCCGACCGGCCGGCCACTGCTGCTGCATCTATCTATTTTGCAAGCGAAAGGAGGGTCAAATATGGTGGATTCAAGTGCGACGGGTTTTACTTCCAAATTAATGACCCGGCGCCGCAGACGATGAGAAAAAAAAAGAAGAATATACGAGAGCCAAAAACGAGAAATAACCGCAGACAAAGGCGCATAAATGCATAAAGTGAAGTCAGAAAATTGCAGCAATTGGATAGGTCTAAGCCAAGCCGAAACCGAAACCGAAACCGTCGCCGTCTCGCACTGCCCTTTAGCTTATGCAAAGCAAATTGGTTTATGCATGAGGCAGACATGAGAGGATATGTAAGGAAATTCACACTAAAAACGACTCCATTTTCCTTCCCCTTTCCCTTTTTTTGTTTCCGTGTTTTCACTGATATGATGGAAACACCGGCGGGAAATGGCCTAGGTGGGTGGTTGCGTGGTCTGAATGTTTACTTGATTGGATGGTAAGAGATCCCCAAAACCCTGGAGTGTGCTGCCGCTGCCGCTTGCAAAGCTGCTGCTGATGGAAGTTAAGTAAATTGTTGGCTCAGCCCTTGATTAGCTTAGACCAGGTCAGAAATCGGAGTTGGGGAGATTAGAGATTGTAGATTGCCTCCAAGGAGTGCGAGTGCGGGTGCGAGTGTGGGCCAAAAACCCAACTCGTAATGCATTTTGAAAACCACACGAGCGGAATTTATATGCATCCGTTGGGTCATACTTTGTGGTAGAAAGAGGTTACACCCCTGACAAGGGGGCTCGGGGGGTGGTTGGGTGGCAGAGCGAGGCGTTGCATTAAAATTTCTATATCTATATCCATCTGCATATGCATTTACATACACATTTGCTTTATGCTGATTTTTAAAGCTAAGTGCAACAGGATTTCCACTTTATGTAAGTGGACTACCGGACAGACACTGCCCCCATCCCCCAGTCCCCAGCCACTGAAGGGGATGTGGCCGAGTGTAGAGCAAAGAAGCGTATATGTCAGAAACGTGTGGCAGCAGATTAAAAAGTACAAAAATTTAACAAACTATACACATAAACGGAAAAATCTTTCTACTTTCAGAAAGTGGGCGAAGCGATGAAGAGTATGGGAGTAAAAATCAAGTCAAATATATACATATATAGACATCCCTTTCGATATTTTACTGATATTTGAAATGTTCTAAAAAAACGTTGAGAAGCAAAAACTGAGTTGAAGCTTAAAATACCTTTAAACTCTGTGCTACTTTCAACAGGTTGGACGTATTCCAAGGCAATAAAAGTCTTTGAAATACGAATAGATTGCAATTTCTTAAGAGCATTTGCCACCAGATCTTAAAGCTGTCAATCAGAATTATCGACAATTACTAACTAGCAAGCATAAAAGAAAGCAGCAAAAACATTGTCTTGGCAATTCTCTACTTATTTTGTGGTTTTATTTGTGGAACATTCTGTGAAAGTCTTTTTTACCTATTCGAAATCTCTCTCAAGCTTAAACTGTGCTTAAAAGTAGCTCAACGCAACGCAACGTTCCTCAGATGTCTACACTTTCAAGTTACATAAAATCATTTTGCATTATTTTGAATTCAATATTTTAGCCTCTTTCATCTTTAAATCCCATTTGCTGTTTCGTTACGTTTTGTTGTGCTTTTTTTTTTTTGCTGAACGTTTTAAAAATGCTTATTAAAATTTCATAGTCAGTTGACATTCCCCCATGATTGGGGATAATGACAACCCTGTTCCATGTACGAGAACATGTTCATACAACGAGAGAGAGAGAGAGAGAAAGAGAGGTAGAGATAGAGACTCCACCACATGGCGACTTTCACTTTCGCTCCATCATCTGTTTGCCCATTGGACAAAATCAATAAACGAAGGCTTAGCAGCTAAATTGGATTTTGTGCAATATATAGTAAGACAAAAAACAAAAAAAAAGGGGGAAATAGAAAGAGTTGGAGTTCAAGTTGGATTATACTCCGCCCATGCCTGTACTCAGGCCAGGCACAACAAGTAAGCAGATAATACATATAACCAAAAAAAAAGGGATGAAAGGGGTGCTGGGGTGCAGAGGGGGCTAGCTAGAGAGACCTAACCCGCTATTTAGGGAATTAAGATCTGAACGACAAAACCATCCAGCCAGCCAGTAGCATCGATAATCATGATGAGGTCGAAGGATGAGTATGAGCAGACAAAAACATAAACGAAAACGAAAGAGCAAACGCATCATCATCAGTTTTAACTGCAGGAAGGATGGTAAAACAACAACAACAGAAAAAAGGCGAAACAAACAAAAAAAAAAATCACAGAAGAGAAATGCGGTCGGTTTTTGTAAAGTGTGAGAGGGGGCGGGGATGGTTGGTTGGTTGGTCCGTATGACTTTTCAAATGAATGACAGCAATTAACGCAGTCAATGATGGCAACGTGGCCCATTGTTTGCTTTTTGCCTCTGCGTTTTGGATTTGGCCATTAAAAGCCGCCGCCGCCGACGACGACGACGACGACAACGACGTAGCCATGACCATCATCCATGGTTATGACACATAAAAAGCAACTGGCCTTAGCGAGCCCAGTGGCCAACGCCACCACCGCACACGGGGTTAGAGCCTACTACACTCTAGGATGAAAACAATGCTGATGCTTTTATCAGCTGTCTGTTGACTCGTCGTTTATGCCCATGTCCCGGACTGGCGGCCAGCCTCGACCGAAAAGCTAAAAACCAAACAAAAATGGCCGCACCAGACGACGACTCGACTCGACTCGATTCCAAGACCGGAGACCACTAAATCTGTTATTTATATGACATCAGCGGGTTATCATTGAGAACCGAATGCATGCAACATAGCCAGAAGAGACAAGAGAAAGTGTGTGTGTGTGTGTGAGGGGGAGGGGGAGAAATGCGTTAGCTGAAAGCAAACTTCTATTTTAAAAGATTTTATGGCCAGGATTTGTCGATGAAAGAAATGGTTACTCCTACATCCTTTTGGCAAAGGACTTTAAGTGCTCTTGCTCTAAGGAATCCAACGAAATTTCCTAGAATTCCAAAGTTTTGGTCTACTTTAGTTTAAAGTGACTAGAAAATTATTTTGCATTGGCTTATTTTTATGCCAGTTTGCCAAACCTTAAACAAAACATTGAACAAAGAGTTGACATTCGCATAAAATTGGTTCAAATTGCGCGTTTTCCATTTAATGATCAGTTAGTGACACTTATTAAGCAATTGAAAATGTAATTTGAAAGAGGAACTCTGCTCTCGATATATATTGTTGGTGCTTAAACGATTGGTCGATGGCAGAGCAAAAAGAGGCCAAACTGATTTCAAATTTGAGCCCAACACGTGCGTATATAGTCGAAATGTCCCAGCCGCCACTTGGACTGATTGTTAATGAGATGATGCTGTTGGTGTTGCACATATGTGTGAGCCTCTCTTTTACTGTATGTGTGGGTGTCTGTGTCTGTGTGTGTGCAAGAGCAGTTGGATTCGATGAACTCGGCAAGTGAAAAAGTGGGAAACGAAAAACTGAGCCGAGAACCGCACTGGAAACGCTCTGGGGGTTTTCATCGCACATCCGATGCGTGTACTTGTGTGTGTGTGTGTGTGCGAGTGTGTGTGTCATGGCGGTCGCATGCATAATTTTGGAGGCTCTTTTGTCTCCCTATTACTCCCTCTCTCTCTCACACATACACACACGATGGCAATGGCAGCAGCCACGAAAATGCTCATTAAAATACGTGAAAATGTTGTAGGCGAAAAATGTTGTCGGTTTGCCTTTGAAATGTCATTTTCGAATGCCGCAGGTTGCACAACAACAACAACAATAAAATAACCGAAGCGAGAGAGACTCTGACTATGGCACACAATGAAACTGAGTGAGATAGCAAGAATCGTTTAATAAAAATTTACATTGTTTGAGGCTGTTAAAAGAGTTTTTTTATTTCTCTTTCTCACTCACACACACACCCTTTCTCTCTTTCTCTCTCTCACCCTCGCTCTTTACTTTTTGTTTTGTTCTTTTTGGCTCAGTTGAGCCCCATTGATTTGGACAATTTTTGACATTTGTGTACGTGTGTGCGTGTGTTTGTGTGTGCGCGCTGTTTTTGGCCATAAAACAATTTTGTTAAATTGTTTTATTGGTTTTCGTTTTTGGAGTTTTTTTTTACTTGCTATTATATTTTGACTTTTAAATTGTGTAAATTTTTATTTATTTCTATATTTCATAAAAAATATTCTGAAATATTCCAAATTTCTTTAGGGCTTCTGTTGTTGCTTCCATTTAAGTTAAATTAAAGTTAAATTTTAGCGAATTTTCAGCAAACGTTTAGCATACTGTCAATAATAATCCTAGATCAGGGACCACATCTATCGATCTTTATTGATATATATATATTAGTCCTATTGATAGCTAATAACATTAAGAATTATTGCCATTTCAGCCTGTGTGTATGCAATGTTTTTTTCAGTTTTTTTGTTCACTATAACGAAATGCAGCAGAAGCACCTACAACAACAACACAAACTAAAATGAAATGCTTGATTTTATAGCAATTGATGCTCAAGATGCCAAACACGCTCAGATTCTCTCCTTTTCCTTCATGTAGGCAGTTCCATTCTGCTTCCCTTTGCCTGCCTCGCTCTAATGCCAATGCCACTGCCAAACACATCCATCCCTTCAATCCGCTGTGGACACTCAAAGCTGTTAGTGAAGTGGACCAAGCCAAAAAAAAATAGGAAAAAAAAAGAAAAGAAGAGAAAGCCACGCCAACGTCCCAATCAAGTTCGTCAGGCAGCCGCACATAAAATGGCCAGAAATGAAAGAGCTGCGGTTTTTCCTTTTCCAATGTTTTTTTCGTTTTTTTTTTGTTTTTCGTTTTTAGAAAGGGGGAGAAATACTCTCCGTCATCTGCAATGGCAATAAAACTGGGCTCTGAGCAGTGCAACGCATATAAAATATTTGACGCAGCAGGCAAACAGGAAAAAAAAGTAAAGGAAAAGTGCCAAAAGCGCCAAAAATTGGGCATGGCCTTCCGCCTGATAGCTGAAAATTATTTGCCTCGAATATCAGATAAAATTGAAGCATATATTCTGGGGCATAAATGTTCCTGTTTCTGGCTTTTTGGTTAATTGTGCAAGGATTCCTTTTGCTGTTTGCTTTGCTGAGTTTGCATTTTCAATCCGAGTCCCTTCTCAATTTTTTGTTTTTTAATTCATGTTCTTATTGGGGGGAAAATTGTTTGAGGATTTCATATGGATTTATTGTTGCATACTTTACTGCACTTTCTGTCAAATAGCATCAATATGAATGTTAAAAACAACTTGTAGGTAAAAATGGAGAAATTACAAATGAATGAAATTGTAAATTTCATTTGGTGACCCCGACGCAACGTCATGCACATCTGAGACCATATTTTTGGCACTCAATCTCGTTGAATTCTTGGATAAATACAAACAAGCTCACACTATATGAAGTGCACTTTATCAACATCTTTCTGCAGTTTGCAACTTTCCCCATAGAGCCAAAAAAATAGAAGAAAAAAATAAACTGAAACTTGCACCAATTGTTAGGATTCAGATTCGTTGGCTGGTTAGTTTCATGCCTTGGCCAAATAAACTGCTAAAAATGCTGAGTACGCGAAATGTGCTCAAAAAAAAAAAAAAAACCAACGAACGAAGACTGCAACAACTGACGCCAAAAACAATAAATGCCACTGAGCACACTACACAACAACAAAGAGAGGGATACAAAAAAAAAAAAAAAAAAAAAAAAAAATAGAAAACAACACAAGAGCCAAATGGCCAGAAGACACAGAATGAGACAGAGTAACAAAAAAATCGCAAGTAGCCCGACTGGCAACAAAACAAAACATACAAAAACAGAAAAAAAGAAAGAAAATCGAAAAAAAGAGGGAAAATCGACAAGAAAAGAAAACAATGTTTATGCAATGGCAAAGAAGTAGATGGAGAAGCGAACTCGTGTAGTGGCACACACATGTGGCAAAAGCGCACTCGAAAATCGACGAAAATCCTTTTTGCATGCTGTTTCAGAAGTGGCCGTCATCTCCTCCTCTTCCTCCTCGGTCTCCCCCAGTTGACTCCCCCTCTCTCCGTCAGACATCTGGCATTGCCTCTTGCTAAATCCAAATAGTGGCACTTTCTGCTGATGCTAGCAACCCAACCAGGGCACACCACTTCATCCCACCGCATCGCACTACACACTTCATCCATTCACCCAAGTTTCTCCTCACTTAGGATTCGCGTTGACTCTCCTCGACTCGACTCGACTCCACCTTCCGCATTTCCGCTCTTCCTGTTTTATTTCTTTTATATCTGTAGATATTTTTGCAACACTTCATAAACCATAAAAACAACACCAGAAGCAGAAAGGAAAATTTAATTTGAAGCTCATAATTTTTGGTTTAACGCGCTTTCTCTCTCTCTCTCTCTCACGCAGTGGTAAACAGCTGCAGCAGAATGTTTTCTATATTAAATTTTGATCTAGGACTTACATTTGGCACCAGGGCGGCACTTCTCCCTCTCTCTTTTTCCCTTTCTCCCTCTTTGCCAATGAAACTTACCTGCAAAATAATAGAGAAAGAGACAGAAGTAAGTTTAGTTTATCCCATTTAGAAAATTAAATAAATGAAAGAAAAAAAAAAACATTTTTTTTGTTGTTTTCCTTTATTATTTAAGGATTCTAAGAAATGGTGACCCCGATGACTTGGCTATGAGATAAAGGAAAAATAATATAGAAGGAGATATTTGTTGACTTCAAGATATTCTATGTATTAAAGTAACCTGATGAGAAATATACAGAAATTAAGTGCATTGGTTTGATGGAAAAACTATTTAAAAATATGAAAAGTTTTGCCATGATCCTGCAATTGATTACAAACATGTTTTTGAACACATTTGCTTGCTTGCTTTCTCGACAACTTTATCGTGAAATGTATTTATTGTAGTTAAAACTGAATTGTGACTCAAAAAGATTTCTCTGGCCATTAAAATGAGGGATATCAACTTGAAATGCTTGCACATTTTCCATTGAACTGTATGAGAGTTTCTAGAATAACAGCTGCTTTTCAATTACCAGATGGTTCTAACTGCATTGTGTCACCCAAAACAACTGATTTAACTAAAACATTAAAAGCTATAAAAACCCAAGTTCAAGTGGTAGTCATTAGTTTAACGCGACGCCATGTCTCAGAAGTCTCTGCTAATTTGTATGAGCATTTTTTTGCTTTACATAATTCTAGTTAGTAGTAATACAGAAGTATTAAAACCTGTGCTCGTTCGCAACATACCACTGAAGACGCCGCCCACCAAACGTTTCGATACTGGCTACGAGGCCCAGGAATATGAAGTGCCATCGATAGTGGCTTTAGATTTTTCTACACGCAATACAACTTGGTTTTGTGCCGGTGGCATTGTGGGCCATCGCTGGATACTAACGGTTGCCTCATGCACGAAGCCGGCGAGTCGTGTGCGAATCAGTTACGGTGCCAATGTGCGTAAGACACCCGCCCTCGAGATGTATGTGTCGAGTAGATGTTTCTTCAATCATCCGGACTATAATCGAAATTTCGAGAATGATATCGCTTTGATACAAACGCCATTTGTGAAATTTTCTTTGCTTGTTAATATGATGGCATTGCCCAAGATGAAGGAAAGTGATCCATTAACATTGCCCGATGCATATTCAGCTGGCTGGGGACAACATAAAATCACCGAGGAGAACTCCCAGGAATTACATATTTCTCTAATGGAAGTCATTACAAATGTTGAATGCATGGAAGTGGGTTATGGCAAGACATTGCATCCCAACATGATTTGCGCCATATTGCCAAGTGTGGAAAGCTCTTGCCGCTTGGACTCGGGTAGTCCACTCATAATGCAGAGTCAAAGGACAATCATTGGCCTGGCATCGTTTGCCAGTCACAAGGGGTGTAGGATACATTTGCCAGTGGTTTTTACACGAGTAACTGAATATGTCGCTTGGATTGAGAGTGTGATTAATAAAAATGATATGGTAATCAGTTGATAATACACACAGACACATTGAAAACGAAGAATCAAAGTTTGTTTTGTTTGCAACGAAAAAAAAAAAGAAAAGGAAGAAGAAAACTTTTCTTTTGTAGCTCAGTTGGCTCTCTCCTTTATTTTGATTTGGTTATGCAGTTGGCAAATGTCATCACCGTCTGGTAAGTTGACTGGTTGTCTGACTGCCTGACTGACTGAATGACTAGCTGACATCACCGAAAGAAATCATGACGCATATGATAATGACAATGATTGCAACCCAACTCTCTTCGAATTGGTGACAACTGCTCAGCTCAGCTCAGCTTTTCGTTGGGTTTGGTTTGGGTTTGGCTACGTTTTCAGTTTTGGTGGGGCAACCAAGCGAGAAACATGTGTGTGCCGAGCCTGACGACTACTGTTATTCTGTGTGTGTATGGTGTATGCAAGTCCAATGCGAGGGTTAATCAAAAAGTTTCCAACTGGATGGAAAAGTATGTATGGGGTAAAAGAGACACTCTCCATCTCTCCCTCTCTTTCTCTCTCAAACTCTCACTAAACACGAGCGGAAATATTGATTCTTCAATCTAAAAAACTTAATTAGGGAAAAATATTCATAATTCACTTGTATTATGGTCTTTCCAAGAAATATCTAAAATTTCATTGCCTACTTTTTGGAGCAAAATATACAATAAGGCCTGCAAAAGCATAGAAAATAGTCAAGATATACAAGAGAGTAAGTTTGTTGGATTTCGGTTCGATGACTTTAGACAAAACCACATAAGTAAAATTGGATAAAAGATGTAATTTAGGATATGCCCTCGCATATTTCAATGACTATGGCAGATGGACACAAAACGAACGAACAAACGAAACGAACGAAAGAAGTTCCAGACAAGGATGTTACTTTTTACCAGCCACCGCCATGCCACACCTCCATTTCCGTCCATCCATCCAACATGACTATCCCTGACAGTTGTACAAGAAATACAAATTTGCAAAATAAGCAGCAGCAGCAGGAGCAGAAGCGGCAACCACGCGGAGGCTGGGCAGTAGCAGCACCATTGTGAGATAAATGACGACATGCTAAGGGAAGTGTCAACTGATTGCGCTGAGCTAGGCAGGCGTAAAAAATACACGACAACATCGGATGAATCCTCTGCACGTGACGTATACGCCTCATGGTGCGTTTTTTTCTTCTTTCTTTTCTCGCTCTCTTCATCTTTTTATCGGGTGTTTGGAGGGGGTGTCAAAGGTCGCTCGGAGGTGTGGGGGGACAATGGTTGGATAAAACCTCTGTTATTTTCGTCGCTGACAATAAAACACAATAAAAAGAAATTATGAATAAATAATACGCAAAGTAGCAATAGCAGAAAAAAAACAAAAAAAGGAAAAAAGAAAAAAAACAGCGTCATCTGTTTATGATTTATATATTTTTTAATATTTGACACATAGACAGACTGGCGACGACAAACGAAACGATGGAAAAGCATTCGGGAGAGAGGCGTAGGAGGAGACATCGGTCGGAGTTCTCCTTTTTGGTATTCATGTGACGTGAAAATCAACGCCAAATAAAATCAGCAAACCATTTAGATGAGCCATTTGTTTGCCATTGCCTGATTTTGCTTTGCTTTCCTCAATTTTCTTCCGCTTTTCTTTTCAGTTCGCTTGTTGTTGTTGTTTTTGTTGTTGCTGCTGCTAAATTTAATTAATTTCCACGCCATTTCCGCTCTGTCTGTCTGTCTGTCTCTCGTGTCTTTTCCTCTTTTCTGCTTTCTGCTCTTAGCTTTCTGCATTTTGCCTTTGCACCTTTTGTGTCAAAAAGGATTCTTTCCCACTACCACTACTGGACGCAGGCCCAGAAAATTTTTCTCATTAGCAGAAGCCGGTCCGCCCGCCCCTCTCGCGCCACCTCGAATGAGAGGAGCTAGCTAGAAAGCACACAGAATTTGCTCTAATGAAATGTTTGCTCACCACTTGTGACATTCGCGGAACATCCGCTTTCGATGGCATCATACAACACCACCACCTGCCCCCTTTCCATCTATTCACCCACCTAAATTGCTGGCTAGAAGCATCTAAGACGAGCTTCAGTCGACCATCGGAAGTGAAGTTGAATGAAACAAATTTCCAGCTGGCCAGCAACTTCACTTCCGTAAAAGCAAATCGAGACACAGCGCTACGTTGATTAGTCTTAATTAGATTTCATCTTTACCGAAAAAGCCAAGCTAAGCCAAACTCATTTCACCAGGAAGTGAGAGTAATTTCTCCCCCTGCCCACCATTCAAACTATTTCATTCAATTTTAGTTTTGACAAAAAATTGAAAATTGCCAACAATTATGACAAATTTTTGTGCAATTCTTCTACAGGTTTCACATTGATTGCAGATACAACTCGGTACAGAAATTCTGCTAAAAGGTTTTTCTATGGCTAAATGCATCTATTCAACTATTTTTTAATAGGAATTATTCTTTCTTCTTCACTTTTTCGACTGTCATACTAGTCTTAATATAGAAGGCTCGCTAAAATACTTACTCTTCAGTTAAACAAAACAAGAATAATAAACTATCATCAAATTCAAACCATTTTTTCATATATATACCAGTTTAGTCTAAACATCTTAATTGTAGAAAGAAGCAAACTATTTATAATTTGTCTGTTTTTTTTTTTGTTTCAGCGACAAACTTAAGATTAACTTTTCAGAAGATCCTCTTATCCCTTTAACCAAGAACTAAAACCACAAACGCTAAACGTTTGGAACTGATTTATTTTCCAAACCCGTCAACTGTAAAGAAACGAAATGAAAACAATCGGAATCGGTATAGATCGGTTTAATCGTTTCATCTCTAGGGAATGTGGATTCATTTTGGAATATCCAATATGATATGCTTATACTGTCACCTTTTTACTTGTAGCTTCGCTTTTCTTAATTTATTCAATTTGAATCTATCTAATTCATATTCCTATCACAGCACATAGAAAAACCTTTCTTTATTTTCATCTCTCCCCAACACACATTAATGTATGCGTGTGTGTATGTGTGCAGTTATTTGTGTCATTTCATAATCTCTTGTTAAAAATTAATATAATAACTCTACAAGTTTCAAGCCTCTCCAAAACCCTACTCCAAAGTGCACTCATTTGATATTCCATGGGCATGCTAAACAGCTGACGCATTATAAGAAACAAAAGTAGAGTAGAAAACAGAAAACAGAAAACAAAAACAAAAAAAACCAACTAAGGAATGGAAAATAAGTGGGATCTGAGGAGCACTGGAATGGGCAACAAAATCGCATTATAAAGGTTGTTCTCCCTCTTATTGTGTTTGTTGTTGGTCTTGTTTTATTTCATTCCGTTGTGAAACCCCTTGAAAAATTGCGCAAAATATGCGGCACTAAGCATTGCTAACCGTACTCTTCAGGAGCACTACCACTAGGACACTCCATCTACATCGACGAATCCTACCCCAGCACAGCTCACTCGGTTGTTCGGCCGCCTTAGCTTCATCTCATCGCATTCTGCTCACTCTAAGACCTGCACCATTTGCCACGCAATTTGAAAACTTGCCAAAAGGCAGACGACAACATTGGGACACACAACAACAGCAACAACAACAACAACGAAGGATATTTTTCGCAAACAAATAATAAAAATCCAATTTTACATTTAATCACGCGCTCAGTGAAACAAAAAAGAAGGAAAAGAAACACACACACACTCACATTGGAACGCACACCCAGAAAAGTTTCAAGCAGCAACGGCTGCCGTGCGAAAGGACGCCTCAAGGATCAAGACTCAAGGTGAACTCAAGTATTTTGCTTAATTTATTGCATTTTCTACGCTAAAATGCGCAAAAAAAAAAAAAAATCGGGAAAAGAAACTTTATTCTCCTTTTTTTTTTGTCGCTTCACTCAAAATTAGGCTGCTCAACGAACGGATGGACGACTGGGCGGAAGGGTCTTGGCCGCCTCTTGCATTCTGCCAAGCAAAGGAATAAAATGAATGAGATTGAGCAGGCAGCAAGCAAGCAGCAGCAGCAGGCAGGGGGTTAAAAATGTCATTATAAATTTAAAAAGCGTGTTAAAAGGGGTGCAGCAGCAGCAGGCAGGGCCAGGACCCTTATTCATGCACACACACACACACACGTATGTATATATGTATGTACATATATACCAAGCCGCGCTCTCACACTTGTACAATAAATTTCATTTTTCATCATTGCAATTTTTGCGCGTAATTTTTCGTACATGTCGCACATAATTCATTCGCTCTCTTTGCGACATATGGATTAAGTGCCGTGAAATGTTCCCACTCTGTTCAGTTCTCTCTATGCAAGCTATTCCCAACAACACGTAGTATCGTCTTGTCCTGTCATCCTATAGAGCCATCCCCCTCCCACACACTTCTTGTCCTCAGCCACATTTTTCTTTGCATTGAAAAATTAACATTGAAGTGTGTGTGTGTGTGTGTGTGTGTGCCGCATTTGCCTTTGATTCGCACAAGTATTCTCAATGAGTGAGACCCTGGCATATCAACACTCCGCACTCCCCACTTCGCTCCACACTCACAGGTTCAATGGGAACTTCACACTTGTTTTGCATTAGGCTTTGATATATTTCCCTCTTTTTTTGCTTGCTCTCTTGGTTTGGTTTGGTCTGGTTACATTAAAGTGGCTTAGACTTCAATTTAGAAATAAATCTGTTTAATTTTTTATGAGGAATTCTTAATGAGAATTTTTCGTCGTCAGAGATAAGTGATCATTGGCATCAGAAAATAGTAAAATAGGGTTGGAAAATATACAACTAACTAGATTTGTGAGAGTCTCAAACCTTGAATTGAGGTATGAATAAGGTACGAAAACTTTCCTTATGAATCGAACACAGTTTGAAATTCAATTTATTAGGCCTATTCTCCTTTTTGATTTCATCAAATTGGATTTGAGACATGTTATTACTTTCAATTGCAAGCCAAATTAATCGGTTTCAAATCGTTTTTAGAAACAAATTTACACCCAAGTATATAATTATTAAGCTCGACAGCGAAAATGTTTCGAAAATGATTCACATTTCACTCGCAATTGAGAACAAACCCGCTCGAGTGACGTTTAAAAAGGACTCTAATGCAAAACGAAGCCTTTATATTTTTCATTCATCTAACAGTAGTAAATAAAACAGGTGAACTAAAAGACGACTCCGTACTTAGCCTCGTTAACGAAGATAGCTCTCGCCTTGCCATTGAGTTTATAGATAGAGAGAGAGAGACAGAGAGATTATTGGACCTTAATTAATCATACAATTTTCACAAACCTTTCGAATAGTCTGTCGGATTGCCAATAAGATAGTGTTGCAACTTTCATTCAATGTAAACGCATTTCAAAAACTTTGTGCCAACTCCATGCATATAAATCTAATTCGTCCTCTACAATGCGCAACATTAAAATTCTGTACAATTAGGAGTAGAGAAACACGCAAATAACATCATCCATTCATTTAGTGTGGCAACGGCAGTTGCAACTTCTGTTCAAATTCAGAAATGCACAAACATTTTGTGCAATAACTGCACAAAAACAAAACAAAACAACAAAAAAAAAACCGAAGAGGAACCCGCCCCAGCTAATTGACACTAATTGCAAATACAACAGCCAACACAATAATCTGTGATGTTGATGATGATGATAATGATGATGGGTTGGGAATGCTTTTTCTGTTTTTGCCACTGTCTGATTATCGTGATGAACAATTACTGGCAGGCAAGGCTGCGAGAGAGCCAACAAATGAAAAGCCTAAACATTTGGTGCGAGTAATTGCAAACAAAAATCGTCAATAGGTTTGGCCACATTCAGATATAGAAACATATAGATCGACCAACATACCAGACCGTTAGACAGAAACATGCGAGGAGAGTTAGAGGAGAAAGAGTTTGTTTCAGCTGCTGATAATGCGCCAAAAAATACGCAAAATTCAAATTCATATTCAAGTGCAGAAACTAGTAGGCGAAGTTTAGCTAATATTTCAATGAATGAGATGCGGGTTGGACCAGCAAATGAGTTTGAGTTGGATTTCGATTTCAGTTATCATTATTTATCTATCCTAACTAATAAGCATATGAAGAGTAGAGGAAATAAAATCAAAGATTACCCCTGCGGTCGGTCCTACTGCCTACTCTCCGTTAATTTGCCGAAAATGTTGGCCAAAACGGCGGGCGAGTCAGATATTTTTTCAGCAGTTTTTGTAGACAACAGAAATGTTTTAGCGCGCATTGCTCAACAAAGCAAATAGCATTAAGTTAATTGAAATTGCTTTCGGTTGAATGCAAAATTTGCCAGGGCCAAATCAATTCTATGGCAAAAAGCTTACATAAAGAAAGAAAAAAAACAAAAAGAGAAAAAAAATAATACCATAATCTGATTGAATATTTACGAAAGGCGGGGTATATGAAGTTGTATGCTCTAAAGTATTCACTAATTAGTACAAAGTAATAAAAAAACAAACAAAATTTCGAGCACATTTCAAAAAAGTTTTACGGTAAGCAAATGTCTTTTAGGTTAAAGACAATTTCATAAAAATCAATTTCATGCACATTAAATTGGAGTAAGTAGTTTCCCTTGATCGTCTATTTCTCCAGTCAATTCATCATTGCATCTTTTGCTTCTTTTCTGTTTCATTCCTTTCTATCTTCTTTGTTTTTTTTTTGGTTTTTTTTTTGTGTTGAACTGTTATAATAACAGAACTTTTCTAATCAACCTAGTGGACAAACACATGTCCAACTCTTGCACACACACACATTGATAGACAGATGGACGTTTGCATTACTATTGAGAATGGGTCTCAACATTCGAGAACGAGAATGAGGAAATTCTCTGGTAACTGATGCCATGTAAGTTTATTAAAATTATGTCCTGCAGATATTTGCAGACACTCGTTGTCCTGTTCAAGCTGACAATGGGGCAAAGAATAAGCATCAGTCGATGCAGAGAGCATTAGAAGACTAAGCCGTATACGTAGAAGAACTAGCTGAACGAGTGGACAAAATGGTATCGAACGGAGTGGATTGTTGGGGTTGGTGGGGAAGGAAAATGGGTGTAAAAATACTGTCAAGGCAAACAAAATGGAAATTTGAATAGCAATACGAGCGAATAGAAATAAGTATTGGAATGGGCAGGACAACGACACGACAAGGAAGCGAAAAGCAGCAAATGGTGGGGTAAGCAGCAGAAGGTCTGGTTCGATTCGGAAGGGCAGTTGGCAGCGCGTCAAGCTGACAAATCAAGCGAAGTGAAGAGCATATCCATCTATTCTTTCCTAGCTGCTCCTGGCAACCACTACCATCATTTTCACAACTACTCTCTATCTCTCTCTCTCTCTGCTCCGCTGGCGCCTCTTCTATGCAAATGAAAATGCATTTATTTATAAAGCAAACGACAAAAGTCCCAAGTGCCAGGCAGAGAGCAACAGGATGTATCTGTATCTGTGTAGCTCCATCTGTAAATGTATCCTATCTCATTCCACACCCACACACATACACATATCCTTGTAAAATGCAAAACTGCATTTGCGTTTGGTTGCTGTCTAACTAGTTACCTATTGGCAGGCCACACATTCACCCACACCAATACACATATCCTGAATCCCTTTCAGTTTTGTAGCTGTTGGCAATTTTATTGACAAGCTCCCGGAATGGGCGGGGGAGGGGGATGGGCGAGGCGTACTTATGGTACAGGAGTCGCTAACCCTTTTTTTCTCTCTCTTATTCGCTCTCTCTCTCCCTCTGTGTTCATCTAGTACTCTGGGTTTGGTTGCATTTTGTGACAATGTTTATTTAGATTTTGCTGCTGCTGCCAATTGCTGACATTGCAATTTCTATTCCTGCCATGGACAAACACAAACACAAGCACACAAACACACACACACACAAACACAAAGTGCTGCGTTGGCAGTGCTCAATGTTGCATTTCATTATACACTTAGAGAAACTAAAACAATAATGCCACCCAAAATCGATTCTAAACGATCACATTTTGAGCTTCATGAAGGAAATTCCAAACTGAAATCAATTCAAAGTCTCTAAGCTATAATATTAAATATCTATTTAGATCAAAAAACTTCCAACTTAAACTTAATTCTTAAATATTTGAGGTAATTCGAATAAGAACAAACTAAAGTCGCCTAATTAAATCTTTGAAATGAAAGGAGATGCCAATAAAACTGAATTTAGATTAGGCATTAGATTAATGAAAAGTTTTAAGGTTCTAATTTCTAAGGTTAAAAGTTATAAAAATAATAATCCACTTAGAAATTAACTAATCACTGGAGAAACAAATGTAATATTTTCTTAAGTCTAAAGACCATCAATCATGAGATTCATTTTTTTTTTTTAGTTAACAAGGAGCATGTTAATTGCATGTCACCTAAAAATTTTGAAACTTTACTACATTCCATGCGGCTGCATTTGCTGCTTATACGACAACGAGAGAAGTTGTATCTGTATGCTATAGAGGAGAATGAATCTCTGCATCTGTTTTGTATTTTCATTTCATATGGTAGTTTGGTTTTGTGCGTGAGTGTGTGTCTCTCTCTCTCTTTCTCTCTGGGTGTGTGCGTGTGTACTTTTCGGCATTTTAATTTCAAATTGTCAATTGGATTTAAGTACACTCGACAGCAACAGCAACAACCGAGGCTAGAACCGAAACTCTTGTTGGCATGTCATTCGTGTTGTTGTTGTTGTTGCTGCTGCTACTGTGATTGTCTTCATCGCTCCCTCAACGCAAATTTCGGCCAAATTTTTGCCTATTATGAAAACCAAAAGGCAGGCTTGCAGGCAGGCAGCCAGTCAGAATCGTTGTCGTAGTAGTAGTAGATAGGAAAATGGCAAGAGAATTCGCTTTGCTGTTTGGCCTTCTTTTCATTCGTTCGTTTGGACGAGGTCGACATAAAATTTGATTTTAAAATGTGTCAAAAGTGCTTTAAATGTGACAAAAATTTGATTATGGCGTGCTGGTTCTATTTGGCTCTTCTTGTTGTTGTTGCTGCTGCCTTTTTGGCATTTGGGGATATGGCCTTTTGATTGCTTAGAGCCATTGCGACGACTCTAAGAGATTTGTTGTTCAAGTAATTGTTTAGGGACTTCAATTTCACAGTGCGTGTGTGTGTGTGCATGTGTTTGTGTGTAAAATGCCAAAAGAATTACTTGCGTATTAACTGCATTACTCATGCTAACAAGCTGAACGACAACAACAACCCCATCATCAATCCCATCCCCTAACAAGAACTTCTCATTAAAACTATAAGCAACAAAAGCAAAAAATTATGTAACTACATCCAAAAGATACAAATTAAGAAAACCTGTCGCAATAATTCTCTATCCTTCTCTCTCTCTCTCTCTCTCGCTCTCACTCTCACTATCTATCTCACAACGCGTTTGCTTGTCTGTCTGTTTGGGAGGATGTCTTCTAATTTCGACAACAAAAAGCCAAAACCGTAACAAATCGCATTTAAATTTACCTGCCAAGAGTAAAGCATAGCAGCAGCAGCTGAAGGGGCTGAAGAGGTGAGCGTGCTGGGGTGTGGTGGGGTGCGGTGGTGCCTGAAAGTAATCGGTGGCTTGATGGCGGGGGGTTTCTTTTTCTGCTGTAAAGTAAACCAAAAGAAGAACCAACCAACCACCAAAAAGGATGCGATAATTTATAGCGTTTCATTTCGTTCTTTCTTTGCTCTGTAAATTCTAATTTAAATTTTGGTCGACCGACAACTCAACGAGAACTAGAGAGAGGGCAGAGGGGAGTGAGTACGAAAAAAAAAAAACAAAAAACAATAAAAATATATATTTTTATTTATGTTGCTTAATTTGCAAAGCGTGCGGAACAGGAATAGCAACAACAACAAACAAAAAAAACTTCATTTCACATTCATTTCCATAGCCTTGCAACACACACACACACACACACACACACACAAAAATGAAAAGTGCAATTGCCCCTTAAAAGAATTTTTCAAATGCTTTGCCATTCCTTTTACCCCCTGCGCCCCTCTTCTCACTCAATCGCTCTCTCTCTCACACTCGCATGCTCAGGGTTTTTATTTTTGTATTTTTTGTTTTGTTGCGTACAATTAGTTTGACAACAACAATAAAAATAACAACACAAACTGCAGTCACATAAAACAAAAGCGAATGACAATTTGAAAAGGACATTCACAGCAATGTAAGCGTAGAGAGATGACGGGTAAAAGAGACAGAGGGGGGCAATTCTGTTCCACTGCAAAAAGGTGACTTTTTAATGCCTTTTGTTGTGATTGCTGTTGGTTTTGTCACCACACACACCCGGAGAGAACACGTGTTAAGGGGTTAAGGTCTAAGGGTTGAGTAATGTTGGAGAAGCATCCCGCCTCCCCTCCTTCTTGTCTTTACCCCTTTACTTTTTTGTCATGGCCTCGCTTTTAATTGTGAAAATTATTGCATGCAAACAACACAAAATAAAAAACACAAAACTAAAGGGCAAAAATAAAGCGAAATCTAGAAGAGAGACAAATAGAGAGAGAGAGGGATTGAGATAGAGCGAAAAAGAGACAAAATGTAACAAGCTGGTAAATTGCACTCGTTGCATATATATTTTTCAAGTGCCCCATCGTTTCATCGTTTGCCGCTCCTCGAATGTGTCAGCGGGCCATGGGAAAAACTTTTCCTTTTTCCGCTTGACTACAGCTACAAAATTATAATTGTGGATTAATTTGCAAGTTGAGATGCCTGAAAATGTATGAAAAAGTTATGAAAATTCAACAATTTTCATCACATAAGCACGCATGCTACAGAGTGAATAGCTTTACAGGTTTCGAGTTGACACTCGAAATGGAAAAAGGGACGAGAAAGATGATATGATGAATTGTGCAGTGCAAAGTTCTTAAATTAAGATGCTTTTAGTTATTTATTAATAAAAAATATATATATATAAGAACTCGAAACAAGTTCAATCCATTAGGAATAAATTTGTAATAGACATCAATATTTTAGTCAATCAATCCATTTTACAAGTTATAAAGGAAGTTCAAACAGAGATCTAGATTTCAGAAAGAACTGATGTAACCCTTTCCCATCTTAACTTGGTTGTAATTCTCAACTTCTTTTAGCTGATTCCAGCAAGGACATCAATATTTCAGTCAATCAATTTAGTTTACAAGTTATAAAGGATTGGTAAGTTTATTACACATAAAAACGACTATCCCAAATTTGATAGAGATACCTCCCATAGGAACGATCGGTCGAAAACAGTGGCTTTTGTGAATATCTCCGTTACTTTTGACGCGATTGCTTTCAAATTAAACATTTGTTGGTTTAATATATCTGTTAATGATGTTAATGTGGCGAATTTGATCAGGATCGTGTGACTACATCATATAGCTCCCATAGGAATGCCTAGCCTAACGTTTTTCCACTTTGATGGCTGGTTTTGTTATAGCTTCTCATCAATTTTGTAAACCTTTAAAATAATGAATATTGTTATTGTTGAAATATTAGTTATTCCCCACTATTTGGAAAGGGTATAGAAAAAAATCGTTCAACAAAAATTCCTTTTTCACACTTTACAAGTGCTAAAATAGCCTAAGGTTAAATAAAAAAAGTATATGTACCTACATAAATTTTAGGAAGAACAAAACACTTTCAATTTCTCAAATGCTCTAAAAAAAAAGTTTAGAAGGCGAAACGAAAAAAAGAAAAAAAAAACACAAACAACGGACAACAATAAAGAAAAGCAAATAACAAAAAAAAAATAAAGTAAAATTAAAGATAAGCAAAATGGCAAAAAGGCCCGTTGAGAGAATGTTCTCCAAGAAGCAAGTCCTGCTCTTGCCACTTCTCATCCTAATGACCCACAGCAGTTCAACAATTTGCCTTTAATCGCAAACCACAACCATCCCCCCGCTCCTCTCTCTGGCTCTTACTCGCCGACCCACTGTCAAAATAATGAAATCAACGCAAAAACACAACAAAAAATAAAATAAAAAAAAAAAACTTAGGTGATAAATTTCGCGCATAAATGACACGAAAGTCAAAAATCCTCCACAAAATAGACTTTAATATACTTAGAAAGGCAACGACCCCCCGCACCACCCACACCCGTCCACCATTTCCCACCATTTCATCAACCACTTTACCATAAAGAAAAAATAAACGAAGACCGCAAAATATAATAATAAAAATGAAAAAAAAGACAGCAAGAAAGAACGAAAAAACACACACACACACACACATACAAAATTATAATAAGAAAAGCAAAACAGAAAGAGAAAGCAAATGCAAAAATAATAAGAAAACGAACGGGAACGAAAGAAAAAAAATTAGTTTACATGAAATTTTGCGTTTTTTTAGCTTAAAATAAATTACATAGCTGGTAAGGAGCAGCAGGAGAAGGATGGGGTACAAGGACAAGGAGGTAAAGAAGGTCGGTCCCATTAGGCGTTATTAGTGTTGGATTTCCTACAGCACGCGTTCGGTGTCAACAGTCACGCCCCCCAAACCACCCGCAGCCTCTTCTCCCCTTAACATATGATGAACTTTTAAATACCCTAAGAAAAAAATCTTCCTGTGCAGGACTCGTTTAGTTTCGCGAAATTTCTCAATAAGAGAGAGTGAGAGAACTAGGAATCTAAGTAAGAAAGTGGGACAAAATCTAGAGTGATGTATCCTGGTACAAATTGTCACCTTAAAGTATGCAATGCACTATTAAAGAATTACTTATTTTCGGGCCCATTCTAAGTCATTACAATTGTTTGTTTGCACTAAGAATTTTGCATTTGCTTACGTAGGGAGCTTAATCTAAATCTAGACTTTCGCTAATAAAATCAAAGTGAGTTAAATTACCTGTTCGTTCGACAATATATATTTTAGGAAAACGATTTGAAATGAATCATTGAGGGTTTACATATCTGAAACTATATATATAGTTTGCCAGGTAGTTGTAAAATCCCCCTAAAAGGCTTTCTCGTAACGCATTGCCTAGCAATTTGCTAAAGCCATTACTGTGACTTTGATTTCAACTTATACGCCCCTCATTTTCCTGGTTTTTCCGGCAAGGGTATTAAGATTTAAGTATATTTATATATATATATGCATGAACTCTCGTCTAAACAAGCCGCCCACTTAAAGCATTTAGTTACGCTGACTTGGTGGTAATCAGCAGAAATTGCTCGATTTGAATTTAATTTTTTCTCTCTTTTTCTGTGTGTTTTTTATTTCAATTTCTATGCTCTTGAGTTATTTTCATTCAGTTTCTGCTGTTTTCTATAATTTCGAAATCAGCGAGCGTAAAAAGCACAAAAATATATATTACATATGTATAATGTATATTTATAATTAAATAAATCACTTACTTTAGAAAATAATTTTGGTAATTGATGATGTTGGGAATAAATAAATAGACAAAACTCACCTGCAATGAGAAACAAACAAATTGAATTATTAATAATAATAATATCCATTGCATAATGGAAAAATATAACAAAGTCACGCTTAGTTTAATATTTAAATGGAAAAAATTTTAAATTTAGATTTAACCTTGAAATGTCATTTGGGTTACTTTTAGTTGGGTTTTCAATACTTTGGCAAGAAAAGTCACACTTTCAAGCAATAGAACTAAGAAATTTACTTCTTATACTAAAAATTTACCGTTTACAAACCTCAAATTTTGGTATAGTCTACTTTTTTGGCATAGCATTATGTATGGTAAGATACAAAGGCGTAGTGAAATTCAAATCACTTTTATCTTTACCTCAAAAACCCCAATCAATTCTTTACTTAACCCTTAAAGGGCTCTCTAAAAGCATTAACCACAACTCACTCAGACGCACACGCACACGCACTTTAGATTCCAACAAATGTGTGTGTGTGTGTGTATAAGTCAACGATTACAAAATTACTAACTTGGGCTTTACTCGTACCATCTAACTCCATTTACCATTCATTTTGCCCCCGAAAAGACAACACATAGCCCAGCCCAGACTCCTGCCAAGCCAAGCCAAGCCTATTGTGGGCTACTCATACTCATTTTGATTTTGGGTGCCAACTAATTAAAAGGCTACAAGCGCGTTTTGCTCGTTGCTTTGGTGTTTGGTTGACAACAGCAACACAAACAACAACAACAATAAGAACACTAATACTACACAATAACAGCAACAACAATGAATGAAAATACATAAGACAGGAGGCTGAGTAAAACACTGAGTCGCAGTTGGTTGTGATTTAATTAATTTCAATGCATAACGTCAACTGTGAAACCGGAACCCGAAAACTCAAAACCCAAAACTTGACACTGTAAAACCCATAGACCAAACCAAACCAAACCAGACCAGACCAGAGCTGAGAAGACCAAACGACCAAACGACCGTCCGACCAAGCCAGAAACCCCGAAAAGCTAGCTTCAATGGAGACAAAGAGAGTGAGAGAGAGATAAAGAGAGAGAGAGACGCAACTAGCCAAGTGAAGGACACAAATAACTGGACTGGAAAATTAAATCGAGTATAATTTTTTGTTTTGTCGTTTCGTTGACTTTTTCTACTTTAAAATTTTGTTGATGCCATAAACAAAAGACAAAAAACGTTTCAAGGGAACACACACAAAAGAGACAAACAAAACACAGAAAAAATACATACATACATAAACCTTAAAGTTTTCATTTGTCGGGAGGCTCAATCCTAGGCAGCAGCAGCCATTCAGTCAGTCAGTCAGTTAGTCAGTCAGTCAGTTCAAGTCCAACCAGGGCTGTAAACATTTTTCCGCAACATTGCGTTTTGACTTTAATTAGCATTTTTGCATGGCAAGAGGGAAGAGCTACCGGGAGCAGCAGCAGCGGCAACAGAACTGAACGGGGTGTATCCAGAGGTCCTGGGACAATCGAGTCAAGCGGGAGCGAGAGAGAGAGAGAGCTGCTGTTTGGTCATAGAGCTAGCTAGCTAACTGCTAGGCAATTCAAGTTTCTCTCGTGCCAGGGACTAATTTACATTTTCCATTATACCAGAAAATTTTGTGTTTTGGTTTTTTATTTTTCTTGTCATCATTTTTTGTTTTCTCTTTTTGTGGGGGGTTTAAGGGACAAATGGTAATCATTTTCATCAAGACCAAAGAGACTACCACAAGAATTGGCAAAGTGTTGAAGGTTTATTTCTTGCATGCATCAAATTCAATAGGTTCATTTCAATTGGGTTTGATGTTTTCTAAATTTAAACATTTTGTTGCTGAATTCCGTCGAAATTTATAATTGCATACTTTTCAGTTGTGAAAAATTTAAATTTCAACCATTTTTTGTTTTTGTTTTATTTTTTGCATAGTTTTGTTGTTCATTTAGATTGGCATTTTACGGTCAAATCTCTTTGAATTCTACGTTTTTAAGTTCTTAATTCTGTATAATTTCATTTCTATTACCTGTGTCAGAAAAAAGAACAGCAACAATAACATAGCAATAGGTAAATTTATACGTATATATATATGTATGTATATGGCAAAATGTCCGCAAACAATTTGTGACATGAAAATCAATTTAAAATGCATAAAATATATTGAATATTCAGTCCGACACTCCTGCTGGCCAACCATCTAAACTAACTAAACGCAACCTCCTCTCTATCTCTCTCTCTCTCTCTCGTCTCTCTCTATATATCTCTTTTGCCCCTCTTCTATGTGCTCCCTTGAGAGAATGGAGTGGGATAAAGTTGAGCAGTTAAATCGTATCTATAGAAATTATGCAAGCAAATTTATTACAGTCCGGAATTTAAATGAGTCGAAATTGTGTGTTGTGTTTCATTGTTTTGTTTTATATATATATATACATATATACATATGTATATAGACAGAAAATGTGCACTTTTTGTTATTCATGTTGTTCGTGTCGCCGTTGTTGTTGTTGTTGCAATAATGAAAGTTACTCAATTGGAATATTTCAACTTATGTGCTTAACAAGAACAATGTAAAGTGAACATTTGACAATGCACAACCCCCGCAACCTTCGCACTCATTCCCCTCAAACCCACACACGTACACAGAATCCTCAGTCAATTCGCTCGCTCAATCACAGAGCTTGTACCCATGGGAATCGCCAATTTATTTGTCACTCTCACTCGACGACCCTCAGGGACAGAGCACGAGAGAGCAGCAGAGAGAAAGAGAGATGGAGATGAGCCAGTGGAGAATCGGAGACCGGATATATGTATGCACATACATATAGCATCAAGAGCATCGAGCATCGAGAGTCAGTTGTCCGTCCCACATACAGTTGGCATCCTTTTGTGACTTCATTCAGTTTTGCGGTACATTTGATTTGTATTTCTGCCATATCGTCCTTTCTCTCACTCCTTCTTCTTCTCTCTGGGTCTTTGTTTCTTCATTGGCATTTTGTGCTTTTGAGTTTAGCCAAAAAAAAAAAAAAAGGAAGAAAAACCAACAACAACACAAACTAGAAGTGAAAAACGAAAAGAAGATGGATACAAAACGAAAAACGTTGTAGGGTAAAACGCAAAAGCGAATCCTTTACGTATTTCATTGTCAATTGTCGTCATTATAATGTCATTGGTATGTGTGAAACGTTTGTGGAATCGGTTTGAAAATGGTTAAGCAATTTGGTCAGCTCTTGCTCCCACACTATCTGTCTTTCTCGCTCTTCTTGTTTGTCCTTCAAATCGACAAATCAAGCATTTTGGGCCAATATATGTAGATCTTCTGCATTTGTATTAAGCATTCGATCAATGTCATTTCAATTTTGATCCTGGATGAATCGACTTTTTTAGCATATCTTTATGCTCTCCTTAATTAGTTGACTGACTAAATTTGTAGGAGACTAATCTAGTTTTATAGCTTGACAAATGAATGTTGGCGTTATATTCATGTAGTGTATAGGGAATTGAGTTGAAGATCCAATGTTATAGAAACGAGTAAAATCTTCATGGGATTGTGTAAAATGATGAATATGGACAGAGATAAGAAATTTCAAAAGCTATCGGATCATAAAGTTATAAAACATTTGATTTTGCCGCTCTTAAGTTAGAAAATGGTTTACTATGGACTTTTTGTTAAGGGGCCATACAGGTTTAATTTGCACGAAAGTGTTGAGGAAGTTAGCCCCGGACGGACAGGGCAGAAAGCTAGCTATCATATAAGCAAAGGCAGCAGAGACAATCGAAAGTGTCGTCTTAGAACTCTATTAAAAATCTTTTAGAGCGCTCAAGTATAAAGCAAGAGATGATGATGAAGTAGTTGAGTTGTAGTGGTGCCAGACAGACACAATAGGTGGTGTGGCCCAGGTCCCTTACTGACTATAAAAACGAAGTCTCCCCCCGCATAACCCATTGGAATGAGGGGAACAACAGAGAAAGACGAAGAAGAAGATGCAGGCTGCTGTTGCCTGTGGATGAAGATATTTATTTTAGGGATAAAAGGAATTCAGTAGGGCTTAAAAGTGCGGATGAGTGCCACTTCACGAGGCAGCGTAAGGAGCAAAAGAAGAAGAAGAAAAAAAGTCAGAAGAAAAGAAAAAAAGGAACGGCAAATGCGGGGATAAGGACAAGGTTTAAGAGAGAACAAGGACAAGCACACAACACACGCGACAATGACGATGTCGAGGACCAAGCAGCAGCAGCAGCAGCAGCAGTAGAAGGTGGAAAAGACAAAGCGAGAGTCCTCAAGAAAACACCGAAGAGTTGAAAATGACGTTAAAGTAAACAAGATGAAAATTAAAAGCAGAACGAGCCAAAAGTAGGGAGAAGCGAAAACGAAAAGAGGAGAAAGCAGCTCGCGGCTTGGCTGGTGTTGGGATTTGATTTAAAAATGGAGTGGTATTTAAATAAAAATCTTGTTGCATATTTACGGGACAGAAACAGGAGAAAAGTAGTCATGGGTGGAGGAGCATACGGGGATCGGGTCGGCTTGGGCTGAGCTGAATTGAGTTGGTTGTTGGTTGCTTGGTTGGTAGGGCCCGGCTCGGTGCCCCAAAAGCAATTTGAGTGCAGCTTAATTGTCACTGCCAACGGCGGTCTTCAGAGCTAGAAGACTAGGTGAAAGCCTTTCCACCCAATTTTTTGTTTTATTTTCTTTTTTGCACTCTTTGAATAATTTAAAAACTGCCAAAAAGTATGCAAATGCTTTGCATTCTTTTTTCATTCTCTCGTTCAGCCGTCTGTTGGCATTTCTGTTAGAATTCGTTTCTCTTTTTCCCTTTTACAACGGGCACCTGTAGAGAGGTTGGTTTCCCCCAAATTATGCAGTAAAAATGCCATTATATATATGTTGTTGCATACTTTTTGGCATTTGCCTCTGCTAATATGTGTAAATGTGTATTTTTTGAACGTTTTACAAGCGAACACATTGTTAAATTAATGAATTGAATTTCATTTAATGGCAAGCGAATAGCAGGATAAAGAATATGCTGTGCTCGTTCTCTTGCCAGTTCCATATAACCCAATTTCGTAAAAAGCTCTCTAATGTCCAGCTGCATATCAGCTATTTCAACTAATGCCCTACATGTCCCGCAAAATGCAATTTTTTGTATATATATATATTTTTTTTTTATCAAATTATATACGATACATTGCCATGATTTGTTTTTTTTTTTTTTTTTCGTTTTTAAGCAACCTTCAATCAAACACGAAGTAGAATACCAAACTAACGAAAAGAAAAATTTCCTGACGTATTTCAATGCAAATTTATGCAAAACGTGTCAATGTGCTAACAACAAAAACAAACGACCGTTGGAATAACGTGTGACTAACACTACTCTAAAAAAAAAACACAGAAACTGAAAAATAATCTCAAGCCTGAGTGACGTACGTGAAATGTAAACTGTGCCAGCAGGGTGGTCGGTTGGCTGGCTGGTTGCTGTACTCGTGCCTGATTGACGTGGCCAACGTTCTCTAATCCGTTAATAGAAACATTAACGAGGCATTTTTCGAAAATTATTTCAAGCACGCGATACCAAAGGCAAAAGCTGGGCAAGCGGAGTCAAGTCAACTCCAAGTCAGAGTCAGAATCAGTGATGGAGTTTCGTTCGAGTCAGTTCGCTCTTCAGCACGTCAGTCAAGTTCAAAGTGCAATATATATACAGATATATATGTAGAGAAAGAGAGAGAGAGAGAGAGAGAGAGAAAGATTGAAGAGTTCAGTTCAGTTGGTTGGTTGAGCTGAGTTGAAGCGGAATCACGTCAGAGCGAACATTTTTGTTTTCATTTCGCCTCGATCGTTAACCCCTTTTGCAGGGCATTGCTGTGTGCCGTGACGAGTTGGTCTTCTCCTGCTTCCTTTTCTTGTTTTTGTTTTTCGTGTTTTTTTTTATTTCTTTTGAAGGGGTGGCCCTTTCGCAAAACTGGGCAATCAGTGCATGTCAGAGCCCTTTGCCTGGTGGTTGTTGGCTGATTTTGCCTTTGCCTTCGATTTCAAGCAGCCCGAAATAATTGCACTGTAATGTGAAAATGTCTAGCACCCAGACCAAAACGAGTGTGTGTGTGTCTCGGTCTCTCTCTCTCTGTTTCTCTTACTTTGTTTGCATGCCAGGCTGTTGTAATTTTGCACGTTCACTGTAATTTCCAATCTCACTTTTGCAATCGGTTCCCTACAACATTTTGCTTTTATTTTATGCCAAAAGCTACTTTTTTGATAGCCCAACTCCACACACACACACACACTCACACTCACACACACACATTCGCTTTTCGCGCTTTTTATGGTCATGCCCCTTCTTCCACTTGGTCTTTTTCTTCGATATCCTTCGCTCCCTCTGTCTCTCAGTTTTTATTGCAGTTTACTATTTATGTGTCTGTTGCAATTATAACGGAAACTAGTTGAGTGCCACAGTGGGACCATTTCAATTGCAGCTTTGCGGCAGGCCATTCTGAAAAAGGGGGGGCTTAGGCTAATGGCGGTTGGGGGTCTTCAAAAGCCAGGCTAGGACCTTCCGGTTCAGTTATGAACTGATATGAACTGAGAGAACATTAACTTTTGAAAAAACAAAACCTTCAAAAACCATTTTTGCATAAAAAAACTAGGAAAGTTTAACTAGATTGAAGAGAGAGAGGCTAGAGAATCCATCAAAAATGTCTTATAATCTCTTTGTATTATGTTTTAGATCAACTAAACTTTCTATCTGTGGCAACTCTTTAAAGTTAAATAACTTTGCGTATTTGTTGCTTTTTAAACAATTTGATAAGACATTCCGCTGAATGGAAAATGTGTAAAGAATATTGTGAACTGAAATTCGTAGAAACTTTCTAAATATGAAACACATCATTGAATATCATTGAATTTTAAAACTTTTTACAAATTGAATCAAAAAATGCTATATTTTCGAGTTTCTTCTGACTTTCGGTATATGCAAAATGCAAAGGAGGTTCCATTTATTTCGACTTAATGACTTTTGGTGACTAAATTTGTTATGCGTCCCAATGTGCCCACTGTGCGGCATCTTTGCTTACAAATGCAACTTATTGCTAATTAGTTTTAAATCGATGACCAGAGCAAAGCAAACGTGCACAGACTGACTTTCCATTTGCCAGTTGCCGGTTGCTGCCGTTTCTGCCCATGACCCCATGCGAAAGGAGAGATCGAACGTAACCAAAACGAGACAGAAACGAAGGGAAGGAAGTAGGGACTGAGACTGGACCGGAACCAAGCAACCGAAACTCAGACCATAAAACTTTAGAAAAGAGTAAACAGTAAAAATGGCATAAACTAGAAAATATGGGGGTCCCAGGGACTAGCTCAAGACCGACCAGCCACACAAAATAAAATTCATTTCTCCCCTCCAACCTCACCTCACTCCCTCGCTGAGAGGGAATGGAAATGCGATCACAGTTCGCTCAACTAAAAAGGCCAGCAAATTAAAAATGGTAAAAAGCAACAGCAACAAACTAATGAATAATCAATTTGAATTCAAAAGAGGATCTCAACAGATTTACAGAATTCTTTCCTTTAGTTATATTTATTTGATTCTGCTGCGTCTCCTGTTTGACGCTTTTTTTTTTTATTTTACTCGGGTATTATTGTTGTATTTTGGGCCACGCCTTTTGTTCACCGCCGTCGCACACTAAAATGTAATAAAATAAAGTGTTGGGGATTTCATTGCGCCTTCTTTTTGATATTTCTCTTCTTTTTTTTTTTTTTTTTTGTTGTTCGCCTTTTTTGGTTTGCCTGATTGGAGGAACGAATGGTGTGGTTAGGGGGGAGGAGATGGGTTGGGTTGGGTTGGGTTTCGGGCGGCAGTACCCGCAGGCTCGTCAATGGTGTGAAGTATGCAAAAGAAGAAACACAACACAACATCGGACAACGAAATGGGAGAGCAAGCGCGGGCACTGAAAATCGATTGAAAAACTTTTAAGGCGGCTAAGAGGGGCAAACGGGGTCGCAGAGAAGGCAGGGACAGAGAGTAAAATCAAGCGATTCGTTAGCTCTTGTTCAATACACTAACGAAAAAAAAAAAACAATCCCCAAAAAAGAAATGCATTTTCTCAATTTGAAATATTGGATTTTCGGTAATGAAGTTTTTTTTGCCCTTAATAAAAGGATTTGCAAAGGGAAGTATAAAAGGAAGGATTGATATTTCATATTGGGCGCTTAACCAAAGGATCTGCCATCTACTCCTAACTCTTGACTCTCTTTAGCTACAAATCCTGTGAAGCCATCATTTCATCATTTGATCTTGAGAGAAATAATCGTTAATTGTGTTAAAACTTCTAAGGAAGGTCGAAAAATCAAATAAAAAACGAAATTATTCATCACGACCTAGCCACAATTCCAAAGGATTTCAATTTAAAATTATACTAAATAAGATTTCAATTCAAATTGATAAAAAACAAAAGAAGTAATTTTAAATCTATCGACTGAAACGCAACTATCAGCTCGAACTTGAACAGCTCTCAGCTTTTAAAGGGCTTCAATCTATACACAACGTTAATTTTTGGCAGAAAGAGAGAAGACAACTTCATTGCTCGATTTAAAGCCATCTATGTTTTTCTCAGTGTAGCTAGGCTGTTCCAGCACTTCACGCTTACTCCATCTCCTGTTCGTTGGTTTTTCGTGTATTTTTTTTTTATAGATTTGCTTTTATTGTGCGGTATTTATTGCGGTATATGCCTCTGGCTGACTTTTTTGCTCGCATTTCTTGTTGTTGCTCTTCTCACACCCAAAGAAAACAAAAAATACAGACGAAAGAAACAAAAAAAAAGAATCAAAATCGCAGGAAGCTTCAAGCTGAGTGGCAGTTTGGATTCGAATTGTGTAGGGTCGGGGTTGGAGTTGGGGTTGGTGTGAGGTCGGGGGTTGCATGAGGTTGAAGTTGGAGTCAGGCTCTGGCCTGGCCCACCATAAGCCGCTTAAATTGGTTGGCCTTTTTCGTCGTTTTTTTCTTTTTCGGTTGCATTGTATTTTCTTTTTTTATAAATTTCTTCTTTTTTTGTTGTTGCTGTTGCTGTGTTTTGGATTTTGTCGGTTGTAAAAAATTTTTGCGCTCTGGTTATAAAAATTGTTAATTAAGTTAAGTTTGAAATGTTGTTTTATGGCTCTGTTGAGCGCTGCCTTTTTTTTTTGCTTTCTCTCTCTTTGTGCCTTTGATGAGTCTGGGAGCGGTTAAATGTAGACGACGACGCACATAATGTAGACGAATCAAAATCAAATGAAAATGGATTTTCAATTTCATTAGGATCCCAAACGATTCGACCAGAAAGAGGCGGCAGACTTTAAAGTGTTTTTCCGAATTATATGAAAAAGGTTAACCTTGAAATCAAATTCAAAGCGGTGAAACATTTTGAAAACATTTGAATATATAAGGAAATTTAAGCTTCGTAAACGTGTCCTGTTTCATTTGATTATGCGAGTGCAAGCGAGAGCGAACTACCAAATATTCTAAAGTGTTCTTGATAAACATTGTCATTATTTTGAAGCTTTGCTTCATAGGTTATCTTTATTTCCGGACGATGAATTGTAAATTCTTCAAAAAGTCTAAGGTTTGTCTACAAATTGTAAGGGCAAAGAGCTGCGATCGTTGGAAGAATTTGTACAAAACTGTAGACTTTGCAAGCCAAATAGAGCTTTAAACTATGTTTTATGAGTTACTACCTGTTTAGTGGAGCTTACTACACTCTTCAGCTTTCAGTATACACTAAGGCTATAATCCGATTGAGTTATTTTTTGAAAACTAAGGAAAACTGCAGGTTCAACTGATTGGAAGAATCCTTTCTTGAAACAAGTTTTTGAAAAAATGTTTCAATTTCCATAGATAGTTTTGCCTTATTGAGCAGGGAGTTCAATATTTGGCTCTAGAGAATTAAACTATTGCAATTTTTGCTGTTGTAGTTTCAAGTGCTTTGCATAAATCATTCAAAATGCTTGGGAAAGGAAGCAAACATTTTGCATATCATTTACAATTTCATAATCCAGCTTACACACAGTATACACTTCCAGACGACGATCCTCTTGTGTGCGTGTGTGTGTGAGTCTATGTGCGGGTGTGCGTGTGTGTAGATACTGGTAACATCATTAGGGGGCAACCCTCTTCAGCTTTCAGTATTTGGTGCAATCGTCTCCTGGTGGTTGGTTGCTTAGTTGGTGTGTGTCGTCTGCCACGTTTTTGTTTGCTTGTTTATTGCGAGATAGAGAGCCAGAGAGACAGAGAGGGGGTCTCTCAGCTTGGCTTGGGCTCAGCCAAATCCTCCAAAAATGGCGCATTGTGTGTTGTGTGTGCGTGTTTCGGTGTGTGTGTGGCCTTATCTTTGTAAAGAAGTGCTTACATTTGTGCAGCAAATGCAAAAACACACACACTGTCTCTCTCTTTCTCTAAACTAAGCTGAGAAAGAGACGTTGGCTCTGTTATTTAAATAAATCGTTGCATACTTTGCGGCTCTTTGCCTGGTTTGGACTGGTGCAACTTTAAATCTCATTTGAATTATTATACAAACAGCGGCGTGAAAGGAAACATGAGGGGCGGCTGACGGTTGGCGGGGTGGTGAAGGCAATAGCAACAGAGTGTTTCTTTCTTTGCTACTGCTGCTGTTGCATACTTTATGGCGTTTTAAGTGCTGCGACGATTTTTGCAAATGCAGCGAAATGCAAAATGTTGTTGCCTGTCATACATTTGTTTTCTTCTTTTTTTATTATTATTATTTTAAACCCAACACCACTCTATATTATATGTGTACATAAATACAGCAATACACACACACATACACACATATTGCTCATGACCCAGATCTCGTCTTTCTTTTTACTGCATGTAATTAAACATACCGAATACAACACGCCAAAGGCCAAACCTGTCATACCGCACATTCCACAGCCCACCCATATCCCTCTCCCTCTCTCTCTCTCTCTCTCTCTCTCTCTCTCTCTCTCTCTTGTATACGGGAAAATATTACGCATGGTAAACCGAGAAGTGGCAAACATGAGCGACGTTGCCATCAAGAGCCGCCCGTCGCCCTGTACAAATGTGGGCCAAAATGAAAAAAAAAAAACAGCGAACTGAAATGGGTTAAAATTTTGCGCTAATTTGCCTTGCGGAATGATGTCGACGACGATTGCCATTGAAACTGAAAATCATTTCCACGATTTTTCGCTGCTTAATCGAAATCAGGGACAGTGCAAACCAAAAAAAAGAGAGAGATAGCGAGAGAGAGACAGACTGTTAATTCGAAGGCTACCAAATGAAAGAGAAAAAAAGTATATCACTTTTATTTTAAGGCTCTTATTTATTTAAACTCTCGGAATTCGCAAGCAAGAAAAAAAGTTTTCAGTTAAATCCGATTCGATTGAATTGAATTTGTCAAGTGTAAAAATTCAAACTTCTAAAAGACATGCAACAAAAATCTGATTCGTTCAATTATAAAACAATTTCTGATAACTTGAATCAACTTATGATCAAATTAAGGAATTTGAAAATGTTTTAGGATTTGGTATATTGTATATTTGTAGGTATATATAGCATAGCAAATTTTTGTGCTTCTCTTTTTCTACCTAAAGATGTCAATGCCAAAATATAAATAAGTTATAATACTTTGATCTTGATTAAACGTTTCGATAATAAATTATTCCTGGGAAAACTGTATACTAAATAGATCGTTCCTCTATATAGTCTAGGCCTCTTATGTGTATCTTTCCAAGTCATTTTTAAATTCTAGAGATTTTATTCAGTTAAATTTTTCTCTTGTTTTTGTCTTCTTCATTTTGCTAATTTCATTCTGCTTTGGTATCATTAATTTCATAGATTCCACTTCGATACTCATTGATTTCCACACGCCATTAGCTACTACTAAACCAACAACAACAACACATTGAGAGAAAACCTGCAACGAACTTTAAACTTGGGAGCCTTCCTTTCCCTCCCGGCCTTCTCTCTACAGCTCCACTCACTCCACTCCAATAAAAGCAAGTCAGAACGCCACTTGATCATTAACAGCGAACCGCGTGCAAGTGTAGGAGCTGTGCTATTTAACAGCTTCGAGCAATTGCAAAACGTAAATCAAATGCCACATTTTGCAGTGGCAGCAACAGCACCCACACCCACACCCACACCTCTAGACCCGCACACTCACTCTTTTATTTTATTTGCAATTTTTAACAACTTCAAACTGGTGTGTGTGTGTATGTTTGTGTGTGCAGAGACAGAGAGTGAGAGAGAAAGAAGATGCCAACACGATGACGATGTTGGAAACCTGGCGATGAAACTTGTCTAGAAAAATAGTATTGAACTTAGAAATAATGTGCGGTCTTTCATTAAAAAACCAGAAAAAAATGCAAAAATTCTTTCCCTGAAATTCAATATTTTCGGATTATTTTAAACTCAAAAACTGCATACTTGTTCATGACGAAATTTGTGAATCGAATTGACCATCTTAGTCTTGGGAAATGTGTGACAAGTTCTTCAATTTACAAGTGCTGCAACTGTTTTGTTTTATTTGGATTGAGTTATTTGATAAGTTTCAGTTCTGATTGTTCAAATTTTGTTCTTTTTTTTTGTGTCTGCTTTAATTGTTTCAGATTTTCGAATGTTTCTCTGTATCAGTTCGGTTTTCCAAATCTTTCTTTGACATGTCACGTGCTCATCTCTAATATCCACATGCTGGGCGTCTCTATAACGTAGTGCAGTAGTCTATGTAACGCTTGCAACACTTGGCATTGGGAAATGGGGAATGGAAAGGAAGTCTGCCTGCCTGACTCTGACTGCCTGGTGCCAACTGTTGGCTGTTCGCTGTGTTGGGATGTTGCACCAACACACACGCACACACACACACACACACAATTTTGATTTATTATTTTGATTCCTGTTACTTTACTACCTGCCAGGATGCTGCCAGGATACCTCCTTTACGCTCCCAAACCAACCATTTTGGTCTGCTCATTTTACCCACTGCATCATCGTTGCGCTGCTCGCTCGCTTGTTCGCCCAGTCAGAATGTTTCGTTGGTTTTTCTTTATTTTCTCTGCTTCCACATCTCCTTATTCTCCTTTTTTTTCTTGATTTTTATTCACACGGTTTTCTGGTTTTATTGCTCCAATTACTTCATGTTGTAGTCGTTCACTTTCTGTATGGCACTCGAGTAGATTTAATATTTTTCTTCCTGTTTCTACACCACTCCGCCATATGTGTATATACACAGAGGGAGGGGGCAGGGGGTTGTTCCTCGCTTTCTTTTAATTTATTATGTATGGCTGCTTTCTGGCTTTGTATTTTTTTTGTTTTTGCATTTTTGCAGTGATTTTATTGTTGCTATTTCAATGATTGATGATATGAGAGGCAGATTTTTTATTTATTTTTCATTTACAATAATCATGGAATTGAATATAGGATAATATTTTTGTGAGCCCAACATCCGTATATCCGTATTCCGCATCCGCGCAGCCGCATCCTTTCAACCATAAATCTCGACCTCGACTCGCAGCATTCTTGACAACAACTTGATACCAATTAAGCACTCACAATCACATGCTGTATAACCCTTTGCTTCCCTTTCTTTCTCCCTCTCCCCCCACCCACAGTGTTTGCAATTTTCCCCATTTGTTTTTTGCAACCGTTATACCTCGACACCTGGCTCTTGAAGCAGAGATCAGAGAGTGTGTGAGAGAGAGAGAGAGTTGTTGGCAGAGTATGCAAAACGCTTAACTGCACATAAAATATACAAAACTAACTTAGTTCGCGCATATCACTGGGCATAACTCATGAGTACCCCTATTCAGTTTGCCTTCCTGGTGCTGCTGCTGCTTCCACCCGTTTGCCATTTCAAGCTGACTGCACAAAAACAACATGGTTGACAATAAAACACTAACAGAACTAAGAGAACATACAACGACAACGCAATGGAGATGGAGATGGAGAACGAGAAGGATAGCAGAGAGGGTGCGGGACAGAGAAACCAATTTCTAACGAGCAGCAAAAGTGTCCTTGGGGCGCTTTGCCCCCTAGATTGTTTCCTATATGTTCCCTTTTTTTCTGCTGGCATATCTAACATTCCCCTAAGGGGTGGCCACTATAACTATGTGAAAAGACAACTGAAAACATGATCAGATACAGCAAAATGAATAAAGAACTGAGTGGAAATGAACAAATTGTCTGTGGGGCCAGTAGAATGTTTCTAATTGATCCGTATGGAATAGTCCCATATCCCTTATGTGGATTGCTTTAACAGTCCTCAGTCTCCTGGAGTTCTTTTCTTGAATTTGGGCCTTTAAAATGATTAACAAATGATTATATTCATAATTCATTAGGAGAACTATGCTCAATATTGGATTAATATCAAGTTTTATAACAAAATAAAAGACTAAAAACTGATGAAATGAAGAGATTTTGAACTTATCAAGTAAAGTCGTGCCTAGGGTAGCACCTTCTACCCACAATTAAGTCATTTATGACTATAGTAATCGTAGAAGAGTATTCAAAACAGATTCTTGTATGATTTTTAAAATGCTGGCTAAAGTTATCGTATTTTTGACAAACCTATGTGTGTGAATTTAGACTCTTAAAATTTCTAAATAAAATAATTTGAAAGTAAAATCTAATTTAGAGCATCTAAGCATTAGCATATCAAAAAGATATCTTTAGCTGATTCTCTAGTTTTTATTTACTATATATTTCTTTACTATTTTTTTTGTTTGCTGTTTTCATATGTTGTCTTTTTTTTGCTTTTTTGCCATTCCACTAATGGCAACTGCTGAGTGGATGCAACAAAGCGTGTGCTGTTAAAAGCGGGTTAAGAGAGGATGAGAGAGAGAGAGAGGGAGAGAGAGAGGCATGAGGCGGGGAGAAAAAAACACTGCGGTGGGTTATGTATAAATTCATAAAGCGAGCAAACGGCAACGGTGACTGCGGCAACATGTTGTAATTGCGTATTTTATAGATATGCAAAGAGAAAAACTGGTAGGATCCGGGATAGCGGGTAGGGGGTTAGTGGAGTTCGGGATTGGGATACGGTTGTATCTGCCATTCGGTCTGTTTGCTTTTGTTTTGTGCGCGGAAATGGCAACCGGTGTGCAGCGAAATATGCCAGCAACAAGGCACACACACACACACACAAGCACTCAACACACACACACACATGCGTTCATATTTATACATTCATATACGGCCATGTTGCGCCATTTGAAGTTGTTGGCGTATACGTAATTTTTATTTTACAACGCTGAAAAATGCATTCAGCTCCAAACAGCAATAACAAAAATGGCACACAGAGAAATTTTAATTGCTCTCAAAAGCAGGGAAAGAGAGGGAGCGAGAGCAAGTGAGATTACAAGCAAAAACTAAAATCGTATTCCTTTTTTTTTTTTGGTTTTATGACTTTTAATTGAATCAAAGTCTATGAAATCAAATCACACATAAATAAAAACGAAAAAAAGAAACCAACACCATAAAAATGTTGTTTGTCATAAATTTCATAAAATTAGCTTTGACAATTTGTTCATCCTGAAGAAGGAAAAACTTGATTAGGTTTTTTTATACAAGGATATTCCTCAGAGGATCTATCTTCTACGAAATGGAGACTGCGTTCATTTTGAAGTTTTACAAAACGATTCAGAATCAGAGTTTCTTTTTGGTACTTCTAAAATCATTTCCTTCTTTCTTGCCTTTGAAGAGATGTCATCACTTTGTCCTGGTTTTAATTGAATTTCAATGAGAAACTAAGAAAAACTGGCACCCCAACGTGCCTGGTATCCTTCAAAGAAAATGGCGTCCTTTGACTGATGGAAAAATCGAATGCTTTACAGTTTTTTAAAACTGCATAAGCCTTGCTTGCTGTTCTCGTTTGGCCTAAACCGTGTCCTTGCCCAATTCACACAAAACGGCAGCGTTTTTCTCTACGGTTTTTTTGTTTTGCATTCCTGACCGCCTTTTTTAGCTTTTTGTGCTTTATGTTGAATGTCCTTGTTGTTGGCACATTTAGCACACACTTGTGTGCATTTTTATTTATTTCTAGCAACTTTTCTATGGTCGCGTGTGTGTGTGTGTGTGTGTGTGTGTGGGTGTGTGCTCTACATATTCGCCTATAAAAAGCGAAAGGCTCCTTCAAAACAAAAAAATAATAAACGAGAAATATTGAAATGAAAGAAACAAAAATAATAAAAAAAAGAAAAGAAAAGAATGAAATTTATATAAAAATAAAAAAAAGTCGCTTGCAAATGCGCACTTTGCTTTGTGCGTGTTCCTTTCTATGTCCTTTGTGTGTGCGAGAATGTGTGTGTGTGTGTGCATTATCAGTCATGCATGAAAATCAGGACATGCGCGTGAGAGGAAAGGCTTTTGTTCGTGTTAAGCATTTTCGCACTATGCCTCTGCCCAAACTAATGATGATAATTCAGAGTTGTCGCGTTGAGTTCACTTTTTGTGCGTGTGTGTGTATGTGTGTGTGTATGTGTGGGCCAGGCAAAAGGAAATGCTCTTTTTATTTCCATCTTTCCTATCGCTCTCTATGTTTGTATTTATATGTAAATATATATAGAAAATGATAAGTAATCATCATCATTTGGAGTTGGCACAACAAAAAAGAAAGAAAACATGAGAAACCTGCCTCTATGTGTGCGTTTGCGTGTGTGTGCGTGCGTGTTCAGTGGCATTTGAGTGTGAATGTGTCGATAAGAGAGCTTTCACATTGAAGCCCATTCGACTTTACTTGATTAGAAATACACAAACAAACAGAAAAAGGCAATCCAATAGGTAATGGATAAAGTTTGACTAAATTGTTTCCATAGTCCTTATATTTTTAAGTGTTTGGATATGATCTATTTATGGGCCAAGATCCTGCACCAAACTGTTTTTCATCAAAAACATTTTATGAATTAGAAGCCGAATTATTGTACGCATAATGATCTATATAGATCGATTCCTTTTTGAAATTAACTCTTTCTTTGGCTGCCCAGCGAATTTTAATCATAGCTCAAAAAGAGAAGAAGACTTTTATAAAAATGATTGCAATAGAATTGAATTGACTTACCTTTAAAAAAAAAAAAAACAAAAATGTAATCGAGAATTTTCAGAAGACTTTGAATTTCGAATTTCATTTTAGATATTTTGCAATTGTGCGTTTCAATTTGCTACCCTGCCTGAGTGGTAAGAATGTTAACCAGTTGCCACAACATTTTGCCAGTTGGCATTTTCTATTATTTAATTTGCCATCAATTAATTTATTCTTTTCAAGTTTCTCAACAATATAGATTAAAACGAACATGGAGCAAAAAAGGCATTTTTAAGCCTTTATGTTATAAAATTTTGTGTGAATCTAAAATTGACAAGAAGCTCAATGAGAAGCGAAAAGCAAAAAATTAAAAGAAATTCAAATGCGAAATGTTTTCCATCTGCTTGATCATGTGAATCCGTACAATTGGCACAGTGGATCCCTATAGAACTAATATCACCAATGAGCGTTTCAATTTTTGGTTTTGAACATTCCAAAATGAAATCCTCCACATAACTCTCTACATCTCCTGATTTATAGCAAACTAGTTTCGATCCGGGCAAGTCGAGCAAAATACTGTCAGTATCAATCCCGCAGTAAAAATTCATATTCTCCGTGAAATAAACTGTTTGATTGCAATCATGCAATTTCGACGGATTGAAGGATATCAAAACGGAAAAGACATCGTGGAACTCATAGGTATACACTTTATAGGGTGCATTAATGGAAGCCAATGTGTCCTGATATCGAAAGTGCATATCCAGATTGTAGACTCCCTCACAGAGGAAATCCAGGGGGACATGGTAAAGTGGCCAACAGTCTTGCAGTTCTAATGTTGCCACTTGATTATGGCCAACAATAAGACAACTGATGATAAAAGAACACAACGACCATGCAAATATTTGTGAACAATTCATTTTGTTACAAATTGTTAATTTCCATGACTATGCGATTGTTGAAATTATCATAACTGAGTGAATCAAGAAAATATGCATAGTTAATAACGAATCTATGGCGAATTGGGTGTAGAATTTTGGTCGTTGGTGGAAACCTATGAAAAACGGTTTTGTAAATTGACCTAATGCAATATCTTGTATTGGAGAACACTTTTGAATTGAATTTTATGTTAAATCACAAAGATGAATAGTCAAACAACGACAAGGGTATATAGCCAAGTCGGTTTGCGGTTCTTTTTTACTGGATTTATTTTGGCTTCGGCTTTGTGATTGGTTCTGCTTATTATGTTTGAGTAAACAAACTGTTAGCTTGCGAACTAGTAGTTAAACGTTCATTGTGCAATAGATGGCCAGTTAGTTGTTGTTTTTGTTGTGGAAATTTTAGATGTCCGAACAATGGCAGACAAATGCAGCAATGGCTAAACAACAAACACACACACCCAGACACATTTACTAAAAATAGATATAGAACACAAGCGGGAGACATGAAGAGCGTAAAGAGGGTGAAGCGTCGCATTTCATTGTCATCATTGTCATTGGCGTTGGCGTAATTTATGTTCTCATATATGGACTGCCGCCATATTGGTCTGTGTGGTCAAAGCCAACAACAGCGACAGCGACAGCGACAGCTACAACTACAGCTTTAGCAATGGCCAAGTTATTGTTGTTGTTTTGTATGCTGACTGCTGTCAAGTGACTACCAAAATGATGGGGACGCGTTTGTACACTAGATGGCATAAAGATTTAAATGCCTTTTTTGACTAGTCCCGAAGGTTCATGTAATTATGTTTGATTTAAATTGATTAAGTGTTGTAAGACAACATTGCACATGTTATTCCAGTGTTGTAAAGATGTGGGGTAGAGAGTTGATTCCCTGTATTTATACCGCTTCCATTTTAGCCACTTTGTAAATGCATTTGGATGGGATTAGTTGAGATTGTTGCGGGTTCTCATATTTTTATTTCAAAAGCGAAGAAAAACGAAAAAAAAAAAAAATTGTGTACATGTGGTATGAAAAGCCTTTTCCTCATTTTCCCTCTCCAGTATTGCAGCTGCCGCCCCCGCTCCTGTTTTTCAGATATTTTTTGCTAGCTAAAGAGTAATTTTCTTTTCCGTCTTTCTTTTTTCTTGTTTAAAACTCTGTTACACATGTAAGTTTAATATGTATATATGATAATAATTAACCGCCGCCGCATTCATCATCTTCTTCTTCTTCTCACATAAAAAGCCGCCACACAATCCCCAGTAATGTAATTAGCATCAAAACTAGATGGCCAGAGCCTTTTAAGCCTTGTCCAGTTTTCGATTCGACAACAACATTGGAGTTCATGTAGACAACGGCTGCAGATATGGTCCGTATATGGGTTTTTCGCACACCAATGCATTTCTTATATAGAGCTTCGGCATATTTGAAATGAAACGATAGACAATAAGTACGAACGGGACTATCAAACTCCAATGGATAGTTAAGGCCATCGCAATAAAATTTGTCATCATCGTAAACAAGATTATAGCAATTGAAAAGCGGTGACTCATAGAATGCGATAAGTAAAATGGCTGAGCCCATATAATCGGAACGTTGCCAAACAACATACGGTGTACCGATCGCCGGATGGCGATCCTTGTGCAATAAACGTAATTCACGATCATAGATACCCTGGCATGCAAACTCCAATATATGACCCTCAACGAAAGTGCAATTCTTCGAGGTAACGTAGGCATCAATCGTTGGTATCCCATTTAGCACGATGAGCAGCAGCAGCAGCAGCGATGAACAAACGATATTCCACTTGATATTTTTACTATTCTGATTCTGTTGTTGAAGTAGTGCGCGTTGAAGGCGCACTGGCATTGCCTATAGGCAAAATGATTCGGTAACCATTTTTTGGGTAAAAGAAAATACAAAATAACACAAAAACAGTAAAAGCAAAGTGTAGTAGGTACGAGAGAGATAGATAGATAGACAGATAGATATATAGAGAGAATGAGTGAAAGCTAGCCAAGTGATTTTTGTGTACTGTGTCTGTCCTATAGACCCAAAAAAAAAAAAAAAAAAAAAAAAAAAACAACAAACAAATTTTCAAACAACAAAATAAATTATTATAGGAAACATCCATTGAAATAAATGCCAACACTTTATGTTTGAACCCAAATTACAAATTTGCCCAGTATCACCATAATCATCATATTTGGGTACACTACGTTCATAATGTATGGCCAGAAAATTGATTTCATTTGAAATTTGCACACGGCAATTACACAGCAAATCCCTTGCATATGTGAACATATAACGAAAGCAATATATATTATCGGTCGTAGTGTTATCCCAATATCCAAATTATTCTCACAATGCAACCAATTAAGTGAGCAGGTTATATTCGTGGAACGTTTCCATATATCGGATTGATAAAATGTTATGAATATCCTTCGTTTTGGCATATTTGCACCCCAAATGCGATAAGCGGCATCCTGTGATACTCATTTATCGCGATACTTGAGTTTAAGCTCACGATTATAGAGACCTTCGCAGATGGGCTCAAAGGGTGCTCTATCGCTATCGATAAGAAATTCACAATTGTGAAAGCCACAATTCACAATTTGACCTATGACAGATAACAGTATGCAAATATATAGAGACATAGACACAGATTTCAGGTGTTTCATATATTTTCAATTAACAACATTGTTGGAAAAATATGAACGAAATTACAGAAGCAAATTTTGAAATAAAACTCATGAATTCACAATAGATGTGTATTATGTCTGGACTCCTCTCTACACTCCAAACACACAAAATTCTATTAATGTTCAACGAAGGGCGCGTAGTTGTTTGGGATGGGATGACCGGTTGCTTACTAAATATGGTCAAACTATAAGTCGCTTTGTATAAATATTAGACGCACTAAAAGTATAAAAAGACACAATCTACTGGTGTATTAACCTGATTTATCACTCAATGCAACGGGGGAAAAACAGTTTTTCAAAGAATATAAAAATTTTCCAACACTATCTCTATATATTTCTTTAGAAAATTTCAATAAGATAAGACATTAGTAGAACTGCCAACCAATCAAAAATACCCAAAACGCACGTGGATCCAGCTGTTCCTACTGCGGCTGCTGATGATGATGATAATGATTCCAACATATCTTCATCATATGCCCTAGAATAGTGTAATATGGGCTTTGTGCATGTGTTTGTGGCATTGAAGACATGACCACGACAATGCTCCTTAAGGTGAGCCAAGTATGTTAACGAATGACTGAAACAATGCAAGTCCGAATGATAACCAGCGGGATATACATCTATTTGGTGAGTATCATTGATAATTTCAATATATGAATGATTAAATATTGCCGTTTCATAGAATGAGGCAAGCAATATATTTTCATCGGTGCTGCCACGCCATATGGCATATGGTGTACCTTCGGGAGCTCTTCGATCGCCATACAAAAGGGCGATTAGTTTGCCAACTGTTCCCTTGCAATGGCGTATCATGCGTATACCCTGGACAGCATTACAAATGCCGGAGTCGCTGTTATTTGTACGGATATCATGATATATAGTCTTCTCATTGCCAGATCCTAAAGCTGTGATAGTAGTTGTTGTTGCCATCATCACAACTAATGTGTAAAAAAACAGAATTTCGGCTAACATTTATGTATGTATGTGTAAATTGTTGAATCGTGTCTGACAAATAAATCAAAACGTTTAATTGGATATATTTAGCATTAATGAAATTTCAGAGCGAGATGGTTAGTTCGTTAAAGTTGAAGCTGTTATACAATGCATTAAAAGGTAAACTCTCCTGTTGTCAGCTCTCCCAATCTATTTTCGCTTAATTTAGTTGTAATTTCCAACTAGTTTTGGCGTTAAAGATACGGTGTATGGCCATTGTAATGATGGAGTTGTACAGGAAGTCTGGAATAGAGACAATCTGCTCACCTTTTGTGCCGCATTTGAAGTGATCTTCTTCAGAAGAGACATCGAGCCGGCTTAATGAGTGGAAAGCTATTTAATCTAAGATCTCCCCAAATAAGTTCTACTACGTTCTACGTTTTATTCGGAGAAGTTTCATTAAACCATGGTCTGAAGACGCGCTAGGAAAAGAACTATAACAAATCATGGTCATGGAAAATATCCAAGTTTATTGCCCTTTTTTACAATTTGAGGTCAGTTTATACTTACATATTTCACTCAACAAACTGGGAAATTTAATAAGGACGGCAACGATATACAACGGTTTGAACTGCTAATGAAGTTAACTCTAAGGTCAAAGAAATATTATTGTTAGTTTTAGTTAATATTCGCATTTGATCAACAGTTGAAAAGATATGTTTAGTTGCCTCTATGTTTAAGAATTTAGATAATTTAGATAATTTATTTATATCGATGACATTGAATTTATAAATCACATCACGCCCAGAGTAATGAAAAAATGATAGCCAAAACATAAATATAGAATTTTGTTTGTTTGGCAAGACTAAATTCGAAATTTTTTTGAGGTCTACCAAAAATTGGTGCAGCATAATGAAGAATGGGATACTCGACATGATCGTCTGGCTGATAACCCAAGCCCAAGCAATGATTACGCAAATCTGACAAATAATTGAGACGAAATCGCAAGCAGTGCATTTCGGATAGTCCAAAAACTAAAGCAAATAGACGACCATTTTCATCTTGAACGATTAATTTATAATCGGCAGCATTGATGAGCACAGTTTTATAAGAGAACAGCACGGATTCATGGAAGGCGACCAACATTGTTGTGGAAGTGGCATTTTCATCCTTATACTGCCAAACGGCATAGGGAGTGCCGCGCGGTGCTCTATTATCGTGCCAGCGCACGGCAAGAGCCAAATCCACAGTGCCCTGGCAAATGAACTGAAGTTTCTTCTCACTGGCAAAGCTGCAGTCACCCGTATTGAAAGGTTGGTACTTCAATGTAAATACTCCATTCGGCATTTGGCTTAGATAAAGAATAATAATTAAGAACACTAAAGGTGTTTGCATTTTTAGAAAAATACAATTGTTAGATAAATATTATTCTCAAGTATAGAAAATATTTATATTTTTGGTTTATTATTATTATTTTGTTACCCCGAAATTTTTCTATCTATGGAGAGTGAAAAGTCATAGTTACCTGAAACGAAAAGAAAAGTAAAAGTTGAAAACAATTAGTAAATTGGGAAAAGTGATAAATACAACGACTCGGTTTTTAGTTGCTACAGTGAAATTTAATGGATTACATCTAATTGAGTTTATAAAATGTCAATTAAAATATAGTTTAGCTTTATAGGACGTAAAACTATAGTTGATACTTTGCCTTAGCAGCTTAAATTAAACCCTACAGACAGTTTTAATTCAACTTTTCAACATTTACTGTAGTAGATTTGTGTCCTTTATTACATCTAGGCTGAAACACACACACATACTCACTCACTTGCTCACCATCAAAATTTACACATACAAATCAATATTCAACAAATAAAACCAAGAAAGTTTTGTGGACCAAAAGTTTTTGCAAGAAACTTTTACTTTAGATGGGAGGGAAGCTAAAAGAATGGAATCGGGATTGGGATTTTCGGTAAAGGAGAAAGACGAGATGATGGCGGGGCAAAAAACTTGTTTCAAATTAATCAAAGTAATTAAAAATTCTTGCAAGGTTTTCCAATGAATTTCATTTGCCAAGCACATACGCACACAAAAGATCCAACAACCATCACCATCACCATCACCATCACCAGCAACTAGCAACCACTTCTGAGTGCCCAAGTATTTCAAGCATTTAATCTCTTTCAAAATGTAACATATACTCACTTATATTCTAACGTTAAAGGCCATCACATGGTATAGCATGGCATTGACTCACGTTGGGCGCCAATTTTCATTTGATTGCCGAAGGCTAATGAACAAAACTGATTATAACGTTTTTGGGGCATTGAAAACTTTGCTATCAAAGTGTCCAAAACATGTGCATCTAACTGCATAATAGGATTCAGCTTGTAACTTTTGACCTTGGCCCAATGTAAGCAACACAATGCCCAAAAGGCAATGACAAATGGCAAATTGTTTTAGTTGCGATTAAACTTGGCATTCTCTTAAACCTATTTATTGACCGGTCTGTGTGGAAGAGACCCTTCCATCAACTGTGAGAAATTGCATTTTGCACTATGCAGATATATTACCAGATAGCCGAACGAAAAGCTGACAGGACACGGAAAATCTCTTAAATGTTCGTAAATTGAGATGATAATGGTTATATTATACATATATATTGTTAAAATAAAGGCCAGGATTTTCGTCTCATTTTTTTTTTGTTTTGTCGATTCATTCGAATGCGACAAGTTTCTGCAGTTGCTACGTGAGATTCTTGCGAAAGTCCTTTCACTTAAATTGATTTACATACAGATAGACAGACATACACACATATATACATACATATATGGGAAAAGTCTCTGCAGCAATAAACCAAGAGGCAGCATGTGCCGGGCGCATGAAGCATGGGGCATGGGGCATGTGGCATGAGGCACACGAGCCAAGTAAATAAAAGAACAAATTTACTTTCCATTTCGCTTGAATGACAATTCCCTCTGATTTAACTCCTTTCTTTGCTTTTGGCTTGTTTTTTCTTTCCTTTATTTGTTGGTATTTTTATGAGATTTCGGCCCTTTTGACTTGCTTACTTGCTCGCTTTCTCTTTCACAATAATAAATTGTATTAAGTGTAAGCAAAGGACGCAGGTGTATTGGCTTGGCATATGAAAAAAATAAAAGAAATCAGGCAAACATCGCAAGAGAATCGGAATCAGAGAAAAGAATGAAAGCGACGAGAAAAAAGAAGGCAAAAGAATTGAATTAAGTTGGAGAAAAACTGCTAAAAACAACCTACCAATCCAGAGTTGTGTCAGTGAATGACATTCTCAACCCATTCAAGCCATTGAAAACCAAAATTACAATTCCCATTCCCTCAGTACGACAATCTCTTTCTTTTTCTCTCTCTCTCTCTCTTTCTCTCTACCTCTTTGAATGTTGGCACTACGCGCAATTTCGCCATTGGCAACATGTGACCATATGGATGAATGTCGTCAATGTCGCCGTCGTCGTTCGATTCAGACCTCATTGTAATTTTAATATATGTCACATTATTTACAGCTGGCTCATCTTGCTCTTTCTCTCACTCAGGTGCCAATATAGCAATAATAAAATGAATGAAAAGAAAACGCCAATCGCAACTTGGCAAATGCTGATGGCAATGCCGATGATGACAATAACATTCGATGGCACATTGTCAGAGGATGCCAAATGCAGTTATTTTTCTCATGCATGACAAAGACTACATTAAATATATACCAACATAATGTCTTTCTACAGAAAAGAAAGTTACTACAAGGCAAATGTATATCAAAGCTTTCATTCAATATATCTTAACGCTAATGGAAGCCCTAAGCACCCTATGAAATAGCCTACACAGGTAGATCGACCGTCAAATTATTAGCTACATCAAATCTGACAAAAGATGAATCTCATGATTTGTATTGCAATTTGCGTTTAACCCTTTAAAATGAGCTAATTATGAAGATTGACCTCGAGCCGGCTAAGAGTGGCTCAACGGCTTTGTAAGTCTTTTATCTAAGCACTGTCAATGATGTTCCACATTCAATAATTCAATTGGAACCATCTATCATTGTGGCATTTATGACTTAAATATGTATCCGTTTGTAATCCCTGATAATTATGCACAAGTTTAACCCATCAATGCCATCAATGACATTTTGGTGCAATGTAAATACCAGCATATACCATAATAGGTAAGAAGCAACTCAACTCGTTGTATCTGGTGTCGTCTCGCAGTTGCTTGGCCTCAAGGGGTACCACACACCGATGGCATTAACTTACAATCACACTGCAGGGCGACAAAATAAAATTAAAATGAAAATCCCGTAAAGTGTGTTAACGAGAGTTGCTTGCTATCTCTCTCTATCGCTATCTCTCTTTGTGTGTGCTTTTTTTCTTCTTTTTTGCGTTCTGGTTTTGGTCCTGGTCCCGCCTAGGCGTCGGACGTCGCCGCCGCCAGATGACAACTTGTTTGACATAATTTTAACACTCAGTTGGCGGCGGAGCGAACCTTTTCTGACAGCAATTAAAAACGCATTTTCAGCCATTGCAAACACGAGAGAGAGAGAAAGAGAATCAGAGAGAAAGATACAGAGTGAAAGAATGAGAGACAGTCGCCCCAAGGGTTTAAAGTAATTTACCCCAGAACACAAGCCCAACAGGCTGGCTGACTGACTGACAACTGACTCTACTCTGTATGTTTGTGTCTCTCTCTTTTTCTCTGGCTTTCTCTCTCTGTCTGTATTTTTATTAATGCTTAAAATAAATAATTGGAAATAAATGCTGTTCATTGGTAGAGAACAATAAAATATATTGACACAGGCGGCAGTGAGTTTCATCAACATCAACATCATCATCTCTTTCTTCCCTTTTATCTCTCTTTCACTCGCACACTTTCTCTTTCTCTCTTTTAAAATATGAAAATTAAAATTACAAAATGCACAAATTACACTGAACTGAAGTGAAGTGAAGTGCAGCGAAAATCATATTAATAAAAATAATGAGTTTGTCTGCAACTGAGATCATGATGACGATGAGTAGAAGGAAAAGCCTTTTCGCAGAGAAACCCGATTAAAAATTGAGCAACAAACGGAGCAGAGCGGAGCGGTATTAAGTAGAAATGTCAATATGACAGCTGCCAGTTGCTGACTGAGCAACAAGAACCCAGCAGCACAAAGCGTGTGTGTGTGTGTGTGTGTGTGTGTGTGAGAGGGGCTTATGAAAGGGGTTGCGGTGGTAAAAACTTTTGCTGATGACTTCAACTCAATGTCAGTTGGTACAATTGTACGATTTCCTTGCTTTTATGAAGAGCATTTCAAGTTTGTTTGCCCACATTGCATTATCCTTGTGAGAAACATTACACAATGCGATTATTTTTTCAAGCATATACCAGTTGGATAAGTGAGTCTGTGTGTGTGTGTGTGTGTAATGACAAATGCATTATTAACCATATGTGAAATTGAGATGCCTGTTAGGTGAGCGAGCAGCAACAGAAGAAGAAAATGAAACAAAAATTGCATCTGAACAATATAATCGGATCAAACAAAAGGTTAATCTGAGAATAAAAGCATCTGAGAGTCACAAACGAAAGACTTTGATTTCAAGAAAAAGAAAACTTACAAAACAATGCCCAACAATTACTATTGCCTACTTTTGGGGTGTACTTGGCAACAAACGTCATTGAATTTTGTTTCATTAGAGTTCTTAATATTCAAAATAAATAAATAAAACTCTAACGTCAAAAAAAATTTGTTTACATTTAAATTTGTATACAAATTTTAATATTAACATTAATGATTGAGCTCATTAATGGGAGCCATGGATATCTCTTGATTTTTGATTGTTAGATTTTCATTTGGTCTTGACAATTAACAAACTAAAAAAAATTGTCCTTTGTTAGAGCCAAGACTCAATCTATCATCATCTGGTTGCCTTTTGTACCTGGGCAATTAAGACATGTGTGTGTGTGTGAGTGTGTTTGTATGGCAACTAAGTGAAAATAAAACGACAGACAAAAAACGCCAATTACCAAACAAAAATCAATTAGACAAAAAGCGACAACACACAAAAGACACGTACCATAAACGGCAATAGACGACGACGACGACGATGAAAGACAGAAAAAGCTTATGGAGTGGGAGAAGGAAGTTTAAGTGAAGGACAAGGATTTGTGGTTTGGGGGAGGGGGATGTGAAAGCGAATAGTGAGAAGGAGAGGGGCAAACACACACGTAAAATAAATATGAAAAGATGACAAAAACAGCAACGAGAAGCGAATCAAAGCGAACACGTAGAACAAATACAAACATCAGAATGAAGAAAATAACGACAACAACAACTACAACAGCAAAGCAACAAATACAAAAAAAATCAAGAAAAGACAGTGAGAAAGGAATTACTATGTAGCGTTCAGTTTGGCAGGAACAGCGAACGAGCGAACGAACGAAGAAACGAAGGCATGAAATAATTCCATTAGTAAAATAAATAAACAAAAAGCGAAATGAATGATTGAGTAGGCGAAACTCAATGGAGAATTAAAGTTTGGATGTGTGAGTGCGTGTGTGTATGTGTGTGTGTGTGTGTGTGTGTGTGTGTGTCAGTAGCAGAGTATGGACTTTTGTGAAAGATTCACGGACAAAGGTTAATACGTTCACCTGAAGGCGACGCGTGCATAAACCAAATGCAAACACATACAATCTGGTCTCAAAAGATGTCACTTCGCATGTAGCCGGCTGAATATTACATGAGCAAACACACTCACACACACACATCCACCCACACACAAAGACAGAAGAGTCCTCCTGTATTGACCCATTTTGATGACACCAGAGAAATCCCCTCTTCACCCACACACACGACACATGGACACACTACCTGTCCAAAAAGCCGCCTCAACGTTGTTTAGGTCTATCTCTCTCTCTCTTACTCACACTCTCTCTCTCTCTCTGGTTAATAAAGTCAAATGCCACCAAAATCAAAAGGAAAATGCCACTTACGGCTAATGGCATCAGACAGACCAGAGAGGCAAACCAAGGGCATATCCTTTCCTCCTTCTCAAACTCAGGCCAGCATCCCTGAAGCTGACATACAACTACCCAATAGCAATAACAACAGCAGCAACAACAACAACAACAAAGACACATTGCTTGGCCCCCCTCCCTAGCTAGCCTCAAATGGCGTTTGGGCCAGAACCGACAGAGTCGACAGGCCCCACAACCACGAAGATAGTTGGTGGATTTTTAATTGTATTAACATGCCTTCAGTGTTCAGTTCAGTATTCCTCAGTTTTGAGGCCCAGCCAGCATCGCATCTCGACATCAACAGGGGCGACATCGACAGGGGCATCCGCATCGACATCGGCATCGGCTCCTCAGTCAACTGCGGCTGGCACTTAAGTGCGTGCAGAGACCCGCCAAATATTTGATATTGCCCTTTATTTGATTTAGCTTTGGGGTTTTGGCATTTCATTTCGATAGCTTTTAGCATAAGTTATGGAACTAAATGTGTATGTGCTTATGATTGAGGACTCTAAGACAAATTTATAGTGACTTTAAGACAACATGCATAGGAAATTAACAAACAAAAAAAAAAAAAAAATTAAGTTAGCTACTAATTTACCATCAAAACTTAATTTTTACATATTTCATAGCATACATTTCAGCGTTTTTGAATTATTTTCTGTGAAACAACCCCAAACGAAGAGAAACTATAAATAGGGAGGTTCTTGAAACTTTGAGGCCTTTGCTACTTTCTTTTATACCCCGAAGATTGATCAGTGATTTTTTTACACAATTTTTCCTAATCCGAAGCCGAAGCTGAAAGCCGAAAATCATTTAATTTATATTCAAAGAGTTCACAAAACTTCAAATGATTGCAAAATCTAATTTAAACATTTTATAAATAAATCCCTTATAAAAAAACTATTCGAATAGTTAAAGTTCGAAAATGAACGCAACTTTTGTAGATAATAAGTGTTACTGAAACATAAATCTAACTATTAACTAAAATCACTTTTTTGTATAATATGTATTTATGGAATGCAATCCTTTGACAATATCTCTTCAGTTTTTATGCTCTCTCGGTTAATTTTACTTTGACTGTTGCACTGTAAAAATTAAATACATAGAGACACAAACAAGTGTACTCCATTTCCTTAGTGACCATTACAGCAACAGAAGGGAAAGCGAAGGGGGAAATGCACTGGCGACAATTAACAACAACAATAACAACAGCAAAAAGCAACGATAAAGTGTAGTTAACAGAGGAAAGAGAGTGAAAACAAAAAATTGAAACTAAGCAATTAACTTTTATAAAAAAAAAAAAAAAAAATAATATAAATCCCCTCTTACTCCACCTCACCACATGCCAAACAAGTGCATGCCACTGAGACAGAACAACGCAGACGTAAGAGTGAGGGGGAGAATAAGAGTTGGCGGCAAGGGAATGACCAACCAATGTCCATGTTCATGTCCAAAGTGGAGCACAGTCAGCAGCAACCACAGAACCAGGCAACCACGGGATAACAGCAGCAGCAACAACCATCAAACCAAACCAAACCAAACGCTTTCAAGTTGCATTACAAGTACATACCTCCAACCCAAAGCTCGCTTATAATTTTCACAACGAAGCAATAATAAGTCCCGAAGGACATGTGTGTGTGTGTGTGTTGGTCCATTGCATAAAAATTGGTTAGCAGGGTAAAGTGAAAATCATATTTAATGAACAAGAATGCAAAACGACAAGGGAATGCAGCATCTGCTGATATTCGAAATGGTTTCCGTACTTCTTTTGGCTGGGTAAAAATTAATAAATATTTGAACACATCAATTAATCGAAGAACAATGAGATTCTTCTAATTGAAAGGACAACGAAATTAATTCAAGCGATATCGTGTAGTGTGTAAATTGAAAAGCATAAATGGAATTCTTGTTTACAACAACAGAAAGAAAAAAAACAGGAACAATCAATAACTTGAATGATGAAAAGAAACGCCAGGTAGATTAAAGAGAAACTAATGGAAATATAATTGAGATATGTAAAATGGAAAGAATTCTGTTAACTAGTTAGAGTCATTGATTTGGAAAGCATTGAATGGTTAATTGTATTACCAATTATTATTAGTCTTTAGCTTTAATTAGATGAAGGAATACATTGAATAGTTTGTTGGCCTGGCCCTTGACCACTCCTCAAAACACATAAAAGAAAATACAATTTATGGCAGCTAATAAATTTTCAATTTCTGTTAATCACGCGTTCAGTGACATTTTCGTCTTTATCTATCTATGCCGTCGTCATTGTCGTCCTCGTCGTTGTCCTCACCGTTGTCGTCGTCGTTTTCGCTGTTGTCGTGTACTCATTGTCGGCAATCAAAAGGCATTTGACATTGATTAGTTTTACCAAGAATTTTTAATACATAGTATTCTGAGAAGGCAGCAGCAGCTAAACCAAAGGACAATGGCAATCAGTTAGTCCATTAGGCGGGCGTGTGTTTTTTGCCACGCTTCATTTACTCATTTCATGCAATTTCTTAATATCAATTTTCTCTTTCTGATTTCTTTTATTTGTCTACCCTGTGGAACCTTTCCAAAAAGTTCGATGGGTATTTTGGTTGCATCAATCAAATCGAAAGAGCGTTAAGAATTTGTTCTTCTAGATATAAAATATATAATATATATTCATGTTATTTATTCTTGTTTTCTGGGTACTTCTACTCTACTCTGTAAATATTTATGTATTTAAGCGGAGGCATTAGAAAAATTTCAGTGGGAAAAATTTTTGCTTTAGAGTATCTACGTAGTCGAATTACTTGCGTTGAATGTAAGAAATTTTATTTTATCTGCTGTTTTTTTTTCCTGTTTTTTAGTTTTATTATTATTTTCTTCTTCGTTTTTTTTTTCGTGGACGTTGTCGTCACGCAATGCAATGTCCTGCTGAATCGAAATCCTTCACACGCACATACTGGCTAAGGACGATGGCAAGAAACGGGAACACGGACAATGACGGCGACTCCCTGACAGCGAATAATTTGCTGTCGTTTATACTTTAACTTTTGGATGACTTTTTCTTTCTTACTTTAGCTTTGCTTTGGCGGGGTTTCTCTTCCTTTATTTCGTTTTAGTTGATGCACGTGAGTTTGAGGCGTTCATATGAAATTCACGGAAAAGGTGCGCCACCCTTTACCCGCACCACCCCCACGCCAAAGGCTACCAATGTGTTTCATGTCGTCCGTCTTATTGATATGACAAACTGAATTATTAGCAAGTTTTTTTTGTGTTGTTTTACAAGACAACTATATGACTTTATATACATACATATAGAGCTTAATGACTTGCTGCCTTTTGTGTTATTTTTTGCTATCTCAATGCAAGTTTCGAACCCTTAGAATTGGCTATCATGGAATAAGGTGGTGGAGATGGAGTATCAGTTCGATTGAAGCTTTGTTACCATTTATAAATTAATAATTTAAACTCTATTAATAATAATATACATTCATGAGTAGATTGCAACAATTTAATATTTTTTGATTATTAGAAAACGAGTTAATTAATTTTAGCAGCCAGTAGAAGTCACCTAGAGGCCATTGTCAGACACGTTTTTTACCTCCTTGACGAACGAATCCTACTGAAAGGAAGGAAGCAGCAGCAAGTCAGTGACTGTGGATGACATGGAAGAACTCCTCTGTTTACTCCCCTCTCTCTTCTGAGACACCTTGAGTTGACTTGAGTCGAGTCGAGTTGACCAGACGTCAGCAACTCCCAAAGAGTTGACAGGAGAACATCTAACACTGAAAGCAGCCGTTCCCCCTTTCGCAGCACCTGGTCTTCTCTTCTTTTTTGGCACCTTGGCACCTTGGCAGCTTGGCACCTAACTGGGCAGTAACGAACTGCTGCTAACTGTAGTACTAACTGACAGGCATTCAGGCAATGTCAGTTGCAGTTGCAGCAACAAAATGAAATACATTTTATTATTAGAAATAAAATACGAATTTAAAGTGAAATCAATTTCGTAGAACAATTGACAATAGTTTAACTTCCTTTCCTTCTCTCTCTCTCTCTGTGTCTCTCTTAGTCGCTTGCTCCATCTCTGTTTCTCTTTTATACATAATTTATGTAAACTCTCTCTTGACAATGAATAATAATTTGATGCATGGGGCTACTCAATACTCGAAGCTCTAATCCTTTGGGCTTATTGAAGGAAAAGCATAGTACAAAATTGAATAAAAAGAAGTAAAAATAAAATAGAATGAATAAAAAAAACAACTAGAAAAAGAAATGTAGAAAAGAGAAGTTGAGAGGAATATGAAAGCAAAGGTTAGAGACGCCGTCTGGTCTGGGACAGAACGACAAGGAACAACAAGGAAACATGGCAGGCTGGCAGTCAGGAGCAAAAACTTTTCATGCAGTTAGTTTCCTTTTGGACCATGTCATTGGCCCTGGTCCGTCTCTCTCTCTGCTCGTTCTTCTTTTACCCTATTTGTAAATCTTTTCTCTCTGTTGGCCTTCGTTCGATGCGGTTTCGCCAGTCAACGTAGAAAATTGACTTGATAAAAAGTTTCAGTCAGTCACCCGTTCACTCTCTCTCCCTCTCTCTATCTCTCTGTTCATCTTTGAGTTCATTGGAAATCCTGAATATAGATGTATTTGTATGTATATATCCCAGTCGATGTCTTTTGTACCTCATCCATCTAGCCAGTCAATCCACACGCTTTATGAATTATAATAAAATTCTTGTCTGTGCCTAAGACGAAAGTCGTCTTCGTTTCACTCCAGAAAAGTTGAAGCCTTTGCAATGATCAAGGCACAAAAGTTAAACTTAAGTTTTCCTAAGGATTCGCCCCCCTTTAAAAATCAAAATCGCAAAAGACGAAATATCCATATCCATTACATGCCAACCAGACAGCAATAATAATAATAATAAAGAAGGAAGGCAAAAAAAATAATCATACATATATATATGTATATATATATAATAATAATAATAAAAAGAAAATCACAGACGCATAATGATATTTAAAATGGATTTTTACCGATTTATGGCAATTTGTTTGGTGTTGTTGTTGCTGCTGCTGCTTCCCTTGGCCATGCTGTTGGTTTGTATGCCCATCGAAATGGTTTTCACTTGGTTATTTATGTAACTCTGCGTGTGTGTATGTGTGCGTATTTGGCCTTTTGCAGGTACAAATTGATATTTATTTCTTTTGACTGTTAAAGAGGCTCAAAGGAAATGAAACGCATTGAACCACATTAAGTCCTTTAGTCCTGCTTTTAGGGAAATTTAAATATGGAACATTTTCACTTTACTCTGAGTCTCTCTCGCTTCTTGTTAAGCGTTGATTTACAATTGTTGCCTAGTTTAAGGCGCTTCGTGCCGTCGTCAACTCCAGTACATTTAAAATCCAGCCACAGCACTTGCCGCCCCTCCAACTAGGGTCATTATGTTGTTAAATAAAAGAAAAAAATAAAGAAACTTTTGCAAGGAAACGCTCTCTACACTTTTTGCATCAGGTTGGCCCCTACGTCATATGAGTGAAACCTCGATTTAACAATTGTCAACTCTCTTGATGATGTACACCCGGTTAAAGTCTTTCAGTTAGCCATAGACACCAGACTTCTGAATGGGAAAAGTTCCCAGTGTTCCATCTGATTTATCAATCTTCTTGGAATTGGGGCTTGACTTAACTTCTATAAGCTTTACAGGTTAGATCGACTAAGGAAAGGAGGAAAAGGTTTTCATATACTTTCCATATATTTATTTGTTGCCAACATAAAGAGGTTCCCAGTTCTGAACGGTTTGAAATTTGAAATTTTGATGCTTTCTGTACTTTACACAGACACACTCATACAAGCTCACTAATACCCCATTTAAGGATTCCGAATAATCGGCTGTCTTTCTTGACTTAGACCTTAATTCAAAATATGTAAAAAAATTGAATTTTAGTTCTAAACTGATTCAATATTCGATATCTAATTTGTCTACAATTTAAATTCAATTGTTTAATATTATTTAAGAATTAGTTGTAGATTTATTTAAAGTGTATTTGAATTTATTCATTGCCAGAATAATCTTTTTCTTTGTATATTTCTACATTTCTCTCTCTCTTCATTATTTGATATAAATTTTGTTCTTGTTTCACCGCCCACACGTCTCTCACTCTCTGTGTCTCTTTGGTACCCCCCTCTCCCTCCATCGTCACTAAGCAGGCTAGCTGGCTGGCAGGCAACCAGCCAAGCGACCGACACAACCGACAGGCTGACGTTTTGAATTGCCTGCGAGTGCCGCCTGCTGTCAGGCTCAAGGGTTCTAGCAGGACTCGTTTTTCTCGGGCCTTCACTTCACTTTACCTACATTGCACTTCATTTTGCAACTTTCGAGTGTGTTGCATGTGTGTGTGTGTCTGTGTGTGTGTGTATGCATCTGTGTATGTGTGTTTACAAAATAGTTTTGTACTTACTTCTACTTGAACTTTTCAGTGAGGGGTTTTTTTCTCTCGTTAATGTTGTTGTTGTTGCTCCTTGCTTGGAGGGGCACAAAAATGTTGCCGCAACTTTTTTGCCTGCATTGTTTTTGACTGCAACTCCCATTCTCCTTTACAACCTTCATTGGCAAAAGTTAAATTTACCATCCTCTCATCCTTTCAACGTTTTCTCTGCCTCTCTCTCTCTCTCTTTGCCTATGCTCTGTAGCTTTTACTTTGCGTTAGTTTTCTTCGTTTTCTCACACTTTTTGAGCCATGTTTGGCCCTGCTGCTAGTGAAGCCTGTAATTTATTTCTTGTTTTGATTGAAATATTGCTTTACAAGCAAAAAGACACAGATACACACACACACACACACACACGAAGACTCAAGGAGAGAAGCGAAGAGGGCAGTGGGGACTATGGCAAAGGCTTAGCAAATACGCAACAACATAGGCTGGCTCTAGTTGTAGGACCCAAGCCGGTTATCCAAAAGCCCTCCACTCGGCACTAAAGGAGTGACGGCTTGTCTGCCATACGCATACACTTCATTACACAACACACAGAGCCAAAAAGTGCACTGAGCAAAATTGTCAAAGCAAAAGATTCGCTTACAAGAGAGACAAAAGTGTAGAACGAAATCAATAACAAATTATGAAAGATCGTTGAGATCAAAGATTAATCATAGATATATGTTTATAACTTCAACTGATATGACTAGGATGTGTTGACATTGACTGTGCAGTTTTTTAATATTGACCTTAGGTTAAAAATCCCTTATAAATTGTGTTATTAGGAAAAAGAGTAAAATAAACTAGATACTTTAATTTGTTTAACATTTTTTAGTAGTTGAACAAGAAAATAGTCTCTTGAACAACATGTAATATAACTGGATAAAGTCCTTTTTAAGTGCGAGTTTAAATTGTCTATTGACATAGGGGCACAGTTTACATTTTGGGAACGAATGAAATGCAGATTTTTAATATCTGTACGTACTTTCGATCGAGCTTATTTATTTAACTGTATATAGAATTTCATCTTTAATATCAAGTACTAAAATTTGAAATTGCAAGTCAAACTACAGTGCATTAAAGGAAACTAGAAAGTCATTCATTTCAAAGCACAGGCAGTTGTCCCTCTTGCTAGTTTAGCAAATTTCCCTACATACCTCACATACTCCCACATTTGCCGATACACACACACACACACACACTTACACAGAGCTACTGTCTTCTTTTCTCGTTTACACTTTACATATACCTATGTATAAATATAATATCCCTCTCCTCTTCTGTTTGTGTATCCTTGTGTGTGTTTTCGTAAACAGGCATATTTCAATCAAAATTACATATTGAATTCTCAGGCAGAGTAAAACCGAAAAACTCGAAATGAGTGTACACACACAACACACACACACACAACTTATAAAACTAACCAAAAACAAAGTTGTTATTGTTGTGTGTATGTGTTTGTGTTGCTTGAGAGAGGCAAATGTTTAGAAAATTTGCAATTAACTACAGGAAATTAGTGTTTACAGTTTGAGTCTTTACTTTTTAGTTGCATGGCCGTTCTCAAAGTGTCGATTTTGAAATTCTTTGCGCTCTGATCTGCCAGATAATAACCATCACCGGTTTACTTTTCAATCAAATCAACAGAAGCAAACTAAATTGCAAAAGAGGGCTATGAATAAAACAAAGACTAAAGATACTTTGGGTCGAGCTGAGCTGTAATTAAACAAGGTGAATCAATAACCGAAGTATGAAAGCTTTGATACGATTTGGCAAGTCTTCATATCCTATAAATTGGAAAGGCATTAACTTCCTATAAGAAATGTAAAGCAAGTAGCGTTTTTTAATGCAAACTCTAACTACAAAGTCAAAAAGGATACAATTAAATCATTTCGTAGTTCATAATACAAGCTTTACATAGACTATAGTTGCCTTTTATGTGTCGCCAGCCAATACTTCGATTAGTTTACTTATAGTTTCATAAATAGACAATGAAAGCGATGGAGAAACACACAAACGAAAACCCAAACAAACTAATAAGTTCCCTAAAAGCAACATATTTTGGGTATTTCCGTAAATCTGATCAATCACACAATTTGACCTGATGATAACAATTGAAAATTAAATCCAAGTGCTTGTCATTTGAAAACATCTTTCAAAGCCCAACGATTTCAATCGGCCGTTTTCTCACACAGCCGGAGAGAGGAGCTAGGGGGAGGCAAAGAGGAAAGCATTAAAAGTCAAATTGAATCAACAATATTAGCAACAAAGACCACGCCCTAACTGTAATGCCAATTCAAAAGGCAACTTGCCCAGCTTCATCATCATTATGCCGCTCAATATCTTCGACAGAGAGAGTGAGAGGGTGAGAGAGAGATAGAGACAGCCCAGACAAGAGCAAGTGTAAGGGCTGCGCTGCCATTTTATATTATAAATTGCATTATAATTCAAATTCTGCAATAAATCTCAATTTCAGCACAAAGGCAGGCTGGATGGCTGGCTGGCAGGAGCAGAAAAACTTTATACTGGCAAGAGGTAGGTACAAGAAAAAAAATACGAAAAAAAAGGGGGAAGAAGATTCCGCCTTGTCCAGGCAAATCAATCGATTACGCGACTTAACTTTTCAATAGCCCAAACGAAAGGCAGCAACAACATGCTTGGCCTGTCTGCCAGACAGAGAGATGAAGAGAGAAAGAGCGAGGTAAAAAAGGGTGGTTGAATATCAGGTAGGTAGGTTGGATGGATGGATAGCCATTATATTTATGATAATAATGCCTGGACGATGGGGGATTGACTGTCAGTTTAGCACAAAATACATTTGTATGCTCCGGCGATGGCAATGCCAATCGCAATGGCCATAAAGGGAGACAGAGACAGAGAGAGCGAAAGGGCAAAGGGCTGGGACAGAGATTGTGCCTTCTCCTTTTGTTAAAAAACTTTTTGATTGTATTACTAATAGAGCTTTCATTTTGACTTTCAATGGCAACTTTTAAGAGATATTATTATTCAACAACAACAACAATACAAAAAGTAAAAAAAAAGTTACAAGTCACCCAACAGGAGTTGATTGTAGCATATTAGCAGGCAACAGCAGAAGGCCAAAGCAACAAAATTTGGCACTGAGAAGAAAAGGCGAAGCATTTTCTTCAACAACCTTCAAATGCCCTTCATTCTATTTACTTAACGACTGAATTACTTCATTAAAAACAAAAAAAATATCGTGATATTTAAATGTTGGAGTCTTCCCCAACTGTAAGTTGAAAACGTATTCATTCAAATTGTGCACAAGTAATGCATGTTTTGAGAATTTTCATTTACCCGCCAGAATATTCAAAAACTTCTTGATATGCTAGATCTACCCAAAAAACTTGAGTAGATCCTTGAACTTTTAAAATGATCTTCAAGTTTGGACTATAATTAAACTCAAATACAACAAAGTCTGATTCGAGGCAAACGAATTGTCTACGTAGTAATATTTAGTTAATAGTTTCTAATTAGTGTGCTCTCCCATAAGTTTCCTTTCCTTTCTCATTGCATGAGTTTAATCAATTGTCTTTTCAATTTGTCATTCTTTCAAATATAACAGAATTACACAGATAAATGTATGTTTGGCTCGGAATAACTTCTAGTTGACATCAATATACATATTTATGTACATACATATGTATTTGTGTGCCATAAAAAGCAGGAAAAGTTAAATCAATAAGAAAATCAAAGGAAATCATCTTAGTTTGGCCGCAGGCTAAACCAGTTTAGCTATTTTCCATGCTTTATGCTTTCCTAATAAGCGATAAATCTTTTGGCATCCTTTCCCCTCGTCCACCCCCTGCTGAGCCGACATCAAGGCAGCCAACCTGCCCAAATCGAATCTAGTTGTTGTGAGTCCCATCTGCCCACCTGTCCCACAATATATCTCCCCCACCCAGCCACCACCACCAACACGTTAACCACCTATCCACTGGTATAATATATGCCAATGCAACTGCCAATGGCAACGATATATATTAAATATTTAGAGAGACATGACTTTTTTTCCTTCTTTTTTTTTTTTGTGTTGCTTCTTTTCTTCTTCTCGACTTGTCTCTGGCCATTGTGTTGTGTGTCTGTGTGTGCGTGTGTGTGAGAGACTGAGTGTGTGTAATAAAAGGGTCACCAAACAAAAAAGGAAATTGAGTTAAAAGCAAAAACGAAGATTTCTCTTTTGGTCTATACCTTTTTTCCTCTTCTCTTTCTCTCTCCTATTGTCGGTTTTTTTTTTTTTTTTTTTTGCTTTTAGGCACAAACTTTGACCCATTTGGCAATTTCTCAATCAATTTCAGTAGGTACAATAGGTTTAAAAGGCCTTTGGTGTGTTGGGATGTGGGGGTATAAGGTGATAAAATATATATCTTAAAGTTGTGAATTGAAAAATCTTACAAGATTAACATAATTTTGCAATTTTCATAACCTCAGAGAAAGAGAGAGAGAGAGAGAGAGAGAGAGAGAGAGAGAGAAAAAACGGACAAAAAAAAAAACGCTTTTAACCCTTTGTTGTGCTTGAGGTAAATGGCCATTTGGCAATTTAATTTCTTGCACGCACAATCGACGAGATGCTATGCTTCAGTGACCCATCCCCATGTCTCGAAACCTCTATCCCTCTCACTACTCTCTCTCTCTCTCTCTCTCTCACACACACTCTCTGCAATCTCGCACAACTATGCTCTGCTCTGCTCTGCTTGGGGAAAAATCTTCCTTTTGCGCAATATTGCCAGCCATAAATCCTGCTTAAATTGTGCATGCAGAAGGATTTTTGTTCCAGAACGGTAACAACGCTTCTGCCACGCCTCCTCATACGGAGGGGGAGCGCCCCCTACCAACCACCCCACCTCCCGATGCCACGCAACGATACCACTTGGCCGTTCAGGCAAATTCCTCATCTTTCCCCATACCGCTAGCTGGGATGAGTGGGAGCCACGCACACGTTACGTTAGCTTGTCTTTTGGCTCTTGTGCATATGTTAATAACCGTTAGCTTTGGCCTCTTGTGCGTGCTTTCTCGCTCCTGCTCTCTCCCACTCCCTCTGCCAGTCTCTCTTTCTCTCTTGGTCTTCTCTTACATTTTTATTTTTTCGTTTCGGTTTTCTGTTGCTTTTTCTTTTTTTATTTGATATTATTACGATAATTTATTTCGGCAATAAATTTTTGCCAAAGAGAAATGCATTACATTTTCCGTTTTTCCTTTTTGCTCTCTTCTCTCGTCTCTTTTTTTTTGCCTGCCATAATTTCAAACTCTTTTATTTGCCATGAGAGAATGGCTTATAAAGGGTTAACTTATTGGTGGAACTAACGGTAAATTATTTGAATTTATTATACTCTAACGAATTATTGAATTTTTGTTAATAATAATAACGCTCAAATGATGTGCGCACCAAAATCGTCGAGGATAATGCTTAAATGAATGTGTGAAACAGAAATATTGCCTACTTTTTCGGCAAAGATGTTGTGGCTTAATGGCTGATATCTTTTAAAAAGCTTAGCCTACTTTTTTGGGTTTCCGAACGTTTTATCGTCATGGCTGACGTCTTAATGTTAGAAAAAGTATTGCCTACTGTTTCGGGTAACTGAAACGAAATGGCTGACTCTTGTGTTCAAAACTATTGCCTACTTATTTGGGGCTCGCATTACTCATTCATTTTATTAAGAAAAACTCCTTTCATATATTCCATTTCTTTCGGTTATAATTTGCATACTGCAATAATCAACTGAAACTCATTAAATATTGATTCCCCAAAATGGTAAATTATATGCAGTATTCGGATCATAGTAGTTTCATTATATTTCAACATTAAGCTGTTTCACAAAAATGGTTGAGTTTTATATATTATATTTAACGGCCTTTTTTTTTTTTGCAAACTTTTCACACAAACTCAAATTTTTCAATAATTCTCTATTAAAAACTCATTTGAATACTTAACTACCACATGATTCATTTTGCAAGCAACAACAAAAAACTGGAAAAGAGCAGAGCAGTAAAAAAGAACCGGAATATAGTATATCCAAGAGGGGAGAAAGAGAGGGAGGCAAGAAAAATGCAGCATGAAAATGACTTTTAGGTCATAAATTTGCAATGAGCTTTCCACGCAATTGCAGTTCAAATGGGAAAAAAGCGAACTCGTTAAAACCAAAACTTATGATTATTATTGTATGCTGATGATAATGATGGCTTTCCGATAGCTTTACCATAGTTATCTCCTCCTTCACTCATCCATTTCAAGTGACTTTCCCCCCAGCCCCATAGACTCACGCGAACCCGTTCCCAAGTAAACAAATGAAAGCACACCCACACATAGACTACACGCACTAAGAACTAAATAAATATATCATACAATATATAATGTTTATTGTCTGTAAATAATATTTATTTGTAACTGCTAAAAAACGTTTATCATCCTAGATGCAAGATGCAAAAGAACAAAAAAAAATAAAACAATAAACACGTAAAAAGGATTACACATGAAAAGCAAGAAGGAAAAAAATTGATTCAAATATAAATTAAAGTAAATAGCTTGTAGAAAAAAATGCATAAATCATATGGTTAATGGTAGTTTTGTATTCTTTTATTGCCCATATTTGTTTTATGCACATAACTACACACTCTAACACACACACACACACACACTAACATATTTCACTCTTTTCGGGACACTTTCTCCATGTTACACATATACACTATATAAATTTATCACATTTTTTCCACACATACACAAAACACGATTTGCTTTGCCTTTTTTTGGTTTTACACTTTTGCCTTTTGTTTCATTGTTTGTCCCGATTGTTGACACGTTAATTTCAATGTTTGAAATATTTGTTAATAAATCATAAAGAATAGTTTTAAAGAAATTAAATAAAACTATACAACTCGGTGGCTAACTTCGGTATGCCGAATTCAACAACACTCTACACTGACGCACACACAAACATACGGGAGAGATTTCACAACAGATCCCACCTAATTTATGTTGTTTTCGGTTTCTTTCCAATATTCAATTGGACATATTACAAAAATATACTTAGTACATTAAATTCATTTAGTTTGTTAACAATATTTTGCCAATTTGAGCAAAACTAAACTAAATCCATTTCGAATTTCTTATCTATTATGGACTCATAGTTCAAGTTCTTTCAGTCAAACTTTATGGGAGAATGGAACGGACATTCAGGAGATTAAGATGCAAAGATCTCTGATTACATAAGTTTCATACGGACAAACGTTAAGCTAATATATCGGACATAGTTTGACTAGCTAAACTAAAAGGCATATTTTCAAAAAAAAATTATTAAAAAAAAAAAAAAAAAAATTGTGTTTCATTTGTTTACTTGTTTTGTAGTTTTGGTAAAAAAAAAAAAAAAAAAAATTTACAAGAAATATAGAAATAGGAAATCAAATTGAATTCAACGCGGTCGTTTATCATTCGTTGCATTTGATTGTTAGTTTTGGTTTCTTCCTTTGTTTTCATGGTTGCTTCTATCACAACAATTGGCCTCAGTTTTGGACGGTTTCAATCGGAATAGAAAACTTCCTAAGCACACCAAAACACGTCGAAAACTAAGGTCCATTGCGGATATATATGATGCGAGAGAATTATGCGTAGAGAATACATATCAAAAATTGGGGACACTTTTCTTTTTTTTTCACACTTTTGTTTGTTTTACTATACTTTTTTTCTGGAAAAGAAAAGATGCAAGAAAAGAAAAACAACAACAAACAACAGCCAACTGTAAAGCAAGATAGATGCAATGAAATGGCTAAAAACAAACCTGTCGATAGTTTTCAGTTAGTTTTCGACTCACCTGCAAATAGAAAAGAGAATTTTATTAATTAATTAGTAATTGGCTTTGGTAATAGCTTATATTATCCTTCATAACTCTATTTGCAATTGCGAACAAATCAGAAAAGTAAGCAAACAACAACAACAACAAACAAAACTGCCAGTTCTAACCCATAAAACCGGAAAAAGTCGCAAAACTTTTCCCTACCAAAGCAGAAAAACACAAAAAACAAAAAAAAAACTCTGAAAAAAAGGAAAAACTGTGGCCAGCATATTGTTGGTTGTCTAGTATATCAAAAGTTTTCTTTTATTTTTTTTATTTTGTTGTTTTTATTTTCGTAGCAGGTTTGCTGCCATCATTTTGCGCTCGGCAAGGAAAAGTTTGACTAGTTCGCGGATTTCCTGCGTTATGCGGCATGTTGCAGTTTTGCTTTAGATGCATAGATAGATGGATGGATGGATGGATGAACGAAAGGACAACTGGACGGATGGTTAGACGGTTGTATATCCTGCGGAAATCGGAAAGTCTCTATTTTAACGTCATATTTGTGTTTACAGAGCCGTCCACAAGCCGTTTACTTTACTTGAATTTGCCTCAAAAATTGTTCAATCAAAAATGTCACAAAGTAGATGAGGGCACAAGTTTTAAGCACACGTGAAATATTAAATTGTTTTTATAAATCTATTACTCTCTTCAAAAAGGAATTGAAATGGTTCAACAAAATGTTGAAAGGGTTAAAAAAGCAAATTGAAACTAATCGAACTTCGAATAAATTTGTGATTGATTTTAAAAATTTCAAACAGTTGACACATTTATCAATTTTGCTGATGGAAAGTGATTAAACAATAATAGTTATGGAATGTGATTAAAGTTCAATATTGCACCTCATTATGGTGCTCTTCTTTGTCTTTTTTCAAATCGATTAATTAATCAATGCAAGTTCTCTGCTTTTCAACTTGCAGTACACACGTAAAGCACTTAATGAGAGTGAAGAGGCCGCTCCAAGTGGATTTGAAGTACCATTGTGCCATCGCCTAATGCATGGCATACTAAACAATTCACATTCTCAATTTTCAGCTCTTAAAAAGCCACACATACAACACTTAAACAGAAAACCAGACCCCCTCCCCCACACACACCTCAACAAACCACACAGCAAAAAAGGGGAGAAGAAAAACACAGACGAGGAAAACGAAAAAAAAAAAAAAAAACCAAACACATCGGACTAAATTAAAACACACGAATTGAATTATACAAATACAAAAGGATATATACATATACGCACATTGAAATGTAGGAATACGAGCAAGAGATTTCGGGAGATGTAGCTGCAGCTCATGTAACTGTGAAGCTAAAACCGCATAAGAGGGCACTTTTCAGTTAAGTTGACCATATTTAATGGGCAGAGCCACTTGACAAATTCATGTGCCTTTCCTGTGTGTTTGTGTCTCTGAATAAATGGGTGTGCGTGTGTGTATGAGTAAAGCCTGGTCATATTTTAGCAAATAGCTTAAAATAATCACTCGAGGTCACACTCACACACACACACACACACACAGAGAGAAAAGTTCTAATTAAACAAACATTTTGCAATTTTCGTTTAACGGCAAAACGACGACACGTGGATGCGGATACAGATGCGGATCTTTACTCTCTACGCAAACCACTCAAGTGCCAAAGCAATTTAAAGTCGAGGGCTAAAACGCCGAAAACCAACCCGAAAGACTGCTTGGAGGAGGGCTGAAAGTTTGACTGGGGGGGTGGGGCCGTAGTGGGTGGGATGGTTGAAGTTTACATATGTATTTTGTGTAAATATGTGTGCCCAACATATTTTGCGAAAAATAAACATGCCCCATGGCTATGGAACGACCCAGTATAAACATCTTCCCTCCCCCTTCTCCCCCCTCACAGATAATGTTGTTGCTTTTGTTGTTTACCTTAACCAAAGTTGAACATTTTACCCCAGTTTTAATATATTTCATTTAGTTATTGTTGTTGCTGCTGCTGTTGTTGTTGTTGTCTGCATTTGGCAACCCTGGATGAACATCTTCTTATATATATTTCAAATTTATTTGTTTATTTATTAACTGCATTTACGAATATTTCTTCATTTTTAGCCAGAGGTCAAACGGAAGGTAAACTAGATATCCATACAACAGTCAAAGGGGATGGTGGCAAAGGTAAGGTATAAGCTAACATGGTCGATTTTTGGGAGGGTGAATCAAGATGCTTAAATATACATACACACACACACACATAAAAACAAACCTAAAGCTTCTTTTATACCAAAAACAAGCAGACTTGATGATATTCTTTATTGGGTTTGTAACTTATGCAACTCTATTGAAATGGAACCAAAACTCTTAAAGTTGAGTCCATTTTTTTGTTGTTAAACTTCTTTTTGACTTTAAATACCAAACTTTTCTACCATAAATTTGGCTTTTCAAATCAGACATCTAATCAAATTAATCTAAAATCGACCATATATGTATAACAGACTCGCAATAAATGAATTGGTTAGAAGAGCCAATATAGAAAAATGATTTATATAGCATATTAAAGCTTGACTTGCTTGTGTGACGAACTAAAGATAATAATAGAAAGTTTTTCTAATGTCGATTCAAATCTGCGTCTCTTTATATATGTATATGTATGTATTCAGAGTTTCCAAAAAAAATAAAGGGATTTGGGTTTATCATGCAATCATAAGAAATCTCTTATCTTTTAGTTTTATGTGAAAGTTTTTGCTATCAGACAATTAGCAGTTTATATCTCAAAAAGCATCCACAACAATTATTTATAAAGTTGCAAAAAAGTTTCACACCGCCCACCCTCCCCCCGCACCACTCACCATGACACGTTATACGTAAGCAGCAGCAGCAGCAGCAGAAGCAACGAGGCCAAAAGAAACTTAACTCATAATTTGCTGTTATTTAAAACCATTCATTTCCGCTCATTTTACTACAACTTCCTTTTGCATCATTCCATCCTTCTGGCCACGCCCCCCACACCGTCTCTCATATTCTAAAAGCAACGTTCTCTGCAGAGAACACTTTCTCACCCATCGAGTACTTACCCAATTGGTGTCTATTTTTTGACGCGTTTGTTCACCTCACCCAACTCCCCACTCTCTCTTCTTCCTAAATCCCTCACTCTCTGTACAATTTCCCACAGTTCGCACTATCGAACTTTCTTCTCCACTCTACTTGGTTCTGTTCTGTTCTGCTTGAATTCCATTAAAAGTTTTACACGAAAAATAGTTGCACACTAAAAAGCTATAACTGTAAAATTATAGTGCCCAACTGAAAAAGTTTGCCCACTGAGAAGAAGCGAGAGAGAGAACGAGCGAGAGAGAGGACACACTATAAACTATAAAATGAAAGGAGTCCAGCCAGTTGCCTTATTAATAATTTTTAATTTCCTTGATGACTTCCAAGTTATTAACAACTGCAAAGTAAAAGTAACTATGTACCAATACATATAAACAAATATATATACATATATATAACTGAATAGGTCACAACTGTACTGTGCTACTAAATTTTTTACTGCTTAATGATGGAAATCAACAGCAATAACACCAGCAACAACAGTAACAACAACAATAACAATAATAATAATAACAACTTAAAATTGTCTCTCCCCAGCGAATTTTTAATTGTTTGTATTTGCTTTTGCCTGAGGCTTCTGCTTCTGTTCCTGCTCCTGTTTCTGGTCCTGATCCTGGTCGTCTGTGTCTACAACGTCGTTTCAGCAGTTCTTTTTAATGACAGCTGTTCCGCATTTCATGAGGAAATTGCCAGGCAATAATTGGGCATAATTTGATTGATTGGTGTGGGGAATATATGCATAAATAATGCATATAGTCGCTTATAAATGTGTTGCAAGAAGCAAAAATGAAAAGGACAACCTCAACCAATTGATATTATATTAAACATATCAAAATAAAAGCCAAATTAAGCAAGACTTTAACTTTGTTAACTCTTTTTAGTTGGGAATTCTCGAAAAATTTATTTTCGCTTTGGAAAAGTGTTGCATTTGGAACATAAGTCAATGAATTATACTTATAAACTTTATTTTTTTTTACTACCGACAGTTTATATTTTCTTTTCAATAGCCAAAGACGAGCACTTTTAGTGTTTTCAGAATTGATCTAAAATATCGAAACAAAGTCAAAATTCACCACTTGAAAAAGTCTAAGGAAACTGGAACAAATTGCTATTCAAATAAGAAAGAAAAGAGAAAGATTTCTTCCTTAAAATGAATCACTTACACGTGTCCATTGTCAGTATATAACAAATTATACATCTTGTTCCTGTTTGCTTGTTTTCTTTTTCTATTTTTTTTTTTTTACTTTTTTTGGTTTACAACAAAAAATTGCAATAACTCAAAAAATAATTTAGATTTCCTCTTTTTGCTAGAAATCTTTTCCCATGGGTAGAGATACATATAGACTCAGCTCTAAGCTCCAAGGTAGATGGAAAGGGATAAATGTGAGGGGTGGGCAGGGTAGTTGGCTCGTCTAGTTCCACAATGCCAAAAATGTCATTTGTCAAATGCAAACAGCTAAGAATAAACATCAACGGAAGTAATGCAGCCACAAAATACATAAAACAAGCACAAGAACGAGACGAAGAACAGGAGAAGATGATGATGATGATGATAATGATGATGCACAAGAACTGAGAAAAAGTGGAAGTAGGAGTTTTGCAGCAATAGTAAACCCAGACGCAAGAGCAGAAGAAGCAAAAGGATTGGGCAAAGGGACAAAAAACCAACAGACAGTGCAGCTAATTATCAGCAGAAAGAAGACTCCAAGCAGCAAGAACTCGTCGACAACTCTCTGGGCCAAGGCAAACACAACACAAGACGAAGAAGAACAAGAAGAAGAAGAAGAGTTACAAGCAACAAAAACAAAAAAACAAAAAAAATAACCAAAAGAGGACAAAAACAAAAAAAATCCTCAACTAAGACTATTAATGAATAGCAAACGACTTTGAGACTTTGCCCAGCATCAGCATCTGAGAGGATCTCTATCTCCCCATTACCGCCCATCACATTTCTGTTCATTCTTTCTGGAGAAGGTGGCAGTTTTTAGTGCTGCTGCTTTGGCTTCTCGAGTGTTGAGTAATTTGCCCCGAAAATAATGATAATGATGATGATGATAATGGAAATGCATTGAAGGCTGCAGCCAGTGACATTGGCTATTAATCATCTTTAAACAAAAGACAGGACAACAACAACAACACTAACTACAACCACAAGCGATGTGAAGCTGAACTACAGCAACTAAAACATAAACATCAGGTTAACCCTTTCCGGGCATTTTGGGGACTTGCAAGAGCAAAGAGCATTGCAATTACAGTGGGACAAAGCCACGATTTTAGTTAACGAAATAATTTATCGATTATATTAATAAGAAAACATAAACGAAACGAATTAAAGATCAAAATTTAGTATCACAATTTCATTAGCGCTGCAATTCACAAATTATAATCGTAGAGCAATCGATAATTATAAAGTTATAATTCATCTGAATTCTCTTAAAGTATAAAGTATAGTCACTTTATAAAGGAACTAAAAAAAGTATATATAATTTTTTAGAATTTCTCTACAGTCTAGACTTTCGGTTTGGGTTATACTTATAGGCGTTAAGTCCGTCATAATCGCGAAACTATCAAACGATCAGCACAGTTTATCCCAAACATTAGATGGAGATTATTTTGTGGTCTTTTAATTTGTTATATACGCATTTTTAATGCTTTGACCCACTGTCCATTGACTTGGCTGCCTGCCCCGTGAGCACAACAAGTGCAGTCAACAATGACAGACGAGCAAATGGTCTGATGTACGATGGGTTGCTCTTCAGTTGCTTGGCTCTCCGTTCAATGGAAATGGCGGGGGGAGAGCTATTGGGCTAGTTGGTGTTGTTGATATATGTTGCTTGGCTTGCTTGTTTGTTTGTTGTGTGTGTGTATGTGTGTGTGTGTGTGTGTGTGTTGCTGTCTTCCTTTCGAAAAGTCGAATAACGGGAGCGAACCGGACCAGACCCCGACCCCCAGTCAGAGACCCAGAAACAGACCATGTTACTTGTCGTTGTCGTCGTCGTCATCGTTTGTCGCATTGTCAAGAAGATGCATGTTGCTTGTCTTGGCAAAAGTGTAGGCCATCCTCCAGTTTCCACAGCCTCCAAGATATAGTTGAGGGCGCCGCATTAAATCAGCAATTGAAACAACATCACTCATGACACGTTTTGGTCGGTCTGATATCCAAGCCAGGAGAAGGAGATATAAAACGAAAGGCAAACGGCAAACGGAGAACAAGAGGAGACAGGGGTGACGTTCATTTTGTGTGTTCGTCGTGCTTAATTTGCGTCCAACATATACACCACACACACACACACACACACATACACACACACACCACTACATATACATATGCATTTTGGTTGCCCCCTAAAGTGCATTTAGTTGCAAGCATTTATTGTTTGCGGTCAAATGTGCTGGCCAGGACGAAAGGACGACGGCTCGGCCATTGTCTTTGGGTCCTGTGGCCTGGACGAGTGGGCTCATTGTTTGTAATTTCTCTCCCCTCACCTCACTCCACCACATTGCCTTGTGCGTGTGTGTGTGTGTGTGTGGAGAACATATTGCAACGACATAAATGCATAATTAATTTGGCTTTCTCTGTGTTTTCGAACGTGGCTGAACTGTTTTGGGGTGAGACACTCTGTGGACACTACGGGGACTGACTGTGCCAACGATTGAGAATGAGAATGAGATTTTGGCCCGCCTCCCCCATGTTTGTCCTTTCCCCGCGCCTTCTCGCCTGTCCACCACCACCCCCGACCACGAACCCAATGCCAACATCGACAATGACTTCCAACTTGATTCTCACTTTGAACTATTCGAACCTGACATTACACAAGAGTTGAGTTTGGCATTGCCTTGTTAATTAGCCTGGTCCACGCATGCGTTATTTAAAGACCGACTCGACCATCTTAATTGAAGAAACCTTTTCAAATGCCAAACAATGCTTCTGAGATTCAAATGCAAATCTACGTCTAAAGGCTGGCCCAGTCGGCCGAATGTTGCATGCCAAAAACATATTGTGAAATGTTCAAGTCAACAACTGCCATGTAAATGAACGTTTTAATTCTATAATCATTGCCATTAATTTTCATTTTCATTGTTGCCATGAGAATTCCATTTTCCACACACATGTTTCAAAATCATTAAGAAAACTGTAGAGTTTCCTAGAATCTAGTAATTATCGCAAGGCACCGATTTGGCCGCTTTTGCAAACATTTTGAGTTTGCTCTTGATTATGAGACCTTTGCATAAAGAGTGCACACGATACACATTCTCATTCAGTAGGACGAGCCTTTTAGCTTTTATTGATTAACGTCACAAAATAGACTTCCACAAGGAATTTAGCCGTATCGCATCACTATATCATAGAATCGATCGAGAAGAGACCTTTAACTTGATCTTCTTGTTGCTGTTATTATAGACTTATTATAAAACTGAAGTTTCTTTTCATAATCACTGCTTAATTCCATCAAAATCGAGCTAGAACTTTCTCATTTCTTACTCAAAAATATCTGAGCCCAGTTTGATTAAAGAATTGAACCAGAATAAGTAAAGGAAAAACTATACAATCAAGTATCAATATTTCAAATGGCAAGGGAACAGAATTTTTTACGAATTACAGATATTTTCCCAATGGACAATATTTTTTCAAGGGACCAGGAGTTTCTTACGAAATATTGAGGTTTTCGATTGCGTGCGTTTAGGGTACCAATTATCGAGACTCGACTGTATTTATACACTGAACGTAGGAAAAGAATAACACAAAAACTTGTTAAACTTTGTGTTAGCCCAGAATTCTCTTAAAAACTTCACAAACATCTACGAGTTACAAATTTATATTAATAAATAAAGCAAAAAGAGTTTAAAATGTTTTTAAATGAAATGTACACAAAACAAAATTGAGAAATATTTTAAATTTTGATGTTGAAATCATTTGGTATTTGCTGTCTTAATGGCCAAAACTTCAATTTCTGCTTCTCCCTCACCGACTCACTCTCTCCGCTTTATACTCGGTTCACCATTTCTGTCTCATGCCCAAGCCAATTAAAATAGTGAAAAATTTAGCAAAATGCATTTGCCATGCCTAAGAAAATATTTTAGAAAAATCACACACATACGCAAAGAGACATAGAGACAGACATGGAGAACATGCAAAATGTTTTATGTGCTCACACAGAGCTCATTAGTATCCATAATTTATGTCAAACTTCTTTATGTGAAGTGCCAAACCCCACAAATAATAAAACATATATCAAACACCCCACCATTACCATTACCCAAAAGGAATGGCAATGGAGCATTGCTCCATATCCATATACATACATACTACAAAACCGATTCTCAGTTAGGGGGCAGCAAATACTTAAATCATAAAATCATGAGCCAGAGAGCCAGAGCGAATATTGCAAATAAATTTCACTTATGGACTTGAAATCTCGTTGTACTCGTCGTAATCGTTCCATTTAATGGGAAGCACGTGTGAAAACTGCAATTCCTCAAGACATGGGACAGTCAGCTGCATCAGTAGGAGCAGCAGCAGCAGCAGCAGCAGCTGCTGGAGGGGGAGTGTTAAGGAAACTAAAATTACATTTTCAAAGAGGGAAAGAAAAACAAAAACGCAAAAAAAATTACACCAAACAGCAGCTCATTAATGTTCTAAAAGGCATTGAGGCGACATGTTTGCCATATTGCCATGACAGAACGAATTTCTTTTCTTGTTCTCCTCTGGCAGACGCAATGAGATTATGCTGGGGTCGGGATACCAGTTTATGGGTTTGCCATTTCTACTTAAAGATTTGCTCATGCAACAGATTTGCCAATGATTTAGTTGCATTCAGGCGTCGAGTAAATCATAAGCCAGGCAGAAAGATGCCTCCACCAATGCCCCACCATTTTTGCCCTGCCCATTTATTCTACCCGACAGTATCTCTCTCTCTCTTTCTCTGTGTCTCCCTTTTTCTCTTCAGCCGTCCTCCATCTATTCATCCATCCATTGATGCTCGCAGCCAATTCTCCTTTTCTACATAATTTATGCGTCTCTTTAAAATGTCACAAGTCGACGATGGAAATGGCTGGCAACTGGTTTTCAATTAAGGCGTGTACAAAATGCAAATTTATGCAAATCCTTGGCCAAAAACAGAGGAGAACAAAAAACAAAAGCAAAAGAAACAAAAAAACATGAAAAACCGAAAAATGAAAAATTGTGAAAATGAAAAACTCTAAGCAACATTCTATACTAACATGAACGAAACATTGGCAAAAAATAAAAAATGCTCCTTGCTTTTTGGTACAGTTGCCCTTAAGCGTTGTGCGGATCTGGATGCGGATGCGGAGGCGGATGCCAATGCGGCGGCATGCCATTTTTGTGTGTCATTGTTTTATGCATAATTTGCACCTTGGCTGTGAAAGAAACTACCGTTACAAGTTACAGTTACCGCTTACATTTAGCTGTAACTTGGTTTTTTAGTTAGCTGCTGCTCGCCCGTTATACATTTTGCCACCGTTAAATTAATAAAACGTGAAAATTTCTCCATTTTAATATTTATGAGTTTCAAGAGAGAAAGAGAGAGAGAGAGAGAGAGCTCAGAAATGGGTCCCCATCCTCTTGTCACATCTAATCCTCCAACGAACGGAAGGAGACTTGGGCCAAAAAGCAATTTTCTTTAGAAATTGAAGAAAGAGAGAGAGAGAGAGAGTGGGATTCAAGAGTGGCAAATACTAGTTGAGTTGAGTTTAATTTACTAGATCACCAAGAAAATTTTAAACAAAAATAAAATGTAATAAGCAGTGAACTGTCTCATCCCTCTCTATCTCTCTCTTTATCCTTTTATTTTAGGGAAATTGAGTTTGGATAACCGCAAACTATTTTGTTCTCTTTCATTAAAGGAAATGTCCTTTCGCAGTTTTGTCAGCTCATTGCAAAATGTGAGCGGATTCAAAAACATTCTGAAAACATTGCCGACTAATGACAATTTCATTCAAATTTATTTAACATGTTTTTAGTTTGATAAAGATGAAATCTAATCATGATGACTCCATTTTAAGGCACATGTCATTTGAGTGAAAACTGATTTCAATTTTAGTTGGAGGGAAATAAATTTCATAATCAAGAATCTTCAATCGAACGACTAAAGTTATTGAAGTTACATAACACGTATGTCAATCAATCTATAGGTAAACTCGATTTAGCACTGCACGGGAGACACATAAACGGAATGGGAATGGGGATTTTCTTTCCATTCATTTTTCCATCATTTATTTAACCATTTAAGTCTGTCAATGTCGTAAGCTAAAAGCTGATGCATTCAACTCAATTCGTTTCAATTTGATGGAAACAACAGACAATCAGAGTCACTCGTTCTTCTTCTTCTTCTTTTTTTTGCCCCTAAGGAAGAACTTGTCGTTTGCCTTATCTTTTTCCCTTTTCTCTTTTCAATGTTGTTTGGTTTTGGTTTGCCTTCATTTTTTTTCATAGTTGTCTTGTGCCTACAATTTCTCGCAAAAGCCAATGTAAACGTGCGAAAATAAAAACTAGAAATTTTCCTCGTTTTTTTTTTTTTGTGCCTTCTTGTTTGCTTGCATCATTCATTTCCTTTACGTCCTGCGACAGTGGAGAGAAAGAGGTTTTCTTCTTCTTTATTTTTTTTTTTTGTTAAAAGTACGCCTCAAGCTGGTCGTCGGTCGTCCGAGTTGTCAGCAGTCCATCCGTCCGTATGACCGTCTGTCGACTGACCCGTCGTCCATCCTTCCACTCATTCAGTGTGGCGTCCCATTCTGTACCCCTTTAACGCCGCTTGTGTTATGTTTAATTGAATGCGATTTCATTACGCCGATGCCTCAGCTCGTCGTATCGGGGATTGGCAATCCCAGCACGCCTTCATCATTGAACGGGTTTTCGGCATTTGTAGCCCTGGACCCAAACGGAAATTGAGGCATTATTGTGATTCACTGATTTTGCTCCATGCTCTTTCGACTGGACTTGGGAGTTGGCTTGGCTTGGCTTGGCTTGGCTCGGCTTGGCTTGGTTTGGTTTGGCTACAGCTACTGCCTTGTTGATTTTGGCATTTCAATGGATTTTGTGTGGCTTTCACCCACTCTCATTCTCTCATCGCTTTCTCTATCTATCCGTGTGTGTGAACGTGTGTGTGTGCGTGTGTATGGGCGATTCGATCAGGTTATTAAGTGCACAACACCCGCATTGAAACCAGGGTTTCCACCCACTCATTCAATTGCTTTGTCGTCATCGTCGTCGTCGTCCGTTCGCCATGAGGTGCGAAACTAATTTGCGCTGAAATTAGTTTTCTTTCTCTGACACAAAATTACGTACCCGCCCGCCGTCATCTTCCTCTGCCTCATCCCTTTGCCCCAGCAGCTAACACTGTGAGAAAGAGAGAGAGAGAGAGAGAGAGAGAGAGAGAGAAAATGCAGTAGAACTCTGCAATTGCCGGTTTTGCACAATATTTTCAGTATTTTTTTTGCTCTGCTTTTGCCATCCTGGCACCATTTTAATGAGTCGCACATGTCCGAACGGATGAATGAACTTGAAGCTGGACTCGTCGTTTGGCCTTGTTAAAACATTTGAGGCGTTTCCGTACGTTTTGCTTTGGGGCGTGACACTACCATAGAGAAAACTAGAGAGAGAGGGAGAGAGAGAGATGGAGGCGGCGTGTGGGAAGATGAACATTAACAAGGCGTATGGCATCATGATGTTAGTAATTAGAGCCATACGTCGAGGGATTTGATGATGATGAACGTTCAAATGCATTGAATCTGATGCGTATCAATAAAGAGGACAGAGCTAAAGAGAAATTGAGAGTGAGAGCCCGAAGGGTGATTGGATACATTGATCAATCCACATTGTTAGTATAGAAAATGTTCGATTGTTGTTGCCAATTAGTTGTTCATACTTGTTTTACTTAAAGTTTAGCTGCAATCCATAATTATTGCATTAAACACATGTTATCAATTTTAACTTAATTTAAACGATTTCCTTTGGATATTAAATTATCTTTAGCCTTGAACCCAGCTTCAATGGATTATTTAAAACATTTCCAGTCTATCAAAGACAAGATCTTTAAATTTTAATTGCTTCATAAAATATTTTTGCTACACCTTAATTTTCTTTTACCATATTTTTTGGTTTAATTATGCTAAAAGCAGAAGACTTTAATTCAATTTTAATTGTCGATAAAGTTTCATTGAATATATATTAGATTACCAGATCAATCAATGTTGAGGTTTTTGTTCTTCAATATAATGTTTTCACTTTCCAGTTTATTGCATGCTCTGCCAGTCAATCACCTTTAATCGCAGCAACAGAGAAATCGATGCCGTGTTCGTTCTTTCTTTTGAATACTATGTGCATCATTCGCCTCAGCAGTAGCAGCATCAGCATCAGCATCAACTTTAACAATTTCAATTTTGTCATATAAGGTGGCATGTGGAGGAACCCATCAGTAATGAAGACATTCCTGAAGCTGTTGCTGTTGAAATCCATACGTACCAAAGCGAAACGCAAGAATGCACAACTCAGACTTGCCAACCCCGGAGAAGGGCCGGGTCGGGCGTGCGTACGGTCGGACAGCCTTCCATAACCATGCCAAACCGAACCAAACCAAACCAAACCAAGCCCACCCACCAATCAAGGCAAGCAGCAGCAGCAGCAGCAACAACAACAACAACAACCCTCCTCCAGAGACGAGATGAGACAAAAGGGAAACGGAAGCAACTGAGCACACTTAAGTGAAGCGCGTAATCCGAGACACACAACAAATGCTTCCACAGACCAGAGAGTGAACCCGAAGTTGGAACGAAGACAAGAGTAAAAGAAAGAAAAAAGAAAACCCCAAGCAAAGGAAATGTTAAGAACAAAAAGGATCAACGGCAGCTTTGCACGTTTGCTGAAACCAAATACACGAGTTGTTCCCCAGGTTGGAGGTAAAGGAGGCTAAAGATGAGCACAAGAAGCTCTGGCATGGGACACCTACCCGCTGACCATCTTTTTGGATGAGAATGTGAGGTTATGTCATTGAGGATAAGCAGCACTGCCACTGAGACTGCCATTGTCAATGGCATTGCGAGCGGGTAGATTGCTTTAAGGGTAGGGGTAAGCAGCAACCCATGTGACAACGTTAAACTGAAAATCATTGCACGGTCACGTGTCAATCTTTAATGTGGATGGCGACTACTACCACTGCTTCTACCCCCCTTAAATCCACCTACATACCTTCTGCCCAAACCCATCATCTTTTTTGTTGTCTTTGCGGAGGAGGAGGTGTATGGTGTGGGTCACCCATTTCTGGCCAAAGTGAAACTGTCAATGCGCATTTGACTTTCGCTTGCCAGTAAGAAGATGTCTTTCCTGCATTTAATGCCAGCAGTTGAATAAACTTTACCCGAATGCGTTGCTCTTTCTTCTTTCTATCTGCTGTTAAGAGAGGCAAATGTTAGTCTTAATAATTCCAAATGTTGCAATGCCCTTTAAATAACGGGTAATTTCCTGTTTTACCAAAAAGTTATTCAATTCATTCATTGAAGACATGTCACATGAGCAAAAGAATTCTTATAACTTATTTTGAAAAGAGAGAACCTTTAGATTTAGATAACCAAATATCTATACATATTTTGAGGGAGAAAATGTGACAAGTGACAATTAATTGGAATTTTTATAACTGATGCGTTTTTGTAAACTATTTCCCCTCTTGAAAATTACAAATTTAACCCCCCGAAGCTTGTGCAATCAAAGTCTCTAAGCAATTTAATTAAAAATTTAAGTGCAAAGGACATTGGATATAAATTTACAGTAATCCTACCCACACTCCATTCTAAATTGCTTTGAACGGTTATTACCAAAGTTAGTTTGTCGAGATCCCACTTGAGGTTATGTCATTAATATATAAGACAACTTATGTAATCCCCATATGAATTCAATTTACTCAACCTTTGGCAACCCCAAAATGATCTAATAAACGTTTCATGTGATTGTCTACCAACTAATAAAGCCCTAAAAACCCATTTTTAAAAAAAAAAAAAAAAAATACAAGGGACTTGCACAAACTCACACATCCACACTTAATTTCAATTGCTGCAATTAAGAAGAACCCACATGCGCCCATAAATATGCTTTTAAAAAGTTCTTCTTTAAAAAAAAGGCAAAAATTACGTCCCCAACTCACATGTCTAATTAAGCACCAAGAGACAAGGAATAGAGAGCGAGAGCCATAGAGAAAGTTAAAAGGAGGGTGCTATGTGACACAGGCACATGTCACATGTGTGTGTGTGTGTGTGTGTGTGTGTGTGAAAGCTTGCCCAAGCAACTTTTGCCGGATGACCTTTTTTTCTAAATCACTAGCCACAGGGCCAGGGCCAGGGCCATTGCCAGGGCTAAAAAGGCCAGACACCGCACCTAGTTAGCTTGAAGCCAGAGACGACGATGATGACGATGACGCTAAAAGTGAAGCTAGCGTCGACGAACCTGCTGCTACCAGAGACCAGAGACCATAGACCATCAGAGACGAGCGAACACAAGCGAGCGACCCCTTGAGTGCCTTCCCTGCTGAGTTGAATCATTCAACCCTTAAATTGGTACGCAATGTCAGCGATGAATTATCTGCAACCTGCTAAACAAGCAGCAAGGCAAAAACCGGCCAGCCTTTCGAGCCATTTACATAATGGTCAGAGGCAGGAGGGGTCCACGAGGAGTCTACTGGCTGGCTGCTGCTGCTGCTTGTGCTGACTAACAGTCAGTCAGTGGGGTTAGTCCTCGCAGAGCTTTTGTCAAATGTCGGACGGTGTCAAAGCAGTTCGCGTTGTGGCCATAAATCACAGGCGGGACCAACCAGCTAACCATCCAGTCAAATGGAGGACGACGACGACTACCACGACTACTGATGAAATGGCGTAAAGTAAAATGAAAAACCTTGTGTTGAGCCCATAACTTTTGAGTCCAAGAACCTTAAAAAAATTTTTCATTTAAATCAACAACAAAGCAACTTTAAGGTTCAATGAACTTGAAAATTAAAATGTCCCAAAAAAAAAAAAAACGGTTGCCACATAATTTTCATGATAAGAGTTAACTATTTTAGCCACAACATGTATTGAACACAAAGTCTTCAAAATTACAGTCCCAAGTTCACTTAGAATTTAACTTGATGGACATTAATTGAATTTATTTAAAACAAAAGTTAGTTTAAAAGAAAAAAAGAGACTAACATAAACATTTGCAATAATAGAAATCAAAACAACGACGAAAAAGGTCTTGTCTTCAATAATTTGGATTTTGTTTTTTCTTTTTCTTGATTCCTCAGATTTTAATTATCTAAAGTAATGCGATTTTAATTACTGAAATGAATGCATCAACATGAAATAAGGGATTTTTAGTAAAAGGTAAAAGTCAAATTTAAGGCTGGAAAACTTTTCAATAAAATCCATTTAATTTTACCTTTAGTTCAACCGAATTCTTCTCTATTAAACTTGTGTGTGTTTTTTTTCTGTTATTCTTAAAGCAAAGAAAAGCGGGCAAGGGGGGCGGTCGATTGGTAGTGCAGATGAATGGAGATTCGGTGTGGGGTTTGGGTTCTGGGCATAGGTAGCTACGGCGTTGGACTCAACTCAAGTGTAAAATTAAAACTCAAGCAATGAAAAATCATCAACGTCAGCCCCACCACATAGTACACAGAGGCGGTCGGTCCCGGTCCCAGTCATCCACAGGGTGTTTGTAACAAAAAACAACAAAAAAAAAATATAAGAAAACAGTAGCAGAGTTTTTTTTTTTTCATTTTCAGGAGAGAAAAGTCTACGAAACCAAAAAAAAAAAAAAGAAGAAAATATGAACGCCCAACGATCAAAGGCAGTCCACAAGCTGCGGGCAACTTCAAGGGGAAGTCCCCACCTTGATGAATGACGACACACACACACACACGCGTAAACAGACGACATAGTCACAGACAGAAACAGCGATGACGATGACGATGACAATGTCAATGCCGACATTGAAACCGGAAAAATTGCTGCGGGTATTTTGCCAATTTTATCTGCTGTTTCCACCCACCCATATATAGATACATTTATATATATAAATACAGGGAGAGAGAGAGAGAGAGAAAATCGGGGATGAGTGAGAACCTATGCCATGCCTCCGCAACAGTATTGATAACTTTTCAAGTACGAGAGAGAAAAATCCATGCCTAATTGAGACGATTAGTGGGAGGCAAAAAAATGAAAAGAAACTGCCGTGTCAGACGGAGGATGCTCATGGTGGGTGGTGCAGGGACTCGGACTGGGATTGCGAATGAAACTGGGAGGAGTCCAACCTATTGACATGAATGCGTCATGTAATTTATAAACTAAATTGCGTCCTGGGGTCCTTCTTCTTGTCGGTCGTCTGTCATTGACATATTGCGCGTCATCACAAAAATATTAACTGTTCATTGACAGTTTTCGCCTTCTGATGCCGCCGATGTCGATGCCAATGTTGACGTTGCTTTTGCTTTTGCTTTTGCAACTTGGTTCTTCATTGCCTGTCAACAGTTTCTTCCGGTTCCGAGTTCAATGAAATACAACAGCAATACCAACAACAACAACAACATCATCAAACTGAAGTTTCGAAACGTAAAAAAGTTGAAAAATTGCGCTAATAAAATTGAAGTCTCGTCTTGTTTCTCTCTTTCTCTCCCTCTCTCTCTCTCTCTGTTTTTTACTTTTATTTTTATTTATTTCGTTCAATAGACAGCGACAAGTTCAATCGAATCTGCTTGGACAACAATTTAATGAAACGTTAAATTGTTGGCCTGACAAAAAATCAATGAGTAAAGGTGGCAAACAAAACGAGAATATAGAGAAATTGATGAGCTTAAGAGCTCCAATATGTGCTATTTTTTTGAGAATTTCTTGGAATTCAGTGTAAAAATAAAAATACATTTCTGTTGTATTAGAACTTTAGCTAAGTAAAGTTAACATATATTGGGTTTTTATATGGCTAATTAAATAGCAATAAGTAGTTAATACAGCTAGTCTCTACGACTCTAGCTAAACTATTTTAGCTTATTTCGAGTCTAACAAGTGAAGATCTATAACATTTGGGTAAAGTTTTTCTCAAAAGGATTTGTCAGCTCATAATGGTTTCATTGGCAGCTCAATAAGGCTTTAACTATATAAAGTTTGTTATTTAACTTTCTTGAGATATATTGATCCAGCTAAGCAATCACATTTTTTCTACTATCTAGCCTCATCTAACTAGTAACTATCTCCTTACTTCAAGTCCTAAGTCGAATATTTAAGCTAAACTATTTATGCAGATATTTCAAACTAAATACAAGGCCCAAGAACGCTTCATAAAAGTTTTGCTTAAAAATTTGGACCGAAATAAAAAAGTTAAAATACATATTTTAATTAAAACGTATTCGTTTTTTTTTTATTTTTTTAAGATTCTTTTTCCACGGAAAAAAAAAGAAAAACAGAAATGTCAATAGCACACAAAACTGGCAATTCACTTCTAAGGCAATGCAAAAAGCAACGAAAGAAAAGGAAGGCGCATTGCAAAAAAATTATGCAAGAAATAAAACGAAAGAAAAAACAAGATTTTAGGCAAAAGAAAACGAAAAGTTTCGTCGCTGTCGTCCTCCTCGTTCTTGTTCTCGTTCCCGTCCTCGTCCTCGTTGTATTTTCTGCGTCTTCGTTGAGGATATTACAAAATCCATTAAAATTCTATTTCCTGCCATCAAACTGCCCAAAGTTAAATAAAGCGCAGCCCAAGAGCGCGCGCGAGCGCCCAACTCCAACGAGCTGGATAAAAAGCCGTGAAAGAAAAACCAAAATAATAATAATAAACGACAAACAGCAACCAACCAAACAAACAAATAAACAAACAAACAAACAAAGTTTTTCGGTTCAAAATCAGAGGGAAAACTGCCGTTGACAAAGCGGCGAAGGAAAAGAGAGCTAGATGGGTTGCTTGCTTGGGTGTGGAGTGGGTGAGGGGACTCTACAGCGGGCTACTAGTAGCAGAAGTTCTTGAGTTCCACTTGAGATGCAGTCGAATGAATGTTGACTGTGCTGCATTTTAAAGGAAAAAAAACTAATAAGCCCATGGAGTAGTAATACCGAATCCTTCACAAACCCAACTTCTCCCCTCTTTCTTACGAGCGACCACTTCTCGACTGTTCGCGCAGTTCGGCTGCATTAAAAAGGTACAAAGCGCAGTTAATAAAGTTGCAAGTGCTTCGCTGTCCGTCGTCCGTCGCCCGTCCACAATTCTCCATCCGTCTGAAGCAAAAGTCTAAATCTGGTTGCGACTTGACTTTTTATGAAATGCTAGTCTGGCATCGTTACTTATTAATCCCGACTGCAAATCCCTGAGTCCTGATGTTGTTTTTGTTATAAATAATCTCCCTTTCTCTCTCGCTCTCGCACTCTGGCCAAGCATCAATAAATGTTATGCAACATTCAGCATCAATTCATAGAGATGACATCGTTACCATTTGGTTTAAGTAGATAGCAAAAACAGTTTTAAAAGTCATCAGTAGGATCAGACAAAGAGCAGAAGCGAATGACATTTGAATAACCAAAACCATATTTTGGAATTATTCAAGAAGCTGTAAGATAGTGAAAATATATCTGAAATGTTGCTTAGACTGAAACGAACCAGTATTTTTTGAGATTTGGTAGAAAGTTTTCTTTCAACTGTTTATTTCCTTTTCGATTCGATCAAAATATTTATATTTAAAGTATAAATCTCAGCAGCTTTTTGTTATATTCTGAAACTCAATTAATATTTCTGTTAAGATATTTAGTAGAGAGGCATTATTACCTGGTCTCCTTTACATGTTGAGAAAATAATCCTTAATTCTAAAATAAAACTAAATTGAACATATCAAGTATCCACTATATATTAGCCAGCTGGATAATTATATACATATATTCATTACCATTCGATATCTTCCTGCCTTCTAGTTAATTAAACACGACTCACGTTCTAATCTCATCTCTGCTCTAGAAAAGCCATCAGTTGTGCTTCGTTGGCAGTTGATGAAAAACAAAAAAAAAAAAAAAAAAAGAAAAACAGAAAATTTTCGCAAATAAAGCATAGTTTAGAATATAATGAATACAGCTTAACTTGGCTAAAATGAGTTGGCAAGCAGCAAGCAACGGAATCTCTTAACCCGTAACCCGCCCGCGCATTAGCTCACAACTCTTCGAACATTTTCCCCGTTGTTTGCAGTTTTCTCCTTCTTTTTTTTAGCCAGTCATTTTCATAACTGTGTATGCGTTTCGCATAATTTCCATCATCAAACACCACCAAGCAGCAGCGGCAGCACCAGACCAACAACCATTCGGTGCTCAAGAATCGCGCTTTTCTCATTCCTATTCAGTTGTTTTTTTGCTCCTTTTTTGCTGCAGCTGCAGGATTTATGTTTTCATTTTCACGGATTTTAGCGCATAATTAAAAAAAGCGAAACATTGAAATTCTTTTTAGATTGCATTGAGTGCAGGCAAAATTGTAACATATTCCAGTAATAACATTTAGCTTGAGGTACATAAATGATGCAAAGCATCTTAATATATATTCAAACTACTTTGCTTATCCGATGATTATATCTATTATCCCACGGAAAGGAAATTATTTTGGACTCTATTGATAAAATATTTATCAAATCATCTAAAGGAAGTGTTAACTAAATGTTTTGGTATGGTATAAAGAAGCTTAGTGAAATCGTTAAATAAAAGCTTATTTTCCAGGTGGATCATAAACACAAAGATATAAGATTTGTTAGATATATATCTAAATATTTATTCTCTAAGGCAATGAAATTGTGAAGGAAAATTTTACAATAATCTTGAAGAAATGCAAATATTTTCTTATGCAAAAACTGATTTATTTGTCTCGTTTCGTTTCGTTTCTTGAACAATTTTGCATAAATTATTAACAAAATCAATATGGGAGAGTAATTTTTGTTGCGTGATTTTTGCGTAATTGTTGGGAAAATTGCTTTTCAATTATTTTATCGTCGTCGGCGTCATCGTTCGATATTGTTAAGGGCTTATTTGTTTTAATTATTTATGCAAAAAGCCAACTAAATTGTTCATTTTCAATTGAAATGCACTTAAAAACGAATAAAAAGAAGAAAGCGACGAATCGTACAGAGAAATAACGATTGCAAAATAACAAAAACATACAAATAAAAAATAATAGGTAATAATAATAATTACTACATACAATAAGAATATTTGTTCCGGATTATATCTCAATCTGTTTTCATACGATTTCTTGCGCCCATCTTTCATTCAATGTTTATCTGGGCAATTCCAATTATGCAATTCATATAAAGAACACACACACACACACACACACACACGGACTCAGAAAGTGATGCACACACACATTACTCAATATGAAGGCCTTGTCGACTTATTGTTTTACAGCCAGTGGAGGGAAAAACCAACCGAACCAACCGACCAACAACAAACTGAATGCTGGAAATGAATTAAAAACATGCGCCATCTGCAATTTGTTACGGCAATGAGAACACAGAAGGCTTCAGGCTAAAGTGGGCAGAGGAAGGGACGGATGAGGAGGTGAGGCTGGATAAGAGGACAAGTGGTAAGCACAAGCCGAGACGCAATGCAATTGCATTTTCTCGCCATTCGCCATATTTTTGGGATTTCATTTAATTTTCGTTTTTTTTCCTTTTTCTTTCTTTTCATCCATTTTCTTAGCTTAAGATGCAACGCGAGAGAGAAAAAGAGCCGGATAGACAGTGCAATGAAGGAGAATGGGAGAGAACGAACGAAAAGGAGAAGCAAAAGCAGCAGCAAAAAACTGCAATAATGTTGGATTACGTGTGGAAATTACTTAAAAAGATTTTCAATTGTTTTCATCTCCTACTTCCCCCCTCCGACCAGCCGACCATCATTCCATTGTACTTTCCCTACACCCCCTCTGACTTCTCTTTCTCACTGTCTTTCTCCCATTCACTCTTGCAGGCAGATGGGTAACGGCTGCTGTTTATTTTCGGCAGTCCAGAAAACTTGCCCCAAAGTGTCCCTGGTATTGCAGAAATAATGAACTTTTGTTGCGACAACTATAAATTTATGGCCCATGGTATGAACCAGCTGCTTGACTCTCTGACTGTGGACTGCAGTTCCACTACGAGTAGAGAAATGCTATGAAAGGGAGAGAGAAGGAGGGCCAACAACAGACTAAAACTGGCCTTGTGGTCTGGGTCGGTCTGGGCTACAAAATATAGTTTTTGAAAAGTATTTTACAGCTTGGATAGGTCAAGATTTTTCAAATTTTTTTACTCACACAAATAGTATGCATTTCCTAAGACACAAAAAACAACAACTTTAACATATAACAAATTAAGTTTATTTTAATTACAAATGCCCAATGCCATGCTGGTCAGCCACTGGTCAGGACAAAGGCAATGACAAAGAAACTTGAACGAACTTTGCGCATCTTGGCATCATCCAAATTTTCTTGGCAGATAATATGTAATTGTATTATAATATTCTTGAATTTGAAGCTTAAACAAACTTAACTAAAGAAACTAAACCAAACTATGCTAATTTTAATATATACAATTTTAAGAAAGGATCAATCGAAATTAACTTGCTTAAAGGTTGAATTAATGCGCTACGTGAAAACCTGAACTAATTCTTCTATATAATCTATGTAGGAGAAACTTTTTTAAAGCATACTTTTTAGGGCAGCAACACTTTTTTGTCAACCAATTCGGTTAATTTGTAACTACTAATACAAGCTTTCTTTGAATAAAATATTTAAAAATGTTAAGGATTTTTATTTGGGCTACTACGGGTTGATTTCACTTGTGAATTGCATTTATATTTTAGCATTCATAATCTTATTTGAAATTTCATTTTACCCCTCCAAAAATCCATGTCCTCTAGGCAGCGGAAAAATTATAATAAAAAGGCGTGCAATTAATATTTAATGTCCACCTAAACCCAAAAGAGGAAAGTGGAAAAGCTACTCATACTCATTTAACCACTCGCTCACTGACTGACTGACTCACTCTTGCCTGCTCGCTCGCTCACTCACTCACTCACTCACTCATTCATTCACTTACTCATTCACTTCTTATTCATTTTGCCGCCTTGGTAATTACGCTTAACTATCCTCATTGTCAGGAGCAGACACTGAGACGGCGACTCCTTGCAAGATGTGAATTAAACATGCAACATAACCCCACTCCATCCCCACCCACAATCCTTATCCCTTATTTCATCCAAAACCTCTTATCCCAAAAAGAAGGAAGACGGCTAACACCAGCAGAAGAAGGAAATAAGAAGAGAGCAAAAGAAAAAAAACACATCCAGGATAGAGGAGGAAACTTGGCGAAGGTGAAGCTGCCGCCTAGACGGGGACACGTTTGAAAACAATGAACCCATGAGACAACCAAATGACACTTAATTTTTCAAAATAGACGACAAGGTGGCGCATACGGCCAACACCTGTTCCATACTAACTAACAATCTAAAGATGGTTGCGTGAGTTGCGCAATTATTGCAACTTTAGGAAAGAAACATGAAAGCGCATAGTATCGATAGTTTTGCATAGCTGATCAAGAAAGGCATCTTACCAATATTTTAAAGACTTTAATATACTTCTTCATGCTAAAAGAAACATTTTACTTATTCGCGTAATTTTGTTTATTTAACACGGTGTCATCTCTACTATCGTGATTTAAGTTGTAGATAAATGTTACTTTTGCCCCTCAGCCCAAACACCTCTGTCTGTTTTTCTACCTGCGTAATTTGTCGCCCAAGTAATTAGTAAGATTTAAATTGCTTCTCGCTTTTTGTACCCATCTCTCACACACACACACACAGACACACACAGGCATTTTATAAGCCATACACTCACACTTAAGGACAACTTAGAGTTCTATTAAATGCATTAAGTGCTTGTCGCTCCTAACTTTTGTCTAAGCGTTTCAATTAATTTTCATAGTCGCGACTTTTCTCTCATTCTGCCGCCCGTCCACCTCCCCCTCTGCCAACTCCCCCTCTTACTCTTACTCTCATGCCAATTCCAGCCCACTCATTGAAGCTGCCATGCTAGGCCCTGTAATTAGTTGCAATTCTTTGCAGAAAAAAGACGAAAAAGAAAGGCAAAAATAAATTCGCTTTCAACAAACAATATTTGTCACATTGTATGTTCTTTTTCGTTCTCATCTGCCTCCTTCTTCCGTTGCTGACTTGAAGTTTGGGGGCGTGACTAGGCTTGTCGCGTAATGCGAGACAAACGCGTTAAATTAGCTCAAATTGGATTTTAATTACAAAAAAAATTTGTAATTTTCTAGACCAGACTGAATCAAACCAGACATACAAAAGAAGGCCGTCGTCTGCGAGGACCTTCGTTTCGTCTTGAAGACACAAATGTTCCTTTAATTGCCCATCATGTTGGCGGTGGTGTCACTTACCTGAAAGTATAGAGAAAATGATACAACTTAATAGAAGTCAACGATTTTTATTTACAAATTTAGCAGAAGGTTTCGGCTTCTACTGAAATAAGAAATAAGGATATCAGGAAATCATTAAGGACTTTTAGCTGGTAAAGTTTGTTGGCAACTGACATCAGTTTGTTCCCTTTTCGAGAATATTTAACACGACTCAATCTCCCCAAAAAATGCTTTCAAATACAAGTACTACTTATATACATACATATATTTATGGATATTTACACAAGTGAAGCCACACGTGGCAACTCGCTTGCTTGCTTGGTTCAATGTTTGGTCTAATATAATGTTAGGTAAATATAATCAGGCCAGAAACATAAGCCCAAACTCTCAACTGCAACTCCTAAAAAGGAAAGGAGAAAGAAAAATCAACCCGAAATATGTTTGGGCACGTGTTTATGGATAAATATTTTCTTACACTTGGCAAACTATTTGCACAAATCTTTCTCCCTCAAGAAATTCAACAAACGGCAAAAGGATTCAAGGCGGTGGTTGGTCGGTGGTAAAGGGGGCGGGCTGAGTGAAAATACAACTCATAAATTGCGTTGTTAATAATTTAATAACCAATTCTTTTGAATTTCTTTGAGAAGAACATTTTTCCAATTTTCTACTTGGGCCAAATCATTGGGGACGCTTTAATGAGCTAGTCCTTTTGTTCTTCCCTCTCTCGACCCGATAGATAGCCGACCATCATTGCACTGCATTATTCTCTCAAGGGTATTTGGATTTGTAATTGAAAGCGTGTTTAATTAGTAAAACTTACTTTGCTTAATTTTGCGCGCAAATTTTGCAATTAATTTGCTAAATTGCACATTTGTCGCATTCATAAATGCAAGCCAATGCAGAATTGTCGACGCTGTCGAAGCTGTCGAAAATGTCGTAAATGTCGAAAATGTCGTCGCACACACACATCATACCACACCATACACACACACACACGCACCCACACATCTGTGTATCTATACAGACTTGTCAAAAATCCAATTAGGCAACGCTTTTGGCATTAACACGGACAAATTTAGCTAGAACGACGTTAATGAGTTGCATGTACGAAAAATATTCCCGGAAACTTTGCTAAATGAAAATCATAAACTATTCATTATATTTTTTTGTCAAGAAATTAATTTTTAAAAATAAATTTCATGCGTGTTTGTATTGGGCGCAAATGACGAGCATTTCCAACATTAAATTAAGCTATTTATAATTTTAATTTCACACACATTTAAAGATATTTCTGAAGAATGATCAAATAGTTCTGCTTAACCATCTAACGAATGGCAAACCTTTTTTGACTCATTTGGTTGTAATTCTCAACTAGTTAAAGCTGCCATTGCCTCTGGAGTTGCATCCTGGGATAGCTATTGAAACAACATGCAATGACCAGTTTTAACTGCTTTAGACCCACTAGACCGAGGCAACTATGCCAATATTTACGTTTATGACAAGTTCCTAACAACTAGGAACAACTCTTGCAAGAAATAATAACTGTAAAAGAACTTAGTTGAATGGATTCTTACGTTGGTATTAAATGCAATTGATTTTACCACTTCTACTTGGCCGTCGAAAAACCAATTCCACGTCAATTGCCATCAATCCGCTTTAGTTGCGCCCCATCAGGGGCCAACCTTGTTGAAGCATTTAATATTAATGAACAATTACAAAATTATTAACAGAGAAAGAAAGGGCCAAGCAGAGAGAAGATAATTCAGGGGGGAAGGGGGTGAGCCGACCTACTTTTCTTCGCCTCTGCATTTACAAAATGCCAACTGCAAAAGATACAAATTGCACAATTGCCAGTTGCCGTTGAAATATTTAACAGCCTGACGAATGAATGGGCAAGACGAAACGCAAGAGCAGGGTGATGTGGAAGAAAATGTATAGAATAGATGAAAGCATAGAGGAGAAATGAAGAGCAAGGCGAAGACGAAGACGGGACAAGATGTAGAAAGTGTAGGACAGCAATAAGGAATGAGAATCGACGGAATGCCAAGACGTGCTAAATGGGCAAAAAGAAAAGTTGCAATCAAAGGCAAAACTGCAAGATGTAAGCACCCAGAAGGCGTGATAGAAGGAAAAGGGCAAAAGGAAGCAGCCCCGAGTGAATGAAGAAGGCGATGGCGAAGGGAATGAGGGGAAATTTGGCAAATGCAAGTCCAAGTCCAAGTCTTGTGTCGTCTGTCTATCATTTGGTCAATCAGTGGCATGGACACGCCCCGTCCTCATCCTTATCCTCCCCCTACACCCAACCATCTTTATTCTCATCTCCAACCCATTTTTGACTGCAGTTCAGCCAAGCAACTAAATGTTAAACGCAAAAACTGAAGCTCTGCAGATGATTTGGTGGCATGGCGCGTGTCCAACGAAATGTTGCCATTTGCCAAAAGCAGCTGGGAAATCGTCGGGATCTGGATTCTCCTCTCCTTTCATCTTCCTCTCTCTCTCTCACACACTCCCTATGTGTTGTGTTGGATCTCTGCTTGCTGGACTCATCTTCTTATATCTTTTGGCCTTTTTGGTCATAAACTTTGCTTACGTGACAACTTTAGTTTATTTCTTGAAGTTGAATCGGCGCGCGTTATGCGACGACGCAGGGCTTCAAGGCAGGACTTTTGCTTGACTGGCTGACAGGCTTTGGGGCAAGAAAATGAGCAGAAAGGACCAGCAGCAGCAGAAGCAGCAGCGGATGTAGGACGGCGGACGTGTTGGCCTTGTTGCCTGTTGTCGTAGTTTTTGCTTGTGCAGTTTGGAAGAAAAAAAACCCAAATAGAGAGCAAAAAGCCTGCCTGCCCCCGCATCGTTCTACCTCTCTCTCTCTTTCCTACACGCTTAAAGAAAGATACAAAACGAAGAAACCAAAAGACAGCAGCTGCTTGAAGCAGGAAGCCAACAATTTGTGCCAATGAGGAGCAACTAAGCAAGACAGGGGTTGTCAACAAATTGAAATAAATCACAATTTTTACCATTTACTGATCTAGATATAAATATTTTACTTCTTTACTGCTTACATGAATGGAATACATGTTTATACTTTTCAGCTTTGATGGCAACTCTATGCATTAATACTCAAAGTGGCAACCATACACCATTGAAGGCATTAATTATGCATAATTGGCCTATACATAGAAAGCCATCGATTGCAATCAGAGCTAAGGCTGGCAACCATATTCCATTTCAGTCTATTTCAGTTAAGAAATTTGTAAAGACCTCTTTTTAATTGATCTGTTGGATTGCGATTTGTTATTTCGTGACCTACTTTAAGAGAGATGGTTTATTGATTGCCCCTGCTGCGAATCGGGCTTTGTTAATGTATGTTTGACTGATAGATGGAGATGACAACCCTAACTATAACGAAAGTCATCAGAGACCCATTACAATTGCATGGTTACAATATACGCCGCTGCCGCCTCTCTTAGCCCTTTTACTTCACTCTTCCTCTAACCAATCTCACCGTCAGGTCGCATCTGTTACGAAAAGTAGAGATAGACACAGAGAAGGACAGAGAGAGAGAGCAAACTGTTTGGAATGTAGGTAAAAAGCGATTCGCTTATATAACCTAGATTTGTTGTGACATAAAATTATTACGAAAAATGGTTATTACCCCGTTTACGTTTGAGTGAACGCATTTGTACGTGTGGACAATTTGTTAGCTTAGATAATGTTACAACAAGAAACGGAACGGACCAACACACACATACACACATTGAACACCCGAGGAGGGAGGCGGCTGCTGTGCCAAGGAAGTCATCATCCTAGCGTTTTCATTGCCTTCTTTCTTTCTTTTCTATTTGGTGTTTTTTTTTTCTTCTTGTTTCTTTCTTTCTTTTCGTCTCTTTTTGCCATGACAATTTTATAAAATTTGCTTTGGCAAAGATTTCTGCAAGGGTTAGCCAAACACACACACACACACACACACACACACACACACACACACACACACACACACACACACACACACACATCACACAACCAGCGGGTGTGACAGTTGGTCTGTGCGTGTCACAGGGCTGTCATTTCTGTTGGAATATGTCCCGGACCCGGATCCATCCCACTCTTGTCACACTCTCTTCTTGCTCAACCAAACCGTTTGGCTGACATGTTGGAATTTTAAAATTCTTTCGTCGCTTTGGCGTTGGCATGGAAATTGTGCAAAAGTTTTAAAGCTGGCCCCGAGTTTGATTTTACGCTCCACCCTTTCTTTCTTTTTTTTTGCCCCCCCGTTTTTACAGCCAGCTGTTGCCAACATTTAGCCTCAATCCTTGGGACATCTCCTCCTGTATCCTGCTCCGGCTAGAGTGCCAGCGAGCGCCAATTTTATTGTCACGCTGATTGTCACAATCAGTGGTATTTGCCTTTGACCAAAACTGAGCTTCATTGTTTGAAATTCTTTCGGACTAGGTTTTGGTTCGGTTCGGTTTCGTTTCGATTCTTTACTCCTCTTTGGTCTTTTTTTTCCTTTTTTTTTTGTGGTGTTCTCTGGTGTGTTGGCAGCATTTGTGCAAATTTTTTGGTCGAGTTTCAAGTTTTTAAATAAATTTGGTTATGGTTATGTGCAGATTGGGCGACTAGGGACTGGGTTGAATTGGTAAAAGAAATGAAATAAAAGCAAATCTAAAATCTGTTGTGAAACGAATTGGGTTTAATTGGCGGTTAGGTTTTCGCTTTTTCGTTTTCGGTTCTATTTCGCTTCCTTTTTTTGGTTTAGTTTGGTTTACCCTGCTGCATTTTAATGAGTTTAGAAGTCCACAAATGGTCATTCAATATGGCCAAATGTTTGGTTATAGTTTAACCAACAAGAGCGAAAAAAATCTAACAAAATATGAAGGAAATGATTAATCGAACACTTTTTTTATTAATATTTGGTTCAAGGCTGCGGTTAACTGTTTTATAAGAGTAATATTTGAGTCAGTAGGTTGTGTTACCTATTTCAATTTGATTCTACTTTTAAAAAGAAATGTTAATATTAAGAAAAGAAAAGGAATTAAAACTACGAATTGGTTAGACAAAATGAAATGAAATTCTGCGAAAATTACTTTGGTGTAGCAAAATGTTTCCTAGTTTTTCTTCTTGTGTTTGTGTGTGTGTGTGTGTTCATCAACTTAAACACGCAGGAACAAACGAACCAACCAACTAACCACTGAAGCAGAGAACTCTCAACCACACACATACACAAAAAGAGAGAGGGAGAAGTAAATAGATGAGGAATAAAAGCATTCCACCACCCAACCATCCAACCACCCACATGCTATGTAATGCGTAACTATCCTGAGGGTATTGAATTAATGTCAAATTAGACTTCAAAATGCGTGTAAATTTCACGCGCGGTTACAAATGAAAATTATACGGTGGAAAGAGAGAGAGAGAGAGAGAGAGAGAGAGACGCGGAGTGAGATGGAAAGCAAGAAATGAGTATAAAAAACGAAACAGGCGAAAATCCATGAAAAGGAAAACCACAGAAGCAGCAACAGTACAAATTATAAACCCATAGGGATAACATAGAGAAAGAAAGAACAAAAAAAATTAGAGAGAGAGAGGAGGCGAGGGGATGTGGAGTTGGAGGGCAAAACTCTCTGTCTGTCTCATAATCTCTCTCCGACACCCACCACAAACATTTTTGTTAGCCTTAGGCCAACTTTTGCGCGTTTTTGCAACAAAATGTTTTTTTCTTTTTTTCGAGCTTATCCATCTCCGACGACTTCACCCGGCCCACTCTACTCCGTCCCCGTCGCACTAGTCGCAGTTCGCACCAATCACCACCAACACCAAGTATGAAAATTTTCCTGCATGGGGGAAAAACTCACGCGTGCAGTTTTTTAAAGTGTTACCAATTTTTTTTCTCTTTCTCTCTCTATCTCTGTCATTTTTCGGCTTCCACTCTGTGCGGCTCTGGCTGCTGCGTGTCTGGGCTGCGTTTTGGGATTCATCATTATCATCACAGGCTCCCTCCAAGTGTGTGTGTTTGTGTGTAAAGCAGGGGATTGTTGTCATTGGTAATGTACAAGCAAATTTGGTTTCAGGGCTTTGTGCTCTACTCTAACTCCAACTTTAACTCCCTTTCTCCTTCTTGTCTGTCAAATAGGTGTACTTTTTGTATGTTGTGCAGTGTAGTGAAGTGTAAATCTGAGTGTCGGTTGTCGCTGTTTCTGTTGCTTTTGTTGTTGTTGTCGCTACGTTGATTAAGCTTCAGGCAAAGTGGAACAGTCAAGAGTTGAAATATGACTGGCAACTGTAAAAGAGAAGAAGGAGGCGGTGGCGGCGGCGGAGATTGCAGTGCAATGAATAAGAGCTTAGTGTTAGGACGATGATAGATTCAAACCAACTAATTATCATACAAATATTAGATTAATAATAAACTCGGGTTTTCTTTAAATAATCAAATAATATCTGAATTCAAAGACAACTTTCGACTGCTAACAATCGATAGCTTTATTAATCGATGACTGAGAAATCCCTTCTGAGATTTCATGGGATTTAGGGATCAGCCAAATCTACTCCTTGCATATATGTTTATGTAAATGAAGTTTTAGGTTTTAATCAATAGTTTTCCAGATTGAAATATACAATTGGAATGAATTGAAATGAAAACTTCTTAAAACCTATCCAAAACTTTTACTTTAATGAAAATATATTGATATCAGACTAAAAGAATAAGATCAACTACCGCAGTAACTGAAGAGTCGATGAATTGATGTCAGTTTGAGGCATTGGCAAAAACTGGAATCTTTACGACTTTAATTTTTAACCAGGGGTTTCTTTTTTTTTATATTTTCTTTGCAATTATTAACATAATTTGTTCAACCCTACGATGTCGCACCACCCAACCCAACCTACCAATTGCTTGACTAATGTAAAAATCGAAAATAAAGAGTTACATACATTTGTGTTTGAGATGGATAAAAATGGAATTTGCAATGAGTTCTCAGTTCTATTCTGTCTCCGTAGAAGAAGAAAGCCAGCGTGTGGAATGACAGTATGTCGTTCCTCCGACCAAACAAAAAAAAAAACATAGAAACTTAAGACATACGAAAAGCAGCAGGAGCAAAAGATGATAATGCTGCAACGACTCCTCTCATGGAGTTTATATGGATAGGGGGATGGGTGTGTGTGTGTGTGTGTGTGTGGTGCGGTTAGCAAAAGCTGCAAATGCGCTTTCAGTTGATTAAATTAAATCGCTAAAGCTGCAGGCTATGAAAAATGCAGCCGCCGCACTCTCCCAGAGGGGCGTGGCTGGGGCCAGTGCACTCAGCGTAATGGCGACAAAGATGTTCCTGACGACGACGACGATAGAGTCGACGACAACAGCTACAGCAACAACAACAACAACAATAACAACAGCAGCCACGTCGATGTAGAAGACCGCAAAGTATTTACCTATTTTCTTTCTGTGTCTTTTTTTTGCGCTCTGAGCAGCTCAAGGATCCACCTGCATCCCAATTGTCGAGCACACATACGCACACACCGAAAGAGGAAGAGACATCATCCTCTTTTGCTGCACTTCCGTTTCCGTCAAGCTTCTTTTGGCTTCTATGGCTCAAGTATATTTCCTCCCAGCATCCCCTCCCTTGACCCTTTCTCAAACAATAACTTATCGACGAACGCGGCAAACGTGCAGAGAGAGAGCGACAGAGAGAGAGAGATACAGTGAGGGGGATTGAACCAAAAGGAGTTTGTCTTCAGGTTTCGTTTCCTTGCTGTCGAGGGGATTAGAGATTTTTGTCAATGAAGGTAATTTGCGGAAGATTTTGTCTAGAATTTCAATTAGATTGACATTTTCTACGCTTACCCGATCCGCTCGCTTGCTCCCCTCCTCTCCCCGTCGACTCACCCAGCCAAGTCCAACGCTCCAATGCTTTTTCTTTGTCTCAGCGCAAAATGTATTTCTTATTTTTCCGCCCGAAAATTGCAAAAAGAAAAAAAAAAAGAAACCCCAAAAACAGGAAAAATACTTCTTGGGGTTGCAACAAAATCGGTTTATGGGATTTAATATGGTTGTGTGTGTGTGTGTGTGTGTGTGAGTGTGTGTAAGTGTATTTTGTTTTAGTTTTGTGTTCCTTCTCAACTTTTCTACTTTGTAATTAATTTTTGGGATTATGACTGCTCGTCGGGGTCACCAATTTAAAATTTTTGCAAGAAAACAAGTACAGTTTTGCTTACAAGCACACACACACACACACACACGCACATACACAGACAAATTAAGCACTTGCCAGCTGTAAACAATTCCCATTTAACCTCCACTTAATGCCAGATGCAAATGACTTTATTAACTTTGTGCCACATTGCTCTTGCCACGCCCCTCGGCTCCCACTACCACAACCATAATGCAATCAACAACTTGGGATAAAAAGAAGAAAACAAAAATGAAAGAAGGAAACTCACGACCAACCGAGAAAGGACATCCATATGAGAAAGAACAGCAGCAGCAGCAGCCAAAGGAGGAGCCTTGCTGGATTATCAGTTGGCAAAAATTAATGCTAATTAGTTGAAAAATATATGAGAGACGTTTGTTATGGCTGTTGTGAGAAGGACGGAAGGGAGAAACGGAAAGCGAAAGAAAAAATGCAAACGTTTTGTTGCATTTCCGTTTCGTCGTTCTGTGTCTGAGAAAGCCAGCAAATACATCAACAACAACAACAAATAAAATAAAAACGAAACAAATAGGAGAAAGAATGCATAAAATATGAAACAAATGCGGCGCGGACATGACAGCCAAAGGCTGAAAAAAACAGCAAACGAATTGGCGGCACAGTGGTCAAAAAGCAAACCATTTGAATAAACTTATTTGTAAACTTATGCGAAAACATAAACCAATTCCGAATTTATCCAGAATGGAAAACGATCATTGAAAAGTTTACCTTTTCAAATGACTCAAGTTTGACCATGAACACCTTAAGAAAACTTTTAATACTAAATTGTTCAGAATCATTAACTAATTACACTTGCTACCATTCAATAACTCAACTCAATTCCACTTGTGTTTGGATTGTTAGTAGAATTTTAGAAACTTTCTTTGCGAAATGTTATTTGAAGATCGTTTTTAAGCCACTGTCCTTTTTAGGCTATCTCTCTCACTCACTCACTCACTCACTCTCTCTCTCTTTCTCTCTCTCTCTGGCCCCATAGACTTTCATAATGAATAATCATAAAAATTGCATAAATTATGTGCCGACGCCGTCTTGCTTAACGCCTGCCTGCGGCGGTAAAAACGACGTCAGACGACTAGAAGGACACAGGACCAACACAGCATAGTAAAGTCCTAGCAAAGAGGTGGGGCGGGATGTGTGTGTGTGGCACACTGCACAAATGAAATGCAGAAATGTAAATCTAAAATAATTTACGCGTCTTTGTTGACTGCAGTTTGCCGTGGCCATAAAAACCTGCCTGCCGCTACTTTTGCTTCTTCCTTTTGTAGTTTTCTTTTCGTATTTTTTTTTTAACCATTTTCATTTTTGTTCTTTCTGTTGCTATAACTGTTGCTACACATACACAAAATGGCGTCATCGCCGTTGCCAACTTGGTTGGCTGAATGGTTGGTTAGTTGGCTGGATGGTTGGTTGGTTGGTTGGTTAGCTGGGATCCTGTTTAGTCAGCGAGCAAAAGGAGCAGAGGGCAGTGGTAAAGGGGTAAAGGGGAGAGGAGATGGGGTGGGGAAAAAGTTATGCGCCCTGGCCTGCATTTGCATTTATGGCATGGAATAATCCATTATCAGGCATTTTGCAGGTTGCCTTGGCAAGTAATGCAGTAGTCTATGACTAAAGAATATGGCCAAAGTATGAAAGCAGCAACGACCAGTGCTACAGAGAGACAAACCTTTTTATACACATGTACACACACACACACACACACACATAGACACAGGAGGTTGGAAGCAGTTAAGCCTTTTGGCTTTAGTTTAAAAGTGGCTCGGACGCTGCAGATTAATTTGCCCTCAGCTCTTCTTACCTGGTAACGAGGATTAAGACGTTTAAAGTTAGGCGAGAAAAGGCTAAATAAAACTGTGCAAGAGAAATGTAAATGTAAATGTAAATGCAAATGCTTCTAACCATATATCATGATTATTAAGTAATGAAGAAGAGCAAGATGAAGCTGCTTTGCACGCTTCCTAGTTGCCAAGGTGTCAACGTTTGTACTTAACTGTATCCTTCTAGTACTAATTTTGCATTCTTTCAATGGCTCTACGACTGGCGATGCTCCAGATCAGTCAGAAGACTCCATTCTGAGATTTTTGGCTCAGTCATTGGCTGAAAAGCCAGTCTGATCGCCAATCACAAGTTGAGGATGAATGCTAGACCCTGGAAGCACCTCGTCAGGTGGCTTTTGCAAAGCTAAAGAAGTCTCCAAACAAGTTTCTTTAAATTGAGTGCCAATAATGATTAAATTTCGAGTTTATATTTAGAATCTTCCTATTAGAATGAAGCAAATAATATTATTCCAAAAGCGCTTAAGTCTGATCATTCACGAATGTATTGATTTAGCCAGTTTTGTGCTGAAATGAATGCTTGAAGGAATAAGCTCAAGGGAGAGAGAAGACTTAAAGTGCCTCTACTTAAAGTTAAAAAGAGAATTTTTTTTAAAAATAACTTACCAACTAAGTTAAAGATCTAAAAAACAATGTCGAAAAACTATTGAAGAGATTGAGTCATTTACTTACAATTAGTTAGCCCAATGGAGGTTTTGTCTTTAAAAACCAAAGCACTAACTACTATTTTAGCTAATACTAACTCTCCTCTCTGTCCTCTGTCCCATGCTAGACATGAACACCTGACGGCACCTGCTGCTGTGAATCGTTGGCCGACTAATGACAACTCATTAGGGTTTTGTGAAAAGTTTGTTGTTGTAGTTGTTGTTTTTTGAATGCTGCTGTTTTTGCTTGTGTTCTTGTTGTCTAAAACTTTTGCAACCTACTAACTATTTATGCTGGTTGCTGCACACACACGCGCATGAGTGTGTGTCTATGTGTGTAGAGAAACCACAAAGTGTCAACTTACATGTCATGAAAGAAAGTGGCCAACTCATATATATGTATATATATAAAGAAGGAGAGTGAGAGATAGAGAAAGCACAAGATGAAATGATGAGGTGGAGGAGGAGTGTAACAGGAGTGAGAGGGCACTCAGCTCATTAATCATTTAAAACAAACAAAACGCAAGTGGAACGCAATTTGTTTTATCGTCATTCCTTCTTCTCCCCCCTTACAAGCACCAGAAACAACAACAGCGAAAAGCAGGAAGAAAAAATGGAACAGAACACGTGTAGCTCTTAATGTTGGCCCAACACTGCACAGATTTTTGCGAGACACGAACACCCACAACACACACACACACACACACACACCTAACCACACTCAGCTAGACACCTGACCGCATGACATTAAACAATTAAAATAATTACGCAAATCTCTCATAGGATTTGTCTCACTTTGGTATGAGTCTTGTGTAGTACAGGGGAAGGTAAATTCGATACGAATGAAATACCCTTCAAAACAAAAAAGAAAGTGGGTAGATTAGTTGTGAATATCTGTAAGAACAAGAAGATAGAAAGAGCACCACTTGGCAGTGTCAGTTTTTCGGTAGATTTGATGGCAGAAATCATTAAACTTATTCCAATAAATCGGAAACCTTATCGAGAGTCAAGTTAAGCGAATTTCTGATCAAGAGACTAGATACTAATGGATATATATCCTCATCGGCAGTTTGATGATAATTTTTATTCACTTTTTTGCTGTCTATGGTCTCTTTTTAACCGCTCAATTCATTTGCTTATTTGATTGCCCATTGCTGTGTTGCTATTTTATCTTTCTCTCTCAAACAATCTCTCTCTCTCTTTCATATTCTCTCTGTGTTTGTCTCTCCACCTGCAAATTAATTAAAGTTTTAATTGACACGCCATTTGTTTGGCCATTTGCCATTCGCTCTGCGGCCTCAGTCTGATTCTCATTTGTACCTATTTAGGGACACACACACAGACACACACATATACACACACATAAGCAAATGCATTTTTCCTGTTGTTGTTCGCTCGTTCGGTGATTGATGTCAATTATTGTTATTAATTAAACAATTATGAATGTATTTATATTTATTATTAGTTTTATTGCCCCTTGAGAATTGAGATGAATGAGGCCACAAAAGCAAAAAAAACAGAGTTAGGAGTTAGAGAGTATTTGCATGTGTGTGTGTGTGTGTGTGGGTGATGCAAATTGTAAATGTCATTCATTAATTATATTTATGAAATTTGTTTTATTACTGCAAACAATTGACTTTAGACTGCAGTTGAAAGTTATTTAAACAAAATTTAATTTAATTAAATGCATAAATTACAAATATCAAGAATCTTTTCGTTGTTATCGATAAATAATCGAAAGTTTGTCTTAGCAAATATAATTTAAATAGCATAAAGTATTCAATATTTAATGTGATATTTAACATCGACCTTGTTCCCATTTTCAATTCTAATTACAGTGTTGCGCTTCCTAATAAAGGAATTCTTTACTCTCATTTTCCAAGCGAAATTAATTATCAAAAACTCATTTGATGAAAAATGTAAACATTTTGCTGTGGAAAGCAACAAACAGCAACAAAAGTTGGCTCTCTTTTTTTATTTTAGAAAAATTCTAAATATTTTTACTAGAGGCGGCACATACATTGGCATGTCGTCCTTGACTACTTTGTGGTGAGGGGGGAAAACGGGTCTAGGAGGAGGAAGAGGAGGAGAAGGAGGAGGAGAGCTGGCTAGCTGGTTCGTTTCGGTTCCGGACTCTTGGGTTGTCAATCATGCAAAAACTGCAACCGCTGCATAACCGCTGGTTTATAATAGTTGCTAGAAGAGTTGTAGTTAGAGTCCGGGTTCGGTCAGATGGGCGGGTCTGGTCGGTTGTACTTGTCGGATGGTTGGATCCGGGTCCGGGTCCGTGTCCTCGTCCTGGTCCTGGTCCAGGCCTGGCTCGTTGCCTGGTTTCGGCAAAAGCTTTTCAAACTTTTTAATTATGCAGCAAACAGAAAACTTTGTGGTAATTTCGTTGCAACAGTTGGCCAGCCCAACTCATCCCAAAAATGATGGCAGGACGGACGGATGGACGGACGGAGTGCCGGACGACGGGACAAACGAATGAACGAACGAACTGGTGAACGAGCGAATGAACGGCAAAACGGACGTCAACGTCAGCAGCAGAAAATTGCACTAACCGGCCAGGTTGACTAATTGAGTTAAGCGACGGGAGACGACAACGACGATGACGACGAGACAGTCAGTCAGTCAGTCAGTTGAATGGACGGAAGAAGGGAAGAACCCAACGGAAGGGCTTCGGATGGGTGATGCGGGTTTTTGGGGCGGTGCGTTACTGAATGGTTACCCTCATCATGACTTTCGGCAATAATAATTTGCCAACAATTTTAAAGTGCATCAATCATAATTAGTGACCGGCATGTTTTAGTGTCGGTGCGTTTGTGTGTGTGCGTGTGATAAAAGGAGCTTCAAATAACAATGAAAATTCATAGAAATTGTGTCAAATTTGTGAGGACACGAGGAACAAAAATGTATTGTCGTTCACCAGTTGCAAGGTTTTTGAGTTGTCCTAAGATTCTTCTTATTGATCACACTACTATATCTGATATCGATAACCAAAATATATTATCATCTTATAATGAAATTTGTATTTTCTATCGAAAATTCAGATTATGTATATGAAATTTTGGTTAATATATTAACCATAGATATTGCGAAATCATCTTTTACTTTCACTTTCTTTCGCCTCCGTCATCTTGTTCTTGCTTAAACTGCTTATTACCCAATTCCTGGAGAGAAAAGAAAGCAATTTAAACTTGTCTATAAGCCCCTTTCGTTGCCACACACCCATACGCACACATACATACACATACATACATGTGTGTGGGTGTGTGTATCATAAATCTTATTAAATGCACAAAATTTGCTTTAAGACCCATAAACGAATTTTCTATCTTTTTGCCTTAGCCAAAGTACCAAAAGAAAAGGGCTTAATGTGGCACACACACACACACACTCACACACTTTACACACATATGGCATATAAAAATACATGTACAATAAATCTAAGCCGATTTAATAAAAGGCATTAAAAAATATCTATTTTTCAAATGAAAAATATGAAATCGGCACAAAGTCAGCAGCAGGAAAAGGCCAAGGAAAAAGGGACACACACACACGGACACTCAAGTTGATTGGAAAAGTGGCAAAATGAATGAGAAAGGGAAGACCCTTAAAATGAACACACATAAACGCACACACACACACATTTATTGATGTGGGAGATAAAGCCTAACTGACTGACCACCCACGCATGATTAAAAACTTGAATTTTTGGGTTTTCTTCTTCATCTTTTTTTCTTTTTGTGAACCGATTTCGATGTGGCCTTTTGGTGAGCTAGCTAGCATATAGTAGTATTACCTTTTCAAGTTGAATAAATGAGCATTCGAGCGTTGAAGATTATCAATATGCATGAATGTAAGTTAAGTTCAAGTGGACAAAAGGCTCGGACAGACTGGACGTTCTCTGTCTCTATCTCTCTATATCACTTAAAATGAAGCATTTTCTCGCTCATTTAAGCAAAAAAGATGATGATGAATAAGAAGCTAAGAAAAAAAGGGAAAGATTGAGCCTGACGACGATGATGATGATGATGATGATGATTATGTTGTTGATAACGACAAAGTAGCAAAAGGGAAATGCGTTTGATTGAAGGAAAATAAAATAAGAAGAAAAGTCTCTCGATGAGCTGAGTCGGTCTGAAATGGAATGAGAAGTATTCAAGACTGATGCTTCGTTATGCAACACTGGCAATGGCATCTGCATCTTCTCATCATAATTGAAGAAAGATGTGTGTGTGTGTGTTGTGTGTGTGTGTGTGGATATACGCTTGGCTGCTTAAAGAACTCAATTAAGTGATAAAGTGCAATGAGTGGGACGCACCCAAAAACTCAAAAAGACTCAAGCGACGAAATCTGTGTAATGTAATTAATTTATGCTTGATGTAACATAACAGAGTGAAGAAGAAAATCGACCAAATGTAAATGATATGCTTGTATGTTTGTATGTGTGTGTGTAAAGTGCATGTAAACACAACATTAAATGCACAATTGAGACTAAGAAAACGTAAGTTTTCCTTATAAGAGTTAAATATGCTAAATAATTGAATTGTATATCGATCCCCAATTCAGTTACAGTTAAGGTTAAATGCACTGTCAACTCCTCCAGAGTTAATAAAGCTTATTCAAAGGCAAAGCTATGTCTCAGGAAATTGATATAGGTGCTGGCTCTTGCCTCTCACCGATCCCATATAACTTCAGACACTCCGATTCCAATCGGCTGCACTGCATCAATCTTTGCGGATAACACTGCTATATTATCTTCTGGTAGTCTGGGTTCCGAAATTACAACAAACCTTAGCCAAGCATTTGATACACAGAACAAGCAAAGCGATTTACCTACCAAGAACTCATATCAGATTAAACCAAGTGGATGTAAAATGGAAACAAATTAACCTTTAATGAACACGCCCGTCAAGTCAGGCACAAAATAAATCTCATAACTCGCTCTCTTTACCCTTTCATAAGTAGAAACTCCAAACTGAGCTTAAAACTGTACTATTCTAGGGGCGGTGAGACTCGAACGTCTCCACAATAATTTTGAAAATAGATGTTTGTAATCAAGCATAATAAATGAATGAATGAATGAATGAGCATTAACTTTGGAGATTTGATCATTTTTCAACTCTTCACAACTCAATCTACCACAATCTAACGAATGACACAAATTAAATATCTAAAATTTGTATATATCCCCCCTCCCTTTACCACACTCTCCTACCACCACATCATTTCATAGTAACCGCCGCCTCAAATCCCCCATATATACTCTGAGGTTACTTCTCTTAAACAAAATTTGATAACCACAAGTACAAGCAAAAAGCATTTCCAACTTACTTTTGCGCACAGGTAAAGAAATCCTGGCCCATGTACACCACCATCTCCAGGGGGAGGGGGTTGTGGAGCAAAAGCAAAAAAAAAAACACAATGAACATTTCCCTACTACATATAGCACTCTCGTTTACATGAAAAACTTTTACCTTATGTGTAAATCTATTTGTTAGGCAATGAAACTTTTCAAGTTTTATGATATAAAACTGATGGATGGATGAATGGATGGATGGATAGAGGAATGAATGGATGATACAACAGCATCAAAACATAGTCAAATGCATTAGGAAACTATTAAAGTAAAATTTTTACTAAAATTTGAGACCAGATCTGAATGACCTGTAGATATTAAAAACTCTTCAGTTCAGTATGTAATGACCTCAATGTCCCCCTATTTTTCTATATCAATCAAATAGGTAACATTCAAATGAGATTAATAGATTTCTTTAATTGCTAATTGATTCATAAATTGATGTAGAAGACAAAAACAACAACAAAAATCAAATGAAATGAAAATATAATATCAATAAATTTTGGACAATGCAACAAACAAAATCTGCATTTTCAGTTTGCAGTTTGTGCAAATAATTGCGCTTGATTGGAGAAACAAGTGCAAACTGGGGGAAAATTGGGGGAAAATTGTGGAAAACTGCATACAGAAACCCAATTGCTGTGGCTAACACTCAAGAATCTTTTAGACGACAATTTTTGGGCCCCGTATGGCTGCCAAGCAATTAAACGCATTGTATGGCATTTCAGCTTGATTTGATTTGAATTTTTGGCCAAAAACGGCAAACAAACAGACACACACACACAGACACACAAACACACATACATAAGTAATAAAGAAAGAAAAATGTTTGTCAAATAGAGCAAAGTTTTCTGATTTAGGATAAAACAAAACGATTCTTCAATACCCTCACACAAAAAAGCAAAAATGAATTAGAATTGGAAAAATCTTTGACTAATACACACTATACATCGTTTATACTCTCAGTAAACAAATATGATGAAAAGTTTTTAGAGGAAAATTGTTTAGAAGAGCATTTTTGAGGTCAAAGTGCATTTTGTAGCTAAAAAGTCCTTGCGTCATAAAGGAAAGCCACATTCAAAAACCCAGCAGGAAGTGTTGTAATTCGCACTTTACCACACGCAGATACAAACATACACACACACACACTCACACACACAGAGACAGATAGACATAAACGCATACATCCATAAATGTGGCCAACATGTCGTATACTTCATATCCAAAAACATAAAACCCTAGCCCCCCAAAAAAGGTTATATCGGGGTCGGGTCACAAGAAGCAGGGAAGCAGAGGGAGGGTGGGTGGCTTATCTACGCACAAAATTCTGCTGGCTATGACACCGCCCCCGCCCCCGTCCCTGCTCCACCCCTCATTCTACTCTACACAACTCTGTCTCTTTTGCCGCTTCGGTTTTAATTGTGGTTTGTGTGTGAAAATATGGAGCAAATATTGTGTGAGATTTTATGAGCCGCCTCCTGATGATGTTATGTAATCTGCCAACAAAATATTCCGTTTGCAATTAAAAACATTTGCAAGCCGTTTATTCTCGCTTAGATCGAAGGATATAGGATATGCAGAGGGGGTGGGCAGCAGGCACTGAAGTTTTTGGATCTGAAGCTGCAGCAGCTTTTGGGCTGACCAATTTTGTGTATTGTCGGTCGGCGGGCTTTACGAAAAACCATTTATTGGAATTTTTATGGCCACCCACAGACCGAGTGGGTGGAGCAGTGTGTTTTCGGGCGGCTTGCCAGCAAATTGGTTTATGAATATTAAAAACGATTTTTAGATTGTTAATATTTTTTGTTTCTCCCCGTCCCTAGTCTCCAATTGCCAACTTGTCTGTGTTTTTTGTTTAGTTAATTAAGTGCAAACGAAATCGAAAATAAACGAAAATGATTTTGAAAAAGTAAACTAGAACTAGGCAAATAAAACCAATATAAGACTAATTGAATTTCGATGTAAACTCCAAAAGAAAGAAGGAGAAGGCAAAGGGAAGAAAGAACAAACAATTTTGGAAATTAATTAATAAAATTTGCGTAGACCGTAAAAATCTACAAACACACAAACAAAACCGGTCGGGCCTTTTGAAGAAGTCTTCTTCTTTTTTTTTTTCTTTTGCTGGTCAAGAAGTTTAGGCACATGCATATGTATGCGTGTGTGTGTGTGTGTGTGTGTGCGTGTGTGTTTGGTTCACCCTTAAGGACGAAACTGATTTGAAAGCCAAACCCAAAAGCAAATACTTCAATAAACGAAATTAAATATTTGTATATAAAATGAAAATTTAGCCAGACTCGAAAATTGTTGAAAGTGCAAAAGGGAAAAAGAAAGAGAGACAGCTAAAGAGAGAGAGAGAGAGAGAGAGAGAGAGATAAAGGCAAAAAGAATCAAACATATTTCTACAACAATAAATTAAATAATTGCCAAATAGATTTTACCGCAAACGATTTTGTTACAAAAATATTTACAATAAACGAAACGAAACAAAATAAATGAAAACAAAAAAAATATTCATGGATTTTTCTTCTTCTACAAAAGATAATTCATTTTTGCTCGACTTTTTAATAAACATTTTAAAATTATTATCATTAAATTTGATTGTTTGGTTTCCTCGTTGATCATTAAGTTTAGTTACTTGGGTTAAGTTTTTGTTTATTGTTAGTTTCTATGATTTATTTACTTCCATTTTCGGATTTTACTGATTTACTGATTTCGTTTTGGTCAGAGTGGAAAAACTTTATCGAGATATACGAGCTAAATTGTATGTCAAATATTTCTCTACGAAAATTGTTTGACTTTTGGCCCCAAAAATTTGAGTCCTTGCTCCCTTCGTCACACTTCTGTCGTCCCAATTTGCCGACGTTGCTCATTAGGCATTAATTAGGCATTTGTAACCTTCAAGTCTTAGAATGACCTTTGTTCAAAGTTTTGGTTTTTTTTTCTCTCTCTCTCGTTCGTTTGCTTGGTGGACGCGAACCAAGCCGTAGACGAAGACGAGACCCTCAAGCATAAAGCCAACACCTTTTTGATGTTTTGGCCCCCATGGGTAAATGTTGAATCAAACTAATTAGGCGCAAACTTAATTAATATTTCATGAATTATTTGCCCCTTTTGTTTCATGAAGAAGAATATCGAAATTTGAATTTTTCGGGCAACGACGATGTTAAAGTGACGGGCCTGACGCGCTCATCATGCTAACATTTCCTTCAGTCAACGCAATAAAGATAATTTTACTTCATATACAGGGTGATTTCGTCAGGGGATTTACTGATTGGAGAAAAGATTATAAGGAATCAAGTCAACAGGGGGCTAGAGTGTGAACTGATAGGAACCCTAGCTTTAAGGACTTTTGCAGCTCATTATGCTCTTTAGATCGTTTGGGAAGCAATAATATATATTAAACAGATCAATTGAACTTCTTCTTATATAATATAATATCACCCTATATTTTGGCCAAAAATTTAACTTTATTTGCTTCATTTTTTTCTTGTTCTCTCTTATCTGATAAACTTGTCGCTAGGCGAAGAGCCACAGACCAACTAAGAAAAAGAGAGAGAGAGGAGGAGGGGAAAGAATGTCGGGCACTTTTTATGCCTACAATTCAAATCATAAAAATGTAAAATGGTAAGGTGAGACGTCAGGTAAAAAAACAAGCAAAAAAAAAGTTTTCTTTCTAATGTTTATTGGTAAAACTTTTGCATTTTTTACAACTTTTACAAAAGTTGGGCTCGTAATTCCCCCTCCGTCTACCTCTCGTTTTCCCTCTTGTCTGCTGTATGCGTGCAGGTTGCCTAGGCCCTAGACTCTTGGTCATTTTAAAGTTTAAATTATCCTAGAGATATAGTCACAACTTTAGGCTCATTTCATTGTCTGAGTGCCATGGAATCTCAACGATTGTCAGCACATTAGATACTTATATATATGTATGTGTGTATGTGTGTGTGTGTGTATATTCCAAGAATGGTAAACTTTTATCGCTTCAATTTGGTTTTTGTTTTCTTTCTTCTTACATTCGCTCTACCTCCTCTTCGCTTTCTACTCTCAGTTGTTGAGTTGTTGTCCTTGGCAATTTTCATTGTTGTAAAAAAAAAAGGAAAAAAAAATTTGCTCTTAATATTAATTTGTTTATTTAAATTTGTCTGGACGACTCTATGGCACTTTATTTTCCTCTCTTTCTCGATTATGCAAATGAGTTTTGTATGCAAGATATGAATGTTTTTTACTTACAAGTTTCTCTTATCTTTATTAGGGGGAGCAAGGGGGATGTTTCATTCACATAGATGCCACTTACCTGAAATGAAAGAAAGTGTAGAAACCAATGAAATGAATATATATTTCTATTATGTACAAATTAATATGAAACACAATTTTAGAAACTGTTAAGATTTCTTAATATATTAACACTAAATTGGACAGGGATTCAAGTCTCCCTCTCTCTCTCTTTCTTTCTACCAAATATTCTTCAAGACTTCCCTGGCAATATTTAGCTGTAATTCTCTCTTTTCCATGCCTTTTCTTCTTCGTTCTCATGCATACATACGTAAAGCAGATGAAATGGATGCGCAAAGAACTCACACACACCGACACGTGCGCCACCCAGTGGAGCGGTAGGGCTGCGCCGGCGCCGATAATGGCGAAACTTACCATTTAATATTTATTTGTATACCTATGAGTGTATACATAGCAGCAGCGCCTGCACTAATACTAATAATTCTACTAATAAAACTAATAAAACTTTATCACAAATCTAAAAAGAACTAATACACTTTAATAAATATTTAAAAGTTACAGCAATAAAAAGAAACAATACAAATAATCGATAAGGTAAAAGCTGGCCACTCAAAATGAGCCCCGAGTTATCAATGAGCAATAATATCGATAGGCAAAGTATTCTTTTGTCTTTCAAATTGAAATTTCAATTAATACTAGGAACTTTCATTTTTTTTAGAAATCAGAAGACTCAAAAGAAACGTCAAGTAAAAACATTTCAAATTTGATTGAGCATTACAAATTTGTTTCTTTTATGATGTAAAATGCTTTTCAAAGTCAATTAACCACTTATGTAACTAACTAAAACTATTTCAATTTTTAAGCAAATAGATAAGATTACTTAATCATAATGAATAAGTACCTACCAAAAGGTTTCAAATGAAGGCTTTGTCTCCAACAACAGCAACAACACCTATATAGCAGAACTTAGTCGATCCAAACTAAAATTGACCTTTTACTTAGTATTCAAAAGAAATGTTGACCTTTATTTAGTTTGTCAAGGATCCATGGGTTATTCAATGGTTAACCACAGTCTTTGAACTTCCACTTAGTTTCATCTCCCTCTCTCTAACTTTCTTCCTATATTGAAATAGTTTCTTAAAGCAAAAGAAGGACCTTCAGCAAATTTCTTCGTTTAACTTCAACCCATGCAAAAAAAAAAATAAAGAAAAAAAAACCTCCACCCTCTAACCCAAAAAAAGAAAATTCTTAACCATTTTCTGACCGCCACCTCTAACCTAAACCATATACAAATCTAGTAAAATGGTGAAATGTCAGTTTCAATGATTTATGCTTTTTTCTTCATCGCCCATGGACCATTTGGAATTTTTTGGCAGGCCTCTTGGTTACCAACCAGTTTCCTGGGAGTCCTTCCTCCACCCAGCCATCACCAAACTGCGTGGCAACCAAGTAAATGGAGTTCTGCTCTGTTGCCTTCTACCCCGAGACAGAACCCAATCCCTGGCCATGCTTATCCTAATTTCTAATCTAATATTTTTACGTACGCAAAAAGGAGAAAAAAATACAACAAGAAAATAAAGGAGAAACAACAGCAACAACACCAAGACGAAAAGTAAAGGAAATTCTTTGCCTTGTCTACTTCTGGGTATGATTTACTTTTGTGGTTTCTGTTTTTTGGTGCGTTTAACCGCAAATATTTAATGGTTTTATTTTTGCCCTCAGCTGCGATTCATTTGTACACACATATCTCTTTTGCTTCGTCTCTCTCTGGGTGTGTGTGTGTGTGTGTGTGTGTGTGTGTGTGTGTGGTTTTGGCATATTTATTAGTTGACCCAGAATTTGTACATAGACGGTCCAAGGTTAAGCCCCATGGTGACTGATGACCATGATCTTATTCCTCTTCTTCTACCTCCTTCAACCTCAAATGACTTAACTTGTTTCCACGGAGCCTTCACGAAGCTCTTCTTCGTTCACCTTATTTTCTTGAATAAAAGTCTGCAATCCCATTGTATCGATGATCAGTACAAAATGAATGGCATTAAGCAGAAAACCAAATGAACCCAAACACATGCAATAGAAGGTACTCAAGCTGCTCCACCATAACATCCAGACAAGTGTCACCACATAGGCCAAAAGGCATTGAAATATGAAAAAATTCCATGTCAATATGAAGGCCAATGGAAAACTGCAATAACGATGCTAACGAAAAAAGGATCATAAACTATATGAAAGAATGAATAAAGTTTAGATATAGAAACCTGTGTAAATGCTGGTATCAGGATAAATGTATTGATTATTAGATTTTTAATCCATATATCTTTTAGAAAATCGCCCACCAAAACAGGCACTTCCGAATTGGCAATATTGTCACCATTAGCATTTGCTAAAAACAAAAACACAAATTATTCCGAAATCCATTATAGGTAGGGAGTATACGAAACATACCTTCCAGAGCGTCACTTCCACATTGGATCAAATGAAACAACAGTGAATTATAGATAAACAAAAGTATGGGCGAGGTACAAATCATTTTGGAATTATATATAAATATAAAGCATTTACTTTGACTTGACAGCAAACTTAATAACTGCTATGCCAAATAAATTTTACATACATATTTAAGAAAGCGAATCCTTAAACCGTTAACAGATACCCTCCCCCCCACCCACCGCACTTCGCTACACACAAAATCCAAATCACGCACAAAAACACGCAAAAACTAAGCCCACATAAATCATTTTGCAATTGAATGCGAACGACGCTGACGGACGCCTCGAACGGGAAGGACGAAGGAACGACGAATGGATAGCCAGTCGGACAAATGGAGGAGGAATGAAGCAATGGTGAAAAAACGGGAAAAGAGCATACTAAAGTGTGGTGAAAGGCTTCGTATAGGCTATGACCGGACCAGGAACCCGTTACTAAAAGTCACTCAGTCGACTGCAGATGAGAGGCATTTTTTTCGTTGTTGAATTGATGGCTGGAATCTACCTAAGAATTGGGTCAAAAACTGAGTTGTTGCTGTTGTTGCACGCTAATCGACTTAAATTTGTGGCAACACGCCCGTTTAATCAGTTTACGGCCACACAAGCCTTGGGGCGTACAAAAATAAACAGGCATTTACATTCAACTGAACATGTTTCAAACTTAAACGCCAAAATAAACACAGTTCAAACTAAGCGGCTAAAAAAGCAACTGTCTGGCAACGCCATAATCCATAGAAATGGCTTTTTCCAACACATTTTATTAATCCATCATTTATTGGCTGAAAATAGCTAGATTTAGCTTGAAATGTTGTTTCGGTCACACTAGCATTAAGTCGAGAGGCATTTTGACTTAAGTTGGCAGCTCCAAAAGTCACAATTCTCAATTTGTAATTTATACAATTCGAAATTATATTATTATCTCTATTTTTTTCACCAGAAACAAATGTCTCTGTTAAAGTTACTGCGTACACGTTCTTTGGTACCCCATCGCCAACTGGGTAATGTGACCAAATCGAAATACGATTTTGATTTAATTGTCCTTGGCGGTGGCTCTGGCGGTTTGGCCTGCGCCAAGGAAGCTGTCGACCATGGTGCACGTGTCTTGTGCTTTGACTATGTGGAACCCACACCAGTAGGCACCAAGTGGGGAGTCGGCGGCACTTGTGTGAATGTTGGCTGCATTCCGAAGAAACTAATGCATCAGGCATCTCTGCTGGGCGAGGCTGTACACGAAGCTGTGGCATATGGTTGGAATGTCAACGATCAGAATATCAAACCCGATTGGCAAAAACTAGTCAAATCGGTGCAGAATCATATCAAATCGGTCAATTGGGTCACTCGAGTGGATTTGCGGGACCGAAAGGTTGAGTATCTCAACTCGAAGGGGGCCTTCTGGGATGACCATACCATTCAGTTTGTTCCCAAACATGGCAGGGGAACTAAAGTGACATCGGAATATATAGTGGTAGCTGTTGGTGGACGACCACGTTATCCAGATATACCGGGAGCCAAAGAGTTTGGCATTACCAGCGATGATATCTTTAGCTATGACAAAGAACCTGGACGCACTTTGGTTGTGGGTGCCGGCTATGTGGGCTTGGAGTGTGCTTGTTTCCTCAAGGGTTTGGGCTATGATCCCACCGTTATGGTACGTTCCATAGTGTTGCGCGGTTTCGATCGTCAGATGTCCAACCTTTTGGCAGCCATGATGACAGAACGCGACATTAACTTCCTTCACACATGCATTCCCGACTCCGTGGAGCGTCAAACGGATGGTCGCTTGTTGGTCAAGTATCACAATACGACCACCCAAGCCGAAGGTAGTGATGTCTTCGACACAGTTCTTTGGGCCATCGGACGTAAGGGTCTAATTGAGGATCTCAATCTTCAGGCTGCTGGCGTTAAGACCCAGAACGATAAGATTGTTGTCGATGCCAGTGAGGCCACAAATGTTCCGCATATTTTCGCTGTCGGCGATATAATACATGGCCGACCCGAATTGACTCCAGTTGCCATACTGGCTGGCCGTCTATTGGCCCGCCGTCTCTTTGCTGGCTCTGAGGAACGCATGGATTATAGTGATGTGGCTACCACAGTGTTTACCCCCTTGGAATACTCTTGTGTCGGCATGTCCGAGGAACAGGCCATAGAAACGCATGGTGTGGATAATATTGAGGTACTGCATGGTTATTATAAGCCCACAGAGTTCTTTATACCACAGAAGAGTGTGCGTTATTGTTACCTCAAAGCTGTGGCCGAAATCAATGGCGATCAAAAGATCTTGGGTCTTCACTACATGGGACCAGTGGCTGGTGAGGTTATTCAGGGCTTTGCAGCAGCCTTGAAATCTGGTCTCACATTGAAAACCCTACGTAATACAGTGGGCATACATCCAACTACGGCTGAGGAGTTCACAAGGCTATCGATCACAAAGCGTTCGGGACGTGATCCAACACCAGCTTCGTGTTGCAGTTAATCACAGTTAAATCACAATCCACAAATTATTAATAAACATAATTTTCATGTAATTGATATGAGCTGTTCTTGCTAGTTTCATTCACTCACTTTCCATGCTGTTACTTTTCGAAGGACATTTCACGGTCAAACGGCCGAAGGACCACATCATTACCCATGCCTGCCAGGGCAACAAACACTTTTGTTCACCCTAAGGACACACAAACGCACGCTCATATAGATGGCACTAAAGAACACATCTCCATGTCGACAATGAACATGCAATGGCTCTACATTTTTGGGCTGTCCAGCCGACTGCACAATGTCCACCTCCCTGACATGCTGTCTAATTGTCCATCTGTTCTTTCCATCGCCTGCACTGGGGACAGACATACATAAAGACGAAAAAAAGGAGGGGGGAGAAACTAAACTCAAACTGACAATTTTTGCACAAAACGAAGACTAATTGTTTGGCACTTGACTAACACTTCACGCACTGCTTGAGAGACAGGGCGAAAGAAAGAGTGGGTGAACATGCCCATCACCCACACAACGGACCTTTGTGTCGTCCTTTCTACCAAGAAGTGTGTGGTACACGTTCTGCTGATTTGACATTTCAATATAAATGACATTGGGAAACAGCAGCGCAACATTTTTGACATATGAAGTTTTAATTTATGAAGTTCATGGTGCAAGAAAAAAATATGAAGCAGTAGAGAAAAACTGAGAAAAAGTTTTTGCTTCCTTTTTCTTTTCTTTTTTTCTTTGCGCTTCCGCTTATCTGTGACCCAGAATCTTTGGACCTGGCGCCACACACACACACACACACACTCTCTACTTCACGGGGGAGGTAACTAAAGCGCGCAGAATTTTGATTAATGCTTACTTCCGATTTGCATAAATCTTGCTTTAGTATTTTGCTTTTCTCAGTCTTTTTTTTCGTTGCTTTGAGCCGCTTTTGTTATCAATTATTTTTTTATTGCTGTCCCTATAGACCCAGGGACGAAACGACCCACCCACAAGTCACACCGTATGCTAGCTAACTGCCACTATTCTCCCTGGCCAAATTGTTTGCCTCGAATGTTATTTATACGTTTGTTTGTGCTGGTCAGTGTAGAGAAGGATCTTTTCATTTTTCAAAATCGGGTCAAGGCAGTGTTGTGCAGTGCAGTGTAATGTAATGTATGTAGGTGCTGCAGCTCTTCACCATAACTTTTCGATTAGCTTTGCCAACTCATTTAACAAATGGTTTGGCTGACAGTAAGAAAATATAACAAATTTACTTGTAGAAATCGACCAAAAGACTCGAAAGAATAGTGCAAAGTGAACTCTTTCGCTCTCTCGCTCGACGTAGTTTTCATTGCAACACCTTTAGAATCATAAATTGTGACCTGGCACAACTCTTTCCAGGAATAGCAAAAGTAAAACCGAGACAGACCGAGTGCGAGGGATAGGGCAAAAGTTTTGTTAACCCCCCACATCAACCCATTTTTGGATTGTCCGCCCACTTTTCGAAAAGTTTTTGGTAGTAAGTTAAAGCACCCGCGGGTAATTCGATAAAGCGTAAAATTTTGCACTTAAACTATTTTCATCTTGTGCTTCTTCCGTGCTACTTCATCTCTATCCAGAAAACAAAAAAAAAAAAAAAAAGAGGAGAAGAAACCTCCTTTGCTCCTCCGCATTCATCCTTCTTGTTTAGCCGGTTCGTGGCATTTTGGCAATTGCATTGTAGTTGTTATTATTGTTCTTTTTGGTTGACCTATGTAAGAGGGTTTTGAATTACAATACAAAAGTTTTTGTCTGATTGCGTGTCCAAGTGGCTTGAAAATGAAAATAAAGTACCCAGAGCTCATCTGTACAGAAGAGAAGAGTCATTGCTCATGCTTGCTGCTTCAAGGAGGAGAAGGATGCGGCATGGAGAATGTTGGCTAAGATGAGCGGCAGCCAACTTGATTGAGTGTGATAAAGTGTACAGGGGATATATGGAAAAGGAAATGAATCGGAAATTTTAGAAATAGAAAGGAATTGGCAAGTAATTTCACATAAGGAAAATAAAAAAAGGATCTGTCTCGTCTTGGACTTTTACCTAAAGACTATATATAAATTCTGTTACATACAAATTATAAATTTCAATAGACCCTAATTGACCTATATGTCTCAAACTAGAAGAGAGGAGTTTCCAAATTGTCCCAAAAGTGGGCGTAATAGACGATTCATTATAAAGGAAAGCTATACAAAATTAAAGATCTGACAGAGAAGAGGCTTTCACTTTGAATTCCCTTATACTGTTTACATGGACGTCTTAAGGGGGAAGCCTAGACACTAGCCGAAATATCGATCACTCATATAATTTTCGACTTTTTGCGGTTCTTTTTATGCCCAATTCAGTGTTCGAAATTGTCGCATAATTTGGTTAAAGTTGTGTAAAAGTCAATAAGAAAAATCATATAAATTTTGTTAACCTTAGACCGACATTTTTTGTCTAATCATAGTCGATTAAATAAGCAAAATCAACCTGAATCCTAGTTAGTTTAGGCAAACTTTGGCTTTAATAGTCTATACAATGTCAGTTTAGTCATTAACTGAAATATCGTTTCATTTGCCTTTTGTGATGATTGTATCAAATGTTTGCAATTAGCGAATAAAACAAAGGTCAGCATAGCTTTTTAGCCGCACAAAATGAAGACTTAACTAAGTTAAAAATCTCATTTAAATTAATCGCCATTGAGGATACTTGTGTTAGTATATACAATCGTTTTGCCGCTGTCCTGATGTTTTCTTGTCCTGTTGCTCCACTAAGTGCTGTGTCCTGTGTGTCCTGACTGGCCATAGCCTGACATCCTCCTGTGTGCGCTCATCAACGCATTACAAACAATTCCACTTTAGGCACGCTAACCTCAGCCAAGCTTGTGGTTGCATGAAAACAAGAGAAGGAGAGAGAGGGCGAGTGGGTGAATCACCCGCATATATCTATCTACCTAGCCAATGAATGAATGAATGTTGAAATGGAGAAGCTTAAGTCTTGTTTAGCAATTTGGAATTTTTAAATCCTATTAAATTTGCAATCACCGTTTGATTTGTGTTTGCTGTAGCTTCTATTACTGCTGTTTTTACTCCTTGTTTGTCCATTGTCCTAGAGTGAGACACTCTGTTGGACACGTTCGTTCAATCTACGAATTCAAGTCAAAGGGCTTTCAATGATTCAATAGTTTAATTTCGAATTTCCAAGCAAATAAACAAAATGTATACATGTATTGCATAGACAAAGTATCTACTAGAATATACATTGAGATATATCTACATACATACAAGCATGAGATAGAAAAGAGATAGACTATACATACATACATTGGTATGTATATACATACATATATTGCTTTCTATTTAGTTTAGTTATTAAATGTATCCATTTCCATTTACCAAATTACGCCACAATCACAATTGTTGTTCTTGTCTATCCATTTGTCCCTGACGTCTGTCTAACTGTCGGTTCTTATTTGCCTATTTTACCAAAAACCCTTCACCATCGTTTCCACTCCTCCTTCCACCCTCCTTTCCATTTGCCATTGTTTAGAAATTCTGCTCACAAATGCCCACAAATACAACTTTATCCTATAGATACATATGTAGGTATATATTCTCTGCATCCTCGCTCTATTTTGATCTTTCTCCTCCATGTCTCTGCATGTGTAATTACATAAAAGTTGATAATGTGTTGATTATTTGAGGTATTTATGCAATTTGAGTTCTTCAGTTTTGTCTGTAATTATTTAATTGCATTTACAGCTTTTATTGTCTAAAGATTTTTGTGTGTGCAGCCTTTTATCATTTTATCCATGCTCAAGCAAATGTATAGCGATGTCTATGTATATGTATGTAGAGATAAATACATATGTCTCAAGTCAAAGGGAAAATATTTTTGATGTGTTGATTGCATTTTTGAGTTTGATTGATAATAATTGATTTTATGTATTGGTCAATTTCTGTGGACATTAATTGATTACTTGGTTACCAACAACCACAACAACAACAACAAGCGTTTCAATATAATTGTTAATTGAATTTTCTCTGATTTCAAAAAGATTTAATTTCAACCGTTTAACTATGTACCTTAGCATATGTGTATGTGTGTGTGGTGTGTGTGTGTACTTGTGCGTATATGTATGTATGTATGTTTGTCGTAATTTAATTTCATAAAAAGCAATTGTATTCGTCGACTAAGTTCACAAGACCAATTCCATTGCAGGAACCAAACTCTCTCTACCATTCTAAGGATTCTCCTTCTTGTCATTCGCCATATCGCATCAACTGCGCCAACTCAAAAGCCTCGACAAACTTTGCTTGGCATTCACAAAATGACAAAACGATGTGGCCAAAAAGGAATGAAAGGGAAAGAACTCAACTAACCAACCAACCAACCAGTCAGCCAGCCAGCCAGCCAGCCAGCCACGACTGTGTACCTATTCTAGTGAGGAGTTCATCGGTTAAAAATCTATGAAACACATAATACAAAATGTATCAAAATCTAATTTAACAGAGAGAAATACATAGCAACAGATTTGAAAGTCCACTAATGGACTAGAATACTTTGCCTTGAACCCTTTCCAATTTAATGGATTCCAATAAAACTTTAGTTTGAACCAATTTTCTATTTATTCCACTTATTGGTATAGTAATAGGAATAAACAAGAATCAAGAAGTGGACCCACTTCAAAAACGAAAATAATAGATCCTTTTTTTTTTTTGTTTCTTGATTTTTTGTTAGTTGTCTTCTCTACCAGATCCAAAAAAAAAAGGGATAACTTTTTTGACTAAATGTCAATTAAATGGAATTAGTTTGAATTCCAGTTGAATTGACCAAGTTGAAATTGGGTTTTAGTTTATATTGAGACAAGTCTTCAATGGAATATCACATGGAAATTAATTTCTATTTTGGTGTCACCTCTAGAAAGGACGCGTGTGGTTGAGTATTTTATTTTTTAATGCCAACGCCAAAAGGGATAGGAAACGAAAGAGAGAGAGGGAGATAGAGAAAGAGAGAGCGAGAGGTAGATAGAGATGGCAAGAGACAGAGACAACAGATGTGGAAGTATTTTCATTGTCTTGTTTGCCAACGTTGAGAGTCGTTGCATATTTGACATTGGACTTGCTGTGTGTGTGTGTGTGTGTGTGTGTGTGTGTGTGTGTGTGTGCCAGCCAAAACATCACAAAATGGTTGGCAACACTGGCAGACAACGAGGACCGGCCGGCAAACACACACACACACACATAATTGCGCATATTTACGTTGCTTTCTTTTGGTTTTTTTTTTTAAATATATATTTTTATATGCAATTCTTTCTTTTTTTGTTGTTGGCTGAAGTCAACACGCCGACTGTGTGTGTGTGTGTGCGTGTGCAACGTGTGTGGCCAAATACAATGAAAAATACTCACATCATTTATGCACAAACGTTGCCAACTTTTGCACACATACAGACACAGAGGCAGAAAGGGAAAAGTCGAGTCGAGTGGCATTGAGATGAGTCGCGACCACTGCCGTTTTCGTGAGGCAAAAGCAGATAACTCCAGCTCAAGCCTAACCGCAAAAAACAGGAAGATCCTTACACACACATACACAGACAGAGCGAGCGAGCGAAAGGGGAGAGAAAGAGAGGCAAACACACACACACACACACACACATGGCTCACAGGATAAAAAAGAATTCGCGTTTTAAGCATTTTCAAATTAAATTAAAATTGCAGTTACAACTGCAGAACAAGTAGAGAAAACGTTTGTAATGTACGTTTCCTTACTACCGCTCCCCCCCTAGCCCCCTCTCCAAAAAAAAACCCCCTGTAGTCGCCCCTTTTGGCCGCCACAAAACGGCTAGAAAAATGCCAAAAGCCGCCTTTGAAGTCTTAGCTCCTTTTGATTATGAGAGTCTCTCGTCCTTTTACCCCCTCCTTCTCTCTTAGCCATTCTGTTGATGATTGAAAGGAGAGAGATTTCGGGGCCGGGGGGAGCAAGAAAAAGCTGCGGTAGACAAAAAAAGGAGACACAAAACAACGCTATAATAAAAAGTTAAGTGAGTTGGTGGATTGAGGGTGATGTAGAAAAATAGAATAGAAGTTGCATTTGCAAGTTTTATTTTTTCTCTTTTTTTTTTTTTTGCTTCTTGTTGGCAAAAGGTTTTAACTGAAATATGGTTATCAAAGAGAGAAAAGCCAAGAAAATGGCAAATAAAGCTCTTTTGTATATAAATAAGAAAAAATAGTTGAGGCAAGTTTGTTTTCCTCTTATCAGAGAGCAAAGATAGTGATTAAGAAGTAATAAAAGAGATAGATATAGACTTACTTTATTCTATTTGATTTTAACTAGGTGACCTCTTTGCTTGCGTAACATCGGGATAGAAAAAATTTAAATTTCCTCCAAGGTTTTACGACTTCTCCTACAAACTACACCCGACCACTCTTAAGCTGATTTCCTTCCCATCACCAAAATTTTATTTCTTTCCTTATTTATTCATTGTTCCCTTAGATTAGTTTTTTGTTCATCAGCTTTTTACCATAATCTAGTTTCATATTTTCCATAAGTTTAAAAAATCTTCTTCAGAACAAAGTTTGATTTATCGTTTATAGTTTTACTTAGTTCTTAATTCGATTCTTCGTGTTAATTTTCGTTAATTTATTATTGATTAATTTTATCATTTCTGCTATTTCGCACTTTCTTATTTATTTCATTCTGATTTCTTAATCTGTTTTTCGATTTTTTCATTTATAATTTTTTCTACTGTCTTTTTGGAATTTGTATTTGATTTATTATTGTTTTCTGTTTCTCTCTTCTGGTGTTGACTTCATTTTCCGTTCCTTTGGCCCTTCTCTCCATGATAATTTGTTTAAACTTATTTCTCGTTCTCTTTTTGCAAATTTTAGAAAAGTGCTTTAATTGCATTTTTACTTACTAAGTAGATTTCTTGTCAAGCTCACTCTCTCTTTCGTAATAATGTGCCAATTAAGTGTATTTGCCTCCTCCTCGTCCTCTCTCACTCTCTCTTTCTCTCTTTCTGTGTCTCCTTCCACCACATTCATCGAATCCTACACTCTTTCTGTATCAGTCGTAGTACATTGAATTACCGGTCGCCAATTATCGCAATGTACCATAAAATACACATACACACATACAAACAAACAAACAAACGTACACAAGGTAGACAGAATCACACACACACACACAAATATATATAGATATAAAGGAACAAATGAGCGCATTTGAAAACATTACCGCGTTGGGGCACAGAAACATCAACAAAAACAAAGCAAAAAGCAAAGTAATAAAAATGTTACAGAAAGGCAAAAGCCCCCTATTTGGTGTGTGTGTGCGCGGCGGAGGGCGGCGGGGCGGAGTTTTAAAAATTGCACAACATGACAGCAAAATGCATATTATGCATAATTAACTGTTTATGCGAATGAGTGACAGGCGAAAGGACGTGGATGCCAAGAGAATCAAGCAGCAAAAACAAGCCACAGAAGGAGCAGCATCGTATCAACAGTAGCACCAAAGAGTATAGAAGAGTATAGGAGAGCGGCTAATGGGATGAGCAGGGGCCAGCGCCTATGATGATGATGTTGATGATGCTGATGATGATTACATTTGTTGAAAGTGAAACAATGCCAAGCTCGGTCGAAGGGAAATGAACGGACGATGAGCTGGGTGCGACTACTGCTAATTTAGACGTTGCCTGTCATTTACCCCTTACCCCTTTCCCCCAACCCCCTCCCCATCAATCTTCAATCCCCCGTCTACAATTTGTTCACTGTGGCTTTTAATAATTCACACCCCGCTCAGGACAAAACAACAAAAAAAAAAAAAACCAAACCAGGCGATGATGAAGAAAAAAAATGGGTTAAAAATGCAGGCAAAAGCAAAAACAACAAAAATGAAAGAAATGGAAAGAAATGAGAAGCAGGAAACAAAAAAAACAAAACCAACGAAACACCAACAACATGTGTAGGATGAACCGACCGAGTAGGAGCAGGAGCAGGAGCAGACACGAGGCCAGTCTGTGAGGGCGTGGTATGGCTTTGCCTTTGTCATCAGGACTAACATTGCTTTCACTTCGCATGCCGTCAATTTGACATGTTTACCATGTGTCTGGGGTTCCTGCTCATATAACAAAAGGCATCTCATACCGTCCACAGAGAGGGAGCTTCAGGGGAGGGGCTGGACGAGGGGGCTTAGCGTGGAGCAAAAGTGTAGCATACATTCCAGCATGTTGCGAGTCCACAGTCTGAGCAAAACTTTGTCCTTTTTTTTTTTATTTTTAAGATTTTCTCTTTCTGGATTTCACTTTTGGAGATTTTTTTTTTTTTTTTTTTTTTTTTTTGTTCTTTGGTCACAGATTTGATGAGATGACAAGAATCATCAGTGTCCATAGTTTGGCAGTCAGCTGCCAGGTTTCGATAAGATAAAAAGCCAAGCAAATTCGATCGGATTTCAAGATTTTACATAGCAAGAATGCTTTCTCTTAATGGATTAAACAAAAGATAATATTATTGAATAGGTCATGGACTAACAACCAAGAAATTCACACTATCTATAGTTAGACAGACTAGAGAGAGAGAGAGAGAGAGAGAGAGAGAGAGAGAGAGAGAGAGAGAGAGAGAGAGAGACTAGTAGTTTATTGATAAATTGTGTTCAATACTTTTTGGTAAATATCATATTAATTTAACAAAAAATACTATTAAATGCATTTGAATATATTTTTTGTTTCTGTTTGTTTTTGCTTTTGTTTTCAAACTGCAGGCCCACATCAATTAATTGCAAGCCTAAAATACAATAAAAATATAAAACATAAAACGTATTTTAGGATGCCCCATGCTATTAATACTTCACATGGCTCAATCGTTTTGCACCCGGCTCTTGCATAATTTAATGAACGATGCCATGGCAATTGCAAATTATGCAGAATTTTGCAGAGACCCCAAAAACACAGGCAACCGCCAACAACAGCCAACAGCAGCAACTATTCAATTTCATTCATGTGCAAATATTTTATTACCCAGACACACACACACACAAAGAGAGAGACATACATATATACATATGCAGAATGCAGATACAGACAGTATAGAGCAGAACAGGCCAAAACAGCAAACAGAACAAGGATAAATTCACACACAAACACACGCACTTAGAACGAGAGAGTGTGAGAGAGACAGACTTTCAGCCGCAGCCAAATTAATTAATAAACGCAATGGCAACAATGACAAATTTTCCGCATGAAAAACTACAACAAGCCAAAAAACAAAAGCGCAAAAGTGAACAAAAGTCACAAATGGCTAAAAGAGAGTGAGCGAAAAAATAAAGAGCGGCAAACATGTTGATAATGATCAGAGAACAGGCAACAACTATAACAAGTATATACATATATCTAAAGCTTAGCCATGTGGGTTATGTATATACAATTCATTGCATGATATATCAGTTTAGTTTTTATCATTGTAAACATGGCTAATAATTAGTAAATGCTTAGCGCCATATGGTGGCCATCAAAAATGTTCTGTCTGATTGTGAAAGTGAAAGAGATATAGAAACTTTTGTGCTATATACTCCATTGTTTTCTTGTTGATTATGTTTTTCAATTGACGTTGAAAATCACGCACACGTGAGGTTTTTGTTTTGTGTCATTCTTCCTTTGCTTTGCTTTCAGTTTTGTGCCATTTTTTGTGCTGTGCTGTGTTACCCTTTTTTGTTGCTGCTGTTGTTTGTTTGCTTGTGTCTTCTTAATAGTCGTTATTTCTTTAGGTTCATTTATGCGTGCGACAAGTCTGTGTTCTTCTTTCAGTCTCTCTTTGCGCGCGTGTGTGTGTGTGAGTGCATTGTGTTTTGGATGAATGAAAAATGTTGCATATGCCAAGGAGTATGCTAACAAGTTAATATCTCAATTGAAAATCTTAAAGTTAGTCACTTTTTCATCTCATTTTCCAAAACTTTGAAATTTATTCTTTTTTACCGTTACTGATCAATTACATTTCATATGCTAACATGCCACAAACTATGCAACACTTTTATGTGACAAAAACACTTGAAATTCAATTGGTAAGACGAGATTTGCATAAAGATGAACTGAAAGTGCAGGAGAGTGAGCGAGAGAGGAAGAGGCGGTAAACAGTTAGCATAAAATTCGTTTTAACATTTCCTTCAACTGACAATTTTTGCGTGGCTAGCGTTTAAACAAACTATCATTCCATCCGACCACGCCCCCACACGTCAACCAAACCAAAAACGGAGCGAAGAAAACAAAAAAAAAACCCCTGCTGCTGACAATTATTACATCCGCAGGACACAGACACAGGAACAGGACACCCACACACACTCACACACACACACACAATCTGCCACATACCCACACACTCAACGAAAAAAAAACTAGCCAAGTATGTATGTGGAAATTTCCTCCCCTTCAAAAAAAAAAAAAACCCAACTGCCTTCGAAAATCGAGAAATGGAACAAGCAAATTAAAAAGGAAAAGGAAACGCATAAAAAATTGCGACGATTGAATTTAAATGCCCAGGCCACTTGAGCCAAACGGATAGCGAATGAGAGAGAGAGAGAGAGAAAGGGAGAATTTTCGGGCAGCAGCTAGTTTCGAAGGGAGAGGGAGGAGGAGTGACATTTCCTTTAGCCGGGATAAGATTTCCATAGCCAAAAATGGTAGTGGCAGTCGTTCTGGTCAGTTAGCCTTCATCTCGTTTGGCATTACAAAAATAGGTTGTTAATATGCATGGCCATATGCCGAAGAGTTCTTCAATGTAATATATATACCCAATAGCACATACATACATACTTATGTGTATACATATAGACTTATGTAAGCTTGTTGGCTTTGGCTTTGTCCTTTAATGTCTTGGCAAAGGACTTGCAAATGTCCTTTTGAGAAACACACACAGGCAAACAAAATAAATAAAGTCAAAATTTAGTTACTGCTTCAAATAAAAATTCAATAGAATATATTATAAACAGTAAGGGATATAAAAAGAGAAATGAAATAAAATAACTTAAACTTGGAGGTTTAACCAAAATATTTATTTAACATCTTATACTTTTCTTAATATAATAATAATATCGAAACCAAACAGAGTTAAAGGTGCCTCAATATTCAGTGTTGCAAAGCTAATTGCAAGTGTAAATTAATAGAAATTAGTGTTGAACAAGAATTTAAAAAACAAAAACAAGCAAAGCCGTTTGGACTTGAGTTGAATTATATAAAAGAAAGGTATTATTTAATATGACTTTAACGACTGCTTGGTCCCAGCTTAATTAAATGCTTTTCTTAGTACTGATGAACCACAATATATGTCATTATGTTCTTTGATTAAATGCCTAAGAGAATAATCTGAATATTTGCCACACACTTGCAGTCCTCTCGAGCATCTTTTGCCAACATATTTACTTCGAGTCCTTCTTCACTACGTCCTTTGCCTTGCCTTGCTCAATTAGAAGTATGTCAAAGTAAACATGTGCTTGCATATTAAACATTTCGCCACTTCCACTTTCTACTTTGTAGAAGAGGCCAATCAAGCAATCTCTGAAATACGTTTCTTCAATTTTCGCCAAACCCTTTTCTCTCTCTCTTACAGACTCTCTATCTCTATCTCTTTCTAAAGAGCGACTATGTATCCTTTGCCAATTCATTAAGTGTCAAAAAGTTTTGCTTTTTGGTCATTTCTTCTCATTCCTTTTATAAGAGAGTTTTGAATCGTACATGTAGTACAACCTTTGGCAGGACAATGACTATATATAGATGCATATATCTACATATATGTGCCTGAGCGTGTGTGCGTGTGTCTATCCATTGTATGAATGGCTGAAGATACATTGAATTAAATTTATTTGAAAACGCATAGAGAGAGAGAGAGAGAGCGAGAGACAAAGTCTAGGAAAAACTAAAGTTTTGCCTACCTTCTCCTGCTTTTGATTCTCCACAAAAAAAAAAAAAAAAAAACCAAGCTCAAACGCCAAAAGTTGGACAATTTGGCCAAAAGTGGTGAGCGGTGCAGAGACATCAAATATTTTTTGTCGGATAAAGCTTTTGACTTTTGCTTGGATCCATCTTATTCTTTTTGCTCATGTTCATATACATATATTTCTGGTTCGTAGGTTGTTGCATTTTGAATATACCTTTTTGTTGAGGCTGCTAAAAATTAACTTTGTCTATTTTAATTAAAATCTCTTTGGTGTCCAATTTTATATTTATGTATATATTCTAATTTTTGGTCAGTTAACTCTGGCCAGCATAAAAGTTAGGCGAAAGAATTAAATACCAATTTAGCATTTTAATTATGCATACGAAATATATGCATAACCAGGCAGAAAGGGAAGACTTTAGATACAAGATGATAAAGAGTATAGTGTATAGATAAAGTATCAAGATTTTATTTTGTTCACATGTATTACAAATTTTAACAATGAAACTTTTTCTTAGATAGACACACTTATAACTGTTTTCATATGGAAACAAAGAATATTACAGCAGAGGATATAGTCGAACAAATCGTGAAGTTAAAATGAAGCAAAAAGGAAACATAGAAAACAGATAGATAACTAGCTTCTCCTCAAAGTTCTAACTTGGTATGCCAACTCTAAAAATTTATGACAAAGCTTTACTTCTGGAACATACTTAGACTTAGGTCAAGACTATATATGTATATCATCAAACTCAAGAGTCAGATAAAATAGAGAATTTCGAAAAGTCTCAACAAGAAGTCCTTAGGGCGACACTTTTTGCTCTGTTGGTGGAAATTTTGTTTTAAGACTAATTGAAAAGGGAAATTGAATTTAATATTTCAACTATGTATTAATAAATGAGCATTTTAAGTGTTTGTGAATTATGTACTTATTGAATGACCCTCGCTATTTGTTATAGGTATGCACATAGAAACGTACGAAATGATATGTCGTTGGGAATTTTTCAATTTGGTTGCTTGCAATGTACATATACATATATATTTTATTTTTATTTCCTTTTTCGCTTTCACATATCTATCTAAGCATATATATGTATATATATATATATTCATAAGGCCGCCTAATGCAAGTCGTTGTCATCGGGTCGGTAGAACATGGGGGAATGGGCAGGTGTAACCACATATATGCGATTTGCATAGCAAGAAGGAGAGAAAATCGTCATCAAGTAGTCGCTAAGGGGTGATGGCATGATTGGTGGGGTGATAAAAAGGGGGGTGGGGGGTGGGAAGGGGCTTGGATAGGAGATAAGAAGGTACCACCGCCACGAATGAGATGTTGCTTTAGTGATTGTCTCCTCTTCGCCTTCGTCTTCATCTTCATCGTACAGCCTTTTCATGATTCGTCCTTGTGTGTGTTTCTTTGTCTGCATATTGCTCCTCCCTCAAATCTACATTTGAATTCCGTTTCAAGTTAGCGGGGTCGCAAACCCTCACACCCCCCACACCCGCACACACACACGCACACACATTCATATACGGATATACAGACATATACAAAATAAGCCAACAAAATGTTGAGAAAATTATTTTGGTTTTTTTCTCTCTTTTTTTGTGAAGGTAAGAAAAAATATGTAAAAATTGTATCCTTTCGCACACTGTTGGTGCATGAGTGTGAGTGTGGTGTGTGTGTGTGTGTATGGGAAATAAAAATTGAAAAAAGCAGTCGAAAGGCGGCAAGGCGTGGCCAGGCCAAAAGACGCTTACAAAAGGCGACGAGGAAAATAAAATAAAAATGTTACAGGAGCAGCAACAGCAACAGCAGCAGCAGCTGCCTGCCGGCAGGCAAAAAGGATTTGCATGCGTGCGTATGTGTGTGTGTGTGAGCCATTTGCCTTTTTGCCAGGACCTCGGGACTCTGGCGACGGTCCCTGGGGAACTATTGTTCTTATTGTTGCCTTGGATATTTTCTACGCTGTTAAGTTGACGCAAAAGGATCTTCCAAGGATCTGTGTGTATATATATGTGTTTGTGTGTGTGGAAAGGTACTAAGTCGGAACAAAGCTCAAAATTATGCAACATATTTTTTATTTTATTTCTGTTTCTCTTACTTATTTATTAAGCATTAAAGGCAAAAGTTGAAAGTGCAGAGCTATTTTTGTTGCTGCTTTTTTTTTTGCTGTTGCCTTGTTACCTTGCGGCTTGGCCTCTTTTTCCTTTCCCTTCCATCGTTTTCTTCTTCATTTCCCTCTTTCATTTTTCTTCTTGTTGTATGTTTTTTTCCTCTCTTTTTTTATAGGCAACCCTAATGAAATTACATACATTGGCGCTTCTGGTCTGAAGGCTGAGGATGAGACTGAGGCTGAGGCTGATTATGGAAATGGAAAGAGGAGTTTATTATATGACTGACTCAGTCATCTATTTATGCAAGTTTCTTTTCTTTCTTCTCAAATGATCTCAGAGGCAGAGTTGAGTCAAGTTAATTTGTAGAAGGCTAAAGAAGGAGTCCACAATTGTTAAGTGAGAGGGGAAGTTGAAAAGTTTATCATTGAAATCGCTTGAAAGCACATAAGCTGGCCTTAAACTCCATTCAAATTTTAAGTAAAATGCTAGTGTTAATGTCATGAACTTAACTTTAAACCTTAACTGCCAATCTATCCAATTTCCGAGATACAAATTATCATTTGTCAATAAGTGTTAGCTAAACCCTTTACTTGGGTCTTAGGGCCCTTTTACGGGTTTTCTTTTTAGCATCTCAATTCTGTGCCTTAACTAATGCAGCAGTCTTTGTGGCAGTCAACAGGAAGGAGAGGCTTTAGAGGTCTCTTTCTTGCAATCTCTATACTTGTTCGCCCCTATCAGGACATTGTCAGGACCTCAAGTCTCATTGATAAATAATGTGCGGCATGAGGCTTTTCAAAACAATAGAAGAAAATATGTAAATTGCATACAAAATGAAAAGCGACTTGGGCGCAGTTCAGACTCTCTAACTGTATCTATGTGTGTGTGAGAGTGTGTTTATGTAGATATGTTTATGTGTATTTGTGTGCTCATGTGTGGAGGACAGGGCGTATGTGTAATATGATTATCATAACGTCTCTCCAGTCGTTTGCTGCATGGTTTCTTGAATTTATTGTACGACTATTTTCCACAAGCCAGAAAGAATTGAAGTAAGTAAGACATTCCACCGACTGCAATATACCCTGCATTCAATAAAAATTACTTTGAATTCTATAAATGAATGAATCCAGCATTCGCAAGGCGGATAAGGCTAAATCGATTAGTTTATTGATTTTGATTCAAAGAAGCCATACGAAATGTTTCCTTCTGCATGTGACAAACATTTTTTTAAGTGCAGGGTATAAAAAAAACCCATTGCCACCAGATCCCAGACTTCTCTTTGACCCATACTCTGCAAGCCGACAAAAACCGAAGACTAAGACTATTTCACTATTTTTCTTTGGTTTTCTTTAGCTCTCTATCTCCCTTTCTCTAGCTATCTCTCACTGTTTCTTTCTTTCTTTCTTTCAATTTTTTTTTTTTTTTTTTTTGCTGCATTATTGATAAAATATTTGCAAGCATTTTCTCGTATTTTCTTTTAATATATTATATGGAAGGAACACCAGGACCTACCTACCCCTTTTCCCACCCACATGTACACACACACACACACATACAGTCAGGCAGACACAATGTATGTATTCAGAAGCTGCATTCATTTTTGTGGTCCGGATGAAATGCCTTAAAAGCCTTTTCTACGATTCTTGGCCATAGTTATTCATATGATGTGAATGCTTATATAAATTGATTTATGCAACAAGTCAAAAAAGACTGTAAATGTGTTTGTATGCTGCTTTCTTTTTTTTTAGTATTTCCTTTATTTTTCGTGAATTCCCCCAATGCAATTCAGGATTATTGCAACATCTTTGATCAACTTTACATAAATTTGTTTGCTAAGAACTCAATTAGATACAGATTAAGTACCAAAAATAAAGTGTTACAATTTCTTCTTTTCGGATTTTCAGTTAACGAAAAGATAATAATTACGTTTTAGATTTGATTAGATCATTAGGCAGTCCATTTGCTGTTAGTTAGAGCATTTAGAAGCTAAATCTTTCAATTGTGTTTGTCTGCTTTGCGGAGACCTTAAACCAAACGAATTAAAAGTAAACAGAAAGAGGGCAACTATTGACTGTTTTAAGAGATAGTTAAGACATATAGCACATTATGACAAAATCAAGACAAAGACAAGACCTACCGGATTTCGCAAGACTTTATTTTCAAGACATTGATGTTAAATTTTACTCAAAATCGATCAAATTTTTATAATGCATTTCAGGTTTGCTGTGGCTATTAGCTGTTGCAATAAATTGTTTCGATTTCCATATAGTTTTAGCAGACTCAAACCAACCATTTAGCTTAAATCGCTCTGTTGAGTACAAGACAGAAACGCTGTACCTGCTGCTAGTCGTTTGCCCTTAGCATAATGACCCAAGACATCAACCTCTTGGGTAACACTATCGAATGCCCGCTTCACGGACAGAGCAACTTTCTAAACTACGCAGCGGATGGCTATAGGAAATGGGCTTCTTATAATATTAATTGACCAACTCTAATTGAGGTGCGCCTTTATAAGTTTGAATCTTGAAATATTAAACAAAGAAAATTGACTTTTACTCATGTTGTCAAAAAAGTCTTTAAGTTCAAATCAAGAAACAATTTCTTATTTATCTTTGAGAATCAATCTTTTACTTTATATTCTCTAAACTAAGTTTTTAATATCAAATCTAACTCTAAATCTTATCAATTGGGAATAATAGTTCATGAATTTTATATGCCCAAACATGAGTTAAGATAGGTTTTTTCCCTCTTCTTTATCAAAGTCGAAATCTCTTTGATCATTTCATATTCAAGTCCTCATTTTCTCAATCAGTTATGTGTAGTTTTTCTTTACAAGTATTTACTAATGATTATTGTAAAATTTTTTAATGGATATTTCTTTAATTGACTTACCTTTTGGACTATCAATTTCATTGTACATTTAATCAATCAGACAGCAAATAATCGAATGACAATTAACATAGATTGGTCGAAAGAAGTCCAGCATCAAGCCATCTGATACATTGCAAGTATTTTGTATATATATATTTTTTAAAAATTAATGAAAATGAAAATTTCTGGCACACAAATAGATATCTCTATCTCAATTATTGTTTGTGTGTGTGTGCGTGTGTGTTATTGCTTCTTGGCTTTGTTTTTGCTAATTTCACAATTGCCTGCAACTGGGCGGGGGCGTAAGATGGGGGACGTGAGAAAGGGGATTAAATTCGCGTAACGCCGTCGGCTGGTTTTTAAGTGTGCGTTTAGTTTTCTAAAGTTTCAATGTTTATTTGTGCGCTCTATCTCTCTCCCTCCCTGTCTCTCTCTCTCTCTCTGTCTCTATCTCCTACTAACTCTTGTAAGTCTTTGCGTGTCTTTCTCTCGCTCGGTTGTTGGGCCCAAGGGCTGCCTTTGATTATTATTTGATGAGTGTGAAATGGATTAAGTGCGTAAAATACGACAGATATTTTGAATTATTTGATTGGTTTGGTTGGCTTATCTACATTAGCTCTATTCGCTAAGAACTTAACGGATACAAATTGTTCTTTATTAAATTAGCTGAATTGGATTACATAATCGAAAACAATTTACTAACTATACACACACACACATAGACAACAATATCAAGTTTATATTACGTATACGCAACGTAACCGCAGTAAATAAGGCAAATGGGGTTAATTGTGAGAGAGCAACAATGGATGCATTAGCCATAGCTAACTTTAATTTCACAAACTATTATATCTTAAATTGTAAAGGAAAGCCCTAAAAATATCTGTTCTTAACTAAAACTCTTAAATTCGTACATTTGCTTTGAAAACTCCTAGTTTTCTGTTGCATACTTTTGAGCTTTTTATTTAATTTCACGTTTGAATAAGAAATTTGCATATAAAATGAAAATTTATGTCATTTAACTATCAATCAATTAAATATAATATGGACAACAAATTTACTAAACTTTATTTTTGCAATTTTAAATCTGAGAAATTATTAGATTCTGTAAAACTTTCACAAAAATGATAGTAAGAGAATTCCTTATCATATGTTTTTGCCAACTAAACTACAAAACTAATGCCGGATGGCTGACTGGATAAAATGCCGGCTTTGTCTTTACCGGTTTAGCGTGCTACATTGCATACTCAATTATTTAAGTTGTATCTTTTTTTGTACCCTTTTAACGCCAACTTGTTACACTTACTTAGACACACACACACACACACACACACACACACACACACCTAAGCAACTTGAAGTCGCTGTTTCCATTTTTTGGCGCCAAAAAATTTCATAATTTCGTTTGCAATGCACTCACCTACACACACATATACAATGACACCGATGACGAGTTGAGTTGTTCACTTTTTATTTAGTTTTTATATTTGTATTTGGTTGGTTAGGTTTTACTTTAGATTTATTTTAGAACGAATAACTAACAACAAGCAAAAAATAGGAAAAAAATATTAAGAGAAATTTGCTTCAATTACTTTGGTAGATTTTCAAATATTACGCAAAGGTCGCAAAGTATTTCGCATCGTAGCGCGCTTGTTGAAAATGTTCACTAAACTGCAGTTAAGTTTTTTGTGTGGGCCGAAGGCAGCAAACAAAAATTAATGCAAAATTGCATACACACGACGACTCGACGAGGACGATGAGGATGACGACGACAACGGCAACGACAACGGCAACGACAACGACAACGACAACGACCAGGACGAGAACGAGGATGAGATGCTGTTGATGCTGCTGCTGCTGATGCTTATGCTTCTGTTGCCGATGTTGCCGAAGCTCATTGTTGCGCTTGCCACATTGAATGCGTGGCGTTTTATGGCGGCGTTAGCCATGATGCGACGATGCGACTACCGGCCGCATTTTCTGGTTTCAGCCATAGCAGATATACACATATACGCACACACAGACACACAACCACACATACACATACACAAACAGAAGATGAGCAACAGTCGAAGCTGGCAGCGAAACGACGACCTTAACTTCCGTGTTTCTCTCTCGAAATTCGGCCAGCTGTGCTATGTGTGTTTTGTGGGTAGGTGTGTGTGTGTATGTGTGTGTTGAAAACACAATAAAAGTTATGCAAAAAGCCGAAATAGCAGGAGCTAGCACCTAAAAGTATGCAGTAGCAATAGCAGAAGGCAGCATCATTGTCTGCAAATCGCTGTCGACGCCGCAGCCGTTGCCGGCATTAATGAGCAACAAGCCTTTTATTTGTTGGAGCTCAGAATAAATATCTCGGCAGCTTTTAGGCGGAGAAGAAGCTTTTGCTATTGCCCCTAACTAGATAACAGTAGTCCTATGCTTTTAACAGTAGGGATAACCGTTAAGAGCTTTAAGCTTGAAATCATTGAGCTTTATTATGCCAGGAACTGCTCTTATAGGTTCTGCTAAGATCATCTCTCATGTTAAATTGCATCAAAATGGCCAAACTGATCTTAGGATGCAAAAGAGCTTTCGTTACTGTAAATTCTATATAAAAGAGGGTTGTTAAAGAATCTAATCTACAAGTGATTATGTAATTTATTCGATGATTACTTTTATAAGTCCTTAACAGGGACTTCTTCTACGACTTACAGAGATTGAGATAGTTATTTTAGTTACATAAATAAAAGATTAAAAGATCCTAGATATAGAGATCGTGAAAAACCCAACTAATAAGCATTATAGCCAAGCCGCAGGAAATGTGTCAAGTCCTAACATGTACACAAAAGTTTTCAATTCGCTTAACATTATCTATGCTCTATGTAAAGTCTTTACAGGATATTGAGAGTTAACATGCAGGGGTAGTATTTTTATCTAACATTATCTAAACTACCCCTTACGCAGGAGGGGGTAGATAAAAACTCAACGAAACTTCTGCAAAGTAACAGGGGTAGTAACAAAATTACCAGAGAGCAGAGCAGAACAGAAGCGAACAGACAGAACATAGCTAGAGAGTAACAGAATGAAATCGTATTGGGGTAATGGACTTTCAACAACATAACCAAGACACGACTTGATTAAAAATATTTTTGAAGTGCCCTTAATTCAAAAGTCAACAAAAAAAGAAAATAGGAAAATTTGTTAAGGCATTTCTGAATTTTTCATTGTAAAATTTCTTAGACTATTGTCTTGAAAATGAAATAAAACGATTTCCAGTTGGGACATTTTTCATATCATTCGGAACTGAAATATCTTTTGAATGCGTTTCTCCTCCGTTTGGGATAGTGTAGGCTACAGTTAGGCGCCATAGCCGCTGTAAACCGTTTTTATAGTGCTTTTTGATGCGCTTTCTCTCAACTTTTATGGCTTAGCTTTTTGGTGGTTGGTTAAAGCTTTGGTATGAGTCAAAATTGTTGCAACACACACACACACACACGCACGACTATCATGAAAATTCGCATTTTATAACGGAAAACTTTTTGCCCGATAAGCATTGCACTTTACACACTCTCTAATGCAATGCCCTCCCCCGCCTCCCCCTAGCCCGCATTTTCAACACTTGGCCCACAAAAAAACAAAAATAAAAGTGATAAAAAGAAACGCCAAACACTGTGTGAATTGTGAAATAGTTGGAAAATCTTATTAACTTTACCTAGTCGAGTTCCCTAAAACTCATCATTAGGTCAAATTTTCTCGTAATTTTTTGTTTTCGCCCTTCTCGTATTGCATACTTTTCTGCATGCTTGGCAGTTTTACTTTTTCTTTTCGTTTCATTTTTTCATTCCCGTCTTTGCTCGACATTTTTTATGATATTCATGACTTGCTCTTCGAATTCCCCGTGTTGGCGGATGTGTGTGTGCTTGTGCGTGTGTGCGTATGAGAGAGTGTAGCATCTCACGTATAAATATTTTACGACGTCCTTCAGTCATTTACTTTTATTGCAATATTTGCTCACTCAACGTTTATGATGATCATTTTAAGCCATTTTTATGACCAGATGCTACTGCCACTTCGCTTTCGAGCATTCTCTTCTCTCAGTCGCCGTCGCTGTGGCTGTCGCTGTCTCTGTCTCTCTGTGGCATGAATCACAGAGAGTGCGAAAACGGACTTTGCCAAATTCAGAATAGAAAAGCATAGAGTAAAGTACACTGGGATAGAGACAGCCTTTGAGAGTATGTATATCTCCATGTGGAGGAGTTTTTGTGTCTGGTCCGCAAACGTTGCTAAATATTTGTCTACCTTTTGCCACTTCGCTGGCAATTTCTTCATTCTTTTTTTTCCCATTTTATATATAAATGGCAGCTCATTAAATTGCTGGGCATCGTTTCCAGTTGGCGGAGGGCGCCCTAAAAGAGCGTAAATTGGTCAGGTGTTTGTGCCAACTTATTTTGGCAGAGGATTTTTTGTATATTTTTTTTTTTATTATTATAGAGATGGGGTCGTGATTGCTTCAAATCAAGTGATAAAGTGTGCAAAAAAAATTTTCTGCTGTTAAGCAAATTGTGTCATCTTACATAAACGGTTTGAGGTGTGTGTGTTTTTTTTAAATCATTCGCAAAGCTTCTAATTTATAGTTTTTTATATGAAGGAGTGTAATAATTGGCCAGAAAGGTTGTTTAGTCCTGTTTTCTTTAGTAAGAATCAGATCAATCCTTATCCTTATATTTATCCATTATAGAAAGTTCAGAGAAGTTCAATTGGAATTTAAACTATTGGGAGCGCCCTAGATAAAGTAACTTTTTGGCTACTTCGTTCTATAAAATATCCAAATGTCCTGAAAAGAGTCTCTGCAGAAGCACCCAAACTTTACGAAATATTCAGCCCGTATTTAGGAACTTCGGTCTGATTGGTTTGATGAGTAGGAAGTTATTTATATTGGCCGAATCCGAAGCCGACCTTCTCATGGAATGAAGAAGATCTCATTCACTGAAAGCATCTGCATTTATAGGATTAATTTCTCGTTTCGTTCCTTACAACTGCCTAACGTTTCTTTAATTAGCGTTTAATTAAGTAAGGCAAATCTTATAACCATAAAAAAGAGAAGTGTAGTTGTTGGAACTAAGAAAGCACAGAAAATTCGATGGTAAAATGTAAGGCTCAGGTTATTTAGTCGTTAGTTTTAGACTTAAAGCAGTCTAAAATGTTCCACCTGATGGCAACGCTTGAACTCTTAGCTAAAGGGCTTGGCTTTAGCTTATAAGCCAGACTCTATACATTAGATTTACTACGCAGCCAAATTCTAAAACGGAAATAGGCCTGCGTTTTACAACTTGAAAAATATTTACGTTAATTAAGCTTATTGATCTCAAACTTTGCTCTCTTGTAGTTTGGACATTATTAAACAAAATCTAAAACAAATTTGTTTACTGAATTTGGTAAAGTTTCAAATTAAATAAACTGTTGTTGACATACATAGTTTCCCCATAGAAAGGTCTTCGATTAGTTGACTTTTAATCTAAACTAAGTCCTTTGCATGTTGTTTTAATTTGTTTCTGAACTTATTAGTTTTCAGTTAGCACATTAAAGAACTAAACTTTTAGTTTTCATTAATTTAATTGAATTATATCAACTAATTTTGCTTTTATGCTGCTGCGTCCTGTGTGTATATTGATGGGATAATTCATTTAGCTCCAATTAGCTCTAATATTGCATCACGCTCTCATCGCTACCTCTTATATTATCTACTTGAGAGCATTTCAAGCGCAAAAACATTCTAATTTATATATAGTACTAAACAACTTCTCACATCATTTGAGCTTGCTGACCACGTAATGAGCAACTTTCTCATTTGCACGTGCCCTGGACAATAACAACAACAGCAACAACCAGTTCTCTAGTTTTCCTGTTTCGGTAACTATGTCAACTGCAAGTCTTTTTCCTAACAAGAAAGAAGGGGGAGACAAAAAAATGGAAAGCAAAGGAATGAAGAAGGCTTAAGGAGAGCCAAAAACTATGCTAAAGTTTTTGTCCTAGCACTTAAACTTAACGCTCGATTGCTACCTCGCTCTCAACTTTGACTTTTAGGCACTCTAATATATTTCCTAGCATAGAAATAAGGCTAAAGAGATGGGGAGAAGGCCTCGCCCATACACACGCACACACACACACACACGCATGCAAAAAGTGCACTTCATTTGATTTAAATTGATACGATGCAAGTTTGAATTTCATTTTAGGCAAATGGCTTGGGTTAAGTTATAATGGCCTGACCACAATTTCCTCAACTTGACAACAAAACCAAAAGACATGCTCAAGTGCTTTGGGCGAGCAGCAGCAGCAGTTAAAAGCAAAATTCTGTCAAATGAATTGAAGATTTTTGAAAAGTCACTTCAGATTACAACAGAAAATTAAAGCCCATAGACACACTTAGGCGCACTTAGGGCCATCAATAACCTGGCTAAAAGATTGTCTCTATTCCTCTCACTCTGTGAGTGGTTGGTTTTTAGAGCAAGAAAACTTTTTGGCCGCCATTCGAGCTAAGTCAGCGCCTCAAAGGCGACTGCACTTCTTCTTTTCTTTTGCCTATTATCTACAGTTTTTAGTGCATCAAACGGACATTTTGTTTGCTTGTCTGTTTGTTTTTTCTTGTCTTTTTTTGTGTTTTTTGTGTTTGTTTGACTCAAGTTGGTTGAGATAGTTTCTTCTTCTTCTTTGGCATAGTAGGCGGTCGTCGGTTGTGCTCTAATAAAGTTCTTTCTGAGTGGGCAAAAAACCGACAAGCAAAAACAAGAAAGGTCCAAATAACAAAGTCATGCACCATTGCACAATAAAAAGTGTTTTGGTTGTCTCTTCTCTATTGGAATATGAAATATTTTACAAGCAGAATTCACTTAAAAACTACTTTTCGAATTGAAATTTCCATTAATGTAGCCCTGTTAAAAAATATAATGTTTTGTAACTAACTAGCAAATATTTTTCATTTCTCTTGCTTTGCAAAAGTTGTTGTAAGTGCAAACACGAGAAAAGTTTGCATAAATTATAGGTGAGTTAGGCATTTCGAAGATTTCTAAGATGGCGTTTTAGTTTTTTAGTGAACTAATTGTAAGATGTATATTTGTTAAGTAAGAGAGACAAAGTACCTAACACATATACACTGAAAGTAAAGATATCAAGGATGTTTAGGAGTTAATTGCTCTAGAATTATTTGCCCAAGTTGTAGGAGAATTGAATTATGTATATTTCGATGTTTGTTTACATATTGCAAATTGTAAAGAACTAAATGGATTTCTGATATATGTAGATATATATTTGCTTGACTCATTCTCTGGATTTTGGTCGATTATATCGATTTTTTGTCTTTGATGGATTTCGAACCGAAAGTAGTAGCTTTCATCAATTGAAAAACGATTACCAAACCAAACTTTAAGACTTACAAACTAAGTTTTAGTACGCCAAGTTCATTGATGGATAAGCCAAAAACGTAATTCTAATTTCTAAATCAAATTCTTTCTTTTATTTTTTGGGTAAATTGTAATGGAAATTCAATTTGGTTTTGTGAACTTCTTAACGGAAAATCTCACAATAAAGGCAAATCCCGTTTAAGCAAATAAAAATCATGAATATTTTTCCTATGTCCCCCCCTCTGTTTCGAATCAATGAAGCGTTTATCCATGTTATTCAATTGAACATTTGCGAAAAATTAAACACACAGTCTGCAAGTTCAGTCAGCAAAACAAATGCAAAATGCTGGTGCGGCTGCTCCTGCCGCCCCCTTCGATACATACAGCTGCAATCAGCTTTAGCCCCGCTCCACCGCAAGTCCACTCAATATCAACCCTCGGATAAAACAACAACAATTGCAATTGCAGGTTCCAATCTCTTCTCGTCTCTGGCTAAAATCCATTCAACTACTCTCCGCCCTGGCATTGTGCACTTTCTCCCCTATACTGTTTTTTTTTTTTTGGGTTACAAAACACACAGTCCATTGCACACACACACACAGAAGGACAGACATTTGGAATATATCTATCGGCACAATGACAAGTACATGGGCATAATAAAGTCTTGGAATTTATTTTTATGTGCATATAATAGAGGGCAGCAGCCCCCCACCTTACACGAGACATCCTCCCATCCACACACACACGCCCCCTTTGATAAACAGAGCTCCCCCAGGAGACGCATTTCATGCGACAATACGGCAAAATTTTATGATCCTAGTGCAAAAAAATAAAAGAGAAAGCAAGTAAAAACACCAACAATTACAACCCTACACACACACGTACAGAATGACCAAAGGATCCCCAGGACCCTGAATGCAAACTGATTCCGTCGAACTCTAACTCTGACTTTACGTTGACCAAATGTCCGCAACGAATTTTCGAATTTTGCCAATATTTGCGTAGTCATTTTGAAGATTATCCTAATTGAGAATCTCGGCGTAAAGTCCTCCATCCATACGGATAGAGAGAGCGAGAGAGAGAGAGAGAGAGAGAGAGAGAGAGAGAGAGAGAGAGTGGTGGGGGCATTTCGATTTAACTCGAACAGTTAGAGTTGGTGGTGGTAAGGAAAAAAGAAGGTTGATGCCCCATGACATGAACGAAACTTGATAAGACAGGGGCCAAAAATAGATGGATGGGTTTTTTCTGTGTGTGCAGATGAAGCGGAAACATGAAATTGTTGCCAATCAAAAGTAGAACACACTGAAAGAAAGACATTGCTCAATTCAATTTCAGCCTGAAATATTTGCTATTCGTTTGAATTAAAGTCAAGCGATAAAGATTCAATCGATTTTAGTTCAGTAATTATTTTAAAGGTTAAGTAAAATTCAATAAAAATTAATCTTATTTTAAAATTTACAAGCTCAAGAAATGCAATTGAAATAAAAATTGAAAATAAGATATTGATAGTTTATTGCTTAAAGTTTCATTATTATAACTTTGTTTGAAAAAATAAGAATGAAATAATTTCAAATTGATTGCTTCTAGGTGAAATTCAATACATTCCACTAATAATAATGACTTATTCATTTCTTTCAGTGTCTGCCAATCCAGGCAACGATTTTGTCCCACCTCCATACGCAATTCCAAAAGTCCTACCTCCCCCTTCTGATCAAATGAAGTTTAAACAAAGTCCCAAAATCTTGACCACTTTCACTTCTCCTTCTCTGGCACAACAAATCATTCCTTGCTGTCACTATTCATTAAGAGCTAAACTGAGAGAACCAAGTACGAAAATATAAATAAACATTTTGCTCGATAGATGTACAGATACTTATTTGCTCGAAATTCGTGACAAATGTGTGGAGAAATGGTCAAATACCATCAAATTATCACTAGAAGTAAAATATTTGGAAAAGCCTAAAAGGTTTTGCACGAAACGAAGGGGCAGTGGCCGGGGCCGGGGACATAACCGAGGATGTTGTTTTGGGCAAGTGCACACCGGAAATGCCAAATGTCGAAAAAAGGATTACTTATCGCATATTTTGACATAAGTTAAGTTCATCAGTGAAATACGAGAGTCAATTGTTTGGGTCGGTGTCGGGGAGTTTATTTTGTTTTATTTTATTTTTTTTTTTTCTTGTGGAGTTTTATGGATTGGGGCAAAGGCGAGGGCGAGGGCGTTATGGGCATGGGTCAATTGTGATAAGCTGAATGTTGGAATGACCAAGCAACCCTCTGGATTGCTCCTTTGTTCTAGGCCCAATTCTTTATCCTTTTCGTCTCTGTCACTCTCATTTACTTATACGCTCATTCTGGTCGTTGGCCGTTGTTTATTTGCATTCAGTCTTTTGTTAGTATTTGCACTGAAATCGAGGCAGGACTGTAAAATTGGCAAAAATTGACAGTTAAGGGCAGATTGAGCCGAACGAGCAAGCAAGCAAGAACAGGAAGCCGAAATTGATGGACAAGGATTTTGCTATAATAACAACAGCAACAAATTGAAAGGGAAAGGCAAATGGCAATGGATTTAATTCCAGCTTTAGTTTTAGGTCTTCGTTTTGTATAAAAAAGAAAAAGAAAAATCCAAAAGGTTTCCCCAACCTGATAGATTGAATGTTTTCGAGTCTTTAATTTAAATTTCAACTTAAATAGCTTCATCTACAGTCAGCCAGTTTATATGACAGAGGCTATAGAATGTTGTCTTCTTCGGGGGGCCACACCACACAACACAACACAACTATGTATCCTTGGGCCATACACATGCAAGTCAGAAACAAAACAACAAAGGACTCTGACTCTACAACTACGATGAGTACGAGTACAACTCGTTGTGACTCCTCTTCTAGTTTGTCTACTCATCCACAGCCGCGTCTGGTTGTAAAGATATAAAATCAGACAACTGCAACAACAAAACTATACAAGGAACAGGACCTTGTTGTGTCCTATGAGTGTATATCCCTCTCTCTCTCTCTCTAGGTCTATGTTCGTATGTCTGTGTGTTGTCTGTTGTCAGCTGCAGCGGCGATTTGTAGCGCCACAAGGATAATCACACTTTTAATCGTGATTTAAGTTTATGGCGCTTGGAGCTCGTTTAGTTTCTTGTTACCCGTCTCACAGTTCTTGCCCCATACCCATTCCCATCATCATCATCGTCATCATCTTCAGCGTCTGCAAAGATTTTTCAATTTTTTTATGCCCATCGTTTTCGTTTCTTTGTGAAAAGGGCCATCGCAAACTGCCTTGTTAAGTTTTTGCCGCTTTCATTTTTATATTTTTTAATGATTTTTATTGCATAACTGGCGGCTAGCCACCCGCCTGCCTGAGTCTGCATAGCCAAGAATCCACAGGCAATTGCACTTTGCCACATTTTATGACGGCGGTCGCACAGTGGCTCAAATTCACTTAAAATAGCCATTCCAAATGCCAAAGTTTACCTGAAACTTCAACTTTATCGATAGGCTTCGTGGTTTTTGGCATATTTGGAATTTCATATAAGTTAACTTTCTGTTTAGATGCAATTTTCAAATATTGAGCCACTGTGCGACGGTAGATGCCATGAAAAGAATCCCATACAATAGAAACGGATAGCAAATGAAATGAAGCGACTTTGTGATTTGTTGTTAATGCCTTTAAGGTAAGGACGGACGAGTCAAGTCAAAAGTTGAAAACTTTAAACATATTAAATGTTAACATGAATTGAGATTAGATACATACAATCGTTGAGATCGCTGGCATAGCTCTCTGGTGACTCTTTTGCAACTGCTAACATACAATCTTCAAGATATTTATAGCAGTTTTAAAACCTTTTTTTTTTTGCTTTTCTTGTTTTCTCACATAAATCTCGGTACGAGACGGCACCTTGCCTTAACAGAGTGGAGCGGAAAAACGTTTTCCCTGCTGTAATTTGTTGCTAAAACAAACTCTCATTTAACTCTTACCCCGTAAAAAATCATGCTCTGTCTCTAGTCTGTTGCTCGTTCGTTTACTTTTACAAATTATAAGCACTCACATAAATTTCACTTACTACCCCAGCAGCAGCAGCAGCCAACAGAAGAGCACCTTTTCCTCTCTTTTTTGTGTTTCTTGTTTTTGGAATGAGATGTAATTAGAAGGCAACTGGCCAACTTGAGATGATTAGAGGACTGTGGCCAAGTGAGATGGTGCGGCAGATGGTTGAGAAAGGATTGGCCACTTGAAATGCAAATTGCGTGCAAATTATGGCAACCTGGCCAAGTCAAGTCCGGGGCAGGTGAGCAAGTGTTTTCGTTTTTTTGTTTTTGTGTTTTCTGTGATTTGTGCGGTTGTTAACTAAAAAAAGAGCCAGAAAATAAGGAATGTAAAACTGAAACGGTGAAGGAAATCTAACCAGAAAAGTTGTGTTTTAATTCAATTTGGTGGTGATGCGTTTTTAAAGCAATAAAAAAAAAAACATTAGTTAAAGTCTTTTCAACTGGGTTAAAGAACTTTTCACCTATTCGGCATATAGTTTACTTATAGGATATAATCTGATCTGATGACCTTTAGTTACCTTTTTGATCAGGTGTAGATTCTTATTCATTGAAGCCTTATAGCGTAAATGAATACTATTGAATCTTGTAGTAAGGTCAAACCAAATATTAGTCTGCCAATTAAAATGAAATGTTTTATTTATTTAAATATTTGGCATGGGTTAAGAATTGACACTGTTTAAATTCTCAATAAATTAAGAAAAGTAGAAGGCGTATCGATCGAATTTTGAATTTATTCGACAAAGTATTCGATACTCATGGTTAATCCTTGTCTCTTCTAATCGCTTCTTTCAGTTTTCAAGCATTTCTTGATACATTCGAACTTTCCAATTTTAGGTTAAGTTTTTGGTTAGAATGCATCGCGGTCACCATATTTCTTATGCATATCTTAGGAATGATAATATTTACTAGTATTAGCTCTTTCTAGCAAACTAGTTTAGCTAGATAAATTGACCTTACAATAAGGACACGACACGAAAGTTAATCAGTATTTTAATTAGTTTTTAGCCATATCAACACTTTAAAGTATGTAATGGCTGTACATTCATGCCGTTGTTTTTAAGTCGGGCGAACTTTTAAAATTAATAATTGAAAATTTGTTGATGCAACTCACCGTTATTATGAGTTAGAAATGCATTTTCTGCTTCCGATGATGATGATCCTTGTTGCTCATTATTGGCATTCGATGATGATGATGAATTGGAAAAGTCATATGGATGATTTAAGGTATTGTTGCCACCGCCAGCAGCATTTGAGGCAGCTAAAGCCTTGAAGAGATGTGCAGTGCGTTGTTGTAGTTGTTGGTGTGTCTGTAATTGTTGTTGCTGCTGTTGTTGCTGTTGCTGCTGTTGTTGGGGTGGGGAATAGGGATTGTTGTAAATGTTGCGAGTGTCATTGGTAGAAGGTTGCTGTTGTAGATTATATTGTTGTTGTTGCTGTTGCTGCTGCTGCTGCTGCTGAAGCGTGTTATTGCCACTCAGACCATTCACCGTAAAATGCCGTGATTTGGCTAGAAAAACGAAAAAAAAAAAACAACCGAAAAACAAGAAATGGAGAGAAAAAGCACGAGAAAAGAGATAGAGAAAAGTTGTTAAAAAGTTTGCTTCGCATTCTGTTATTCAGTTTTTTTTTTTTTTTTTTTTTTTGTTCTTTTTGCGGTTTAGCATGTTCTGACAGTTGCTACTTTCTTCACACTTATACTCCGCCTTCTTCAGTTTCTAGTGCCTAATTGCATGCATTGAAATATGTAAATGAGTCAGAGATGTTGTGTGTGTGTGTACGTGTGTGGGTTCGCTTCAATTAAAGCATTTTCGTTGTCATTTTCGTTAAGGTTTGAGGTTTTTGCCCATTGTTGCTTTTCTCATATGAATTATGCATATTTTTGGTTGGTTTACGGAAATAATGTTGACGCGGAAGCTGTGATAATGAAGCACTGGCAGAATTTACCACTTCTTTTCTAACCCCACTCCCCACTCCTCTAAGCACTCTTCGCGTTTAGGGGGTGTGTGCCTTTTTTGCGAGGCGGCAGACCAGGGACGGAGTGGGGAAAAAAGTCAAGCTAACCCTTTCAATTTTCACCAACGGAAAAGTTTCTCCTTGTTGGTGTTGTTGTTGCCTTTGCATATTAATTATGCATGTTTTGTTTGGTGTGAAGGCATCAACACATTGTTAGAAAATGTTCATGGCGCCAGAGGGGGCATATTGCAGGTTGCAGGACCAGGCTAGGCGAGGGTCGGAGGGCTAGATTTAAGGGTAGGGATCTCATTTTTGGTTGCTGTTTTTGTTGCTCTGTTTGGGTAGCCAACTGTGTAAATATTAAGTGTGAAAGATAACGAGCTAATAACTCTGTTAATTTTTTGGCCACTGTCTGTGTGCGTGCGTGCCTGTGTGTGTGTGTGTGCTCTATGTGATTGGCTTATTAGTGGTTAAAACTGACACAGCCAATTGCCGACAAAGAACAATTGAAAAACATTAACTATCGAAAAGTTAAGCAACTCTTTTACCAAAACTAAAAACATTTTAATCCCCAAAAGTCACTGCGAATCATTTGTTCATTTGCCTAATTAAGGTGAAATTCACCTTCCAAGAATTCCGAAGGGGCTAAAACAACAAATCTCAAGTCTATATGTTCTAAGTGATTTGATCGCTTTATTGTCCACAAATAAAGCATAGATCTTCCTAGAAATCATTGATTGTCGATTGTTTGATCTTCGAATTATTTACTTGGAACTAAATGAGCAAATATTATTCTGTTTTAGAGTTCACAAACTGAGTGGCGATGGACTTTGAAGTGACAAGGATTACGCAAGGTAAAATATGATCGATTCCACGAAAGTCAAAACTATTTAAAAATCGTTATATTGAATCGTACAGGATTGAACATTGTGGCGTGTTTAAAAGGAAGAAGGTATCCAATCAATAATCTCTGAATATGGATTTTTAGTATTTACTTTACTTTAGGCAGGTGTATTTCGAATGAAATGCAGGTGAGCCACTTAAAAATCTTTAGAATTATACAACTTATAAATGATGTTGAATCAAATCTTATGGAAATCTCAAATTTTCTTTTTACAACATGCATTAGGATCTCAACAAAACTGCGTCTTGTTCTACTATTCAGACACTTTAGTTATGGAACTTTGCTTAAATTCGTTATGCTTTAACATTTTGGCAATTTAGCCTATCTCTCATTCTCTTTCTCTTACACACACATTCATATAAAATATGCCCCATTTGTCCTTCAAAATGTTCCATTAATAATTTAAGCAAAACAAAATATATCTACATATAAAAAAGAAAGAAAGAAAGGAAAAAAAATACCGAAACCAAATAAGAAAAATATCAGCTCATTTCCATTTCCAGTCATTGCCTTTTTTATGCTTTCTCTTTCGCCTTCCTTGTCGTTTTTGACATTGCTTTCGCTTTCTCTTTCTCGTCTTTTTTTTGGTTTTTGCTATTTTATATTTATTTTGCTTTTAACAAAATTTGGCAAATTTACACTTTGGCAAGAGTGGCAAAAGGCAAGAGGCAACAAAACACATTGGTCTCGGTGGTGCCTCGAAATCTCCCCAAACTAACCGAATATAACAAAAGGGCACCAAGTGTGATTCTGCCCACTTCCTGATTGCGCCATTTTCAAGCTCCCCTCCCATTGCCCTTCGCCATGCCCTTGCCGCTTCTTTTCTCTGTCATAAATAAGGGCAGCATTCAATGCAAATTGGACTATTTACGCAAATTTTATTGCCAAAGCATTTTTATATTTATTTTCGTTTTTGTTGTTATTGTTGTTGTTGCTAGTAGTTTTTGTTTGGGGGCTATTTTGCTTTATTTCTTAGTTTCCTTCCTTTTTTCCCTTCGACTTTGCTTTTGTCTCGTTTTCCTTTTCGTTAGCTTTCTTTTTGTACCCCCCAAGCGTCTACTAAATCAGGCAATTTGCCTTTCACTTCACTGGCAAAAAATTGTTTGTGCTTTGTATTGCAGACCAAAGCCCGACATCGGCCCTATCGACCTCCGACCTCAGACCTCAGACCTCCGACCTATCGACCTTAACCCTTATGCGATTTCATGTCATTATTTTGTCGCTAAACGTAGCAAAATCGTTTTTGGTAGAGCCGAGAGAAATGTGTTTTTTATTGACAATATTCAAAGAAAATGCGGAATGGGAGAGAGCGCCACGCAGATTTCCGTTGGCATCAACGAGTTGAATCCCTTTTATTTTGGCCTATGGCGCCATGTCATAAAGCCAAAATCAAATGAACGCCAGAGGGTGAGGGCAGGGAGTGGGGGCAGGTTTCTCTGAGGCTTTCGATGGGGATTTACCAATAAATTCATTCTAGTGAAAATTTATTGACATTGGTTTTTAAACCGCGACGCGTGTTGATGTTGTTGCACGATTTTATGGCCAGGAAATTGACATTGAAGGAATATTGTTGCTGCTGCTGTGTATTGAACTGACCTTTCAAATTGTAAATGCGTATAAATATAGACATTCCATTCCAGCCGAAATACAAGATGAATGCCGGATAGGGAAATTGAGCAGAGGTAATTTGGTTATTCGATGGCAAATCGATTATACACGACAACGTAAAGCATTAAACCGCATTATACTTATATAAAAGAAATCTTTATAGTTTGATTTTCAGTTTAAACAAACAACTGGCTTATTCATTTTGTGGTCAATTGGAATTTAAGGCAAGTGATTCAATATTGCAAGGACCTTTCTTTGGAGTTCAATATCTCTTTCTAAATATTACACCCAATGCGTATTAAGTTGATCCAAAACCTCCGAAGGGAACATCTCAATACTCTCTAAGAATAAATATCTCAAACTTGTTCTCAGGCTCTAACGTAAGAGAAGAAATATACATTAAATATATATATATAAAAAGGATAAATGTCTCCCTTAAAATATTTATTTATTTATTTATTTTATTTATTTATTTATTTTACGTCAACTAAGTCAGCAGTCGACGAAAAAGGTTAAGCTAAAATACAGATATGCTACAAGAATTACCTTTCTTGGTTTATTTTAGGAACTTTCTCTGACCATTTCCTTTTTTCATTGATAAAAAGTTAATAAACAACTTCTTAACTCTAAATATTTGTTGAAAAGTATTAAAATATATACATATATATATATTAAGCTGAATATAACTTTTTAGTCTTATTAGTGAAAGCCGCCTAATTAATTCATTACACAATCAATTTACACAGAGATTGTTGTTGCTTTTGTTTCACAATTCATTTGGCCCGGCCCTTTTCCCATACCAACGAAACGCAAAAAAAAAGTTTTCTCGGCCCAGACGAAAGCACTCGAAACTTGTGCGTTTCCTCGTCTCGAAATAAAATAAAACAAAACAAAACAATTAACAATCGATGGTAGAGCCAATTAACAATTAACGTTCCCAAAACCTCAAAAGTTTTTTAACAAAAAGTTTTCAATTGCACAGTGAATAAGAATTTTATATGAAGTTTGGAATATACGTGTATTTATATTTATAATTTACGATTTGGTAAAAAAGAAAAACGAAAATGTCGATGTTAATATTTATAATTTTGGGTCAATGCGGACAATTTATTGATTGATTGAATCTAATGAATTATTTAAACAATTTTCACACGCACCGCCAACACTTGAAAGAAAAAAGTCTGTCCTCCTTTGAATACCCTACATCAAATGTGTTTGGTAATTTAGATTCCTAAGACGAAATAAAGAAACTCAAGGGCACCTGTTGGTGGACTTTGACTGGTTCTACCTATTCCATTTTGATCTCGATTTTTATGCAATTTGGTGATTTATATACTCTTCTTATTGCATGAGTGCAGGGTACATTAAAAAGGGCAAGCCAATTAGAATTGATATTTGTTGCTTCATTTATTATTAGACATGTAAATTGAGACATTTATTTTAGTAGATAATGTGAGTTTGAAAATTTATGGAAGTATCACAAAATTATTTCCACGAAATGAATGTCGATTTAAGAAGGCAGACGGGGGGCTGGTCTTAGACTTAGTTGAGACTTGGCAGCTACTTGAACAGATGTTCTGGCATTTCAAATTCACAAAACTAAAAGCAAAATTGCAAAATGCCCGACCCCCAAAAACCTGCCCTCCCCCCAGCCGCCATACACCATACAAGGGAACACAAAAACGACGTTAGACAAAAGCCGATACGCTGGTGGGGTGGGGGGAAAGAAAAACACCTTGGCTAGAAAGGGCTGTCAATGACAGTTGTCACCCCTTAGACTAGGAAATGCGACGTAAATGTAGAAGAAGATACGGAAAATTCGCACAGCTGAGTGCCAGGACTTGGACGATGACGAGGCAGGTTTGAATAATTCCAAAGCCAAAGGAGGAGACCCAAAAGTTGTCGTCTCTAATGCATGCTTGGCATTTACATAATACCCACCAAATGCTGATAAAAGGGTAGAGGGTGAAGGAAGAGGGCATCAAGCACTTGACTCAAACTCAAAATCAAACTCAAAACCGAAACCCAAACCTAAAAACCGAAATATCAATTACAATCACGCAATCTACACAATACACAAAGTGAACGCGGACAACAAGCAAATTAATTGAAATCAATGCAAATGCCCGGGAACAAAACAACAAGAACTCTCTCCTTTTCTCTCTTTCTCTTTAAGGGTTGTGCAGTCTGTCCGATACAGGGGATTTTTGTGGAGGTTTTCAATCGCATTTGTCAGCGGCTTAAGTCGCGTCCATTGTTGTGAAACATGTCAAAGCAATTGCAAACATTTGGTCTGCTTTTAATTTATCAATGAATCTGTTTTTCCTTCTCGTTTCTTTTTTTTTTCGTTTTTTTTATTCTTCCACCATTTGCTCGTTCGCTCGCTCGCTGATCTATGGATTCGATTTCGCGGTTTGCTGAACATCCAGCGATAAGCATGTCCCAGCCCATGTCTCTTTCTATTCTATTTTAATTTTTCCAATTTTTTTTTTTCGAGCTAGAGATAAGTAACCCATTTGGGCTATTGCTGGTTGCTTCTGTGGGCGTTGAATTGCTCAACGGGGCATATGGTTTGGGTTTTGCTATCGTTTTCTCTATTTAGGCTCTCGAACATATGCCAATATAAATGACGAATGAAAAAGAAGACGGAATTTCAATGCATTGATCATTGGTTGGGCATCCCCTTGTTTTCTTTGGGAAAGTGTCACAAGTTTTTAGTATGCTAAGTGCTTGCCCCTGGGCTAAGCGGGAGAGGTTAAAGTGGTTAAAGTAGTTAGTACTTAGCATATCATTATACCTATTAAATGGGAACAAATTTTATTTGTTTAATGAATTTTCATGACAATCAATGTTTTGCATTAATTGATAATAATCAAAATGATTAAAAGTTCAAGTAAATTGCCTGAGTTCGATTCAAAAATAGCTAGAGATAACAAATTACTTGAGAATCTCTAACTAAATTTTCATTTCGTAGTAGTTTAAGAATTAGTTTCGTATTAATTTAAGAATCTTTATCGTATTTTCATTATTTCTTGGTTAAAAGAAAGATTATCTTCTTTAAGATTCTATTACAAGATGCGCTCTAGATGCATTTAAAATAAAAGTTTGTTTATTGTGTGACTGCTCCCCGTTTCTTTTACTTTATTAAATTGTAATTTGCAACTAGAATCGATACTATGAAGTCAGTTTACAAACAAATGTGGGAAAACATCGACTTATAAAAATAATATTGATTTCTTTACTTTTTTTAGACTCATTAAATTCTCGTAAGCAAGCCATCAATCAGTTTGAGTGACCTTTTTGTTCATTAGTTAATGAGTTTAAATAATAATTGAAAGGTTGCCTAAGTAAAGTAAAGGCCACAGATTCAGACACACAAATATATGCACATTAATTTCATATATTCATTAAATCACCACCAGAATTGAGCCAAATCTAACTACATTTTCCCTTTCCACCAAGATTCAATGGCTTTGTCTCTATGGAACATTGGCAATTATCATGAAAGTGCATCAGTTAGGAAAATGCCGAGTCATAAATTACAGAAGGTGCTAAAAACCACAGAAAAATTGTTGAAAATAATGACACATTTGCCACATCTCCAGTTGGTCATCTTCTTCATCATCGACATCATCCACATCAGCAACAGTCGGCAGCATCATCGGCAGGAGAATGAGATATTTGGGCAGTAACCCGTCGTCCTCTCATCATCATCAATGTTGTCCTCCTCCTCGTCCTCGTCGTTGTCGTTGTCGGTAGAGGCGCAAATCTGCGCTGTGGGCAATGTTATTGTTACAATCGACACCCGACGATGATATGGAATGAGTGAATAGGTAGGGTAGGATATATACATATGTACGTATAGACGTAAAGGGGAGAGTGCAAGAGGGATATCGGAGCTGGGGGAATAGCCCGTGGCATTTGTTCGGTTTTGACCAAACCCATTTCACTCAACGGGGGTGTTGACAATTCAAACGCAATAATTACGACTCTGGACCGCACGACGCTCAACGTGAATTTTTTTGGGAAAAGCAGAAAAGGTGTAGCCATGTGTGTGTGTGTGTGTGTGTGTGTGTGGTGTGTGCCTCGCCTCGTTATTTTTCGTGTTTGACACAATGTCAACTTTTTGTAATAAGTTTTTGCTACTACCATAAAAAAAAACGAAAGAAGAAGAACGTGAAAATGGAAATGTTTAATGGCAGTTGCAGTTTGCTTTGATCTCCAGCCAGATCCGGGGGTAGTTGGGTAACATTTCTTTCTGATTTTTTTGGTTTTGGGTTTTGCACCCCATGTCAAACGAGACGCCGATTTAATGAACCCTCTACGGTTGCCGGTCTCTTGTTGCTGATTTTTGATCCTGTTACCATTGTGGCCATTGTTCTCGCACTCTTTTGCCATTCACATTTCTGTTTTTATCCCCTCACTCTCTCTCTCTCTCTTTCCTTCTCCTTTACTCTATTGCGCCCTTCAAGTCGGGTGTTTATTATTAGCCTGGCAAAATACATCCGCATACGCATCTGCATTGGCAAAAAGTCAGTAGAACGAGAAATTTCCTTTTCTTCTATATATTTATTGTATATGCTTTTTTTCGGGGTTCTCTGGTTCTCAATGTTGATTTAATGAGTTGAATATGTCAATGGTCTTTGCTTGGTTGGGCCATTGTTCAACAGTTTTTTTTTGACTCTGCCTCTGTCAAGGGCAGACGGCAAATGTCGTCATTAGCATTTCCAAATTACGCAAAATATTTATCCAAAAAAAAAGACGAAATGAAAAATGAATGTTGCGCAGTTAAAAGAAAATTTGTAAACACTTTCTACAAAGTATTGCAATCTTCGTGAGTAGAACATAGAAAGTTTGGAATAGATTGGAATCTATTAAGCTATAGCCTAATTATGCCTTCTATATAGTTTCCTATATCTTAATTTTGATTTCTAGTGCTAAGTAAGTGCTTGGTCTAACTGAGAACTTTCATTCCTTAGATCTGACAGAGACTTGGACCAATTCTTTGTAATTTAGGTTTAAATGAGGAAAAGAACATAGCAAAATTTCGAGGTTCATAAAATCATTCATTCCACAACGCACAACTTTTGTGATACGCCAGAGAACTTATAAATCGATATACTATTAGATAAAACATGTTACTTCAATTGCAGTTTAGTATTTAGCCAATGAAATTGTTTTAAAATAAAGTCTAATAATGATTTCCGATTATGTAGGCGTGACAGTATTGCATACAAATGCTTAAGTCGTAAAATTTAATGTCATTTAATCCTCCATTAGATCCCCATGGATCCTTACAATTCATCAAGATTTAATCCACAATTTTCGCTGCCATTCATGTTGCATAACCTCAATGTAAATACACCAAACGACCAAAACAAAAAAAAAAAAAAAAAAAAGGAAAAAAGAAAATTTGCGCTTCAATCACAAATGAAGAGACAGACAGACAGATAGAGAGCAAGAGAGCGATAGATAGACAGACATATGGGCAAGAGAGTGGGCCAATAAATCAGATTTATTGGTTTTCAAAACAGATTTTCGGGCAACACAAACCACAGAGCGAGTAAAATGAAATGAATGCAGTTACCCTTTCCCCTCCTCCACACCTCTCCTTCACAACTCATCCTTTTTTTTTTTGATGTGTTTTGTTCCTCGACTCCATCCAAATGTGTTTGCCATGACGACACTTTCTGACCATATGCGGCAAAAAAAAAAAGGAGAAAGCAAGGAAACTATGGGCTGGAAAATCCATCACAAGTGGCCAACATGCTCTCATGGTCGTTGTCGTTGTCGATGACACAAAGCGCGGAAGGATTAAGCCAGAGAGAGACAACAATAAAAGTTCATCATCATCAACAGCATCATCGTCCTGATCATCATCATCATCATCATCATCATTGGGAGGATGAGAATGAACTTGGTTCATTCGACGGCAATTTGTCGCTCGTTTAGTTGAGTTGTGCGACAAAAATAGAATAAATGGCACAAGATAATGAAAAAATGGACAGCTGGATGAGAGAGAAGACCTCATGCATGTAGATGGGAGGTATGAAGTGTATATAAACCGCTGCCCAGAGCTGTAACCACGTCCAGCCACTGCTGCCGGGTCATCTCTACTACGGGTAATCCGACGATTAATTAAAAATGTTGTCCCGCCAGTAAAGGGCTTAAAAATTGAAATTGATTGCTAGGGGTTTATGCAAAAACTTTTAAAAAAGAACATAACACACACAAACTCACAGAGCTAGAGAGAGAGGGAGAGAGAGAGAGACAATAACTACATACACAAATAACAATAAATACAAATACAATCATTAAAATATATACACAAGGGAGTCAAAAGTCTCATCATCATCATCGTTCCCATTGCCACCTGAAAGAAAACTGGCTTAACAAGCCATCTTCGGCTTTTCCAACAAGGTCCCCAGGGCCATATGCCAAAAAATAAAACTGTAGGTATGTAAAAACGAATAAAGGGAAAGCGAAAACGAAACGAAACGGAAAAAGTTAAAATTGTGAAAATTCATTTAAGAAAAGTTTACGCACAAAAACGGGGAAAAAAAAAACACTGAAGCAAACAACTTGAAGACAATTACCATGAAAATGCTAAGCAAATTTTTATTTCTAATGAAGTTTTCCCCCACTTTTTCTCTCTCTCTCTCTCTCTCTCTCTCTCTCTCGTCATCTGTAGATCTGCTTAAACTGCCGCAATGTGCCACATAATATGGGGTAGATGTGCCTGGGTCACCCTGTTTTTGTTAGCCCTTTGATTGGTTTGTTATATTTTTTCAAAAAAATTGGCTCTTTTGGGGTTAATTTTGTGTGTGTTCGTTGATTAGTTTGGCCAAACATTGTTAATGGATTGTTGACGCAAATTTCCTGAATCTGCTAATGAATTGTAAATCATTTTTGGGGGAGAAAAAGAAAAACAATTTCCTTGTAATGGCATTTTGTTTAAAAATCATTTAAGAAGAGCTCATAAGTTTATTTCTTTAACTAGCCTTGGCAAAGGACTTGTGATTACAATTATTTAAACTGAAAAAAGTCTTTAGTGTTTTCTTCTCCTGTTTGGGATAGTGGCTCAGACATATATTTCTTATTCTCTCAATTTTTATGAAAAATATCAAAGAAGCTAACTTCGGCAATGCCGAAGTTTATATACCCTTGCAGTCCTTGGCAATAATTTTTTAACATTTTGAAATTTCTTTCCTTGCAACTCAATTCATCAACACACAAACAAAACATTCAAATTATTTCTCTTTTTACTACAAATTTTTAAGCAAGGCACAACACGCATACACATGCATACATACGTGTAGCGCTACGTCTGTGTGTGCGTATGCATGTGCTCTGTTTGATTTGCTGATGACGTAGAACCGATTTGAATTGACTGTAACTTGTGTTCTATTTATCCGATCAAACTCAAATTTTGGGATCTGAGATTTTATATCAAATTCTATTATATTGGTAAATTTCATGGCGATACTCCAATTTTTGCAAAAAACTTTGTTCTAGAGCTATATGATATAGTAGTCCGATCCTGACAATTTTCATACTCTATTATCTCCCGGCTAAAACTAGCTCAAATATGAAATTTCATTCCGATAGCTCTTAAGATGCCAGCGTGAAGTTGATTTGCACAGACGGACGGACGGACGGACGGACGGACGGACGGACGGACGGACGGACGGACGGACGGACGGACGGACGGACGGACAGACGGACATGGCTATATCGACTCAGCTTCTCATGCTGATCAAGAATATATATACTTTATGTGGTCGGAAACGTCTCCTTCTGTGCGTTACAAACATCTGACCAATTTTATAATACCCTCTGCAAGGGTATAAAAAGCGGGAAAAAAAGCATATCGAAATTTTCACATGCAAATTAATGTGGAAAACCGTTGTGAAAACGTTCTGTTGCATGAACCTCTCATACAGACCACTACACACACGCGTCACTCGAACTTTTGTTGGGTTGGTAAGGCCAAGGATACATATATCCACCCTGGTTAGCAATAAAAAGCCATGTCACTTTCTCATATCAATTAGTTACAAGCGAATACACTTGATTCATTAGCGTGATAATTACAACCAGACAAAAGTTCTATTTTCCTAACTCTCTCTCTCTCTCTCTCTCCCGATTGGCTGCAAAAAGAACGATGGCATTGAGAAAAAGGACAATGATGATGAGAATTTGACATGTTTTTTCTTTGGGTTAAAGTTCCCACGCGCCATAAGCATGGAAAACCAAAAGAAAAAGCCAAAAACCAAAGCCAAAACACTTTGTCATGGATGGTAGCAAAAGAGAAAAAAAATTAAAAGGAAAATAATGTCAACAAGAGTCAAAGAGAGAGAAAGAGACAAAGTCAAGCAATTAAAGCTTAGAATAAAGACTGCCCAAAGACAAGAAAAATACTAAAGTCAACAACCGCGACAACAAATTGGTTAACAAGCCAAGCATGAAACTGAAATCCCAATTTCAGGTAGAACCAGGTAGATGTACATAGATGCTGGCAACCCCTTTTTAATTGGTCCACAAAGAGGTCCTGGTTCCTTTTTTTTTCACTCTCTTTCTCTTTGAAGGCAAAAATATGACATCAGAATGGATAGAAACTACAACTGTCTGTTGTCAAGACAATTGATTTCATCTACCGTCACTCGCATAACTCCCTTACCCCCTTTAGCCTAAAAACTGTCAATTATATACACACGTGTATTTGCGATTTTACGCTATTTTCTCGATATGCGTTATAGAGAAAGAGAGAGAGAGAGTGTGTGTGTTAGTAAGGCCGCCACGCATTTGCCCCTTTGATTTGTGTAAAATTGCACCTTTAGCTAAAGGAAGCACCACCAATATAACCACCACCAACAACAACATCATCATCATCATCACCACCAACAGAGAAACAGACTTGAACCTCCCCCTTTTTTTGGGAAAATTTGTCATGTTTGCCTTGTGTGTGCGCTAATTGCAGTTTGTGTTGTTTGGCTCTGTTTGGTTGGTCTCTGAGCTCTGAGGTTAAAGCTGCTTCTCAATTGCGATTACATAGAGAAGAAGAGACTGTGAGACAAACAGACTGACAGACAGAAGCCGTTGGAGTATTTGCTTAGCAGATTTTGTTGACTGGTTGAAATTTTGAGGCCTTTCGGGAATTGATTTACAATTGTGATGATGATGATGTTGTGAAGTGATCTAAATTCAAATGTAATTTAGTGCACAAACAGAAAATACCGGGATAATCTATTAAGCAAACAAACGATCTGAGTGAAATTCTTTCTTTTTTTTCAACTATGCAAAGAATTAACGATTTCTTTTTCTATTTTTGTGTGTAGTAATTTCTATTTGATGGACCAACAATAGCGCTTTTGATGAGAACTTTTTATGAATCGTGGAGAGAATCCTGAAATAACGTATAATTTTCGAATTGTCGGTTTCATAAGTCTTCTCTCTATATATTTTGTTCAAGACAATTGCATTGGTAGTTTCTTTAGGATATTGTAGAACTCTATCCTTGTCTTTTCAGTTGTTTCTTTTACCTACTTTTTAGAAAGACAGTTTCAATATCTGTCTCTATACAAATTTGAATTCCTTAAATTTTGTCATGCTATTCTTAGGCTTCTTCTTCTTCCATTTCTTTTTATTTCAAGTTTCCTGCATTAATTGTTTGGTTTAGGTTAACTATTTTCTAACATATCGACTATTGGACCATGAAAATTGCTGTTAATCGAATACCTAACATTCGTCTTTCATCATTTGACCTACAAAAATTGCAAAAGCATAAAAATCAATCAAATATCAATTTCTTATATCAACACCTTGGCTCAATAATGATTATCACATAACAATTTCCGCTTCTAGCTAAATACAAAATAGCCAATAGCCAAATGACAGAAACATTGATGATGGAAAAAAGAGAAGAACAAAATCAACTAGCTGCAAATTTCCCTTTCCATTCAATGTTTAATTTCCTTTCAATTTATGCTAGAAATCGAGGTCGTCACCGAAAGAGAAAGATAGCTAAAGAGTAGAAGTTGAAAAGCCAATTTGCCAGGTTTGACGATGATGATTATGATGCTGATAATGATGAAAATATATTGATGAGTTGCCACCAACTCGGTGAAGTTATGTTTTCAGATGCTTATTAGATGAAGCAGTGGCATCATCATCATCATCATCATCAGCAGCATCAGCAGCGTCACCAACGGCAGCCAGCCACTGTGAGCTCTTGCCTAGTCAAGTGGCTTTGCTGGTGGAGAAAAAGCAAACATCACAGTGGAGTAAAGCAAAAAATTTCGCTTCAAGTGTCAATCAGTGACAACATACACACACACACATCCACAGAGACATCTACACATACATACACATGTTTACAGACTGCTAGAAGCTAATCGATTTATGTTGTAATATTCAAAAAGTTTTCCCAGAGACGACCTAATCCAGTGAACGGCATTGGCACTCTCCCTCGTGTGCCATCGTCATCGTTGGTTGTTATAATTTCTCCCCGACCCAACGATAAGCCACGTGTTTGACTCTGATTTAGCTCAACATATACATACATACATATGTATGTATGCATGGCATGGCAAAAGGAAGGACATCACCATCACAGGGGCACCCTGTATAGGGCCAAAGGCCATGGGGCATATGTACATACATCCCATGTGGGTCTCATCCACATCCCCGATCTCTTTCTCATTCTCAACCTAGTCATCGTTCTCGTTGTCGTCTGTTTATCTGCCTGCATTTGTCGCATTAAAATTGAATAAAAATCAATCTCAATTCTAGCATAATTTGATTCCTGCCTTCGATTATGCGAGAGGTTGGCTTGGATTGGGTCGTCGCTTGGAGGGGTATAACAGAAAGAAGGAAAAAAAATGAAGAAGAAAATGTAAATAAATAATAATTTGTAAAGACTTTTTTCATGTTTGCTTAAGATATTTATATCAAAGTTCTTTTTCTGGTTTACTTTTTTTTCCATTTGCGTAAATTTTTGGAAAATGCAAAATGACAGTTGACAATAAAAAGAATTTTGCATTTACATTACTCTTTTATACTCTACTCTACTACGAGTAGTTAGCCTAATCAATTTCACTTTAAGAAACTAACTAATACCAGTTATAAAACAAAAGCAGAAACATTTGAGAGAAAGAGAACCACTTCCTTTTCCTTTTATTTAACTGATCGAGACAGAATACACTTTTGTAATTTTCTTTTGTTAATGTCAACAAAGAAATATATCTTTGTCTTCACATTCGATTTCAATTATATTTAGGATATCTAGTCAACGACTACAGACAAAAGAAGAAGATAAAGAAGTTTTCTGTTCCGAGGTAATCTCTACTTCAAAATCCACTTTCTTAGTTGCTAGCTTAGCACCAAATTCACTTCACGAAAACTTTTTTCTTTCTTTCTCGCCTCACATGTGAGGAGTTTTATTTTTGTGGACTTTCTTTTTTTTTTTGCCGCATTTATTCCAATGCATTTAATAAAGTGTTTATTTCTGTTGCAACAAATTTGCCAGCTCACCAGGCGAAAACAATGGCAATGAAGCAATGAAGAAAGCAAAAACCTGTGCACGACACAAAAAGGAAAATTGCTTTTCCGCTACGCGGATGAGGATGAAAATACTTCACACGCTTCGTGGCAACGGAAATATGTGGCCAACGACGCAACCCACTGCCAAACCAAAAACTTGCTGGCAAAAAAAAAAAAAAAACTTTAGACGGAGACACGCGCTTTTGGCTAACCCATCGAAGGTTCCACTGATGACGTATGGCTGGCAAAAAGGACACCATTTACTAGAGATGAGCCAAATCCAAATGTATGTATGTATAGTCATATATGATTTAGGTTTGTTGAAAGATTTTGCTAAAGGGAACTAACTTTTATGTCTAACGTTGTATCAATCAATTGTATTATCCTTGATTATCAATAACTTAAATTTGTGTGATTAAGAATTCATTTTACTTTGATCATTTTTGTGGCAATTGCCAACATTTTCATCTATCCTGAAAGTGAGGCTAGTCAATTGTCGCAAATATTTCAACGATAGTTTTTCTCAATTGTCAAGTATCCTTTGTGCCATCTCCAAGTGCAATTCGGTTGTATCCTTATGCTAGGCATGTGTGTAAACGGCATCTGCGTTAGTTTTCTATTATTTTTGGTTTGCGTCTCTTTATTTTTTTGACGATGCGAAACTTTTACACCCAACAACTCGGTAGCATAGTTTTATTTCAAAGTTGGCTTTCTTTTTTATTCTTTTTTTCGCCCATTCCTTCTCTATTTGTCTTTGGTTGGGTTCTGGCTGGTTGGGTCCTAGTGCTGGTCGTGCTGATGCTGGTAGTCGTGGTCCTGGCCTCGCTCAGGCATTCCAGTTTGAGTGGCACATTATTTGATGATGCTTTTCGCGATTTTTTTCGCACTTGAGTGCCTGATTTTTATTAGTTGAATTCTTTACGTTTTGTGAAAGTTTCAGTTTCTTTGCTTTGGCTTTTTTTGCTTTTCTTTCTTTGTTTCTTTTTTCTTTCTACTGCGTTTTTCTTTCTTTTCAATGCCATCGCACGTTCAGCTATTTTTTGTTTTCCCACTGTGAAGGGAAAGTTTTCTTTCCAAAGATTCGCTCTTAGCCGAAAGAATCTTTACGGGGCTTTTTTTTTTAAATATGGCCCCAAAAGTATCTTTTGTTGGATCTTGGAATTTCTTTTTGTTTAGCTAAGCTAGGTAATAGATTAGATTTTCTGTCTGTCTGATGGTCTGTTTGTTGTTGCTATTGTCTTTGAAGTATATCAATTGTTTTTATCCCACAATCTTGCCATTCAATTTAAAGCTCTTTGCACCACCAGGTCCACCCACTTCACAACAAAATCCAACGAGAATAAAAAGAAAAGCGCAAAAATCTTGATGAACAATGTCAAAAGTAAAACAAACGAACGGAAATGAAAGTCAATTTGAATACATTACCAATTCTAATTACGATTTTCAAGTACAACCAAAGAAAGAAGCGGAAAGCGAAAGAACAAAAATAATATTGCTTGGATTGCATTGGAGGGATCCGAATTGGAGGGAGACAGATGGCAACAAAACCACAAGGCATTCAAATTGGAATTCAAGTTAAAAATAAGAGAGGACCGACCAGCATTCTGAGTTGGTGGGGGCCATCGGCAACGAGGCGAATAGCAAATGCTAGCTGACCAAAAGATTAGCTCAAAAAATCCAACAACATGGTGGAAGAAGCTGTGAATTTTCACAGCCAGTGACAGGAAAATGGCGGCCACCAAAACCTATTTGAATATAGGAAACTTGATACTCTCTCAAGTGAAAAGTATACATTAATTTTTAAACTAAGAACAGTTTTTAGACAAAACTAAAAATTCAAAGAATAGAATCTGTATTAATCCAATTAAAAATCGACCAATAATAAATCGACTTTGTAATTTCTTCTTACTTATTTCTTGATACAAATTTGAATGTTAGGGTATTTGCCCATTCATTAGTTCCTTGTTAAGTTTCCCTTTTTTAGGTCTTCTTTTTTTTTTGGCTCTGTCTGCACAAGTGGCAAATGAATCAAAGAGTCATGGTTAGATGAGGAGGCGGACACATTGGATGGGGAAAGGGCGGCCGAAGAGTAGATAGAGGAATTATACTTGGAGGGATTCGCATTTCATTTTATTAAAAATTCAAATACTTCGCTTATCGTTTTTTCTAGAACCAACTCAAGTCAAGCCACCTGCTAGAATCAACCGAACCACCCTATAATCTTCCCCATCCCAATGACTTTTACACCCAAACACACACACCGACACCGACACACACAAATAACAAACAACTTTTGCCATGAGACTTGCTTATTATGCAGGTTTCTTCTTCTATTTTTTCTTTCTTTTTTTTCTTTGGATTGGTGTCTGGATAGCAAAAATTTCATATGCCTCATGCCACTAAAGAGATGGAGCCACACAGAGACACAGCAAGAGAGAGAGAGAGAGAAAGAGAGAGAGATAAAGTAAGAGAGATGGGAAAAAAATTAGGAATGAAAATTAAGTAAATATTATAATATGTTGCCACCTGGCAGCAAGCACCAAGATGGAGCATGAGCGAATCGAGGATGAAGGAGAACTCCATTTCGGTTTTGGTCTTGGCAAATAAATGATAAGCATTACATTTGATATTCATTATTTGATAAGGCATAAAAATAAAAACGCCAACGGAAATGAAAATGTATACGAAATGTGACCCCTGCAAGTGAGTTTGAGTTTTGCGGAGCTGGATTAAATGTTTGCCTAAGTGAAATATGTTAAATGATATGTGGCCTATGATTTATGAGATTAAAGACCTCTCGTTACGTTTCGGCCCCCATTTTTGGGTTGGCTAAGTTTTTAAAGTGCAATCAATACATGCATTTATCACATTAGTATTTTACCCAAGTCTTTGCAATTCTTTTCGTCGTTGTCTTCACTAGACTAATTCACTTAAAAGGCTATGAATAAAATTCGCTCTGAGTATGTGCAGAGTTTACTTCGTGTCCTTTCAATAGCCCAAAAGCATGCAATGGTTTTTGCCCGACTGTCTGCAGTTTTTGAAACAAAGAGACAAGAAGTCATATCAGAAACATTCATCAAAATCTAATAAAGCAAAAAAAAAAAACAGAAAACAAGTTCGAGAGTAAATAAATGACTGCCATGCTTAAAAGTGTCTTGAATGGCTTATGATCAGAAAATAGCTGCCATTGTGTGGTAAATAACGTAGCTGATTATCCCATTTGCTGATTGAAATAAAGCTATATTTTTTTTGCTTCACTTCAGTAACTAGAAAATGGAAAATAAAAGAATAAATTACTTTCCTTACCAAGAGAAATGGCTTAAAATGAAATGTTCATACATTCGATAAAAACTTGAGAGCCTTGTTTGAATTGGAGTTGGAATTTTTTCTGATATCATGTGTATGAAGAAAATTTCGCAATATTTTTAGACTTGATCAAAAAATTCATGCAATATTCTTCAACGATGTAAAAAATACAATTTGAATTAGTAATATTATTAAGTTTAGTCAAAAGTTAGCTCTGTCTTGGACGAAAAATGAGTTTGAAGAAGGTAAAATGTAAAGGTAGCTTACTCATTCGAATCTCATTAGCTCTGATTTAGTTGAAAATTAAGTTTAAATTTTTATGACTGTAAAATTATCGTGGAATCTATTTGATGTATGTACAAATATTTCAACAATTTGTGCAGCAATTTGCTTGCATTATTCGGACCTCGATGACAGTTGCATAGAAACAAATTGCTTAGCCAAGATCAAGCCACATGGCATTGCATGACTAACAAAGAGATAGAAAGAGAGAGAGAGAGAGAGAACCAGCATACAAGCCGTATGTATGTATGTAGCTGCTGCTAGTGCTCAATAACATGGCACTTAAGTTTATTGGATTTCAAGTGCTCTGCTGTGACTTTTTTTGGTTTGCTCAAAGCCAAAAACATGTTGGGTGAAAATTGTGGCCATGCTTCAGTTAAAGGCCAAGAACCAAGTAAAGCAACATCCAGAGCAACCTGCCACCTGTGAAAGGCAAAAGGATATATAAGTGCTGGAGAAGTGGCAACGATGGCAAAGGAGAGTCATGGGGTTAAATGAGGGACGCGTGTGTGCGCTAAGCGTGAAATTATGAGCGTCAACGACAAGCTTAAGCTGCTTAAAACAAGAGCCATCCGGCAAAAGAAACGAAAGAACGAACTAACGAACGAATGAAAAAAAGGAACGAACGAACGAATGGAATGACTAGAACGGAGTGAAGAACGAACGTGAAGCGAAAAGTGAAAGTGTCAAGGATGCGACGACGGAAACGTTTTCATAGTCAAATTAAATTGCTCGCTAGAAGTGGCCGGGGGATAAGGAGGAGAGAGCAAAATTGAGAATTGCTGTGCTAAAATAAACGGGATAATGCGAACATAAAAACATTTTTAATGAAATCGAGAGACGACTTCCAACGGCGTTATGCAGAGACGACGATGTCGACCCACTTCCCATCTAAAAAGTGTAACAAGTGAGTTTTAATTTAGGGTTAAGGTGCGTTGTCGTCGTCGTCGTCGTCGTCTCTTTATAGTAAAGATGGCAAGACGTAGCAGACAATATCTGCTAAAGGTGTGGGTTAAAAATTTTGTTTCGGTTGCGCATTAATTTTGATATTTCGCTTGAAAATTTTAATTAATTTTCAGCTTGATTGCATTTTAAAGAGTCGCTTGGTTTATGTCTAGCTTGTGGGCAAAGGGACTGTGAGCCAAATGTGGTTGCCTTTGGGCCTGGGAATTTATAGTTATTGTGGTAGAAGTCAGGCTCTTTGTGTCGGTGTGTGTAAGTGTATGGGTTATAATGCTCGTTTAGTGTTTCGGAAACCCTTTGTTTTGGTTACTTTGGTTTTTCGGTTTGTAATTATTTTAGACAATTTATTTATTTTTATCATAGTAGTGGCTTGTGAAAAGGTTATTCTATGATTTTCCTTTTGGGCAATTCCCTTCGAAAGTAACAATTTCTTTGAAATGAATATAAGCAAAAATATATGTATCTGTGCATATTCATTAAACCCATCGAAATGTATACTTGATCTTAGCTTATATTCATAGGCAAAATTTTGTAGAAGGCGGAGACAAGGAACTGAAAATTAGTTTGGTTTAATATCTATAAATGTGGCATTAAATATTTGATAGTTTTCTCATTTGAAATTGGGTTTGAAAGGGTTTATGAAAAGGGATATCCTAAGCAAAGTAGATCCTCCTTATTATTAGGTATCTGGATTCTGGAGTAACTCACCTTTACTGGTATGTCTATCCAAATTTGGATCTTTAAGGCCTGTAAGAGAGAAAAGCATAAAAAGAAATTGGTTAAATTTAGTTTTAGTTGGTTATTTGCCGTTAGTTAAACACAAGCACAGGCACAGGCGTTTGAACATTAATCTCTGTCAGACAGATAACTGTCTAGAAGCAGCTGGTCGGAATGCTTGCATTTTGGCCAAAAACGTCTCACACATGCCATGGGAACTATCAAATGTTAATCGAAATTAATTGCCACTAATTACTTGTGAATGACCAGAAGGATAAAGACAGAGAGATAAAGGTGTAAGCCTTAGACAAAGAGAAACACAAACCGAAAAAAAAGGGAACACAAACAAAACAAACAATAGGGAAAGCAACTAAAAAAAAAGGGTAAAATAAACTCATTTCTATTTTTTGTTTTTTTGCTTCGATCAAAACTTAAAGATAACAAACTGACTTTCTTAGTTAGTTTTGTTGTTTGCTGTTGTTTGGTCGCGTGTTTTGTTGCGAAAACTTCTAATTAATTTTTTGACTCAAACGGAAATGAATTTAAACTTTTAGTGCGGAAGTTGAAAAGTTGCATTCCGAAAGGAAATCCCATCCGCTCAGTCCGCAAAACTCTTTCCCTATTGTATTTATTGTTTATGTTATTCCTTTTTGGGTGTTTTTTTGTTTGCCGGATACAGGGCTCAAATGTTGTTGGCCAGAATGTTGTAAGGGCTGAATATTTTTAAACCTTTATTAATAGTGTCTGTGATAAGGTTTATTCGAGTCCTTTTTTTTCGGGTACTTATTTTATTTAAATTTAATTCGACGCGACATTTAATTAATTCCCAGTTATCACCACAAGAACAGTCAACACTCATTCCGCATACCGCTACCCCGGCAATTCTAGTGGTCTAAATGACGTCTAGCCAGTCAAAGGAGATGAACAAAGAGAAGGAGCAAAAATAAAAAAAGATGGAAGGAATAGAACCATCCATTGCTAGTCTTATGAGAAAATTTTCCACATGCCGCATGCCGCAGACATTGCGGTGTAAATGGAAACCCAAAAATGTTGAACTTGGGGCACATAAACTAAGCGATAAGTACTTATAGAGTATGAAATACAGAAACTAAGAAAACCAAAGTGTGGGATGAGAGAGAAAGAGAGATAATGTGGTTAAGGTTTAATTGCAGTTGAACTTCTAAGGTCAGACATTGAAGTGACAGCTGTAAAGTGGAAGTGTGTGTGTGTGTGTGTGTGTGTGGGTGGGTTGGATAAATGCTTAATTCACTCATGCGAATTTGCATTAAATTAGTCATTCATGAACTAGTTCCAATTCGATGTAAATGGGATCTAAAATATCTTTTTTAATTGGATCTAAGTAAATAACTTTAATAAGCCTATGTAAACGTTAATAAATATTTTCAAAATTAATTTTCAACCAATCATTGGTTGAGAACTTAAATCAATTTACCTTCCTGTGTCTAAATTCATCTTATCTCTCTATCAAAACGTATGAAAAATACGTTATTTTATCTAAAGTGCTAGCTAAGCAAAATCCAAAAAGAATTTCTTTACTGATATTCTTTAGTAGAGAGAGAGAGAGAGAGCTAGAGAGCTGCATGAATGTATTCAAATCAACATTTGTAACATTCAGTCATAATGCTGAAGACTTAAATGAATTGAATGAATTTAATGCTAAGGTAAACGTCGACCTAATTCATTTGAAGTTTCAAATGAATCTTCTTTTGACAATGAATGAGTGTACTCAAAATAATGTGAATACCTAGAGTACACAATGAGTACTAATGAATGATGATTGTTTTCATTCAGTGTCCTTTTTTGCAGATTCTTGAAAATAAATATTCATTTTTGTATTCGAACATAAATACTAATCATCTTTGAGGATACAAAGTTTTTCGAACTCATTTATTTGTTTAATCCCTATTGAATGAATGGATAAACGAATTAAGTAAATAAATTATTATAAATTAAAGCGGCTAAGATATAAAAGACTTTTTAATTTCGCATAAAATTGAAATATTTTGTATAAACGATATCAATTGCTAAATTAACCAATCAGCAATTTAATTGTAATCAAAATGTCAAATGCTAAATTCCAAAATCTAAAGCTAATCCAATGAGTTAATCAACTTTTATTAACTGCATTGGCTCATACCCATAACGAACAAAATCTGTATACATTAATATTCCAACATCAAAATGAGCGAAAGTTTTATGAGTTTGCCTAACCTCTTTAAGCACTCCATCCTCCCACCGCCCTCGCCCACCCTTTATATAAGGAAATTCATTTCATTGTAGGGAAAATCTCCATGCGCAACAAATTGTATACGATAATTATGGCCTAGACATCATAAAATTTGATGTTTGAAGCTTGTAAATTGTCTTCTGATTTCAGTTTTAGTTTTTATGGGGTGAAGCATTTACTCTATGTGAATGTATGTATAATCTAGGCCAAAGACAATTCCAGACAACATTTTTATGTCAGCTACGTGCTCATAAATTTTCATGCATTCCTTAGCATTGGATAAATAAATTTTATTAGTGTCTGAAATTAGCTTAACTCAATGTGAATAGAGCATAGAGTTTGGGTGTTGTTTTGTTGGTGGTTAAGGATAAATGAGAATTATCCTTATTCCATTCAAAGTTAATCATGTTGTTGTTCGTTTAATTAGAAAAGTTGCCAAACAAGTCAACGAGTTCAGTGAACTTGGTGGTGGATGGAGGCGGACCGAGGGGCAACAAGTCCTTCAAAAACTTTAAATATGCATCGCAATTCGTTCACCCACATTTTCAACGGAACCTCTCAATCTCAATTGCAATTGCAATTGTAAACTGCAACTGCAACTGCAATTGCCTGTAGTAACTGCTGCACATTGCTGCTGCTGTTGTTGTTGTTGTTGTTGTTGTTGTTGTTTTTACTTGTTATTTCTGCTGCCATCAACTTAATTCCCATCTCCATTGCCATTGGGCAAACATTTTTGCAATCCGCACACACTTAAAATATTTACGCAATCAAAATTAATGCAACTGTCATGTTTTTCCACTGCAAGCCGAATCGAGCCTTCTCCTTCACTCTGCATTGGCCATGCATTTAGAGTTAAATGCAAATACACTTTAGAACCGTAGACCGCATCCAGAATGCTCCCTCCCCCCGCCCCCCCCACACGACCATATACTATTTGGGCCCTTTCATTCGACCCACCATCCCACTCTACTGCACTTTGGTAAGCATGTTTAAATTTAAACAGTAAAACCAAACTCATTACCAACAACAAGCGATTGTCCTGCGGTAAGGAGCGGATTTGGCCATTTATCAAATATATCCAAGGATTTCGGGCGAAATTTTAGATGAAGTAAAGTCTTAGTAAAGTTAGAATATAGCTAACGAGGTCTGTAAATAGGTTTTAATAAACCTAACTATTAATAAACTGAAAACCCCAAGAAGTCTTTAATAGTCTAGTCTTAGTTTTCAATCAAAAATATTCACATATTTTAGTTCATGTCATGTGAAGAATTCATAAAAACTAATTTGAGACAATGCTGAACGAAAGTTTGCTAAAAGGTTTATGATTTTGAAAATTATAAAGATATTGCTCAGATTAATGGAAAATATATTAACATTTGCCTATGGCATTTGGGCGACATTTGAGCACTAATCCGCTCCTAATCGGTGTCGTTTTTGGGGTGACTGGCGACATCGTTGAAATTACCAAAATGTCCTTTTGCGCAATTTTGTGGACATTGGAAATCGCTTTGATTGAACCGCATGCCAGAGCAGACAACAGGACAAAACGCACAACAGAACAGAAACACAGAGTAAAACAGAACAGAATTGAACTGAACTGAACTGAACAGAGGTGAAGAGTAGTTGGGTGCGGAGATGATGATGATGATGAAGAGAAGAAGAAGAAGAGAGTCGCATGTCCATTGAACACTACAATGGCCACACACATATAAAACAAACACGTACCGCATCGAATCCAACCAACTTCAACTCCCAAAACTCTCCACAACCGACGCCAAAATCCACTAGCCAAATTGCAGCCTGCAAATGCGCTTCATTGCACTTACAACGCACCAGAGCACAGAACGAGACAGAGATTGCAAAAGAGAGAAAGAGAGAGAGAGAGAGAGAGAGGAACAGAGATCCTATGGCCCATGGTCGCTGTAAATTGTCCAGCGAATGCGGATTGGGAATTGGTTTTATGTCGCTTGCGCCTCAATGGAGATGCATTTTACACTCTCCTGCTAATCTCTGAGTGTGGCGGGTGAAAGCCCTTTCTCCGGGAAAGCGAAAGCGGGTGAGAGAGAGAGAGGCAAGTTGACTTTGAAAATCAATTAACAACATCAAACAGACGCCGGATGCTGACGTGGACAGCTGTCGGTTCAGTTTGGAGGACTCCTCATCGTCATCCCCATCCTTCTCCATTTCCATCGCCATCTCCTTCGACGCTGCTGATGTCACCCACTCACTCTCCTCCACCCTTTTGCCCTTTCTTGCTGTTTTTTGGGGGAAAGTGCGTAAATTGCAACTGTAAATCAAATATGACAACGCGAATGGCGGCAAAATTTTGCATGTGTGTCAGTCACATTAATTGTCCGACGACTTCTTCCATTCCACATCAATATCATGAGGAGAATGTGAATGCGAATGTAGATGAGGATGAGATGTTGACCAGATGACACGGTGCCATGACCGGTATTGGTGGTCCGCCCGGAGGCGGATGCGGAGGCGGGATGATGCATTTTATTGTTGTGTTAATGAGTGTGCATAGGCCGTAGCATCATCGCTTCGTTTCGTGTGTGTGTGTGTGGATTGCAATTTGCTGATGTGACATAAAAATATGTTACCATAAGGTGGTTAAGAAAATTTTAATTAATTATTTATACACATATATATATATGAAAAATGGGGAAAAAAAGAAAATTTGCAATGTGTATCACACGCACACGCGCACACAAGCTAACCAATTTCACCAAACTAAGGGAAATTAATTGCTTATTAATGCAATAAATAAATGAATCAATTTCTCCCTCATTCCAGTGCTCGAAAAGCCAAAAGAGATCAACTTATACTAACGATATGTGAAATCAATCAATTAGTGAAATCCAGTTAGAGAAATCAAATGTCCTTCTTGGTATAGACTTTATCTAAAATCTAAGGGCTAAGACTTTACCACAGATGACGTTACTATTTATATAAGAATAAAACTCGATTTGCTTTGACCAAACTCTCGAGGAACTCCCCTCTTTCTCTTTCTCTTTATCGCATTTAGTTAAATTTTGTTGAAACGCGTTGAAAAGTTTCTAATTTATGATTTTCGTCAACAAGTTTCTCGCGCATAAAGTTTGCTTGTAAAGAATTTCACAAAAACATGCGTTCTACATGCATGATGCATGCAAGAAGTCTAACCAACTATTTGTGAATGTAAAACGCTGCTCCATTAACCACCAGAGAGAAGAAGGAGTGTTGAAACTATCCAAAACTCATAAGAATTTACTTCTAGTGTACGTATCTGTATGTGCCTATACCATGGGTGTGTGTGTGTGCTGGGTGTCGACTTAATTTTTCCAGAAGGCGAAACCAAGTCCGGAAACAGCGATCAATTGTCGGATTGTTGGCAGGAAGCGTAACGGGTGCGCTTAAAAGTTTAAACTACAGTTATGTGTGTTCTACGCGTGTGTGTGTGCGTGGGCGTTAGACGTCCTAGTACCCATAGACCCGTTGTCCGTAGTCCTTTGTCGTCTAGCATATTGCAGGTGGAAAATTTATAATTTGCAAAATTGCTACACACATACACGAAGAGAGAGAGAGAGAGAGAGAGAGAGTGTGTGTGTAAGGGAGAGAGAGACACGCATGTTGCCAACATGTTAAATGGGCAGGCAGTTAGCCTGGCAGGATCCTGTTTAAATTATGTTAACCTCAAACGAGACGAGGGTCCTAGCCATCTATCCACCCACCTACCAACATACCAACCTACCTACCCACCTGCCTGACGACCCTCGACCGCCGTGTACAAAGTTCGATTTAAGGCCTCGTTTATTTTACCAGCCAGCCATGCCGAGTTGGTTGGCTGGTTGCATGTTGCAAAAGTTGTTGCCGCTGCACGACCGCATGCCACACAACATGCAGCCAGGAAGGGACTGAATTGAACCGAACCGACAGAGTGAGACGGAGAGAAAGCTCTGACATGGCCATGCCCCACTTGGCAATTGCCAAAACTATTTGTTTACATATTTAGAGACCCGACCCGGCCAAGAGCAATGAAAGAAGAAGGCCAGAATGGCAGAAACATAAAGGCTATAAGGCAACAAAGCAGGCAGAAAGGCATGTTGTCGTTGTCAAGTCATGTTAACTGTGAAATATGCGCATTTAAATGTGAGAATGGGAGATGCCATAGACAGAGATGGCGATAAACATTGCAATAGAGAATGCTAAGAGAAAGGTAACAAGAACAATTGAAATGAACATTGATCAGTTTACGTATGAAAATGACTAAGGAAAACGAGTCTTTTTAGCCAAAAATATATATAACAAAAGGCATACATCGGCAGAAACATTTATAGTTAATAGTCCAGGAGAGATCAGTTAAAGGATCATGTGCAAGCGAAAGACTATTAAAGAAATAAAGTTGGGTAAATATAAAGCATTACTTTCAACCAATAAGAAAAATAGTTTCGAAAAAGCTTAAGAAACTTTACGAAAATGGAATTTATATTTAATTTTTTACAACAATATTTGAAGCTATCTAAAAAAAATTTAGATTGTAGTTCGACTCTTGGACTCTTTGAAGCCTTCAGAAGTCAACAGAAAAAGCAAGTTGAAATATATTAAATAGACATAAAGCTAAGCTAGAGAATTCTTCAAAAGATTAAAGATCAAATCTAATCTAATATTTCATTTATCATTGATCCAATTTTAACTAAAAGGTTAGGCAAGACTCGGGAGAGATTTATCGTAAATTGCATCAAAGTTTTTGCATAATCTTTAAACAATATTTGATTCAAAATGTATAGATAACTTATTGAAAAAGATCTTTTTACTTTTTCTAATCAATAGTATAATAAAACAATTCTACGTTAGTCGTAGTCGTTTTGCTTTGATTCTACATATATCCAAATAGTATAAACAATTGGAATTTGTATTAAAGATTTAAAATAACTATCACATATATCAATTTGAAGTTGATGCCTCTTCCTTGTTAGTCGGCATTTCAATTTACTTTGAACATATTTACTGAAAATTTCAATTTAAAATATATATTTGTGAGCACATGTTTTTGTGACCCTCAGCATAAGAGTGATAGAGACAAAAGAGAGAGAGAGAGAGAGAGAGAGAGAGAGAGAGAGAGGGGGCAACTCCATGGAGTTGGCCCATAAGTGAGAAAAAAGGGCAGAAAATTTACATAGAACAAAACATAAATGGCAACAATTTGTGTAAGAGTAAATTAAATATTGTAAACTGTAAAATAAATTTGATATGAGAATGCAACAAAACGGAAGCAAGTTTTACTTTTTTCTCTGTCTCCCCTTTACTCTACCTCTCCGTGTCCCTTTCGTATAGTTTTGTCTATGTCTCGTTTTTAGAGACAACATGCAAATAAATGATAAAAGGGCATTTGAAACAAGGCAAAGGACATAGAAAGAGACTGTTGGACAGATAGTGTCTAACCAATTTGAAAACTACATGACTTGGCATATTGAATAAGCCATATTAAATCGTAAGAAGGTCAACAATTCAAATCAATTTAACATCAAAAATACATAAATCGTGCAACAGAAAAACACAAAAATGGAGAAGACGAATGTTGAAAACATAAATGTCACAAAATAAATATTTAATAAACATCAACAACAAGGAGACAAATATATCAGCAGCAACAAGAACAACAACAACAATGAAGGCAATAAAAAATACTTACACACAAAGCGATGGAAAAATATGGAAAAATGAAAACAAGGACTGAAGTTTATGTCTCAATTGCGTCATCAATTTGCATTTAGGAGCCATGTTTATTGATCAACTGATTGACATTGCATCAATATCAAAACAAAAAGTTAACAAATGTCACATAAAGATGTTGATATATATAAAGGGTGCTCTTTATAACAATTATTATAACCAATAGATTTTCTTACACAGCAAAAACAATAACAACTCAAATGTACCAAAAAATATATATAGTTTTTCTCTGGGGTTTCATTTCCATTGATCTCGGTTATCGTCACCCTGTATATATAAACATATATTTGCATATATAAATGTATATCTTTTCACATTTAAAAGCTTTTCTCTGCTTTTACTTTTAAGTGGAGGAGTTTCAGTGCCCTTTTCTTTCTGCTTCTTCTGCTTTTCACCCATCTGATTGTTGGTTTTTCCGCCTTCTGTTTGTCTTTTTGTCTCGTCTCGTCTCCAGCTGTCTCTCTTTCTGCCTCTTTTCACAAAGTTTGAATTATTGCATTGAGTAGTGAATTCAATAAAAAAAAAACCCCAAATAGATGCAGATCTAAAGACAGCAGTTTGTCTTAGTTGGTGTAGATACATTTTCAATTAAATAAAGACTTTAAAACGCTTTTTTGCTGCTCATTTGAATTGGTTTTCTTTCCCTTTTTTCTTTACCACTTCAGCATTTTGTTTTTTCTGCCTCCAAACAAAAGTCGAGATCAAAGTTTGGCTTTCTCTTAGACGTAATTAAGCCATTTGATGCACGTTTTGCCAATTCAAAAAAAGCAAACCAGTGAGGCATAGATGTATGTATACATAGGTTGTATACATATTCTTTGACCTCCTGCCCTTTGCTGCATCATCTTCTTATCAGGCCGAAAGCACGCCCATGCCGATTTCATTCAAAATAAAAATAAAAAAAGAAATCCTCATTTAAATCGTCAAAATGGATAGCGAAAAAAATGGTAGCTGTCATTCAGAGTGTTGACGTTTTTATACCCTGTTTTTGCAATTTATCATTTGTCTTCAAAGAATATTGAAACATTGTTATTCATATAGACATTCAACTACCAGGAGATTAGTTTCAATGAAGAAATGTAAAAGAAAAATAGCAAAGCATGCAGAAAGTGGTGACCCCGACGTCATTTGAAAGAAATGCGTCAAACAATATCGGGCGGAAAAAGAATGCTAATGCTTAAGTTCCTTAAAAAGTGCTTCAAATATGAAGATTGTTCAAGATAATATTTATATTATCCTGAAATATTTGAAGAAGTCTAAACGTTTTAAATATACATCCCCAATATAATAACCTTTCGGGGTGTATAGGGTAGACAAATGAATTGAGCCTTATAACGAGTCAGAAAAAAAAATAATATTCATTCCAACCACTCACGCCCACCCAGGGCCCTTTTCATACCACATTTTTCACGTGCAGTAGCAACAACAACAACAATAATAACAATGAGAACATAAAGTGCGTTACAATTTTGCCCGCTGGGCACAAAATTCGTAGAAAAAATCACGCGCGCTTATCTTACACTCCATAACCTTAAACCAAACCCAAGCAATTAACGCCCATTGGGCTGTCACTATGAAAAATGGTGAAAGGGGCCACAGAACATTCTGAGTGCTAGTGGAACGGAGGAAGGAAGGGGAAGTAAAGTGTTTGGGAGATGGCGCTTGTGGTGGTGGTGGTAGTTGGGTGGCATAAGGGACGAAAATGATTTGCAAGCAAACGAATCGAATTCCAAATACTTGGCGCTGCCATTTTACCAATAGCTACAAATTTTAATTGCTCCCACCGATAGATAGCGTCAAGCCCCCAAGGAGAAAACTCGGCCGTCTTGCAAAATAAGTCGCATTGATAAGAGAATCACGTTCCACGGAAGCACAGGCACAAGGACACAGAACAGAAGCTCAAGAAAATGTTTAAGGTAGAGTGTGGAGTACTTTTTCTTCTTCCAAACAAAAAAAAAAAGACAATGTTGTTGGTGTCTTCATTATCAATAGAACAGCATCGAACAAGAGGCAGAGCATGATGCGGAAGAGGGGGAGAAAGAGGCGGAATAAAATGGGGCAAACAATGGTTACTCTTTTATTGCCTCTGCCTCTGAGTCAAATTGATAAGATGCTGAAAATGACTTGGAAAACAATAAACGTGGGCATGAAATGAATGAAACTAGAAGGCTGTGAAATGAATGGCGAGATATGTATATACCTAGAAGAAAGAAAGGGCCAAAGTCATGGGCGAGGAGGGCGCAGAGCCAAGAGGAACATCATTTTCGGTGCATAAACACAACGTTTGAGCCATTTTAATGAGCACAAGGTAGAGGCAAGCAGCCATCTTGCAGTTTAAATCTGTCTAAAAAATGCCTGAAAGGGGTTTGTCTTTAAAATTTATTTCAAGATACTTTTGGAAATGGCAATTCTTCCATTCTTAGGCAAAATGAGGTTTTCTGTTAAATTGAAGGCAACTGAAGATAAGTTGTATAAACTTGTCTCATTGTCGTTGTCTTAAAAGTTGTTTAAAGAGACTTTCAAATCTTTCAGCAATCATTAGCATGCTGTGGCCCACATGGCATATGTCAAATTAATTGATATCAGTATTCTCGGACCAATCTCGAGGGGTTGCATTCTCGAAATGTACAGATTCTTTTTTTTTTTTTTGGTGTTTCCTATTTCAGTTTTTTATGTTACGCTGCCATCACCCTTAGGGGTTAAAGATTCATCTGATGATGATGATGGTGGTGGTGGTGGGACATGCGGTCCATTGATTGAACTAATTGACACATGTGATGAAAAAATTCGCAACCTATTCGAACAATGCATAGGTATACTAAAGAAAAATCAAAGTAATCTGAGCCAAGGTTGGAGCAAAGATCTCTGAACTTTATTGGGCCACAGCTAAACTAAAACTTTTTCCTTTTCTCTTTCTCTCTCTGTCTTTTGCTTTCTCTCTTGTCTTGTAATGCGATATGTCAACAATGTCCTGAGGTCGCCAAAAAAATTTTAAAGAAGCAGAAAATGGCAAACTTTCTCGATGTGTGTGTGTGTGGAGTGAAGGAAAAAGTAAAAGTAGCGAAGGTCAACATCATCAAAATGTCTGTCTGCACACACACACACAGAGAAAGAGAGAGATATGATAGAGACACGGGACACACATGCTCCAAATGCATGCTTCTCGTTCTCGTAGTGAAAATGATAATGTTAAAGTTTTTACAACTTAAGTCGTCAAAGTCAAACACACTCTAGGGAAATTACAAACACATTCGAGACAAGAATGTGCTACAGTGGCAGCAGTAGTAGCCCGTACAGGGTATGAGGAGATGGGATGGAGGATTTCGGCAACCATCAGCAGGGGTCAAGATGTGAGGGTGAACCTCGAACTTTCCTTCATCTTGTGTGGTGAAATTCTATGTAAACAGATGAACACCAACAATAAGAAGAAGATGGAAATGGAGAGGCAAGAAAGAGATGAAGTCAAAGTACATGCTACAAAGTTTACCTGCTAAAAATCTTAAGCTTCAACTATCCCTTGTTCTTCCTGTTCGCTGTTGTTGTTGTTGATGTTGTCGTTGTTGTTATGCTTTTACAGTGCTTCGGGGTAGTATTAGTGGAATCTCCGCCAAGCGTTTGGCAAACGTCCATCCCCTACCGCCCGCTAGCCTCGTCTATCTGGCCCATGCCATTAGCATAAATAAACGCTTCTAAGTACACCCCATAAAGGTGTAAATGCTTGGGTATTATTAGCCAAAGGCGAGCCATGGGACAAGATGGAAGACAACAAACCGCTAGCAGCTCAGTAGAGACTTTTGCTAGCGCTAAAATTTTATAGCCCATCCAAACATAAAATTTGCTCTCCATCTCTATCTCAGTTTCAGTCTCGACCAGTCTCTGTCCGTTTCTTCCCATCTCTCTCGCTTTCTGTTTCGTCAAGTAAGTATTTCATAAAATTTTGTTACGCATCAAAAATTGAAGTCGAGACTTTTGCTATATATACTTGTGTATATACTCTTGATGGTGGGAAATGAAATTTTATTAAATGACTGTCAAGTTCTCTCTTGGCCACTTAAGTTAGCTGTGAAATTAGCAGACTCCATTGCTTGGAATGAGCAAAGATCTACCTTTGTGCAAAAAGTGAGAATATACAGGGATAAACTTAATAAAGGAGTGGGGAGAGGAGAGAGAGACGAGTGGAGTGACTTGACAAATGGGTCAACTAAGAAAAAAAAAACATGATACTAACAAGTTTAGACGAAAAGAGAAATAATCTAAATAAATAAGAAATAAATATGCATAAAGTTAATATTATGGACAGATCATTAAAATTTTCATTTTTTTGTTTTTTACTAGACGCAGTTTCTACTTAGGATCAAATAAACTTATGAAATCGTATAAAAAGTCAAACCAAAATAAAAGTCAAAGGAATTTTACTAATTTAATTAAAGTATAAACAAAGGGCCCAGGCTAACTTCGATCTACTGTTTCCTTGATGGGTATATCAAAGTGGAACAACCTTTTATCTACCGTTCGTTCCTATGATATAGGCACCCGATCTTTCCCAAATTCTTCAAAGTCATTAACACATACATTGAACTAACAAATGCTTAATTGGCAAGCAAACGCGTTAGAAGTAACGAAGTTATTGACAAAAGTCACTGTTTTCGACCGATCGTTTCTATGGGAGCTATATGATATAAAAAGATGAGTTTTTCACAGAGTTTTCCCACTTCAGTTCACATAAATTGCATTTTATCAATTATTTTAATCATCGATAAGACTGATGTATTAATATTTCTTGCGTTTCCTTGAGCCCTTTTTCTTCCCATTGTTATTAGACCATTTGATTTTGACAGCCCTTCTTGGTGTTATCTTATTTCCTGGTAAGAGTTTGCATTTTTTTTGTACCCGTTTTAAGAACAAAACGTTTTTTTTTGTTCTCACACATAAAATCGATTTCCCTTTGCCGTTTTTTTTTTTTTTATTATTCCAAATCCAAAATGTTAACCTGATATTTAGCTTATCGGACAAACGCTTTTCAACATGCGCGTCCGTAAATTATAATCAAATTGAGAGTAACTGAGAAAGAGAATCAAAGTGAAGGGGAACGACTGAAGAGAAGTCAAGCTGATTTATGCATTTCCCATAGTCGGGGAAAAAGGAAAATGCAGCTTGTTAAACAAGGCATTGAACAACTTTATGCCGAAACCAAACCAAACTCAAACTCAACCCCCTGGGCCAAGCCAAAAGGTAAACACATTGAAACAGCCCACAACGACGGGGTCACCCTTTGACACGCGTCTCGCAGTCGCACAACAGAAGACATAATCAGCTCGATTTCGTAAATCTCGACAAGCTGCTTATCTGATGAAATGTGAGCAGAGTTCCAAAAATGCAGAGAGAGAAAGAGAGAGAGTCTCAGTCTCCGTCACAGTCACTTTCTCTTTCGCAGTGCTCTCTGATTAACATCTCCTTCACAGGCATTTCCGGCCAAATGTGTTTGGCTGCTGTCAAAGTGACAGCTTTTTGCCAAATGCGAGGGCGTCAAAAACAAAACGTGCGTATATGTAGTACTTTTGTCAGTACAGTAAACCTCGGAGCGTGCTCCTGTCACACTTTTGCACACAGCAAAAGGCGGAGTAACTAGATCTGTTCGCGTTTTGTTCGGCTCTCTTCTCTGTTCTGTCACTGATTGGCATCGGAAATTGAAGTGTTTTCATTAATGCCAAATTCGTCGTCTTTTGATGCTATTGCGCAAAAAGAGAAAAGCAGCATATGAAGAAAAAAATTTCATTATTGGTCAAGATGGCAGAAGATTTTCGGTTATTGTTTTCCCCATTACGACGCGCCTTTCTGTGGTAATAATTGAAATTCATCGATGGCAGATTTAGTTGCCAAATTGATTGACAGGCGAGCAAGAGACGCCAACAACTTTTCAGAAAACGAGAGATTGACGCTTATTGAATTGACTTGCAAGAAGGAAAAAATAAAATCAGAGGGTGGCAGGCAGGCAGGGAGGATGACCAGGAAAGGGGGCAACTACTCAAAATTTGATACAGCAACTGTTGCATGAAGTCGTGTGGAAGCAGCCAAAGCAACGGAAGTGTGTGCCACACGGTTTGTTCAATTGAATGCTATACTTGAGAGTTATCAAATATTTATATTAAGAAGTTAAGTCATTTAATCAATCAATTGAATAGTTTTCCTGACAAATTTTGCAACAATTCCAGTTAACTTGGAAAAAGTTGTTACAACAAATTTCGAGAACACTAAACAATCTCAAACAAAATTCGAAATAAAAAAACAAAAACAAAATAACACTGTAATTAAACAATGCCTCCAAATCCCAAGCATCGTGATCTAGCACCATTTCTATATCGTTTTCGTAACTTTCTATTGGGTCGAAAGCACAAAACGAATAATCGTTATGCTGATACCATGGCACCAAGAACTCAACTACCACCCGAAATACCGGATGGACCACGTAGTCCACCTGACATACATCAAGTCTATTACTTTTCAAGGAATCCGCGCGATATGGTTAGGCCACCCATCGATCTGGTTGCTGAGCAGAAGCGTCAAATAGCCGCTAAGGCCAAGGCCAAAAGCAGAGGCAGAGGCTAAGGAGGCTAAAGCAGCTGCTGCAGCAAAAGGAGCTCCACCTGCAAAAGGTGCTCCACCACCAAAGGGAGGTGATCCACCTCCAAAGGATGCTGCACCACCAAAAGCATTGCCAAAGGATGCTCCCCCACAAGCAAAAGATTGTGGACAAGGCGACAAAACGAATGATAAATCTGGTAGAGCCGGTGGAACAAAAAAATTACCCACACCTGGCAAAATGCATTCCTGGGATTAACATAGAAGAGCATGGTAAAAAAAAAGAGCGAAAATGATTATGATTATTAATATTAAAATTAGATAATTTGATTGCAAACGATTGGCATTCATTGAACCGTTTTCTTCTCTTTTTTTTAGCGCATTGCAAACCTTTAAAATTATCTCATCATTTCCATTCAATTGCTTTATTAAAATTCCTCCCATAATTATAGCCTTGGGGTGGTGAATTTTTTTCAATTTTTTTTGTTTTGTTGAACGACTGACAGAACGGAATGCAAATCTAATTAGATGTCAGGAGCGAAAATCATTTTATTACACCTGCATGAAAATTTAATTAAGCGCACACAATTATCACAGGTAAAAGGGCCAAGGGCCAAGGGCGGAGGGCAGAGAGCGATTGAGACCTTTCGTTCGTTTGGCCATAACAATAAATATATGAGCTTAATAACATTTAATGCCATCAAAATTTATTATTTACAATTTAAAACGATTGGCAATTTGTTGTTGGACGTTGAGTGGATTATTATAGCCAAGCAAACAACCAAACCAAACCAACCTATCGAAGTCAACGAGATGAGATTGTTAATTGTCTGCAAAATGTGAAATTTATGTTAATGACTTTTGGCCGATTTGATCGATTTATTGATTGCCAAATCCACACACACACACATACACACACACACACGCACGCACACGGACAACACACACAAAAATAAAACAACAGAAAACAAGAAAACTCATAATAAAATAAGAAGAAATTTTTAAAGGCGACAAGGGAGCATTCAAAAAAAAAAAATGTGCCAAGCTAACTCGCTCGTTGATCATGCCGAACTTTGTATACTCTTTCTCTTGTTTAGATTCAATTTCTTTTGAACAACGGACAGTATTATTGAAATGTAACACAGATGATAAGTAAAGTATACAATTTTATGAGAATCGTTTAAAAATTTACAAGGCTACTTGATCTCAAACTCAATATTCTAACAATCCTCATGAACCGCTTAAGTTACTTAATACAATATTTTCTAAACACAATAAGTAACAAATAATAAAAAATATAATAAATTGATTGAATATTTTCATTTTCATTCCAAAGTCAAAGCAATCATTTACAAATTCATCAGTTTAAAGAATTGATTTGAAAATATTGCAAGGGTATTTGATATTGGGCACCCCCCAAACCCTCTAGCTCTTTGTCATTTTTGGTTTTTTTTTTTTGTTTGCAATTTATGGAAATTACCCTTAGAAGGGCATTAAAGGGGGGGATTGGCGAAATTCTGAGGGTAGTGTCAAATATTTGAATGACAAAAAAGGGTGTCAATTGTGCTGTCAAGTCAACATGTTGCCACACAGAGAAATATGAAATTCAATATACAACAAAACACTAACAAGGGGAACTTCAGGTATGCGAATCACCGATTTGGATGAATTTTGGATATGTTATAGAATACCCCGTCATTTGAAGCTGTGTAAAATATTTCGGCGCACTATTCTATATTTTCCTTATAAATCGCGTTTAAAGCTATAGCTTCGGTGACTTATACGTAAAACGCCGAGGCGACTTCAAGCAGCTCGGTGGTGTAATGGGTAGAGGTCATGGCTAAAGTTGACGGAACCCTGGTTCAACCCCCGCCCGAAACTAGTTAGTTTTGGATTTTAATTTTTTGCCTTTTTAATAATTATTTTTTTAAATAGCAAAATAGGGCATTTGATGATTTTTGATTGAATTAATTTTTTATGCCTTTACAAAAACATAATTGTAATAAATACGAATATAGACGTAAAATACACTAATTAACTAGTTTCTTCACATTTTTGTTGTGATATACACCATAAAAACTTTAGATACATATGTACATTTTTTCAAAACCATGAACATGCTAAAATGATGCTTTTGTCCAAAAATATACCAACTTTAAATCAAGTTAAAAGAAGAAAACCAAAGAAAAGTTTTGGAAAACTACTCTCTCATCTCATCTCATCGTCAACTTTGAAGCGAACCATGTGCACTTGAGCATTCCCTTCAATATCAGGGATGACAAGTGGACAAGTGGTCTTCTTTTGATAAAATTTCTAGACTTTCTTCATTATCATATTTTTAACCTGCCCGAAAAATACAGTTCGTAATATTGTGCTTATATCTAGTATTACCTCAAGCATACAAGCTTTGACATATGTACAAAAAAATGTTTCCGATGACAAATCATCACAAAAATAATTATTAAAAAGGCAAAAAAATTAAAATTCAAAACTAACTAGTTTCGGGCGGGGGTTGAACCAGGGTTCCGTCAACTTTAGCCAGGACCTCTACCCATTACACCACCGAGCTGCTTGAAGTCGCCTCGGCGTTTTACGTATAAGTCACCGAAGCTATAGCTTTAAACGCGATTTATAAGGAAAATATAGAATAGTGCGCCGAAATATTTTACACAGCTTCAAATGACGGGGGTATTCTATAACATATCCAAAATTCATCCAAATCGGTGATTCGCATACCTGAAGTTCCCCTTGTAAGCTGCTTCTTTTTTATTGAATGTTAGAGATTGGAGTTGGAGTGGAGAAAAGTGGTGAGCAAAAGGTGGGGTGCGGGGTGGGGAGGTTACATAATTTCACATTTTTTTCTTTCTTGTAAGCATTGAGATGGAAATTTATTTATGAAAATGTTGATTGGGCACTTGAATATGTTAATATCGACACATAACACAAATGTGTTACCTCATATTAGGCAATTAGCCAAACATTTGATGTTCAAGTCGAAAACTCCAACACTTTAATATCGAAGGAACAAAGTCACTTCCCCCTTTATTTCATACTGAGGAGTGAGATGCTGGCAGCTGTGTCGCAAAATGTCAACGCTTTCCGCCAAAATTGTTCTCAATCAGAGATGCGTAATTAAAATATATAAACAAACACACAGGCCAAAGAGGAAACTTTATTCTCTCGCTCTCTGTCTCGCCCACCCTCTTTCAATTTGCCCATTCATATATATATATATTTGTATATTAAGAGCATAAAATCCAAGAGCTCAAAGTTTGTTTACTTTGCGTGTTTTTCTATAAAACCAAGAAACAACAACAACAACAATCGCGGGCAAGCAATAATAACAAGAAAAACATTTGCATAAAGCAACAAACAGGAAAATTCTACACACACACACACAGAGTAAGTGCGGCGGGGGAGGGGGAGAAGGGGCAAAAATGGAGAACTGAGGCTTCAAGCGGAAGTTAATGAGCGTTGAGCATTCGAGATCAAAATGATGGCAAAGAGGGAGAAAAATAAAGAAAATCCAAAAATTTTACATCCAAGTTTTACACTAAAACAAAAAAATCATCAACAATTTCTTGAATTACAGTTTGAGTAAATGAACAAGCTGATTTGCACAAAAATTAAGCAAAGCTATAACAAATCCTTATTCGTTGCTTACTTCTTTTATGTATAATTAAAATATTAAACAGAAGACTAGAGTTTTGTTAGAAGAAAATGATATTTTCCTAAAAGAAATATCAGTTAAGTTGAAGATTAATTAAGTTTCGTGACCTAAGTAGAGCATCAGGATGATGTAGAAAAGTTGAGTGTGATTCAGACAATTTGGAAAACTAAATCATAACCATTGTGAATATTAAAGTTTTAGTCGAGTCACTTCAATTGAAATCTGTTGATTGGTTAATTCGTTAGGCAGATGAGATAAAGATCAAATGAATATGGATTCAGTTCTATACTATTTTGATTTCGAAACGATCTCTAGATCATAGTTGAGATACTTTTGCAAAAGATTTCGCCAAGTGTAACCAAAAATCACTTCATTAATGCGTCATTTGTAAGGGAAGCTTTGGCCAGGGACGTTGATTTTTTATTCTTTTTTGTGTGTGTTTTTTTTTGGTCAAAACATCACACCATATGCAACATTCGTGGATACCCCGAAGGCAACACGGAAGTTGTCTCCATGCTGGGGCCTCAAACTTTGTGCCTGGAACTTGCCATCAGAGCGAAGGGAGCGCTAGGTCGCGGTAGAAGGGGGAAGTGCGGGCGAGAGTGTCGGTGGCAAGGAACGTGTGACAGTCGTGTAAAAGTTGATTATTTTTTAGCAGTAGAACGGAAGTGAAGAAGGAAGGGAACTTGCCGCTAGTACAGTGAATAATGACTTTTGCCACCGTTCGTTCGTTGTCTCGTACGAAACTGCCTTCTGGCCAAGTTTACGTGCGTTTTTTTTTCTGCTTGGCCTTCTATCTCTCTTTCTCTTTCGCTGTGTTGCTGTCTCTCTCTCTTTCTGAAATTGGGGGAAGGTCCTTGGTAAAGTTATGCAGGCTCATTAAGTTGTTATACAGTTTAGAGCAGAGAAAATTGTCAGCTTGCTTAATTTGCTTGAGTCCGGAGAATGGCACGCTGAAGTCATCCGGCAGTAGAAAACAACTAGAGAGAGTGGTAGAGAGGGGGATAGAAGAGTGGCATAAACAAAAGACTTCCGTGCTATGGTTCGGCCTTCTTTTGTCCTTGCAGCTCATGGAAAATGTTTAATGAAATGAATTTTAAGAGAAAATTTATTATTTTCCCTTCAAAATGAAATGAAAAGTGCGAGACATTTTAACATTGCCATTGCTTTGTGATTGAGGGATGATTGTGAATGTGAATGTTGATACTACCACTAAGTCCGGATGTATATTTTAAGTGTAATTAAACAGAGGTCGTCGTCGTCGTCATCGTTGTCGTCCTCGACACTTTTCCCCAATGAGGAAAATGCCAATTATCCTTATCAGTCGCCAAATTGTCAGCACGAGGCATCTATTCATGATGATCTATTGCATACAAATGACACAACTATTCTAAATGATATGCACTACAACTGGCTAAAGAAAGATAAAACTTGTAGATTAACTTGTACTTTAATTCTTTTAAACTGGCAGAATAGTTACTTAATTTACTTTATGACTTAGGCAAACGCAAATTCATCAAAAATTTAATACTGTTTGTGCTTTAAAATATTATCATTGTTTAGATTTTAGAATCTAGAAACTATTTTTGTGAATGATTATATTAAAAGGGGTATTTAGCTAAATTTAGATTGTTTAAATGTGCTAACTATTTCTTGAAGGCATATAAAATTAGTCATGGCCAAAACTAACTTTTTATATTTATATTCATTTTAATGTGGATAAATTTTAAAAAAGTAAGTAATACATATAACCTTATGATTTATAATTTTAGTTTTGAAACGCTTAACTCAAATTGATCTAGAAATAACTTGGGCAAAAGTAAAAGAGAAGTTGTCGTAATGTTTGCTTATGACATAATTTCTCTAATCTCTTGACAAGTTTATCTTGAAATTGAAGTAGTCACTTGCAAAACTATTTAATATCTCGTATCTAATCCACCCAAATGATATATCCATATATTGTGTCCATATCATCTTTCGCAACTTTCTTATTTTTCTACTGACGCAATTTCACCTTCAATTAAACTTGAGGTAAGTAATTGACAACGAATGGTAAAACCACAAGGAGGCAAAAAAAAAAAGGAAAATGGGAATACAATTCCCTCCCCAAAAAAGGAGAGCAAGAAAGAGAGAGAGAGAGAGAGAGAGAGAGAGATAAATGGCGATGCCTTAAACTGATTGTATGGATTAAATTGCCATATTGGCGAAATTGGAAGAGACGGGAATATCGGTGTGTGTTACTGTGTCTGTGTGTGTGCAAAGAAAAACTCCAAGAGGAGCAAGTATCGAAAACTTATTTTTGATAAGCGCAATTATAATTGGATTTGGTGGAAGTTGCTCCTCAAGAGCTCAGGTAGTGGCAACCCGAATGAATGGGGCAATGATTAATCTACCTCCGGAGTATTTAAAAAGCCAGATGCTCAACTGAGGGTGAGCGCAACGGTGATGCCGCGCGGCGGTGGCAAGGAAATCAGTAACTGTACAGAAGAAGACTTCAGAGGGGAAACTTTGAAGGGAAAATTGGAAAAAGTGCCTTGTTTGGTTGCGATAAAGACGTGTATTTCGTATTTTTGTAAATGTTTGCTGTCAAGATAAGCACCACACAGCGTGTGGTTTGAGCTAAAGTCGGTCCCTTTACTTACTTTTTTTTTGGTTGGATCTTTTCCACTCCTACTCCTCAAGCAGAAAAAGGAGTTTATTCTATGCCAGGAGTTTTGTTGGCAGGGACTTAACAAAGACAAATGAACTTGTTAGCGGGTGGGCGACTTGGAAGTCTACAATTTCTGTTGGTTGCTCCCAAATTTCATTTGTGGGTGGAGTGGGAGGACAGTAAAGTCATTCTCTCTCTCTCTCTTTCTGTCCGTCTGTGTCGCTTTGATTTTCGTGTCGTCTTTGATGTGTTCTCGCTGAGCAAGCCTGCTTGACTGGTCATTTGGTCATTAATTGAGTTTAATTTTTGGGGCGTTAATGAGGAGGGTTGTTGCACTGCAATGGGTGGTGAGCTGTGTGTGTGTGTGGGCGAGGGTTTGAAGTGCAATGATAAATGCGATGGGTTAGAAAAGTCAAGGCAACAACAGAGCTAGATTAATAGCGACTTTTGGAGTCAAAGCTAACGATATCTAGTTTATATTAGATCCATCATTCAGTTTATTTTATCATCATGGGACTCTAATACTACGTCTCAATTAACTGAAAATCCAACAGTTGGTTAAAGTTTACTTTTGAAAATGAAATCGAATAGCGTTCCTACAGGTAATTACCTCTAAGGGTTAGATTTTCATAGTTATTGATCATTTTTATTTTACCAACTTTTACGATTTTTCTTACCATTAACCGAATTGACACAATTTTTTCTTTTTCCCCCCACAGACCTTCTTAAGGTGACGGTGGCAACTCTATCATTACATTGGCGCCCAACGTGTAACTACATTTTTAAGTGTTTTTAAATCATCCTAACCGAATTAATAAAACGATTCCAATTTTAATATAACAACTTAATCTTATTTAAATAAATACATCAAAAATTTTGTTAAAACAGCTGCCACAAAAAGTCTACCAAATTGGGGCGCCCAACGTGAGAACTTGCTGATATTGCTGTCAATTAAAAGCTTCGCTTAAACCATTTACAAATTCCAACCATTTAGTTGAAACTTTTCAAAAGTCACGAATTTCAATCTCATTATTTTCCATTCACCACCACCCATCCGCTATACGACCACCACTCAAACAACCGACCGCTCCAATCTGCGATTCTTTACTAAATTTCAATGACTTAATGGCTATTTCAAGCAACTCTTCTGATTCTCACTCTTCCACTCGAAAAAAAAAAAATGACAAGTACAATTAAAACTTAGAAACAACAACATTTTATTAACAAAAATAAATGAAAATGGGGAAAACGCCCGCCGGTCTAGGTCTCTAAAAAGGACCTCAAGACACAAACTCAAGGCCGTCATTAATTTGCCTACAACACAAAAGAGTGTTGAATGACACGAAAGAAAGAAATACAACCAAAACGAGAAGGAAATTGAAAAAGGGAAAACTTTGGTCAGCTGAGAGGGTAACATTTTTTAATTGTTACTTGAAAATATTTTCCAAGGGCAAAATATACGGAGGGAGAGGAGGAAAAGTATGGTTAGCAATTGTTGTCTTTCAATTTACGAAAATCAACATAAATAAGAGAAAGGGCAAAGTTCGGTGGATGGCGGTGTGTAGTGGAACAGAAGGCGGGGGCAACAATGAGTGGAATTCATTTCAAAAGTCACATGTGACGCCTGAGGCATGAAAAATGTTCCAAAAATTTATGCAATGCTGCGGCTGGGCAACCATTTGCATTTTGTTGTAAATTGTTGCCAAGGCAGCCAAAGAAATATTCAACAAAAGGGGGCAGCAAAATTCAATGGGGATGCTTACATGATGTAAAAAGAAGTCAGGGTGGGAGAATTGTTGCTGATGGGTCGGAAGGCGTGGCGCATTGTCTGTGCTTAATTATGGACACAAATAAATGTCTATCATTTTCGGGGTTATGTGGTGGTCCGCGCAAAGATGCCACAATCCCACTTTTTCTCTCTCTCTCTGTCTCTCTGTGTTGTTGTGGTTGCTCTTGGTATTTGGTTCTTGAATTATTATTATGCTTGAGAGTTTTAATGAGCTATTGACATTACTCTTAGAGGGTTGAGACCGGGCGTCTGGAATGGCTAAACATTGATTGACCTCACCCTTAAGACTAATCCAAACTTTAAGGTATACAAATAATAGATTTTAGAATTTTATTTCTCATAATTCTCATGTCTTATAAACTGCTTTAGTTTTTTTCTATTAGTTTTTTTTCATTATTTTTTGTAAATTTTTATCCTTAATTTTGTGTGTAGCTCTTTTCGAATAAATTTTCTCGTAAATGGTTTGTAAAGTTTTTTTCCGGTTGTCTCACGCCCTCAAACATCAATCCACATCACAAGGCTTTCTCTCTCTCCCCCTCCCTCTCTCATTCTTTCTCACTGACGTCAAAGTTGCACACTGCGCTTTTATGCAGATAAATTGTCGGTTATTTTCCATCTATCTCCTCCACCCGCGCACAATTCCTTCGTCTGCCCACACCTCAGTTCTTTCGTTTGGTTGCGCGTCAAATGGTTTTGAGCCCCAAGAAGGCCGCTCTCTTCTCTATATTCCCAACGGACCTAACCAGAGTTGGAGGAGTGTCAGGACTGCTGTTGCCTCTGATGCTGCTGCTGCTGCTGTTGCTGCCTTTTTCCTGATTGTTTCATAAAAGTTTTGTGCAGCAAAACCAGTCAACTATTGTTGTTGTTGTTGCTTGCTGTTGTGATTTTGCAAATTAATTTGCTTATAATTTTACGCTTAGTTAAACACAATTTTGAGTGATTTTCACACAGAGGAAAATGCTGCTTTGGTGCTAAAAAGTTTTCCCTCCACTACAGACACAGAAGGCGTTTGCTTTTTTTGGTAAAAGGGGCCAAAGAGTGGTTAAAGTGGATCTACACTGAGTGGAGACAGTGGGTGCAATAATGTAAATTTGTTGTAATAATAAAAATCTATTTGCTTATGGAAATGGCCGAAACATTTTAAGGCTTTAACTATAAGTAATTTAAATTTAAATCTGTTTCTCTCAATTTTCTATCAATCATAAGAAAATTTTCGTAGTTCTCTAAAATTATCATGGAATATTGAGATTTTTGATTTAAGCAGATTTTCTTTAGTCCTTAACGAATCTTCTAACAATTTTTCGATTTCCTACTTCGATTTTAACAAAGAAAGTTGAAATGAAAGTGGATCATCTATGTATATATAATATTTTAATACTTTCTTTTGTTTGGGTCTGTGTTTAAAACCTACACAAAGCAAATACAAGTCGATGTGAATCAAATGTGCATTTTAAATGGTAAAAATCCAAGTTGTGGCAGCATCCGCTGCAGTCCATTCTGGTCCAGTCCAGTCTCGTCGGTTCCCCCATTGGCTTCGTTAGCTTTGCCAACTGGCGACAATAATAAACAGAGAGCAAAATATAAAAAAAAAAAAACATTTAAATTTTATTTGCAGTCCTCCGACCAGATACACACATAAATATATACCTACATATGTATATGCATATATTTTTTTGGTTTTTTTTTTTCTTCGTATTTTTCGTTCGTTTTTCATATTTTTATAAATTGCTATAAATTGAGATATTAATACGATACGCGACAAAAGTCACAACTGGGCGATGGGTTTGGTATTGAGTTTTGTACTCTTGTTCTTGTTGTTATTATTGCTGGTCGGTTCGCTGATTTCGAACATGTGGCAAAAAGTGTCGAGACATTTAAAAAATGTTGCGCAAGTGTTGCGCAAACAAAATGTGCACTTATTTGTATAAAATGCAATGCGACTGTAAAGAGGGACAAGCTTTGTATATATCGAGATATATATATACATATATGTATATATATTTATATTTGGTTTTACTTTATTTTTATGGGCAACATTTGGCCGGGTTAATGATGAAGATTTTAATCAAAACAGTTCTTGTTCGTTCTTTAAGCTTAAATTTAAACATCCTATGGGAGATGGATACAGTGTGAATAGGGGAAGGGGGAGGGGCCATGGATTGTATAGAGGGGGGCTTGGTTAGTAGACTGCAGTAAATGTATTCTGTATCCATGGGGCTCGGCTAGCTTAAAATATTCCATGCACACAAACTCACACATTTCGTCAGTTTGCTTCAATTGGACTGATTTAATTGAATCAGTTTGCTCTCGTCTCGTCCACCCATTTGTATTTGTGTGTGTGTGTGTGTGTGTGTGTGTGTCTTCTTCGGTCTTTCAATTTACTACCCCTGTCATTGCAGTGTGTATAGTTTTTCTTTCCTTTCTCTTCGTTTCTCTCATGGATTTTATTTTTTTGTCGAGCACACACGTTTGCGTGCCATGCACGGCATAAAAATTTTGACACAAAAGCCGTTGCATACAATTGGGCGCACTCACACACACACGCAGATAGGCTGTCTATATTTGGTCTGGTCATGAGATGTACCAGAGAGTGAGACAGATAGCCAGAGAGGGAAAGAGACAATGACTACGTGTTGAGGTCGTTGTCATGCACTGATTTTGTATGCAGCCAGCAACAAAACAATCTTTATGCCATTCTTTTTTTTCTGGCCTTCTATTTATTGAATTTCAAGTGAAAGAAAAGTTAAAGAGATCGTTGCAAAATAGGCATCTTTATACTAAGCAGAAGAAATAATTAGAACTAGGTTTTTGTATGCAAATAATCCAAATAGTTTAAAGTTTAATTTTCTTGCGTATTGAGAACTTTTTTAAGATTATGAAATCAGTTCAGATTGAAACCGAAAAAGTCAAAGACTTGTGTATTTCAAAGGCCTGTAGAATAATTTAGTCAAGTCTTGAGAAACGCTTACAGATCACCAGCTTATCTAATCTGATCTGAAATTTTGAGAAAATTTCAATTTACTTGTTCAACTTTTATACTCTATTTACCAATATTTACATTTACAAGAAGTCAAAACAAGATGAAAAAATGGACTAAAACTTTTCTAATCCCTAAATACTTTTACGAAAAACAAAAGCGAAATCCCTGCCCTTTCAAGCAGCAAAATAACTTTTACTAACTAAATTCTTTTCTTTACCACAATAAACAGTAGAAGAGAGGAGAATTTCTACTCATTCCCTGGCAATATAAATAATGCTAAATAAATTACCAAAAACGCATAGAAAAACAATCATTACACTTGTGAGCCGAAACCAATTTCGATTAGAGATTCGCTTTCTGTTTTTGGCCAAAAACAAAACAAAAAAGGCAAAGTAAGAAACAAAAGTAAAACTAACTTTTACTTCATTCATAAGGCAAATGAATTGGCTAAAATGCCAGAAAGAGTGTGGGGGTAGGAATAGAATAAAGACATGGTTAGGGAAAGGCCTACGCACGTATGAGATTTCTTATTTACGATAAAGAGACACACAAAAAATAGCAAAATAGCAAAAACAAGGCAACACAAGAGAAATTGCACACACACAAACACATAGAGAGCCCTCTTCATGCTTCTGACTAAGACTCCTGGCAACCCCATCGAACCTCTTCCTCGTAGCTAGTCAGGCAGAAAAAAAGGGCAGACAATGGCAGGGCCACACACACACACACACACACACTTTTATACATATAAAAGAGACACAGAAGTAAAGACAGTAAAAAGGCCAAATATTGAATTGTGCGTAATTTACGATAAAAAGGGGAAAATTGGAAAAGTTTACCAGTCATACGTGAAAAGCGGTGGAGCGATTGCAGGGGTAGGTGGGAAGGGGACTTCTTTTAGTGGTGGGGGGCTCAGCTACGTTTATTTATGTAGTTCGTGTCGAGGGGCCAACGCACGTGTCTCCAATCGGAGACAAGGCGTGGCTGGGTAGGCGTTTATATCGAGGGATAAATAAAAATTGTGATTGCTAGGAATTTAGGGGTATAATTTTACTTTTCTTTTCTTTTCGATTTAGAAATGGCTCCCCCCCCTTTCCTCATTCCCCTACCACATTATCGCTCTGCCTTCTTTTTGTCCTTTTTCTCTTTCCTAGTAGAACCAATTGAGGCATTTTTATTAAATATTACAAGTGGATAAATAAATTAGATAAAAGGTTGTTGCCTAGAAATGTTTATTGCCATAAGCCCAAAACAGGCTCAAAGTGTTAATAGACAATTGTCTTATCGAATTGTAGTAAAATATGTTATGTGAGTTCAAATGAAAATGATGCTTTAAATTTTTTCAATTCTTCAGGAATTAGTCTCATTTTCTATGGAGTCTGTTTGCAGTTTTATAGAGTATATATTTATAAACAGAAGCAACGAACACGAACATCAAATTGTAAAGTCGATATAAGATTGAAGAGATCTACTAACGGTATTTTTATCGGTAAGCCAAAACAACGACATTTTCAATATGTTTTAATAATAATTTGAAAATTTATCTAAAAAATAAAAACATAAAGACCAAAATGAAAACGCATTTTTATTAACTAGAGAAAATCACAGAAATTGTCATACAGCAAATTGCAATCTCATCTCTGTGCTCTGTTCCTCTCTTTTTCTCTTTGTCTCTATTCTGTGTCACTTCATTTTTCCATGCCGTACAACATGTCGTATGCGTGTTAATATGAATTTATGCCTTAATTGCAAAGTTTCTACCAGCGGCGTAACAAAAATATTTTTGTTGAAAAATTCTCACAATGTAGTGCAGTAGCAGCAGCTGCTGCCGTTACTATATAAACGATGGGTGTGTTAAGTGTGTGTGTGTGTGTGTGTGTGGGTTTGCTCTATGTAGATATAGGCATACAGAAAGGCAGCAAAAGGAGACGAGAGTATGAGGGCCATTAAATCGCATTTGGTTCGGGCACTTTGCGATAGGCAATGTTGCAGCCGCAGTCAACGCAGTCTCCTCTTGATCCCCTATCCAACAATCTTCTGCCCCCTTTTCGCCCTGCCATAAAAACATTTATGTAATTGCTGTTATCGACAGACGCTGTAGTGCTATGAAAATAGCCTCGTTGTTGTTTGGGGGCTTTAATACACTTTTGATTGGATTGTCGCACAAGTTAATTGAACGCCGGCAATGGCGAAAAATGGCCTCAGCCTAAGCCGCTGAGCCACTGTAGTCCATTCACATCACACACACACACACAACAAAATGGTGGCAATTAATTTTTGAAACTAGTTGGCAAAGCGCCCACACAAATCGCCAATTCATGGTAGCTCATTAGGCAGCAGTCGAGCCAAACTTGGGCAAATTCTCAAATTCTTTTGTTCGATTGTATCAGATGGAAAGCTTGTTAGTTGCCCTTAATATCATTCACTCTCTTTCACTCTCGTACAATCTTTCGCCTTGCCTTTACACTCAGTTGCAGCTTGTGTATTGTATATTCTATTTTTTTTCTTCTTTCGTATGCCTCAACGCATTTTTATCTTTTGTAGTCTTCGTCTAGCAAATTGTTTGAGAATGACCCGCGTAAATCTGTTGCCCTTTTCTTCCACTCTCTTTCTGTTTCTCTCTCTTTTCATTTTCTTTCTACTTGATTTACTGTAAATTGAGAGATTTTCGTACCATAATGTCCATAAAAAATAGAGTGCAGAGACTTGTATTCGACATAAATAAATTGATTTGACCCGAAATGATTGCACAAATGAAAATGTGCCTAGTAATTTGATTTGATTTGTATTTCGATTTGGATATTGGTCAAAGCAGGGGCAGGTGCAGGGTCAGGGGCAACGGCAAGGGCAGGGATAAGGTATCGGAAAATTTGTTAACCATTTCAGTCAATGTCATGTACAGATATGAGAACTTACCCTTCTGATAACTCATCATTTCAAATTAGTCAAGGTGAATTTAATGCCACAAACTAGATAAATTGATCTGAAATGAAAGTAGGAAACAATGCAAAATGAATCATGAGATCTCATTGATCAAAATATAAACGGAAATGCTCTTAATATTTATTAGTTTAATATAGATATGATTTTATGCTAGGCAGAAATCTACATTAAGAACCTTATGATCTTGTTTACTCTTTTCTCAATACCCTAAATATTTTGATTGTTGATCTGGTTATCAGTCAATAGTTCATAATTAGAGCAACTAAAATTTCAATTTCAGTTGAAAACAAAAGACAAGAAATTGAAATTTTAGTTAGTTACTTAATTAGACTAGTAAGAAACGTTCAACCAAATTTAATTTCTTTAAGAAAGTTTACTACAAAAACAATAACAGGTAGCAAAGGAATTTATTAGAGAAACATTTCATAGGATTTCAAATCAAAAGCAGCTTTGCATACTTTGTGCAATCTTTATATGCTCTCTATAGAGCCATTTGTAACGAATATTTTTGGTAGAGAAGGTCATTTAATACCCTTTAAATAGTCTGGCATAATGCAAACCAGTGCAGAAGAAGCCAGAACAGAGTCGTACAGAGCCGAAAAACACCAAACGTCAGCTGAAACTGACAGTGTGTCCTAGAGCACAAAATTTTTGCATAGCTTGACAAAAGTCAAGAGTTTTTGGAATGGGAGGCAGGAGAGACAGCTAGAGGATAGGAGGAGGCTGCTCAGCATAACATTAATTAAGTTTGTAACGACAAATGCCAACACGACACGAGACGTAAACACTCACTCACTACCCACACACACACAGACACACATAAATACACCCACATATACATAAATCAGAGGAAAAAGCAGGACCAGCTACCAGTACAAATGCAAAAAGGCGACATCAACGACAACGATGACGAGCTCAAAGGATGTTTTTCGTAGGAGCATGACGGAGGCGTCCCTGTCTGCTTGAATGTCATGACGATGTTAATTTTATAAACTCTTCAGTTGAGCTCTCTCTTTTCCCCCTTCACCCACTGTCTCGCCCACTGTCTTTCTCTTCTTTCTGCTGTGTGAACTATTCGTGTTTGCATGTTTGTGTCCAGGCTAGTTAACGCCTGCGGTGGGTTTGTGTCTAAGCTGTCAGCCAGAACTAGTAGTGTAAATTAAATGACGGTTTTCAAGCATTTAAAGAGACACATGCAGAGAAATAGATAGACTTAACCAGTTAACAGTTGTTGTTATTGCATTATTCCAATATATATGTATGTATATGTATATTGCCAACGTACTTTACTTTACTTTGTTTTAAGTTTCATCTTCATTTGCTCTCACCCTTTTCCGTGTGTCTCCTACTCACTTCAACCTTGTAATTTTGTTAATGCTTACCTAGTTTACAGCACTTATTGTTGTCCCCTCAAAACTCCCTCCACCATCCGAATGCCACGCTTGGTCCTACTTCATCTGTTTACCACTGTCTTGACGGTAAGCAGCTTGATTGTTTATCCCCGCCCCTCCCGGTTTATGTCGACGCTTTTGTTTGTTATTTGACTTAATTTAATGAAAATGTTGCAACCTGCAATTTACAGAAAACTAACGCTAACAAAACTTGAGTCTTGTCTTGTTTACTTGGATGCCATCTCTAACGTCTCTCTGGCGATGGCAATGACGATGACTATGATGATGATAACTGATGCGGGCTCAGTTTTTAAGTACACATCAAAAATCTTACATTTTCCATTTGCCGTTTTCCTTCCATCTTTCCCTTTGCCACATGTATACTTTGCCACTGTTGCAGTTAAACAAACGATAAAAGAAACCGAGTGAGAGGGAAAGAAAAAAACGGGAAGAAATGAAAAATGTGCTCAAGTGGCATAAAGATGGCAGGCAGCAGTAGCAGAAAAAGATCTTGACTACATTCATTCCTAATGTTTACTGCTGGGGCACTAGTAGAAAATTGTTAGTTATGTCTTTTAATTATGATAATTGCATTGTGCCCCAAGACTCAAAGAGAATTGCAAAAGGTAAAGATGCTCAAGGCATATACTGAAGATATATTTTACTTAGTATTAGTTAAATATCTCCAATCCATTTTTAACCAATGACCCTTGGGATATAGTAGATATTTTAGAAATTATCCAAGTCATTCCAAAGCCATCAACATATTAGGGCAAACTTGTTTTACTATACCCCTGGAATGGGCCAAAAATATTTTGATTTGGTGATGCTCTTTTTTTCAGTTTGTTTTCCTGGCTTTCTGTTTCTATTCTCTGTAAGAATGATCGTTCAGCTTCATCTATCAATTTTTAAAAGGGCATTAGAATCTGTTTGAATAAATGACTTCAAGTTGTCTCTATAAAAAAATGCTATCAAATTGCTATAGAGTATTTAAGAGTCGTTATTATTTACGTGATTTATTGTAAGTTTTGCTGTTATAACCCACAAAATTGAGAGAGAGACCTTTTCAGAAAACTTTGTCGGATAAAACTATTGCTTGAATTGAAGTTGGTTAATGAAATAATTCGTTAAGAAAAGTTTCTTTCCCAAGAAAGTGAAAATTCAGCACTTAAGTTTTTCTGTGTGGTTTGGCATAGATTTGGGTTTCTTTTTTTTTTTTTTTTGTTTTCTTGCCACCTGGCAAAAGACAAGTCTTTCACATTTATAAAATGTATCCGTTTTTTTTTTTGGTTTTTTTTTTTTTTATTTTGTTTTGGTTGTTTTTTTGCTGAGATCCTTGAGTGCCTTTTGTGCATTTGTGTGCTTCATTATGCCGACCAACTCGTTTTGTTTGACTTGGCAAAAAGTCTAAACAAATTTTCTTTAGACTGCACTTAACTCTCCCTTCCCTTTTTGCCGCCTTGGACAAAGTCTGCTTGGCCGGTTTCCTTCGCTAGGGCTGCCGCCTACGCCTCCGTGTCCCGCCTCTTGTATCTACCATTGGATGCCCATTGTGCGCTTTGTTTAATGTTATGTAAACTTTGTGTGCTTCTCCTGTGCGTTTTTTTGCTCTTGCTCTCGTGCTGGTGCTTGGACTTTGAGACTTGTGTTTCTATCTATTCATCCATCTATTCAGTGTCTGTGTTTGATGGTGTTATTTCTATACCCATTACCATTTCGGGGTATATTCATTTTGATCACAACTTGCTGATCAGTTTAAGAATAGTTTCTTTGGCACAATGAGTACATTTTGAAATGTTTTATGATAAAATTAGTTTTCTTGAAGTATTTTACTATTTATTATAATAGGGTATTAAAAATTGTAATTTTGCATTTTCTCTGATTTCTTGTTGCTTAAACTGACCTTAAAGTGGCCTGTCTGATTGTCCTCTGCATGTTGTTAAAGTAGTCGATGGAAAATTGAGTCATAAAAAATCATTGCATACACTTAGGCTGAAACAACTTTTTTGCAGACAAATTTTTGCTCTGCTGACTTTATGAGGCCAAATGATTGATGACTTTTCAATATATACACACGGATGGCTGGATGGATGGGGATGAATGGAGGGGAAAAACTCACAACAACAAATGTAAATAATGCTTTCTCTCTCTTTTCTCTTTCTTTATCCCTCACACTCCCTCTCGCTCTCTCTCTCTGCTTATCGTTCCCCCATTGGAAATCAACTTAAGCACTCAATCGTGGATTACATGCGTTTTATTTATGATTTTCTACGCTGGTATTACAAAATGTTTCTCTCTTTTCTTTTTTCCTCTTCTCCTTTTCCCATGTCTTCATTCCCTTCCCTTGTGCTCTTGGCTTATTTTTATTGTCATTTTGGAGTTGAATGTTGTTGGAGGGATTCAAGGAGATTTGCTGTGGGCAGAGGGGAAGGACTTTAAGCAGGGTTGCCTTCGATTTTTTGTTGTGAAAAGTTTTCTATGTTCAACTTTTTCGTTTTCGTTTTTTTTTTTTGCCTGCCAAGTGGCAACATTTAATTGCTCAGAAAAATATTTTTTGGACAACAAAAAATGAAAAAGAAGAGAAAGAGCATAATACAGAAATGTTGTCAATTGTTAAATTTTATTATGCTGCTGCTTGTAAAACTTCTGCCTGGGTTGAAACATTTTTGTGGAGAATTTAGTTCTCAACACTTGAACAATTTGCTCACATTTTTCATATATACTTCTTTCCTTTCTCTCCCTTTCCCTCTCTCTTTTTTGTGTGTTGTGAAGTTGAAGAAACTTTGTTGTACATTTTATGAAGTGTAAGAAAAAAAACAATATAATAATAATCATAATAAAATATTCATTATTTTGATTTAAACAGAGTTTTGTATTGCTTCATTAGATTTTTGGACCTTTAATGTCTCAAATATCGGTCACTAATACAATAATTGTACAAATATATATATTTGGATTTTTGCTTTCATTTAGTTTGTTATGTTTTGCTACTCTATATATGACGGTAGCCGATTGCAGACTCAGAAAAAATGCTACTGCGGCTCATTTAAGCAAACAAACACAACATTTGCATGGCCATGGACTCGTTTTTAGCATGCTATAAAAATTAAGCGATGCGTAAAAGTCCATTTAGCCTTTAGCATGTGTGTCAAAAATTATGAAAAAAAAGAAAGCAAACACCAAGAGGAGTGTAGGGGGTAGGGGGAATTCGCTTAAAGCGCATTAAAGTTGTTTTAGCTCTAAAATCTAGACTAGGCAAAGTCTCTACTACTTTTTATGTTCATTTGGTTACTTTTTCTCAGTTATTTGCCCGCTGCACTTAATGTAATTAATTTTAATTAAAATCCAACGGCTACATAAAACCAGAGAAAAAAATACACCCACACACACACACTCACAAATACAAATGCGAAAAAAATGCATTTGCCACAGTAATGAGCACAAAACACAGAAAGCGTTGGCGAGAAGAAGAGAGAGTGGAAGAGGGAAGGTTAGAGGACTTAGAGTACGGCTGTCGAATGGTGAACTCTTCGGGTTCTGGTTCTGTATTTTGGTTTTCATATCTTTTTCGCGCCTGTAAAGGCAAAGCAACAGAACAGTTGAGAGTGGAAGAAGCATGAAGGAAAGAAAGAAAGGGGGGAGGCAACGAAAAAAAAAACAGTAGCATGCTTTTCAGCGTCGAGGTTTAAGCGCAAATAAAAGACTCGCTTACATAGACAGACTGGTTGCTGTTCTATCCTAGTGTGCTAGTGTGCGTGTGAATGCGTGTGAATGTGTGTGTGTGTGTGTGTGTGTGTGTGTGTGTGTGGAGTGTGTTTGTTTAGCTGCTGGCCCGTAAATTCCACGTTACAACTACGATGAAGCGTTTGGTAAACATTTTAAAGTTTGCCATTTTAAATTATATAGCCCGAGCTGAGATGAAACCAAGAGATAGAGAGAGAGAAAGAGACACAGATAGAGAGACAGAGAGAGAGAGAGAACTATAGAGCTCTCTGTGAGGGTGTCAATGGATGGGTGGGCATGGTTTGGTTTGGTGAATGATCGGCACTTTGTGTTGGCAAATAAAAGCAAATGCTTGTGTGTGTGTGTAAATTGTTAAACAAATATGAATTTGAGATTATGAAAAAGTGTAAATAAATATTGGCCAGCCAATTGAAAGTTAAACCCAAAAACCAAAAGGTTAGCAGCAGTCAGCTGCGAATAAACTAAATTTATAGACTCGACTGCGGTTGAAAAATGTTTTTAACCAAATGACTAGGACTAGGACTAGGAAATACGACCACAAGCCTCTTTTTTTTTTTTAAAGCACTTCATTAAAAATCTTATTTAAAGGGCCTGCTTGTCTATGTATGCAAATATTCACACACACACACACACTTATATATTCAGGCATTCTTTTTACATTTGCCTGCAGCATAAAATGCGCAACAAATCCTTTTCACTTTTTATACAATTTACGGCTAGGCAAACTGATTACAGACAGACAATGGTTACACACCAAACGACTCACCCACATGAGCAAACTTTCTATACATAGACACACACACACACACACACAAATGTATATATATTGACAATGAGCCATGTTGCACCTGGCTAGAAGGAAAAGAAAGAAAGGACTACGTTTTCACCTTTCAGACGTCAGCTGGATTGCACTTTTTTCTTTTACGCTATAAACAAATAAAATTCTTTACTTTACTCTGCCTAGACATTGCATTTTTATGCTCTGCAACAAAATGTACAAGCAAAAAAAAGAAAAAGGTATATCAATTATGAGCAACAGTTTGCTATATAGTCAAAAAATTTCAATAGAAATAAACATTAAATTAAGTAAATTATTTTGTTTATATTTTAGATTTTCAACATAAAAACCATCATCAAATTCTTTTAAAATTGAATTCCGATTTTGATTTTTACCCTAAATTATAATGAAGAATCTATAAAAATGTAGTATGAAAATGGAATAAAAATGAAGTTAAAATTTGAAGAGCATTGAAAAGTCGACAAGGTCAATGTTTCGATATTTTACACGTATGTAGTATATATTCTCCTCTACCGTCTTTCCCTTTTTTTTCTCCATCGGCTGGCAGGCGATTCACGCGCTGCTGCACAAAGCAAAGTCGGCGTTTTACCTGCCACCCACTCCCCTCCCGTCGTCTGCTAGACCACCAATGCCATGTTGCTCTTTCTATGGCTCAATTGCTAGGCCACGTTTCGTTGGCTTCTCAAGCTCAGGAGTCTGCTGCATGAAGCGGTAAAGCAACGAAATAAATAAAGAATTGTTGCACTTGGATATTTTGTTCATTTTGTTTCTATAAAATAGGGAAATTGGAGCAAATCGTTTTAAATCGATAGTGGAAATTTCATTTGACACTAGAGTTAAGGACCAAAATGAGATTACCCACAGATTATTCTCAAATTCATTCGTTCTTCTACATACTTTAAACACTTTATGAACCCAATTTGCATAGGCAAGGCAAAGGGCCAAAAAGTATGCCACACAAACTCAGACATATACCTTAATCCCCTTTTATTACCCGCCTAGACCATAAAACTTATGGTTAGGCGGTCGGTAGAGGATGGCTGTGTATGTGTGTGTGTGTGTGATAGCGGGTGGGGGGTTTGGGCACTTAAAATGAAACATGCTTAAATGTGATTCACTAGCAAAGGGCCATAAATAAATTATGAAAAACGCTTAACTACTTTCGACAGCTTATAAACGCCTACAAAATGGAGAAGCCATTGCCACAACTATTTGCCTGCACTCTCTTTCCCTCACTCTTTCTCTCTGTGTGTGTGTGTCTCCCTTTTTGTCTCCTTCTCTGTCTTTTTTGCTGTTGATTTACAGTTGCATATTTCTTAAGCGAGAAGCCCTTCCACTTGGTCCGTTTCTTGCACATAGAGTCGTAGTCGTTCTCGACCTGGTCGCTGTCTGCTACTGCGGTGGCCATAAAGCAATTCATTTCCCCTTATGCAAAAGGCAAAAGCCAAAGGCAAATGGCAGGTGTAACTAGGCACGGGACCCGTAAGGAAAATGGCGCAACGGGAAGCGCTTTTCAATGAAATTTATGACGCATGGAAACATTAGACGATCGTTGACGTTTACAAGTTTGATGTCGACTTTAACTATGTGTGGGCATGGTCTTTAGTAGGGATTGGGGCGGCCATGTCTAAAACCAAAAACAAAACCTTCCAAAATTTATGAGTTTGAAAAACTTTCATCGCTTGTCTGTCATATACATATATGTATTTTTTTGTGTGGCTAATTTTTTTTGTGTTTTTTTTTTTTTTGGTGTTCTACTTGCGAAAAGAATTTCAATTAAATATAATTTATGTTGGCTCGACAACACAAAACAAAACGAAAGTTGTCCCCATAACATGTCAACGAAAATACAATGAAATACTTTAAGAAAATTCAAGAATCGTTTGGTTTAAGAGCATATTTCGATAAGTGAGTGCATTAAGTACTGTTCTACATATATTTTCTTGAAACTCTGATAAGATTTATTGAAATTTTTAAGGTGAATGTCGAAATAATCTCTTTAATTGCTTCCATTTCCGTGCTTTGCAAAAAGAAACCTTTTTTTGAATTCCTGCGAATAATAATCTCTTTAAGGGCAAAAAAATGAATTCCTATTATAGGTTATAAAATTTACATTGTATCGTACATGTAGTGAAGATTTTTCAACTGTCATGCCCACTATACATATGACGCCTAAAAGTATGCAATGCTAACGCCTCGTTGGTAGCTCGTTAGTAGTTTTGAGTTTTAAGTGAACGCAACAGCACGAACAACAGCAGCAACAACAACAACAACAAACTGACTGGCCTTTTTTTTCTTGTTTTTTGTGCTATCTCACTTGTGATTTTTCACCAGTATTTTTTAGGAGGCGGGACAGCCAGCTAGAGAAAGGGAAAGGGATAGACGTTGGGCTTGGCTTTGTTTTTGAAAACGTTTACCGCCTCCATGTTCATTCTTTCTTTTTGGTCGCTTTTTCGTTCCTTCTCGCTCTCTGTCTCTCTCACCCTCTTTTTCTCGCTCTGTATAGTCTGTTAAGAGCGGGCGGGAAGTTGCCGTGGTCGTGTAAGCAGCCAAGCAGCGGAAATGATTCGTCGTAATTTTCCTTTGTGTAATCAACTCCTTTGTAGGGGAATATTTTGTATGTTCATATGCCGACGTTGCTCTTGACTCCCGCTGACTCCTTGGAATCGACGAAGCGGCAATTTTCCAACTCCCACACGAAGTTTTTTTATTTTACTCCTTCTTTCAGCTTTTTTTTTTTACATTTTTTGTATATTTCCTTCTCATAATATGCATAGTTTTACATTATTTCTAGCGTATTTTTCAAGTACTTTCTTGTGCAGTTTAAAACGAATTTTTCATGCGATTGAAATTTTCACTCACAGTCAATTTAATTAAAAAATTTTCTTCCATTTCATTGTAATTATTATGCAAATATTTTCTATTATTAAATGCCTGGGCAGCGAGTACTCGATTACCAATTTTCGTTCTTTAAGGCGCTTAGCTTCGACAGGCAAAAGCGAAGAAAGAAGCAAAAGAACGGAGGCAACAAAAAAAAAAAGAAAACTTTTCACCGCCTGCCAACCCACATCAAGGAGTCTGAGAAGTCCCGAGTCCATAGTCCGACGTCCTTCGTCCAGGTGTTTATCCTCGTCCGCTTGTCGTCATGGCTGACTTATTATCGCATTATATATCTGTCGACTCCAACATTGATTATTATGAAGTTTTGCTGTCATCGCCTTTTCCCCTCCCCCCATTCCCAGAGAAATCCACTTAATTTCAAAAGCAGTCAAAGCGGTGAGAAAATGCCGCCACTTTCTTGGAATGAGAGACAAGGTAAATCTACTTTATACACTTTTGCCTGTAGGCAAAGTTTAGCGCCATCAATTGATCATTATTCAATGTTTTGCATTGTTTGCTGCTTTTTGCGCAAACTTTTTATTTTTATTCTTGTTGTTCGCCCGGTTTAATGGAGGTGCTAAAGATTGTGTTGCTTTGGCCCAAAAATGCTTTTGCTTTTAACTGAAATGGAATAAAAGGTGCGCTATATAACGTTTTATAACTTTTCATTACATTTCAATCGTAACTAAGCTTGTATAAAAATTCGAGTTTGCTATTTTATTAGGATTGTATTTGGATTATAATTAGTCTCTTTGATTTCTTGTTGTACTGTTCTAAAAAAGGTGCGAAAGATATCCAGGAATTATGTCCTCTTTCATCTTGCTGCCGTTTTTAGCTGATCGTTTTACAGACTCGAAAAGGGGATCGAATGTGATCATCTTAAGATATAGAAGAGGATTAAATGGAGTCAATGGGTTGTTTAGCAGGACTTGAATCCTGTAACAATCATGTTTGGCAGAAAAGTTTTCCAACTTTTACTTCGTACCTTTAGTTACAGGTGAAATTCATGTGATGAGCTGTCGACATCTGCTTTAGAGAAGAGCTGTTGCAGCAAGGATATTCTAATGATAGGACGTCTCTTTGTTAGTATCGATCGTTAGTTGGTTCTAATTTCCGTGATTTGACTGTTGATTAATTCTAATAATATTATTTCCTATATGCTTTATTTTTCCAAGTTTCTCAAAAATTTGACTTTTGAACATGTGAATAGCTTTCGCTGTGGCATTTCAGTGCAGGAATAACATAATTATGCCAAACACATTTCAATTATGGCAAATCCTTTAGCCTATTTCCATCACTCATTCCATCATTCATCCGCTTATAGACAAAAAGGCGAGAGTATAGGTAGCGTGTGTGTGTGTGTGAGTATTGTGTATCCTTTTGCCATAGCCATGGTCATAGTCTGTCCATGCTCACACTAATTTAAATGCATAAAAACTTACTCAAGCGTTGATTGTGTTTGCCCAAAGTCTCGTTTCATAATTTTTGCACAAATTGCGGTTTTGTCGGCCAAACAGCACACGAGAATTGTACGTTGGAGAGTTGGCATTGAGGGGTGCAGGGATCGTGGGACGGCTAGAGGGTGAAGCAGCAGCGGAACCGCTAAAATGCTTTTGGCAACTACTGAAAAGGCAAAAGAAGGAGATTTCCTTTTCCCATATTCGTCTGCATGTGTAAAAATTTACACCACATCAAAAATAGAATCGAAGTAGGAGTCAAAGTGGAGTGCCACTGGAGTTATAGAGAAAGAGAGAGAGATGGAGAGATGGAGAAGCTGCCAATTCGTTAGTCAGACCAGGATTGGTCTCTTTTTGGTTGTCGTCTTTTTTCAGCTTTCATTTTTTATTTTTTTTTTTTTTTTGTATTCTGTTGCATTGGCCAACTCGACATATTTCAATCACGTAAATTTATTACGTAAACATTTGCTTTGCTTTTTGCACACAATTACGAAGGGCAGCTGCCGGTGAGAGCGAACAGTGTATGTGTGTGTGTGTGTGTGTGTGTGTGTTCATAGAGGCATCTCCAATGCAGCAGCCACACAAATTTCAATTTCAATCCAACACCCTTAGCCCTGCCCCTTCGCTTAGTAGGCTGACTGGGCTGGCTAGCTAGTTGTTGCCTTTTACTCTCTGGTAATATTCATAATGGATTTACCAATATGGTGAACAATTTTTATTAATGCAACCGACAAATGTGTAGATAGAGAGAATGAGAGACGGAGAGGAAAAGAAAAAAAAAACTGAGCGGTCAGTCAGTCGAGCCACCATTTCCATGCCTGCTTTTACTCTATCAACACCAGGCCATATACACATGTCTCTCTGTAAGTATGTGCGTGTGTGTGTGTGTATGTCCTTTTCAACCATTTGGCCTCTGGTGCGGGTTAAATGGGCTTTTGGCTTTTTGATCTTTAAATGTTTGTACAAAGCTTTGATGTTCATATGGTGACCTGCGAATGTGCATGTTGGTTTTACTTCACCTTCTTTTTCTCTCTTATTTTTTCTTCATTCTACATACAGTTTCCTGATGAAAATAGAACAGGCAAAGAACAGAAGCACAAACAAAAATGAGACAAGAATATAGTAACAGTGAAATCTGTCAAAGAAAAACTTCTGCTCTTAAAGATGTCTTAGGCCCTTGCTTTCCTAGCTGACAAATCAGAAAAAAAATAATGGTAATTTTATTCACACCAGAAAATTTCTTTGTTAAAGGTATTGAAAAATAATTTGATTACCCTTTTTCGCTGTAATTTTAAGGAATTTTTGAATTTTCATTGGGATTCCCCCTTTAAAGTGTATGAGTGGTTTTTAGTTGGGCATGAATATAATCAAGTCCAATCTCAGAAAGTCCAATCCCTAGAAACATTAAAAATAGAAATGTTAGTAAATAATTTAGTAAAGCAAAACTATTTAAAACGAATGTTTTAGTTATATTTTAGATGACCTATCCTGGCGTATGTGAGCAGAAATTCTTGCTACGCATTTTAGATTGAAGTACACGTACTTCAGTTAAGTCTTAAGCCATTCACACCTTGTCAGTTGCCAAAAACTCTACTTTTAGTGCAAACATGTCAACTCAAAAGAAGAAAAATCTAACCACGCGCAATTTGTCCTCTCTCTTTCTGTTCTCTGTGTGTGTGTGTGTGTGTGTGTGTGTGTGTGTGTGTGTGTGTGTGTGTGTGTGGTATGTGTTTGTGGATGGATGTGGAAATTGATCCAAGTGATTTTCTTTAGCCCCCCACTCCAAGGACTGTCTGAAAAGTATTTACTGCGTCGTCAGTCATTCAATTTATCGCAAACCAAACGTAGCGGGAGATGAATAGAGGATGGAGGCCAAATCTGTCAGACTTCTTCTACATTTTGGTTGGATTTTAGCTTCCACTCCTGAAGAATCTCCCAAGTAAATGGCGACAAGTTCATACGCCTTATGACTTCCCGTTGACGGAAGTGTGTGCAATGCCATGTGATGTATGTGTAGTGTGTGTGTGTATGTGTGGGTCTTATGTCTGCCTTGGGGTCGTCTAGCTTACAACGAAATCACTTTTATAATTGGCACGCAGCCAGCCAAAAGAAAAACTGAAAAAAATAAGAGCGAACGCAAAGAAATGAAATGAAAAACCGGAAGAAACAGGGGGAAAAGAAACCGCTCTGCTATGTCTGCAAGATTTTTTCTTCTCTTTTTTTTTTTTTTTGTTTGTTGTTATTGTTGTTGTTGTTGCTGTTGCTGTGGCTCCTCTTCTAGTTCACTTATGGCCTTGCATCAGATGTCTGCAGATACGATTTGTCAGATATGATATTATATTAATTGAAATTATTTATCAGTCGCCCAGCAGAAAGTCAATTTAATCAAATGAGAAAAAAAAAACAAATAAATTGGTGGAAAATAAAAAACTCGTTCAACAAATGCTGTAACCTTAATTGAATTGGTAAATATTTAAATAAATATAACCGCAAATAATTAAAGCAACAAAAGCCAAGCCGACCAACAAACCAATCGACCGAACGACAGACAGACCGAAAAGTGACAAATTTCAATAGCTGGACACACATCTAAATTAAGAGCCAAACAAATATGGGCACAAAAAAAGAAACAACAAACAAAAAAATAACAAAAACCAAAAGGAAGGAAGGTGAAAAGGAAGCAAAATGGGCAGAAGGCCAGGATTCACAAGGATTCACATGCACACACACACACACACACACAAAAGGGCCGCATCCTGACGCATTCCACAACCACAAAAGCAATTAAATTTCCAATTAAATTGCATTTTTGTGTAACACGCAAACGTTTGAGCGATTTATTTAAATTGTTAATTAGGAAAAAGGTAAATTGCGATGCTAAAACGCCAATGACAAACTTGCCAATGTCGACAAATATTGTCAGTGACGAAAGGGCGCAATGACAAAATGAAAACCTTTAAAAGATTACCATTCAATTGTATGCATATATTACAATATATAATTATATAAACATACGAGGTGAGTGGATCAAGTAATCAATCTGATTTTATATAAAATTAATCAAGCCATAGAACACAATGAAAAAAAACTACAACAATATTAGCAATATATTTGTCTATTAAAAATTGCATTGAAATGTTTGCAAAGTTCATAGAAAAAATGAATTTAATTTATTGAATTAAGGGATTACATATTTTTGGTTAGCTATAACAAATATTATTACATTTAAAGCTAAGTTTGAGTAAATTGGTTCTCTCTCAAATAATTTATATAGAAGATATAGAATTAGAACGAAAACGTCAACGAAAGACAAAAACAAAGAGAGTTCGATTTAGTTCTTACCAAGAGTCCCCACCAAGAGTTCTGAATAATTACCCACTCAAAACTTTATGAAATTTCGAATCAGTTTCTGACTTCTACGTCGAGAGAAAACGGTACCTTAATTTTGAATCCTCTTGATCAGATGCCTATGAGCCCTTCCCTAACAATTAAGAGGTCTCTGCAGTTCATTCAATATCCCAACAATCCTTTTAAATCTTTAAAATATAATATCAAGACATATTTGTTTTTTTTTTTTAGAATTTATAATAAATTTCTAAAAAGGTTTTATTTTGATAACATGACATGTCCGGTTTCAGTACCCAATTGACCATAGGATTTTCAGAAAATGAGATTGGATTAGAAATATATAGATCACATTTTTTGTTGTTCAAAAACTCAAATCGCTTTTGTTCATTTCTAAAGAAATATCAAGCAAAACTCAACTGACAGAAGATTGTAGCTTATGTAGATTTCTTGTATAAAGTTTCAAGTTCATTTTGAAAATATCTTCTGTGAATACAAATGCAGCGAACTTGTCAGTCGTTAAAATAACTCTTGTTAAAATGATTTGCTCATCAAACTGTCACCTCCAAACACAAGAAGCACTCGGAGAAATTCCCATTTCAGGCATTCACTTATTTTTGTTATGTCTTCCATTTACACATGCCCATTGTCAGTGCTCCCAAAAGTATGCTCGCACATTCTGAACAAAGACACCAGCAGCAATTACAACGATTCCGTGAAGGGTAGAAAAACAAAAACCAGAAAGAAAAAAAAAAAAAAAAACATAGACGAAGGAAAAAAAGAACATAATTTTTCGTAAACGTTTTTATAGTGTTGTCATGTACGATTAATTGCGGCTCATTAAACTTTATACGGTTGCAGACGCTTAAACGATTTCCGTGCCCGAGCCTCTGTCTCAGTCTCTGGCTCATTTGGATGGAGTTTTACCTATATGGGAGTAGCAGGCCATTCGAATTGGAGTTGCTGTTGTTGGAGATGGAGTTGGAGTTGGGAGTAGGACTCCACCAAACTCAACGAACCGAAACAGACCCTTGGCCTGGACAAAACTGGCCAAGAGCGAAAGAGAAGTATTTTACTTTTGAATTATTTTTTTGTTTGTTAATTGTTCAAGAGTTTACGTTAGGCTGCAGCCTGACAAATGGCAGCACAAATTGTTGTTGTGTCGTGGCAGGAGGCTGGGTTGGCTTCAACTTTAATAAAAAAGGATTTCCACCACGATTACAACTTGAATATAAATGCTCTAATTGTGAATTGTCACAAAAAACCAAATTCCATAAACATCAAAACATCAAAAGTAAGTAAGTTGCTTAGATAAGTTTTGCATAAAAGTATGCAACAAAATTTTGTTACTAGATATTAACAAGAATAATTTTGATTTCTAGTTTATTGTGGGCTATTTTTGTTTTTCTGAGATCATCGAGCATTTTGACATCTTTCTTGGATGTCGAAATTTCTACACTTTCATTGGTATAATCTCGCTCTTGAATAAAAATATGTATATTACTTCCGAGCAGGAGGATAAAAACTTATATTGCTAACATGCTTTCTAGATCTAGTTAATTTTATAAATTGATGTTTTTGAAATCAACAACATATTTTGCATACTTTTCAATGGTTAAAGTTTTTGTATAAATTTTTCAACTTTTTGTTGTCATTTTACTTTTAATTCTGAAAAATTATACAAGTTTTTAGCCCCTTTAATCGTTACATGATTGAACTATATACACACACACACACACGCACACGCACAGACCAATACAAACGTTGCTTTGTTGATAAAGAACAATTGCATTGTCTATTTCCCTTCGATTCGCGTCTATTGATTTTCTTGTCGCCTCCATTCGACACTTCAGTTTCAATTAAAATTTTCGATACAATATTGCTTTTTGCATGCCCATGAAATTTCGAATACAGATGTATGTACATCGAGTAGGAATACAGACATATTGAAGAATGGACACATTGGATATCTAAAGGCAAATCCAGATCCACACTGCACATCAGAAGTGCAACGTCAGCAACAAAATGTTGCATGGCCTGCGACAATTGGTAAACTAAACAAACGTCACCATCAATACCAATTCGAAGCAATTTTCAAGTTGACTGCATAAAATTGCATACTCAATAAATGAATTGCATAAATGTGCAAAAGCTCTTCAAGTGATTTCAAGTGAAAGGCTTTACTTTTGCCCATGCATCATGGTGCATGCTGCATGGTACATGCTACATGCTGCAGGATGATGCTGGGATGCCGTCTGGTTTATGTAGCATACTTTGCTGCGTCATTAAACCAATTGATGAGCCTAGAGAAATGAAGATGTTTAGCGCACTTATCGACTTGCCTTTCTTTTTCTTCTCTTCCCTGCTTATTTCATCTTCGTCTTCTTCTGTACGTTGTACTTGAGCGGAAAATGAAAAAGGCAAATTGATTAAGCTGCTCAATATTGCATTAAAAATGTGTTTAATATTATTTTAAAGATATCTTTAACAATTAAAATCCAAATATTTTTCACACATACAAAATAATCCCCTGTGAATGTTGTGATGACGATGCAAAGAAAAGCAGAACAACAACAAATGTCCATGGTAAAAGTGCACAAAAAATCAAAACATTTTCATTTTATGCCAGTGGAAAAGTAAACAAAAGTGACAAAAACAAAAAAAAATCCTCAGGAAAAAATAGACAGAGAGAGAAAGAAAAATGGTAGAAGAAAGAAATGTTAAAACACATTGCAACTCTATACATCGAAATAAGAGTAAAGCAAATGCAAATGCAAAAAAAAAAAAATCAACCAAAACAAGAACGTCCAACCGAACGAGCGGCCGACCATACAAATAAATACGCAGTCAAAGGCAATCAACGTCCGTCTGTCCGTTCGTCACTCAGTCGCCCCTTCTTGTTGCTCGATATTTGATTTGAAAACATTTTCGGTGAAAAATACGCAATGGAAAATGATTTTTTTCTTTGGTTTTTTATATTGAATAGTCAGTTATAGTCACATTTTGCTTCCAGAATGGTTACAAATAAATTAAAAGGGCCTTCGGCTAGTCACAACAACAATTACAATTCGATGCATTTGGTTTTTTTTTCTCTCAGCCCCGGCTTCCTTTTGGCCTATTCTTTTGTGTTTTTTTTGTTTTGGTTTTTGTCATCGTTTTGTTGCTGAATGTTTTAATTTGAGGACAGTGTAGAAATAGAGAAACTGCATAGTAATTATGTTATAGAAGATACAAAAGTTGAAAAATGAAAATTGAAAACGTATTTCGCTTTTGTTTTCGACTAATTACATACCAAAATTTAAAGAAATTCTTTAATGGTATTTTAATTTTCAATGCGCTTTGAATATTTACGTTTTCTAATTCAAATTACAGCAAAATTTCATAATTTTCACCACAATTAAAAAAGTGTAAACCTGTCGATCGTATGTCTGGAAATTTGAGATGAATTGAAATGGTCTGGTCCTCTGGTCTCTAATCATAATAGTTTTCGTTAATAACTTAGACTTTACTCAAGTTAAGTTTTAGCATTTAAAACTTTGTTTGAGGGTTTCTGCCTTTCTGTTTAGAATCTTAATTCAAATTGGCATTGAGTAACCCCAAACCGAATATGGAATATTTAGCTTTGATTTTAAAATTCTTTAAGCCATATTTCTAATTATCTTTAATGCCTAGGAGTTAAACATAACTCTGCCAATTTATTAACCCTTTCAAGGTCAGTGCTGCCCATAGGCAACACTTTGTGGACACATTGTGTAGGGAGATGACTTAACTAAGGCAGAGATCGGCTGACATCAGATGCAAGAATAAGAGTCTCATGAGGAACCCCAAAAAGTAGTCTGTACAATGTAATTGGTTTAAAATAACATTTGGCAATTGAGAACTTAATTTCAAATTGTGAATATATTGAAAACATGAACTAAGAACGAAGTACTAAAACTTTAATAGCATCTAAAATACCGTTCGAAAAGGTTATGTCAACAAAGTTTTTTTTTAATATTTCCCCATTCGTTTCATAAGATCAATTGATCAGTTTTGTAAGAAATATTTTATTTGTTACGCTTTTTGAGTCTGAAGATCATCACGTGAAGTTTGCCATCAATAACTAAGCCTATTGCAAAGTGTCTAACGATCAAAATCGTTTACATCTTTCTGCAGTAAATCAAAATGTGTGATATCATTGATTAGTCTTTGCAAATGACTTTTAAATACTTTAAGGAACCGCATAGAATTCAATCGCAGTAATATTAATCTTTATAAATAAAATGACTGATCGTTTTGAATTCTTGTTTCACTTGTAATGACTGTCTCAAAATGTTTGTCACACCTCAATGCCCAAAAAAGTATGCTATAAAAATCGAGAAAAATGGTTTTCCATTTAATTGATCTGCCAAAACACTTTTATTATCAATTTGCTTATAATTAAATTTTTAATTTTTAATCATTTTCTTGGCTTACCATTTAGAGAGGAAAGTTTTAGTATTTGGTTGTATTAGAGATTAGAGTTAAGTTTTCAATCAGTAAGCTTAGTTTTGTATACGGTTTTTCACATTGCACTTCGAATCGATAATGTCTTTCGCAACAGCAATTGATAGCGATTTTGAGTGAATATTATTAACACTTTAAGTTAGTTTTGTTTTTATGTTTGTTAAGTTTATCATTAATGTATATGGTGATCTAGGCGGGGATTGTATGTGGAAACAAAGCCCAACTAGTGTTGCCTTATGCTCAAGATTATTATTATATCTTCCTTTACGTTTTTGTTCAATTTCTTCAATTATTCACAACCATTGAAAATTTAAGCGAGCGATATTCAGAATTTCGATTGAATCATGAATCCTAAGTGATTCGGTTAATCTCAAAATGCAAATGATATGGTAATTAAACTATTAGATGTAGATTACCAAACTATTCTCTAATACCTACAAGCTACATACACATACATATACACACACACATACATATATAGAGGTATACATATAGATATATATACTTTATATATATATATATATATATTTATATTTAGATTTATATGGAATCGACTTATTCTTTACAAAAATGCCTAAAAATATGCAAAAGTTTTCTTTAATTTTGTAATTTTCTTTAATATCTGATATTGTCCTCTCAAAGTCCTTGCTTGGGTTAGGTCAGTTCTATGCTGTTAAAGCCCTGTGTGTTGTTTCTTTTTTTTTGCTTGGTTGTTTTCTTTATTGGTATAGGTCAGTTACCATAGGCGATATGTTATCGTGTGATTTATTTTAGGGGGATTTTTCCTTATTTTTACGGCTTTTCTATGAAAATTCTCGCGCCCTCTTTATACGCTTGTACGCTTGATACATGTGATATTATTTGATTTTGGCGGAACAAAAAAAAAAAAACAAGATAAATAAATTGCGACACACGCACACACAGACACTGAAAAGAATGAAAGAAATTGTTAATTTGCTTTTCTTTTGAGACGCCGGCTCTTGGTCGGTAGCAACCTTTCGTGACCGTAATTCGCGTAAAACTGATCCTTAAACGCATTCCGAAAAAATCTGCTGCCGCTTGGCGAAAATTGTGCAACGCACACGAACCTATACAACAATGCACGAGCAACGGCTACGGCAACGAAAAGTCCAAAGCGATTACGACTACGACAACGAGAATGATAACGGGGCATAGCACACAGCATACCGATGGCATAAGGCCACGAGGAGCCCGCAATTTGACGACGAGGACGAGGACGACTACGACCACGACGACGACAAGACAACGAACCAACAAAATTTTGCCGGCAAATGAATGAAGGAGACAACGACGGCGCCGAACAATAACAACAGTAACAGCAACAACAGTAACTAGATAAACGAACTTAACTTTACGTTGTTTTTTTGTTACCTTCCTTGCTTTTTTTTATTCCTATTGTGCTTCTCTCTTTTTTGACCAAGTAAAAATCTCGGCAAATACGATGAGTGCAACGAAGGCCAACAACGATAACCAATAATGAAGATGCAACATGAATGACGTTGAGGTGAATTAGAAACTCCAAAACGCCAGTCAACTTTATGCTAGAAATTGTAATTAAATTGCTTAATAAATTTTTCAATTAACAAAAGAATATTTCATATAAATAAATTTCAAATTAACACATTATTTTGAGCCCAAAAGTATGCATTGGTATTGATGCCATGAACTAAGTCAACTTCAAACATGTTGCGTCTATTGAATTCGCCTCAAACAACAACAACGAATGGCAACAAGTACAAACTTCCCTACAAAATCTTCAATGCTCAACAGTAGCAAAATTTTTGCAGTAATTTTCATTTGCCAAAAATCTTAACTGGAAGCTTTCAAGTAAATACACTTGGCGAAAAATTTGTGATGTGAAAGCTTTTACCATAGACTGGAGGGTCATTTAGTAGAATCAACATTTTAATTATCATATTGTAGATTTAAAACGATTTAATATAAACAATAAAGGCAATCAATTTTGTCACGTTTTAATTATCAAATAGCCGACCGAAAATGAATTAATAGGAACAATCAATGTCTTTTGGCTGAAATTTAAAGGACTGACTCAAATACTTCATTAATAATTTGCTTTTGGTAGCAGTTTATATAATTTAACTAATGATTAATTAAAGACAAGATAAGAAAATGAGAAGATTTCTGATGTTCACTTTTCCAAATATATCTCTTTCCAAGTATTTTTAGGATTTTGGCACGATATTTAAGAAAAATTTGCATTATTATATATCTGATCGATCACTTTTGTCATTGCTTATATCATTTTCATAAACTAAGAAGAGTTTTCTCTCAGTGTCTGAGAGCTTTCGTTTTAATGGTTTACGGCGAATTCAAATCGCACTTTGTGCAAACTTTTCCAGAGGGAGTTAACAACCAGCGGGAAACATTCCATGAACTTATTTTGAGTACCGACCCAAATATATCCTGCTAAAATATGGGAAATTCATTTAATACAAATAAATTATTAGATTTTAACAAAAAACTCAGTATATCTAACCCAAAAGTCTGTCCATGAAAGTGACAATCGCCAGACTAAGTTGTATTTTAATGTTCTTTCATAAGTTTACTTAGTAAAGTGTTAGATTATGGTACAAAATTAGTTGTAGTATTAGTCAAATAATAGAGATGAAAAATGTACTATATATAAATCACATTTACAGGACATCTACATGGACAAACATTATCCCTCCAAACCTAATTGAAAAATTTAAATTTCACACATAAACATAGTTAAAATCAACGAGGAATATTTAAATTTTGTAGAATATATATTTGTTTACTATGTTTATTCTAAAATCATTCAAAATATACCCAACAATTTCGACAGTACAGGGTACAGAAACGAGAAAGAGAGAAGTAGATAGTGCTATCTCTACACCCAAGGGTATTTTTTGGGGATGAAATTTTGAAAATGAAGGCTACAGTAATTGTAATTGAATCAAACGGCCAGCAAGATGCAATGCTACAAAAATAGAGGCAAACCAATTGAATATTGAATGGCTTCAATAGAAACAACAATAAATGGATCTCCTAAAAGTATGCCACAAATGCCATCAAGTAAAGTAAACTTACTGGCATTTCATTTATTTGCAGTTAACCACAAAGCGACATCCAAATAACTGGCATAGAAAATGCATAAATCTGTAAAGCAGAGAAATAATAATAACAATATTGATAATAATAACAATCATTGTAGTTGTCGTCGTCAACCACCAACTTGAGATTTAAATTCCCCGACCATTTCTCACCACGCACTAAGCTTTAATCACCGGCAGACAGAAACCCTTGATGTGTGGGCAAATAATCCAACAAAAAGCCGAAAGAATCAACGAATTGCACACACACAGAGACATTGACTATGGTATAAAACGAGGCGCTCTAACTATTTGCTGAGCAAATCCTTTCATTTCGCTTCTCTCGCCGCTCATGCGCAATGCAGTAGCTGCCCTTAACAATTTCCACAATTGACCAATCGCATCCTCTGTGGCAAACTTTAGCAACATTTTGAAGGCTAACCAATCAGGTGTTTGCACATTTCCAATCAGATGGGAATACCTGCCCCTACAAAATTGCATTGCTTGGTAGGCGCAAACGCAGCTCAATGGAAAAGAAAAGCAAATTGTTTGCCTCGCCCAAGTGTCGATTACTTTGCGAAACTCGTTGCATATCTGTAGGCTCAATTTCACACACACACAAACACATACACAAATACACAATCATTTATACATATGTATGTAGAGAGGAGGCAGATAGATATACAGAGGCGAGGTGTTTACTCTGGTAGGTGACAAATTTTCATGCCCAACGCCTGTAAATATGCAGTGATTTTTGTATGGCAATTCTCTTGGCAAAAACGAGGGTAATTGGGGTCGTTCTCGTTGATTTTTCGCATTGCATATTTTCAGGCGCCTTCTGATTGCTTCACTTCTCTGCTCAGAGCATTTATGATGACGTTTTTCTTCTCGCACGACTTGCCATTGCATTGCATTTGCTTTTCATGTTTACCTATTTCTTTTCCATTTCTTTCCTTTTCTTTTATTTTTCTATCTTTTTCTGTTTTTTTTGGTCAGCACTATTTGCCAAGTCCATATACATATACATGTTAGATATATTGAGATGTGTGTGTGTGTGTGTGTGTGCATTTATAGCTGGAGAAGTGTGAAAATTGTCTTCCTTGGTTGCACTTTTGATTGCTGTTTAAATTGGAGTGGCTAAAAGAATAGAAATAAACCAACCAACAACAACGAAAAAAACTAAATTTATATATAGCTATATACATAAAAGAAAATATGTCCAACATGTCTGGCCTGTGGTCACATAAATGCCGACTAGACATTTTTCCACAGATTTTCTTTGGTTACGACTAGATTGGATATGAGGGAGAAAAATATTGCTCAAGCAATCAGAACAGATTAATGAAAACGTACTCAAAATGACCATTGCATTTTATGGAAAGAAAAACCCTAAAAGAGATAACTAAAAATGATAGAATTGTTATTTAGATTTTAAACATTTCAACTAATTAAATTGCTTGACATCAACTTATGAAAGATTTACCTAATGTTTTTTTAATGGTTTTTTAAACAATTAAGTTGAATAAATTGGAGTTATTAGAAAGAAAAACATTGTATTATATCAAATTTCTTATCCTTTAAAGCCAACAATTCTTATCGCTGATAAACTTTAGTATAACGATCACTTTATACTTTCAGTTTCTAGTTTAGGAATAATATAATTATATAGACAAATGATTCGGTTTTCGTTTCATAGCAAAAAGATTAATTCTTTATATTTTTTCATCTATCCACAGATGAAGCAAATTCATTCTAGAGTTATTTCATTACTAATACGGCCGACTTTTTTTCCTCCATACCGTATCTTTCTGTCTACAATCATTAAAAGAAGAAACATATTGATAACAATATTACTCAAAAGTGTCCTGCATGACTGATCTGAGGTAACCAGAATGACGTCTTTATAGACATTATGAAATATACACAATTCGTAAAAAGTTGAACAACTTTTGGGGCTATAAATTTTCAAAGCTTTCTATTATAGTCTTAGCGTTTAAATCCTGTAAAAAAAAAGAACCGTCTTTCATTTTCTCCATCCCTTTTTAAAAACCTGCTTGCAGGTTTCTTGTTTTTTTTTTGTGTAGTTCCATTCAAATAAAAATCTGTTCACAATAATAATTGTAGGCTCCCAACATAAATGGCTTTCTAACATTTATCATTCATGGTATAATTCTCATTCACTTGTTGTGCCCATTCAGTCACATACAAAACACACAAAGGTCAACTGGAGTAATGATCACAACTTTCCCAACAAGATGTCATTACTTTGCCTGCACTTGCTATCTTTTAGATGACTCTTTAAAGAACAACTTTGTAGCAAGTAACAAAAGTCAATGCATACAAAGAGCACACGTCTAGTGTGCTATGCTTGATGGTCACGGGTCAGGCTTAGGCGACTGCATCCAACCTACTACTTTGTATGTATGTGTATATAGTTGCTATATATTTGCTCAAAACCAGCGTTCAAAGCACGTAAATGCATCGGTAAATATATAAAGGAAGTAACAACACACACAAACACACACATGAATACTAAGGAAGACACACACACATAGGGATAAGGGGACATATTCATATACCTGGGCGGTCGTACGTACATGACAGCTTCAAAAAAACAAAACAAAAACAAAAAAAAAGTGTAGCCTCGAAAGGGAATTGAGTTAGGCAGGAGCTTAAAATCAAAAGTCCAGAAGTCACAAGGCCTGGCATGGTCCTGCGCTTGGTCGTGGCTCCTGGGGAGACTGAGCCTATGTAAATAAATGCAATATGCAGGCCGCACATAGAGTGAAAGCAAAGGAGCACCAGAAAAGGACATTTACTATTTGTTGGTTTACTTCTTCCTCCGTGTTTCTGTTCGGCTTTTTCTGTAGGTTTTTTTTTTTTTTTTTTTTTTTTTTTGGCTAGGACAATTGAAAATGGCGCCTTAGTTTTTCGACAGACCCCGATTCTGATTAAGCGACGTTCAAGTTGAACTCTGGCTGACTGACTGACTGACTGAATGTCTGTCTGTGTGTCTGTTGTCTGGTTGGCAGACAACCACAGAAAAGGAAGAAAAAAAAATAGAAAACAGAAAATCTAACAAATAGGGCTGGCATTTTTGTTGTTGTCCCTGGTTTTTTTGCATTGTGTTGCAATGTTACGGCGTAAGCAGAATTACGTGCAATTGTTTTCTGCAGTGGTTCGTGTACATAAATACAGCGGCAAAGAGCTCAGATAAATAGAGAAAGACCAAAGGTTTGGGGGCCAATGGTCTACTACGTTGAGTAAACATAGACACGTTGACTGCATTTCGGATTGGGTGGAGCGGGAAAGCGACAACGACGAAGCGTCGACTGACTGAGGGTCTGTTTAAATAAAATGCAGCATACTTATGGGAGAATGGTAACACATACATACATACAATGATGATGTATTTTAAGTCCTTTAAAGTTGCCTTGACATGATTTTAAGGTTTCAGTTTATTTCTCAACTGAACCTAAATGTTTACAATTATCAAATGCAATCCGTTTAAGTAACAAGAGTCGAGGCTTAAGTCAAGGCTTAAGAATTTGAAGAAATGCTTCAAGTGAGTGAAGTTTGTTTTAACTTGATCTCCATTGCCTTGAAAGTAAATACATTCATGTTTAGAAATCATAATTGAATAATTTCAGATAAAATAATTAAAGCCTTCAACAAATAATTGCATTATAATTATTAAAATTCTCACCAAATTTACTCCACAAATAACTGCAACCCCTAATGACATTTTAATAGACAGCGAGACACGTGGTTGACTCGATTTTATCGGTCATTAACAGAAAAATAAAATCAAATCAACAGTTTTTATCCTTTACTTTGGCATATCATATTAGTTTTACAACAAAAGTACAATTCAATAGATTATCTCTATTCTTGTTCTCATAACGGCCATAGTATACGAAATTTTTTAAACGATAATCACCGGAGAGTATAAATTTTGGTACTAAATCATCATCCAATCTCCATGCCCTTAGATAATAACAAGCCGGTGGAGCTGGACATTTCTCTGGGAAGTTGCCGTATTTCATAAGGCTGCGTATCCAACGTTTATAGATGTTATTCCGATACGATGACAAAACTTTGCATACATCTGCCTCATAAGTCAAAATATTTGTATAGGTTTTCGTATTATTTAAACGCATTTCGAGACTCATGTACAATTTGACACCGGCGCCAATTTTAATTCTGGTTTGCAATTGCGATGAAACAGAATTGTTAATTACATTGAAATTAAATGTTTCAAAATATTTATCACTATATTGGCATTTATGGGTTGAAAGATCCATGCTTTTCTAATTGAAACAAAAATAAAAAATTAAGTGGTTAAACAAAATGAAATCAAATGGAATTCACTTAATACGAACTGCAAGAATCTCATTTATTAGAAGAGATAAAATAACGATCAGAGCAGAAAATTTCTCGTCACTCATATTTGCCAATTGTCAGCGACTAATCGAGAACGAGCTTAAATTTAAATCACAAACCTTGTTTTTTGCTGTATTTATTCACTCTAAATTGTATTACGATTGAACATAATTATGAACCCATAATTATATTGATTATTATTGATATGAATCAAATATATACATGTATATATATTTGTATGTTTGCCTAATTGCTTTTAGTATATAGAAACATTCATTAAGTCAAGTCATCGCAACGAAAAGGTCGAGCTCTCTTATTTACATATATGAAGAAGTTTTCTTATCTTATCTTAAAGTATCTAACAACATAACAGACTTTTCTTACTGGTCTTATATTAGATCCGATTAATTTATAAGTTGTTATAGTCCAATAAAGTGGGCAAAAGATGATTATTTACTAACCTCAAGCTTGGTAATTAATATTAAAGCGGAGCAATTTGCAAAGTATTTAATGATCGGATGCATAGAGTATCCCTTATCTTGGCAAACCAAAATTGGGCAGTTTGCCAATTGGACTATTACACCTAAATGTTTATTTTTGGACTATGATTATTAGTATTTGTATTAATGACAAAATAAATTTTAAGTGTTTTGTTTACTTCCTGTATTGTTTGGCAATCGTTTCAACCAATGAACACCAGCAGGCTTTGGACCTTTAGTTAAGTGTTTGCCCTCTATGTAGGTCTGCATTAAAATGATGAGGTTTTGGCAACTATTGATGCTTTCAATGTTAATAAAGAAAAACCATGTGGTAAGTATACAAAGTTAATATACATAATTTCATTAAATAACGATTTATTGATTCTATTCCATAAAAGTTGGCCAAAATAACCATGGTAGATAGCTGCTGCAGCGATTATAATCGAAGTTATTTATCTAATATGACCATGTATACGAAAAATGCGAGAATGTATTTAGAAATGGATCTGATAATGGCATTGCAAACAAATGTTCATATGCAATTGGAGTTTCTTCTACGCGATAGAAATGCCAATAGATATCAAAAGGTATTCCAATATAAACTGGATATGTGCAATATGTTGAGTAGCCAAAAGAATAATATGTTTAAGAAATGGTTCTCCACATTTTTCAAGTATGGAAATTTCAATCGTTATTGTCCAGTTCAACCGAATCATTATTATCTCAGAGGTTACAACTTTGATGAGTTGATTGTGCCAACATTTCTATACATTGGCGTATATCGCATATCATTTCGTATTTCTCAGCATAGGGAACAGGGTAGACGTAAAGATTTTGTGGCTGCATGTATGTTTGAAGTGGATATCAAGTGAAGTTACAATGATGTAAATAAATAGCCCAGAAAAACTAGTAAATATCAAAGATGATGAAAAATTAGCATTATATACTGGGAATACGTTAAGTTTCTTTAGGTTCGATATCTAAATGAAAATTGAAATATGAAATTTTAGCCTAGATTTAAAACTAAATTTAAACTGTACTTAATATTTATACTTAGACTCGAAAACGAGAATAGAATACTAATGCTTAACTATAATTAGCTTTAGGACTTTTTTTTAATCCCTTTAACATTTAATCACTCTAAAAAAAAATTTTTGTTTTCCTAATAAGCTATGGTTATATTTAAATGATATTTCCTTATTGAAAGATTGCATGAAATATATCGTAGAAATACAATTATTTCGTTCGTTTGTGCATAAAATTGACCATAAATATGATCGATCGTACAAAGTTTAGTTAACATTTGACCGTATGATTTGTTGTATCTCATATTTTTCATTAACAAAAAAAAAAAAAAGAAAACAATGAAACGATTTCTTATTTATCCCATTTTCCTATGGCTACAACTAAATCACATAGTAAGTACTTTGTCATAGACAACATTGGATGGATTTTAATAGCTTTGAATTGTCACTTAGATGGGCAAGCCGAGCATTTTGGATGGTCAATGTGGTGACTACAATAGAAGTTACCTATCAAACTTTTCGATGTACATTGAAAAGAGTAAACTGTATTTAGAGATGGATATTATAACTCCACTGCAATCGGGTGTTAAAATGGATATTGAGTTTATGCTGCGGTGTCAAACGGCCATGGGTTGTCAGAGGGTCTTTCAATATTCTCTGGATATGTGCAGTTTGTTGAGTGCCCAAAAGAATAATATTTTCAAGAAATGGTTCTCCACATTCTTCAAATATGGCAATTTCAATCGGTTTTGTCCAGTGCTGCCCAAGCATTATTATCTAAAGGGTTATTCTATTGATGATGTGTTTATCCCAACATTTTTCTATGAAGGCCTATATCGTTTATCATTTCGTATGATCCAGCATAAGGATCATGGCAAGAGAAGAGATTTTATCATAGCATGTACCGCAGATATAGAACTCAAATAATGCAAATAAATTAAATAAAAAACAACAAATGCAAAACGAGACCAATTATAATTCGTTTAACTTCAAATTGAGTTTATCATTAGACAAACAAAAGAGGCATTGGCATAGTTTTTTGCGACTCATTATAAAGTTATCATTGCGATGAAAATGTTGAAATATTTAATAATTCTTTCTCTACTCGTGGTCTATACGCAAGCGGTGAGTCATTAATTTTATTAGATATGATGAAATATTTTAATCATCAGATGTTTATTTTTAGAACAATGTTTTATTTCAGACAGGCGAATGTAATTTTAGTCGCAAATATTTTAACAATTTCACACTAACCATTAAAAATAATACGGTCTCAATGGATATGATAACGATTAGACCATTTACACGAGGGTTCAGGGCACTGATTGACTTTCAAATCAGTTTGGGCAACTCCAAAAACTATCAACGTGTCTTTGCCCATATTCTTGATGTTTGCAGTATTGTCTCTTCGGTTAGAAGTAATATATTTAAAAGTTGGTTCGAAAGCATGTTGCAACATGGCAATTTCATGTACAATTGTCCAGTGACTGGAGGTCATTATTTTCTACACAATTGGAAACTGGATTCACGTCTTGTGCCGCACTATATGTACGCTGGGGATTATCGTGTCAAATCGCATTTCTTCTATGGCAAACATAAAACTAAACAAGAGGATTTTGTGCTCGATATTGTTGTCTATGCACAATTAAAGCCTAGTTAGTAAGTCAACCATGAAATTTGCCAATACAAGATTGATTCGCATATGTATGTATCTAAAAATAATTACATGTTGTCAATAAAGCAAGTAAAACTTAAATAAGGAACTTTACTTTAATAAGCAAGAAGCATTTATATGCAAGGAAACTTATAAAAGAAGTTACAAAGTCAAATCATGCCTATCATCTATATATTATTCTGTGTAGTTTGAATCGGAGTGAATGGAATTTGAATGTCTTGGTTAGAAACTATAAATTTTCTTGTGGATCAAAGGGAATAAACCTCATAAAGTGTCATGACACTTAGCCATTTTTAGAGAAAAGGCTACAGACATGTTTCAGATCGTAATCTTGCTAACTGAAGGAATGTCTTGCTTTATTGACTCATTAGCTCACTTTTCACAATGTAATTAAAAAACCAAACGTTTCTTATATGATTTATAGACTCTAATTAACTAATGCCGACTACTTTGATTAGAAATAATTTCAACTGTTTCATACATAATGAGTGCAATGCGAAATAGAATCAATTAAAATTCATTTATTTCCTAAATTTTCCATTACCATCAACTAGTAGACTAGAAAACTGATTTACATGATTTTAAATGAACTCATTCGAAAATTGTCCGTATAATGGATATGTGTAAATTGTGTGCTATAATTTGGTTGCTCTGCCTACCAGCAGTTGGGGCGGTGAGTATTTTATTTGGTTCTGTGTTTTTAAGAGATTTGCTGAAATTGATTTTATCTTATAGAAATCGCTGATAGTACAGACGGGCGAATGCAATTTTAGTCGCAAATATTATGAAAATTTTACTTTGAGTATTGTTAATAATAGTGTGTCTATGGATATGATAACCATTCGAAAGTTGCAACGTGGCATAAAAGTTTTCCTTGACTTTGAAATCAGTTTGGGCAATTCGAAGAACTATCAACGTGTCTTTGCCCACATTATCGATGTGTGCGGCATTGTGTCTTCGGTTCGAAATAATATATTTAAAAGTTGGTTCGAAAGCATGTTGCAACATGGAAATTTCATGTACAATTGTCCAGTGACTGAGGGTCATTATTTTCTACATGATTGGAAATTGGATTCACGACTTGTGCCCCATTACTTGAATGCTGGGGATTATCGTATCAAAACGCATTTCTTTTATGGGAAACAGAAGAGCAAGCATGAGGATTTTGTACTCGATATTATTGTCTATGCCCAAGTGAAGCCCAGTTAGTTAATCGGGCATGAAGTTTAGACAACATACATAGTACCAATCAGTCATTTAAAATGAATTAGTCAAATCGTGTATAAATATAGATGAAGTCGACAAGCAAAAATTTGTATTCTTTATAATAAGTGATTATTACCAACGATTTGGCAGTAGAACTGATCAACAATGTCTAAACAATTAAATCTATTTTGGTATAGTTTTGCAATATTTTTACTTCTACAAGATAATTGGTCAGGAATTGAGGTAAGTAGCGAATAATTCCTTTTTTTTGAAAGACGTCATATTTTGTATGGTTTGTTTTGTGTACAATCAGACAATTTCGGTTGGCCTAATGCAAGTAAAATGTGAGAGGAATTTAAAATATTTCACAACTTTTAATGTGACCATTGCGAATAATACCATCTCAGCTGATATGGAATTAATTGAAATATTAAAAAATGGTTTTCGTGCCCACTTGGATATCCAGTTACGTCTATCGAATGGCAATAAATTTCAAAGTCTTCTACAGAACGATGCCGATTTCTGTCAAATGCTTTCAGCTGTCAAGGATTCCCTATTCAAACGTTGGTACAAAAGCATCTTAAAGAATAGCAATTTTATGGAGAACTGTCCCATACCAATTGGTCACTACTATTTGAAGGCTTATCATTTCGATATGAGTTTAATACCCTCATATTTGCTAAATGGTGACTATCGCATACATGGCTTGGGCTATTATGGTAAATATCACACCAAACGACAAATTGTAATTCTTGAATGTGTTATGGATGGTACAATGAAAAAAATTGATAAAAAAAAAAAAAACAAAGGGAAACAATTAAGTCAAATGTTTTGTTTACTTATTTTGGGGTTAATTATCGATGAGGTTAGGCGGATGAATCAATAATATGACTCAACCATGCAAAACGCTTAATAATTGATCCATTAACTGAAAATCATACATAAAAACAAAATAAACATTGATTCGTTTCGGTCACAAAGTTCATGTTGATGTCATTCAGTAATGTTGATTTTGAAAATTTTATGGACAATTGTTTTCTTAACTTATTTAATAGATAGTATACCGGTAAGTTATACAGCATGATGTTGACATTAAATGCCTAAATTTGATTTTAATTAATGCCTAAATTTGATTTTAGGCCACGAAAATGTCATTTAAAAGCGGCGATTGTCGCTACAATCGTGATGTATTCTCGAATTTCACATTGCAAATCATTAATAAGAAAATTTTAATGGATATGATATTGATTAAACAACTTCCAAAAGGCCTTAAGGCCCATTTGAGTTTCGAGTTTCGTGTTACGAAGAGTAAAACATACCAAAGTGTGTTTCAGCATGACATGAACTATTGTGCACTGATCAAAGGAGCCCAGGAATCATTGTATCGTCGCTGGTTCACCAGCATGCTGAAATTTGGCAATTTTGCCACTAGTTGCCCCATTGCCCAGGGTATCTATTATATGCATGGCTGGACATTGGATGGTGAGTTGATACCATCGTTTCTTTATTTAGGCGACTATCGCATCGGTGGGACATTCTTCTATGGCCGTTTCAAAAAGAATTTCGATAATCCATTATTAGAGTGCACAGTTGAGGCGATATTGAATTAAAACAACAAACATGTATGCAATAAAATAATCAAAACAAAAATAAAACCAACAACAAACACCTTAATTGAAAAATTTGTCATAAATTGATTTTGTCTACATGCGGCAGATAGAGATAGCTGATCTTTAGGCTTGAATGGCTTATTAAATGAATATATATATTTTTTTTTGCCAGTTTGTCTACCAAAATAAAACATTATTTTATATATCCCTTAGTCGTTATATATTTGCTTACTAATGTGGAGCTTGACTTTTAAAATTTTCAAAAACCACTTTTGGATTGGCATATTTCTATTGGTATTTAGTGGAAATCAACTTAAAGCGGTAAGTTCTACAAGTTATTGGTTTTGAAAGGCAATTTCTTAATCACAATGCAAAGTTAAAATACGGAATTTAGGTCCTAGTATTATTTTCTCAGGTATAATAAATATATATTCGAGATGCAAAAGTTACAAATGTCTTTTTGGTTAACCTGAAAAAATCCATTTAAGAGTTCCCTATTGCCTAGCCTTTTAATCATGAATAACAAGGTATTATTTAGTTAACTAATTTGTATGTGTTGTCACTTCAACTTTTAAGCCAAATATATTCTTTTTAACTGGTTGCTATTGGTCCTTTAATTTAATTAAAGAATATTATTATAAAGGGTTTTTTTTTTAAATATATTATTTAAGTCAATTTCGAGAGTGTAAAATTCTTGATTGAAGGCTTAATATATCAGATACCGAGTAGAAATGATGGCCTTTAGAAACTTCAATGTAGCCTTTGAGATGATAATATTCAAATCGTTGAATTATTCAAATTCAAATTATGTATTCTAAATATGAATCGTTGATTGTTCAGGCACAATAATCTAAGAAAGATGCTAAATAATTCTTGAATACCCTTCCAAGTCCATTACATTTTTCTGTTCTTTGTTCAAAAGATAGTTAAGTAAATAGTTAACAAGCGTTCCATTGACTCTCTGTGCTCAAATAACCTCAACTTATAATAATATTTCTCTATTTTTTTTTTTTTTTTGTTTTAGGAACGTAGCATAAAATTTACATCTGGTGAAAGTCATTTCAATGACAATTATTTTGATAATTTCTCGCTGGTTATACAAAATGGCAAAGTCTATCTTGATATGACATTGAAGAAGCCCTTGCTGAAGGGTTGGAGGGCAAGACTTGATTTTCAATTGCGTGTGGCCAACTCAAAGACCTTTCAGAGCCTCTTTTCGACCAGTATAGATGTTTGTCATATTGTTAATGCGGTGAAAAATAATTTGTTTAAAAAATGGTATCGAAATCTATTGAAATATGGCAACTTTTTAAAAAATTGCCCATTGAATGCTAGCCATTATTATCTACGTGGTTGGCAATTCGATGAGATGCTCGTGCCACCGTTCATAACTAGTGGCTCGTATCGCTTGGAGACCTACAATTTCTATGGCAAATACAAGGGCAAAGATGAGGACTTCATAATGAGCTGTTCAGCGGACGCTATAATCCATATGTAAAAATGATAAAGTATTTTTGTGATTAATGAGTTGGAAATAAATGTATACCACAGGCGTATAATTTGTTTAGCTCATTAACAATTTGTCATTGGCGAGCAGAAGTAATAGAAAAGCATAAGAAAAATGTTGAAATTTATTTGCCTACTCCTAATGCTTTGTCACTGTACGTTGGCGGTAAGTCTAGATTGATTATTAACAATATAAAGCTATTGTTTGTAATTGTTTTCTTGAAGGAACGAAAAGTTACATTCCTGTCTACAAATGTCATCTTCAATCCAAAATATTTCAAAAACTACACATTGTACATTATAAATAATACCATGAACATGGATATGTACTTAAATCGGCAAATTCAGAGAGGATTCAAGGCTCACATTGACTATCAATTGCGGCTGGCGAATGCGAAAAACTTTCAAACCGTTTTCAGCCACAACACGGATGTATGTGCCATTGTAACTAGTGTCAGGGATAGTTTATTTAAGTCCTGGTTTCTCGATATGTCCAAACATGGCAATTTCATGTATAGTTGTCCAGTGGAAATTGGACATTATTACATGCGTAATTGGCGCATGGGCGGCTCAATGACCCATCGATTTTTGATGCCTGGCGAGTATCGTGGAAAAGCCTTTTTCTTCTACGGCAAATACAAGGCGAAATCGTATGATGAGTGTTTAGTATTGACAATCGATGCAATATTAACCAATTAATCATTTAAAATAATAATTTTATGCATGAATAAATTATTTAAAATGCTTAAATTGTTGTAAATTATATATACAATTTTCGAAATCAACAAGCAGTAAATAGAAACAAAATAAGCCTTTACACAAATACACCCCAATACATTGTTGGATACAAGATGTCAGTTTTCTATATCATAATTTTGCTCTTGGCCTTCAAAATCCAAAAAATCGAAGCAGTAAGTTAAAAAAACATATATGTATGTACGTACTTGAATAATTGTAATAAGATTTTTGCCCCTTTCCAAAACAGATTTCCTCAATGATCATTATGTCCGGGGAAGCAACTTTTAATCCGAAATATATAGAAAATTTTACTATATATGTTCGGAATCATAATCTCTATGTGGATTCATATAATATACGCACTTTACGTCCTGGTTTTCAAACTCACATGGAATTTGCCGCCCGTCCAAGTAATTCCAGTCGTTATCACACGGTCTTTAAATTCACCATCAATTTCTGTAATGCTCTGTCGGCCACGACTTTAAATATTTTCAAACGTTGGTATCTCAGCATGATGAAAATGGGCAATTTTATGCTAGAATGTCCAGTGAAGCCGATGCATTATTATATACATGGTTGGAGTGTCGATAAGGTTGATAAACCATCAATATTACCGCCTGGTTTCTATCGTGTAACCATACACTTTTTCTATGGTAAATTGAATAGCAAAACTGAAGACTTTATTAACCGTTGTGTATTAGAAGTGTATTTTCGTTAAAATGACACGAGTAATTACAATTAAGGCAAGAGAATTTAAGAAATATATGCAAATAAAACTTGTACTTTGAAAATAACTACTAAATGATCTTAAAAATCAATATTATAAGCTCTCTACATATGGCCATAAGCCTTTAACCTTGAATGCATTTAGCTGAATGCATTCATTTACTCACTGTCATTCATTTAGCAATAAATGAACCTCTTCAACTCTTTGTGCTGTCTTTGAATTGATCTTCTTCAGGTTGATCTCAAGCCGGTTTGATTTAAATTTTCCTCCAAAGGGAAAATTCACCTTTCAATGATAGAGAATAATCCTTTTTTTCAAATATAATTATACATCATTAAAGCCATCTGCAATAAAAACAATAAAGACCTCTAACCTACATATATATAACGACATACCCTGCTCAAGCAGCAATATCTCACTGGGCACACACATCTATAGAAGTTACACCTCTCTCTTTGCGTCTCGAAACCTAATAAAATGAAAACACTCGACGCAATTGCTCAAACATAATCGATGCATCCATCGATGATGTTGACACTTCCTGCAGTGCGAAGGCAGAGCGAAAATGTAATCATTACACTGCGTTTATTTCTTTTCATTCTTTTGCCTCTGCTCAATTTTCAAACTTCGTGCCATCCCATAGAATAGAGAGAAGCTGCTTGTCTGCAGCGGATAATGCTGACAATTTTCATTGGTGACACAGGGTGAGGAGGAGGGTCGGATGGGAATTTGTTGGGTTGAGGGAAAGAAATAATAATATCCTGTACAAGGTTGCAACATGTTGCATGGTGCATGCTGCACGGCGCGTTGATTATCGAGAGAACAAAAAGAAAAAGGGGAAAAAAAACAGAAAAAATAAGATAAAAATGGAACATTCAATTTAGCTGCAATGTCGTCGAGTCGTTGGAGATGTCTGAGCTGGGCACCAAGTGTGTGAGTGTGTGTAAGTCTTATAGGGATCACAGCTGTCGCAGGCAGGCAGAAGCAGCGCAAAGGAGCTGCTAACGGTTTTCTTTAACTGCATTTGACTTGTCGTCGTTCCATTCCTTCTTATTTCCTTTTTTTTTGCCTTCTCTCGTGTGTGCTTTTAACTTTATCGCTTCCTAATTGCCAACTGCCCTGGTCCTTGTCTACTTCCGAATACACGCACACACACACACACACACACACACACACATATTTCACTCTGCACATCCCTGGGTGGTCTATGCCCATAATTTTCACACGCACACATCCACACGCATATAAAATTTTTGCCTCAAGGCCTTCAGTTTGGTCTGTTCGCCAATTTGTTACGATTCCCGCTGGTATAATTATAGGTTGTGTGATAATTTGCTGCCCACATTCGTGTTTCTCTCTTGCTATCTCCCTGTCTCCTCGTCCCCATCTAAATCAATGACTTTGCTTGCCATTGGTCCTGACAATAATGCCTGCAGGACAATTTGCTTGTTCGTTTGACTAATGAGTGTTGGTGTGCGTGTGAAAGTCAGGTGTAAGCTTTGTTTAATTAGTTCAAAATGTTCATTGAGCACGGCTAATTGGATATTCCCAAAGATAAAACTCATTTCAATCAAGTCACTCAAGTCAATAGGACAGAAGAAAACAATTTGCTTACATAATTTCGATTTCTCCTGTCATTCACACACCAGAAAAATATCCCTGAAATTTAGCAAAATCAATGAGAGAAGTACACAGTGCGAACCATATAGACATTTAATAACTGTAGGTAAAAATTTATTTTCATTTTTCTTTCTGCTTTATGATTTATTAATGCTCAAGCAAATGCAATTTGCCCACGTTTGACATATTGCGATAAGAACGAACCAGAAATAAAAGCTGTCAAAATCGAGCAAAATCAAATGACAGTTGCAATTTTTTTCTTGTTTGCAAGAATGTAAAAAGTTATGCTTGTGATTTTCCTGAAAGAAAATGGCCACACCGAAAGGACAGCACGAAGGAATAAAGTTTTTTGCAAGCTTCGATCATATCGTATGGGGCAATTAGCATTTTGTGGCAATGTTGCAACAATAATTTAACGAGGGCCCCAGCATCGGAGACAGATGGCGCGCCATAAGGTGCAGATGAGAGGAGAGATGAGATGAGATGCGGAGCCGTGGGCGGCTGGCAGGAGCGTAGGATGTAGCCACAGCTGAAAGCGCAAGAAAAAATTATTTGATTATCCTGCGGCCAGGCGCTGTCACAATTTTGCAGACTGCCCGCCGAGCGTGTCGGTTAAAAGGAGGAGCATTCTGTCTGACTGCCATTTGGAGATGACAGCGTGACACGACAAGAAGCATTCTGCATAAGAAGCAGCCAATTTGTGCCAAGAGATGTATCTTAAACCTGCGTCAATATTTTTTTGGAAACATCGAAATGGCTTTCTGCTTTCTGATGTCCTTTATACGTTTGCTTTATTTAGCCCTCTCGACTATATCACGAGTCACACGAACTCCACAATAAGCGTAGCGTGGTAGTTGTATGAACTTTTCCCTCGTTTGGCACCCATGAAAAAGTGCCACATCAGCGAAAGTCTGTTAACTTCCGGTTTATGGTTGCAGCAGCTTATGGAGTCATTTCCGTTTACGTCCCGCTCTTCGGCTGCCTCAGGTTCCATTCTGGCTACCATTCATTCGGCTCAGCCAACCAGCCAGCTGGCGGTACCCGCAGACCATTCTATTAAATCATCATTTCATTTTGTGCACTGCGCTCTTGCGGTACCTTGCTGCCTCTCTCTCGCTCTCACACTCGCCTCTCTCGTTCGGCCTCCTATATCTGACTCGATTTTTTTGTCTCTTTTTCTTCTTTTTTTTTTCAAGTGCTTCCTTTAGATTTATAATTAAGATTTGGTTAGCAGCAAATAGCGGAGGCTTCTCTCCTTTTTCTGCTCTTTGAATTTATGTTGCCCAGCGCAACTACTGCAGCTGCCTTCTCAAAAAGCTGTAATTTATCATATTTTAGCGTCAGTCTCTAACAAATTATATGGGCAGCTTGGACAGCATAGAGGAAAATTAAAGAAAAACGGAAAAAAGAAAGAAAACAGAACCAAATGTAGAAGGAACCAAAAAAAAAAAAACAACATAGTTACTAAACTTTGAAGGCAATGCAATTTAATTACGTTAAGAGGCTTTTTCCGGGTTTTACCTGAAATCTAAAGTTGAAAGTGATGCAAAGAATTAGCATGAAAGATATGTAGTTGTATCCTTTATTCGATCAATTAGGTAAGATTATTCCTTAAACTTCGATTTGATAAAAGTTTCTTTGTCGATTATTTGCTTTCACAACTTTTCTAAATGCATTTGAATGTTTAGTATTTTCCTAGGATAATTTGGCTGTCGATCAGCTGTCAGGCTTAGCTGACCTTTGTTTAACATTGTTTTGGCTAATTGAACATTAAGCTCGAGTTTAGGTCACAGAAACAAATTAGATAACAAAGAAATCATTTGTCAACTAGTTTCACAGAGTTTCACTTGCTATTTAAATATGGGCCACAGCACTCAAATGATTATTATTTTAACAATTATAATATTAAATATCACATATTTGAATGGACGTAAGGTAAGTCAAATAATATTACAGTAAAAGTTTAATGTTTTAACAAAGTCTATTAATTAGTCAATGAGTTCACTACTTTTTCGCAAAGTAAATACCAATTTTGATTATAAATATGCTTCGGCATATGGCATGGACATAAGTGAGGATCATCAAACACTGAATATAACTTTGGATGTTATAAAGAATATTACGGTTGATATATGGCTAAAGGCTAGCATATTTCAAAGGGAATCAAAAACAAGTTATAGAGATATTTTCAGTTATAATATCAATATGTGTCAAATGATGAGCAGAACCAAGAGTTTGAGTTTAATCAGTTTTTGGCTACAAAATGTATTTCGATATACCAATCTACCTATGCGTTGTCCCATCAAAGAGGTAAGTTCCACCAAATGCTAACGATTTGCAAACCATTTTATTTTCTTTTTTCATTGTTATAGGGTAACTATTATTGGATCAATTTAAAATCTGACAAAGAAACCATACCAAGTTTTTTGAAATCAGGAAATTTTCGCATTGATTCAATGATCTATATGAGAGAATGGCATAATGATTTTCTAACCAATACATCATTGTATATAGATATTCGAATGAAATAATATTAAATTGTTCAACTTTGAGACTTTGAATAATATTTGACATCTGATTGGTTTAATTTTACTTGTCATTATGTTTAACCAAAAATTTAGAAAGTAATTAGCTCGAATAATAAAGCAACAAAGTAGTAAACAAATTCATGAAAACAGGCAAAGTGAAGTCGACTAAAAACTGTTTGCAAACTTTGGCGAAACGGTGAGGTTGCTCTAGAAAGATGTCGCCCATACCGCGAGTTTTTCTTTATCTATTGATTATGATTTTCTTTATTGGCTATCTTGATGGGCGTAAGGTAAGCAAAAACTTTTTAGAAATTTATCTATTTTACATAAATGGGATCTATCTTTTTTTATATAGTCCATGAGTGCTTTGTTGTTCCGTAAAATTGTCACCACATATGGTCACAAATATGCTTCAGCTTTTGCATTTGATATAAGTGAAAATCAGGAAACCCTAAATATAACATTGGATATTGTGAAAAACATCACAGTCGATGTATGGCTGAGAGCGAGCATATTGCAAAAGGAATCAAAGACACATTATAAGGAATTATTCACCTACAACATTAATTTATGTCAGGTTATGGATCAAGGCAAGAGTTTAAGCTTGATTAACTATTGGCTAAAAAATATCTTCAGGTATACCAATTTACCCATGAGTTGTCCCATTCGAGAGGTAAGTAGGAATAGAGAAGTCCTTTACAATTATTCATTAATTTCCTATTACTTAGGGTAACTACCATTGGATAAATTTGAAGTCAGATAAAGAGACCATACCCGGATTCATAAAATCAGGAAGCTATCGCATTGATTCATCTATCTATATGAGGGAATGGCATAATGATTTTTTAACCAATTGTTCAATGTTTATTGACATCAAAATGAAATGATTTGAAACAGTTTAAAATTCTAATTGGGTGCATGGGTTTCTTTATCTTGAAATATATAAAATAAAAATTGATTTACTTTCACGCTTCAATGCTTCAAATTCAATTTGTTTCTTTTTTTTTTATATTTACTAATCTATCAAATAATTATGATATTTATCAAACTGAAAAAGGTGTTATTAAGCAAATATATTTGTTTAAAATTCTCATTTATATCATTTTGCCCAACAAAGTCCTCTATTTGACATCTAAAACTATGAACCATGGCGGTGAATTGATTCTTTCACTTGTTATAGTAATCTGTACTATAAATTATCTAGATGGACGTAAGGTAAAACAAACAAAATCTACAAATAAATGCGAATTTAATTGACTTACATTAAACAGGCCTTCAGTACTTTACTATTTCGTAAAGTTGACACCAATTTCGAACCCAAATATGTAGCGGATTTCAACGCTGATATAGATGTTAATCAGGAATCGATCAACATGACAGTAAATATTATAAGAAATCTAACAGTTGATGTCTGGATGCAGGTGACAGTGGCGCAAAAGGAATCAAAATTTAATAGCTACAAGACTGTCTTTGGCTTTAATGTAAATATCTGTCAAATTATTGGCAGAGGCAAAAACCTTAATTTGGTCAGTCATTGGCTACAGAATGTATATAAGTTCTCCAATTTACCTATGAAATGTCCCATAAAACAGGTGAGTAATAAGATCAAATAATTAAAATTATTTGTTTATCTATTAATTCGTCTTTAGGGTCAATATCATTGGATAAATTTTAAGCCAGAAAAGGATGTTATACCTGGATTCATTAAGACAGCAAGTTATCGAATTATTTCATTAATCTACATTCGGGAATGGCACAATGATATGATTACGAATACATCTTTGTATGTGGATGTTAAAATGAAATGAAATCGTTATTAAAAAGTGATGGTTCCTGTGTAAGTCCAAAATGTAATCAACTGAATAAAGATAATCTTCATACAAACATAGTTTAGTATAGATGGAAACCTAAAACAGAAAAGTTAATATGTATAAAGTTAAGTTAAAAGTTAAGCTATATAATCTATGACTAAATATTAAGACAATTCTTAATTAAATTGACTCTTTATAGTCTTCTCAGTGCAACAGTTAACGTACACACTCGAGGAAACGAAAGTTTTGCTTTCTCTAATTGATTGCTCCGACTTTTCATGAAATATACCAATCATTTGTGTCATTTGACAGGACATAATGATGGTCTAACAAATTGCTATATTGAAATGCTGTGATAAGTTTTCTGCACGAAAAAAATCTAAGCCATTGCAGTGCAAAGTGAGTTGGAATTGGCATTTGCTCACATTTAAATGCAATGAATCATTCAATGGCTCAAATCTCCCAATACCAATTGGTTAAACACAATTTTTCACTTCCAATCGAGTAAATCGTTGCACGTGCATTTCGCATAAATAAATTAATGAGCTTTGCCAACACGGACACGCTCTCTGGACATGACCATGTCGCCATTGGACGTGGTGGTGCTGGTGCCCTAACTCTAGGGCTGGCTTGCAACCAGTTGAAGGGGGAGAGTTTTTTCTTCTCTTTTTTTTTGCGATTTATGCGAGTGCGGCCAAACTAAGCGCAAAATAATTTCAAACACTGTCAATAACAGTTTGTGTGTGTCCTTTTTTCGCTCGTTTTTTTTTTCACTCGACACGTTCGTATGCTCTAAGATTCTTGTCATTTTGCTTCTTTTATTTTATTTTATTCTTTTCCTTTTTGTATGGTCTTGCATTTTGCTATCAATTGCACTTCCGTTTTTGTTTGAAAATCAAAGAAGAGCCAAGCGCAATTTCTTGTATTTTTGTCGTCGAACATTGTCGATGTCTTCATTGAAACAAATAGTGAGAACAAGGGGAAGACAAAGCAGAATGAGCAGAAGGGCTCCGGGTAACTGATGGCAGAGGTGGAGCTGCTGCTGCTGCTGGTGCAGTTGAATCTCTGTGGCAGGGCAGTGTACTCAAGGAAATTGCCATCATTATACTTGTCGTAGTTTGTCGTACTTTTGTGTTAAATAACGTTTAATGTTTGTTTGGCGTGAAATTGATTTACTAAATCGGTGAAAGGAAGTGCTTTAGCTTTTATACCACGAATGAAGTATTTACAGAAAAGAGATTGTTTCTCTTAAGCCAAGGTAAGCAATGACAAGAATAAATCCAAATGGATGGCTTTAGTTTAATCAATCAATATTTGTTTAATAGTCAAGAGCTAAAAATCATCAGTTATTATTTAGTAGAAAAATATTTGCATTTCAAAAATTTTCTTTTACCCTTAAAGGGAAGTTAAAAATAAAGATTATAAACTTTTAATCAGTAGGACTGCCTGACTGAGGAGATACTCAATGAGAGGAACTATAAATATCGTTAAATGTTCATGTGATAAGTATTTGAAGATCAAGTGGATTGGTCCATTTTTGAATTTTCTTTACCTTACTTTAGATGCTTTACCTTTTGTCTTTGTAATGAGAATAACTTTTAAAGCAATCAAACCAATTCCAATTGATGGCAATTCCTTTTTGATCGACAATTCCGAATATAAAGCTAATCAAACTAAAAGCCGAGTTAAGGCTCATATAGATAGTTTATGTATAGAGGACCAAGCAAGCGAAGGAAGAAATTCTTAGCCTTGTCACTGACTTAATCTTAAGATCTACTTCTTATATATGTTAACTTTAGAATACCTTGCCTTATATGGGGCCTTAAATACATTTTTGTAATACTCTCACTTAACCAAAACAACAAAATGCCGTCAATTCAACAACTTAAGACGACTTTACGACACCCAGAAACTCTGACTTAACCAAGCAAATTAATGAACAAGAGAAGAAGTCTGACTAAATGACTGACTGACTAACTGACTATATGCTCGTTCAGCACGTGGCAGGCAGACAAAACGAAACGCAAAACTTTGCTGAGCAAGAGAAGTGCCTTCTTTTCTACAAGAATTCTTTTAGCCCACATGCATGCAACGCATAAAGGACGAAGGCTCACAATAACAATAACAACAACCGTCGCCTGATGTTCGCTGCTCGGAATAATGACGATGATTTCGTTGATTTGAGTTGTGATTAAAATGCAGCATATAATTCTCGCTGTCTCCTCACAGTTTCACAGTGCTTCGAGCTTCGAGTACTGGCAGCATGTGGCAGCGGGCAAAGTTTTTCACACTTTTGTTTTGTGACTGTGCCAGGCGCAAAAATTCCTTGGAAAAAAAATAGAAAAAAAAGGGAAATATAAAGAAGAATGTAGAGAAGAAAAATTGCAGAAACCGCAACTCGTGTCGACTTGATGTTAGAATAATGAAGAGGCAAAACTTTTGCGCAAGGCATGTAATTTTTTCCGCTGTGACAGCCGGCCCAGCGGCCCCCTTCTTCTACCACCTAACCGGAAACGGAAGTTGTCATTCGTTTTGTGCATTTGTTAAAAAGTTACCAAAAAAAAAAAAAAAAAACACGAAAAACAACAACAGCAAGGGTGGATACGAAAAAAAAAAGAAAAGAAAAGCAAAAACAAAACACAATGACTGCAAAAACTTAAATGAAAACTTCTGTTGCAGTTTTGTCTCTTCTTTTATATGCAATATACATATGTATATACATACATACTATATGCATATATATACACATATATACATCTATATCTTTATCCATATAGTGTTTTAGGCCTAACACTTGAAATGTTTGGCTCTCTTTACCCCCCGCCTGCAGAGATAAATCACTGCAATTGGGGTTTGATGAGGATCGCAAGGCAAATGGGTAAATGGGCGTACGGCCGGTTCGGTCGGTTGTAGTTGGAGTTGGAGTTTGAGTCCGCGCGTTATAAATGCGAACAATGACACAATTGATTGGCCAATTACGTGAGCTTTCGGGGTGATTATGACGTTACGTACCGTTAGCCGAGCAGGACATCCAGACAGAGCAGCAACCAGCAACGTTTGGCGCTCGGCTATGGGCCTGAACCAGGGTCTGGCCATAATGGTGCAACAGTGGAGCACAGAAGGGGCTGGTGGTGGTGGTGATGTTGGGTAAAGGCGTGTGCATGTCATGCCTGGCTAAATTTACACAATTAAATGCGTGAAATTCGTTTGAATAATTGAGCAATTTTTCGGCGAATGATTCGAATTGTTGGAAAGGGCATAGACCCTGTGAGAGGGAGAGGGAGAGAGAGACATAGAGGGAAGTCAGACCTTTTTATTTTATTTATTTATTTATTCTTTTCTTTTTTCGTCAAAAAAATAGGTATTTGTTTTAAAGAGTCTTTGGCATTTAAAATATCATAAATCAACATAATTGAATATGCTTCTTGATTATGCAATTAATTTGCCACTCACTCGAAATGATAGCAATTAATTGAAATTCTTATTAAATTAATAAGCATCAAAATGATTTTTAGTCGAATCAATTCGTAAGTGCCAAATCTAAAAAATCTAGCATACAAAGTTTAGAACTTTGAACATGTTTCAATTTCTTTTTACATACCTCAGTTAATGTCAAAAATAATAAGTAAATCCACATAAGTTTTTCATAAAAACGCTAAACTTTTACTCGATATATTTGACTTTGATTTTGATTCGAAGTCCTTCATTAGATAAGAATAAATGCAATAAATCCTTTTTCGAATTGAACAACCAATCGATTCCATCCTAGTTTTGCCTTAGGTTATTGTTTATTTACTATTTATTAGTTTATAAGTAGTTTCAGTTTTCCAACTAAAAGGGATCATTTTGTAGTGCAAAATTACAACTTTTAGATTTTACAATGGATTAAAATTGTCATGAATTTCATTAACTAACATTGCTTCCAATTACGGCCTAAAGGCACTGGGGAGCAATTTGTTTTAGATATTTTGTTTTATGAAATGGCTTCAATGAAGCCATAAAATATGCAAGTTAACAAGATAAAGTTGCCTTTAAGTCCGATGCCTGCGAAAGGACCAACCAAAAAGTGGAGACGCAAAAAATGAGAGGCAAAAAAAAATAGCAAAAATTCAGCGTCAACTTTATGGTCGAGATGGCGTAGAGGAAAGCCGCAGCTAATTTATTTGCAGGCTGGGCCATTTATGCGACAACGAGGACATTGTCCTGGCTCTCTGACCAAGCAAGCAAGCACTTCATTGTGCAGTGGCTCGTTGAAAACGCTGATTCAGTTTCATCATTAACCAGATTAATATGGCATGGCCTGGGCCCTGACAGCAGGACACAAGGACAGCAGAGGATAGGATAGGATAGGACCACGACACGACACGACACTGTAAGCTGAAACCATTCGAAAAACCCCTTTTTCTGGCTCATGGGTAAATGGTAATCGATGTGAATTTCGATGCGGATACTGATGCGGGAATGCAGAGCAGATGTGAATTGCGGATGTGGATGTGGATGCGGATGCGAATGCCACTACGAAATGCGGACACTTTCTAGTCTGAAACGATGGTCAACGATGTGGTCGACACTTGAAGTTTATCGTTTTGGCAGTTTGTCGAGCATCACGCGGCACCAATGTACGAGACAAGTATTGGCCATGAATTTTTATGCCAAGGAGTGTTTTGGCTAATTGGTCTAACGCATTGTCCTGCCTAATTGAGCAAAGCCATGAGACGAGAATTAAGTCACATATATGTATGCATATGCAACATTTCAATTAAAATGCTCTGTCCATCAGAAGGGCATATGAAAATCTAGAGAAACTTTATGTCTATATTTTAAATCAAATGTCATTCGTAAGATAAATTCAGCAAGATTATTTTTATCTTTACTGAAGATCAAAACTTAATGGTCTTTGGAATTGGCAGATTGCGACAAACATAACATTTTACCATATTCTCGTTTTTAACTCCTTTTTGGCTATTTTAAGACTTTGATATTCATTGTTTAGCTATGAAGAATAGAAAGGAAACGAAATAACGTCTTGAGTCTTAGATTTCAAATAGAGAAAGTGTTGATTCTAAATGTATTTAACTGAAACAACTAATCAACTGAAAATGATATTGTTTAATAAAATATTCGATAGTGAACAACAAAAAACAAGACCTACATATACACTTACCCAAAAGAAATTGAATATTTATTGAAAGAAATCGCTTTGTAGACCATTTTATTCTCTGTGTGTGTTTCGTTTTAAAACATTGACAAATTTTGCTTTCGGATTATGCGGCATCAACACCAAGCAAATGCCTTTGCCTTCACTTTGCCTTATTTTTTTTTTTCCTTTTACCATTCTCTTTGCGTCTCTGCTGGCGTCTTGCTACTTGATTGCAATTGCAGGATATTTCCGTCGGCTCCCCGTATAAGAATCCTCAAACCAAGAGTTTATTTAGTATCTCTGGCAGCAGCAGCAGCAGCCGCTTGGAATTGTGATAATATTTGCCCGGAAAAGTATTTACATTTGACTCAAAAGTTCGCATCGCCCTTCGACATCGAGGAGGAATCGGTGGAGAAAGAACTGAAGCGGCGCAATCACAGTTTTCGACATTTTTGCGAAAATTGTATCGGCGTCGAAGAAGTTTGTTTTTTTCCTTTAACATACCCTCACCAAGGGTACAATGATTTCCTACACATGGTAACACAGCGTAACAAGCGAAATGACAATACAAATTCTTTTAAGCTTATGAATGTATAAAAAATGTATTTTTATTAATTGAACGTTAAACTATTGAGTTTTTGAAAACAATTTAATGACCTGAATTAACATACAAGTTACTTTTAACTCCTTTTTCAATTTTAATCAAAGATTTGTTCTAGAAAAATATATTTACTTTTACCAAGATCTGTCTTGAGTTTAACTTTTAACTTTTCTAAAAAAAAGAAATGAAATGGTTTTTGTTGTGCTTTATTATGATGAAATCTTTGTGAAATTTTATAGAGAAACATTTGTCTATATCTTTATGTTTTTTTTAAGAAACTGGCAAACAATCATGACATATTAAATAAAGACATTTTAAACGTTCTTTGGTTTCCCCAGTTTACATTTGTTATTTTTGAACGAAGGTCCTTTCCTTTGTATTATAAGACCTGAGAGAGCATCACAACTTCGTTGTGCTTAAATAAGTTTTTGAAATCCTTTTTTGTTGTTCTTTTTTTTCTCATTTTTGGCCGCTTATTTGTTTGTTGTTTCAACGCGAAATAAGAAAAGTTTTTATTTAAACAGACATGCGTGGCATTTCAGTTTTAAAGTTTTTTGTATTCCCACAGAGTTCCTGCCTATTGCTTATTTGCCTCCATTTTCATTTCTCGAAGTCTATCTGCAAGATCTCCCGTTTGCCAGGCTGGCTCAAGTCAAATTGTCGAGTCGTTAGTCCAGGAAAAATATGATCTAATAAGCTAGCAGCATATTCTCACCTCATGCTTTTGAGGCCAGAGATAGAGAGATAGCGACAGGATACCAATTAAATTTCACCCGCATCAATAATCATGAAAGCAAAAATGCCTTAGAAAAATAAAATAACAACCAAAAATGCCACATAAAATGTAAGGGGGAAAATTAAAAGGCACACGATATGGCACAGTCGGATGAATGGTTATGGTGGAATGGAAAGTGGAATGGGGGGTGACTCTGGGTGGAAAGACTTGAAGTCGACAGGCGTGTAAATGATATAAATTCAATTTAATAAAATTGTTAAAATCGCAACGAGCAAACTGTGTGGAAATGCTTTTGCGCCCAGGTGAGCTGAAAATTGCTGTGAAATTTTTAGTGCCCAACGAGAACAAGTTCCTATGAACGAACAAGCAAACGAACGAACGAACGAGCTGAGCGAACGGCGGAAGGCGGAAATACGCGTGAAAATTCCTAGCAATTATTTCACACAAAGTCAAGTTAACAGGCAGCATGAGGAGAAGGGCGTGCGAGGAGGAGGTGGGGGATAAAAAGATGTGCTGGAAGTGCTGCTTGTCGTCTCATCGTCTAGCCCAATCTTATTGTGTTGTCACTTGGAAGAGGACTAGGACAGACGAGGGCGTAGATGAGACAGAGAGAGCGAGAGAGAGCAAGAGATGTGGATGAGTGACAGAGGGAAGAGTAACGGGGACCAGGACTTAACTCGACTCGACGACCCAGACAGACAGCTTCTCTTTAGGTTTTTTTGATAGCATTTTAAGCGGCTTGCATGGCGTCTCTTATTCTCTCGCCTTAATGTCACGATAATCGCATAATTTTCAATCTACTTCTGGACAGTTGAGGCCAACAGCAGAAGGATTCAGGAAAAGGAGTTTCACTCTGAGGGGAATATTGTTATGTGTTCCTGATGATGGTGGTGGTCTTTTTGTGTATCTTATTGCATATTATTTTTGTTAGAATAGTCTTGTTAAATTGTTTTTTGCTTGGTTTTGAAACGGCTGCACGTGACTTTGCCTTTAATTCCCTTGAGTGTGAAAATTACTATTGTGAAAAGTGTATTGGGCAATCATCCCTGTTGGCCAGCAGCTGTTGCTGTTTGTAAAGAATGCGCAAATAGTTTTAATTAAGGTCGAAATTTTGCTAAGCTTTTGATTCATTCAGGATAAGGAAAATATCATTCAATTGAGTTAGTTAGTAGAAGACAAATACTCCATTGAAGTAACTCCATTGAACTCTTTTGAAAAGGAATGTTTAAAATTGGTTAAAGGTTTCTTTATTTTATCTCTTTATCTTGTTGTTACACTCAAGAGCGATCTGTCATCCACTTATCGTTTGAGTCCACCCACAAAGCACAATTAGTTGGGCACTTATTACGCCAAAACCAAAATCCAAATTTCACCATGAACTCCAATTTACTCCGCCCACACTTCACTTCAAAATGGACAAAAAGGGGGAAAGAGAGAAGGACTATTAGGAGCTAGAGGCGGATGAAGTGCCCCCCTATTGCTTCTCTTGCAACTTTCCTGTTCGCCCTCAACAGTTGCGGTTGCCTTCATGTCTCATTTAGCGACATTTCATTGTACTTTTGCACCGCAATCGCTTTTCCATTGTTGTAATACAATTTTCTTGTCGCATTTTAGTCAAGTTATTTTATTTTATTTTCTCCACACTCAGTTCAGTTCGCTCACACAGCCATCCTCTCATGCCTTTTGGGGTTTTCCTTGTTTTATATTATTTTGTTCATTTTTTTCAGAGTTTTCTTTCTTTTTTTTTTTTTGTGTGTTATTTGGGTTTAGTCCGCCTAAAAGCATGCAATGTTTTGTGTCTCTTGCACAAAATTTTGTCCAAATTTTCCATGTGTGTGTGCTGAAGTGTTTGTAGGCGTGGTTCGGGTCCCTATCTGGCACATAATTCAACCGCTACGAATTGCGGCTTTGTCTGCACTTCTTCTGCATATGCTGTGCTTTCCCTCTCGAACCCTCTCTCTTTCTCTATTTCTCTCTCACTCTCTATCTTACTCGGTGTCTTGTCCTTTTTGGTTAGGTCCTTCCTTTCAAGATAGTGGCAATGCGACGAAAAGGAGCCGCATATGTTTTATTAAAATGCTGGCATACTCATACATTTCGCTTTCAATTTGCAAACAAGAAAGCTTTGATTGTACTTTATGAAGTGCTCTTTCCATTGCCAACCGCCAGATCATTAAAAATTCTTAAAACTTGGGCCAACAACTTACAAAACATTTGTTTTTACACTTGAAGTAAAGTATGTATTGAAAAACTGTCAACGTGAGTTTCAGCTGCTCCTATAACTTTCTAAGTAGAAGTAGTTAACAAAAAGGTGAGTTTACTTTTCATAGGCTTGTTTAACATCTTCTGTTTCTTCATGCTAATTACAATTTTCGTCTTTTTCTATATGATATTCGTATGTAAAGTAAATTTCAATAGCCACAGAGAAGAGAAAGTTCATTAATATTTATGGCACAGCATTGGAAATTCATATGAAAATCTCTTTTATATGTGGGCGCTCACCCATTTCTCACCACCTTACAATGTTTCTCTCTTTGTCCCTCCTCTTTTTTCGTTTCTCATATTCTCTCCTTTTCTCTATAGTGAGAACAAAAGCAACCAAATTAATTTAACGCCAACGATGCCGCAACTAAAAAAAAAAAAAAAAAAAAAAAAAAGGAAGAAAATCAAGCGACGTCTGAAAGAAATCAACTGAGGCCAGAGATAAAGAAACGAACCCTCTTCCCCCTTTTTCGCCATACCAAAAACAAAAAAAAAAAAAAAGTTTCTCTTTTTTCTCTTAATTTCAACAGCTAGACAAAATGGTGGAGAGCATACCAATGCCGCACGACTCAAGCTCCCTTTCTATCTAACAAACTGTTGGACCATAGTGGTGCACGTTGATGCCACACTTGATTGATTTCATTCTATATACGGCTGCGATTTTCCAATTACAAAAAGCGCTAAAATCAGCAGAAAAATCTAACGATGGCATCAAACTCAACAATATACAACTATAAAAAATCTTTAGATAGTCGGCCCCTTAGTCTTTTACTAGGCAGCTACTAACGTGTCTAAGAGTTCAAAAAAAATAATCTTATAATGCTCAACTTGGAAATGAATGTAAATAGATTAATCTTGTAGGTAAGGTAAACTGATTTTGGATTAAATATATTTAATACAAGAATTAAAAGATACCGAACTTTAATATCAGTTATGAAATAAAGACCAATTAGGCAACAACTTCTAATTTTTAGAGTTTTGTTACAAAAATTTCCCTACCAGCCAGTAAATACTTATAGGCCGATTCATAAATGACATTCTGCATAATGTCAATTCTATTATGAGATGTATGCCTGTTACAGAAGAGAATGCCTAATGTCCTTTTCTTCTTATGACTTCTGTTTTTGGCACTTTCTTTGGCTGTGACACCCATTGTACAAATTGATTGAAAAAAATCGCTGCCCGACTATCAATAGTGGCATATAAAATAAACTTAGACTATGCTGTGGGCTTCTCGTGGGCCTGTGTGGTGCGGTCGTTTTTTTCTCTTTGAGGCGGGGGGTTGGGGGAGTTGGTTGGTTCTCTCGGTGATTTTTCACAAAGCACAAAGGGCCGTGAGCCTAATTGCGGAAGCAATGCTCCGTAGAATTAGTTTTTCTTTGCCCCCACGCTGCTGTCTTTCCCCCGATGTTCTGTCTCTTCTACTTGATTTCAACTTTTATTTCCCTGCTGGCTGTAAAACGGCATCAAAATGGCAATTAGCGTTAGTGTTAAGACACTGAGTGAGAATGGTGTGGTACGTTTTTACTTGGGTCAAGGCTGTATTAATGAATTAACAACGGCCAAATGAGTTTTTGGACAACAATACAAATGGTTTCTGTACGGACTTAACTCGCTCCTATCCCCATGTTTCCTCTCCCCTTTTTTGAACTTGCTACAGTTTATGTATAAAGTTTTTCGTTGGAAAAAGTTTTGGTAATAAAAAGTCTAAAGAACTTTCACGTGTTTAGCATTTGAGAGAAATTTTTTCTTATTTTTGGTTGTTGTTGTTCTTTTTTTTTTTGTTGGCCGAAAGGCAATTAGTCAAGAATGAAGTGGAAACTGTTTCCATGCATTTTGTGGCATTTGGAGGTTTTTCTGGTACTAAATGCTGATGCATTTTACGCAATTTGCCGAATCAAAATGCCGTTAAATTGTACTGCAAAAGCATAACAAATTGGATGTTGTTTTTTTTTTTTTTTTTTTTTTGCAGGAGCGCTTTTTCAACGCAATGATCATGTGTCCCCTCCCACACTTACACACAAACAAGGACAAATACATTGACACAGACACTGAATAAGAGAGTTACAGAGTCAGGGAGAAGGCAAGTCAAGCCTTTATCGCCAGTACCGCATACCCAAGACCCATTCCAAGTGAGATAGCTGCTTTTGGTGTTTTTGGCCTGGCAGCACCGTTAATGTCATTCTAGCAACTTCTTGCTATGCCCGTGCCCTCCCCCTCCACAACGGAGTGTCATAGTGCCATGTGGCATGGTGTGTGTGTGTGTGCCATGGCGTGGCGTTTCTACTTGATATATTGTTATCATTTTAACAATGGAAATTATTTCATTACATTGTTTTTAGGTGGCATTTTATTATGTTAGACAATGTCTGGGTCTCGCTCTCTCCATGGAGAGTCTATTTTGTGCAAGTGAATGTGACAAGCAGAATGTACATACATCTAAAAGTTTCAACGATGGGGAAAACTTTGCGGTGCAGACTTCAAAAAGAGAAAAAAAAAAAAAAAACAAAACAACAACACATCATTTTGCTACTTTGAATTATCCCTAAAAAGTTATATTTTTGCCATTGTAAAGATTTGCTTAACACTTACAAATTGATTATTGTCAAAGGAATTCTAAAGTAAAGATTTGATAATATTCCATCTGGTTAGGACCATTTATCTATCTTAGTTTAAACATTTCTATCTATGCAACATTAATTGAACTTCCAATCATTGCCTTAGATCTACAGTTTTTTACCATTTTAATCTACTTGACCAAATTGATCAATTTCCTAGCAATTGTTGTTTACCTGGCCAGGCGTTAAGCCACAAAATGAGAGAAAAAAGAACATCTCAATGGCATCTAAATGCTTATCTAGATAATTTGACGCCTATTAAAAACTTTCACTGACTAAACAAAATGCAAAGCGGAAAAACGTTTTGGTTTTTCTTCTGGTTTCTTCTTCTTTCGCTCTTTCTCTTTGCCAAATTTAATAAATCCCTGAAAATTCACTTTGAAGTTTTTCATTTTGCAAACTACGCTGAAAATACGAAAAAAAGAAAAAAAAAGAAAACCCTTGAAGCAAGAGAGACACATACAGATACAGATACAGAGACAGATACACTTATAAATGCGTATTTATATCATTTGCATTTAAAATGAAATGAAAATCAGACCAGCATAAATAGAGGGAAAGAAACGCAGAGCCGATATACCGAAATTGTATATTTGGACATCATTAAAAATGCCACATTTGAATGAATACAAGGGTGGAGAAGTAGAGAGGCTAGAGCTGAAAAATGGTAGCTGGAGTTGGAGTTGATGTTGAAGTCGGAGGAACACAAGACATGACAAGCAAGACTACAAGTGGATGACGAAAGTAAAGTCCTTTCGTCGTTTTGCTTGATATGCATAAATGTCAAAGTGATTACAATGCAGAGCCCGCAATGTGTTTATCGTTTTGTCATATGCTTCACTGCCCTGACCCAAACCGCTCTCCATCTCTCAGAAACCTTCTCTATCTTACCTTCTCCCTTTCTCCCAACTCTCAAGTCGGGGGTAAGGAAGGGCGGATGGCACACAAAAAAGGACATCTTCATCTCGAAGAGAACTCTGTGAGCTGTGAGTGTGACAACGCCCTCATTCATTCATTCATTCATTCATTCGCTCACTCGTCGTTGCTTACACGCCCATCGAGCACAATATCTATTGCCACAGTGGCCAAAATATCTTTCAAAACCTTAAAAAAAATTTCAAATCAATTGATATTTGCCTTCTTTTGAGTAAAGCTATAGAGAAATGGCAAACATCTTTTGTATTTTCAGTTTTTGGTTTTAGTAAGTTTCTTTGGGCCTTTTGGTTACTGTTTCTTATGAAAACTCTCTATTTTTTTGATAGATTTGGTCTAGTGCCACTGTACCAAATTGAAGTTGGGTTATAAAGTTGAGTTGTAGCACTGCTTTATGTGCCTTACGTTGAAATGATGTAAGACGCAGGTGCGCTTATTGACGCTCGGTTGCACTTCGTTTGAGGGCAAGCCGAAAATCTCAGCGACAGCAGATCAAAGCCAAAGAGGATACTTGCCATGGCCTCATACTTATCCTTATCCCCGGACGCCCCGCCCCCTTTTCTCACCCTCTCTCACTCTCTCAAGCACCCAATTTTGGGCCTTCCAAACTGTCTTCGAGCGCCTTTTGCATAGAATGGATTTCGGTGTTGGTTTTGGAGTGGTGCATTTCAATATTTTTCATGTAGCCACTCGAAAATCCTTTTTGGTTAGAGCCAAATTTTATGGTGGCAAAACAATTTCCGGTCACAGTTGTGTGACAAGTGCCCTTAATTTCAAAATGTCTTTTTGTTTTTGTTTTGTGATTCGCAAGGACTTTAAAAATCTCAGTGTCTAGCTTTTTCTCTTTCTCTCTCCGCCTATCTGTTTCTTTCTCGTCAGATTGCACAACATTTAAATAAAACAGCTGCAACATAACAATTTCTATACTGACGATACTTCCTAACCGTCTTCTGTCTACCCCCCAAAAAACACTTTGAACTTTTTCAATTTTTAATGAATCAAAAATGTTTTCACACATTTTGGCACACCTTTTCTTTCTTTTTCTTGTTTTGGCCTCCATATGTAGGTGTCTGTGTGAGTGTGTGTGTGTGTGTGTGTGGGCGCTATACTCGTTGATTTCCATTCACTGTGAAAGTAACCAACAAAAAAATGTTTTGTCAACAGCTTAATGTAACGACTTTTAAATACCCTGTTCGAATTGAACACAGTTTTGTATTCTAAACAAATTTAACTCTTCAAGAACTTCACATTAAGAATTCATTAATTTGTTTTTGGAGCTTTCAGGACTTTTTATACTTACTCCTTAAGTTCTTAGCCTGTTATAAATACCCTTGTAAGGCTTATTAGGTTAAAGGGTATCGATTACAAAAACGAAAGAGCGAGAGAAACAAAGAGTTCATCAACAGTGAGGTTAGGTAAAAGGCTGAGAGGAACAGTAGCAGGAAAAAAAATCCTCACCTATGATCCACAGCCATGTAATTGAACTTAATTCGATTTGAAGCGAGACAAGTTTTTTGCTCAGCAGCTGCACAAGTTCTCAAAGGGCCACAGACAATGTTCCATTAGATTTAAAGGCCATAAGAGATAGAGATCATGTTTGAAAATGGTATTGAGAACAATAAAAGAAAACTCATTTTAAAGCCATGTTAGTAATGGACTTTACCTATGACAATGTAAAACAATCAAATGATTTAGAAACCTATGACCTGTTGAGCCCCACAAGGGGTAAATATATATTTTGAACACTGTTTTAATTTCTTTGGAATTGGCTTAAAAATATAACTGTTTATATAACTTACCTTCCTTAGTAATCTTAAATTTTTAAATATTATTTTACGCTTACATAAAGGACTCAAAAAGACTACGAAAATCTTGAAAGGAAGTAAAGAAAACCTTAAGTAGAAGAAATTAAATTTAACTCTTAGTTCATTGGATCTTTGCCAAACCAAATTTATAAAAAAATACTACAGAAATGGTTAAGTAATTTTTGAAAAAAGTATTAGCTTAAGAATCGTATGTCCATATTTAATAGATTTTCTTAATTTTGTGGAGTTTCATTCCGCAAAAATTGATTCGTCTGCGAGTTGGAGTTATTTATATGAAACTGATTTATAGAGTTCTTCAACATCATGCTTTTTGTTATGCATTTGATAACCTTAACAAATTGTAACCCCTCCACACGCACACATACAAATACTGGTTATGGCTACACCTTTCCATTAAGTATCCTTCTGCAATGAGTAAGTAGTCTCGTGGTCAATTTTTTCGCATATGTTTTCATTTTTTTTCCTTTTTCTGTTGTATTTTCTCTCTTTTTGCCTGCCTCTCAAGTGGTGCACTCAAGTACAAGTCAGCTCCCTTGCCACACACAACAACAATGCATACACGCACATACACACACACACATGCACACACATGCACACACATCCACACAACGTGCTGCCACATACAATATACAACAAATTTTCCATTTGGCCAGAAAAAGCACTTGAAAAATACAAAATAAATATAAAAATCAACTCAACTGCACCCTAAGGCTAACAAGTTCATTTTTCTGCCAGTCAGCCACACAATTGGCTTAAAAAAGGGAAAGACAGAGAAAAAGAAAGAGAGAGAGAGCCGGAGAGAGTGGGGGGATATAAGAAAATATGAAATATGATTTGATTTTACAATTACAGCAAAGATGATTGCATGAGAAGAATTTCATCCACAATTTTTTTAATTGGCATCCAAGCAAGGACCAACAGCATTTAAAGATTTTTGCAATTTCCAATTCATTGACAGAGCAGCAGACTTAAGCCATAAATCTAACAAATCCTAATGGTTAAAATGCATAGAAAATGCATTTCTAATACCCTTACAATGGGTAACAAAATGTTACTTTGCCATAGGTAACAAAAGAGCGGCTTCTATGGCAAATTTATTTCTCTCTCTCTCAATTTTGAAATCTTAAGACTGAATATCTTTTATATACATACGAACGAAATTGTTATTGAATGATTTTTCAATAGCCCAATAAGCAATTCATATACAATTGTAAGTGTGTTAAAAGGTTCATTTAACTAAACGTAAACTTTAAAATTCTTCAATACCTTAAAAGGTTCTTTACCTTACTCTCACACTTTGGCTTTTCTCCTTTTCTTCTACATTGTCTCATCCAGTGTCTGTTCGAACAATGTGTCCTTGGCGCTTGTCGTCGAAAGCCTGAGCAATATTTTTGCATTTTGCAATATTTTTTGAGAGCGTTGTTAATTTCATGGCTCAATGGTTAGTGTGTTTGCCAAAAGGAGGACGACAACCGACCGCGCTTCGACCGACGACTTTGAATTTATTTGCCATGTAAAGTTTTGCGCTGAACGTAAAAGGAATCGAAATGAAATACCCCTCTCCTCTGCTAACTGATGAGGTTGAGTTTGGAGAGGGTATAAGAAATGTTTGCGCATAATTTTGCATTTGCTAATCGTTAACTTTTTTAATCATTTCCACACCTATTCGTTTGTTTTATTTTTTCCTATTTTATTTTATTCCATTTTTCTTGGGTGCTTTTTGTGTTTTTTTTTTTTTTTTTTTTTGGTTAGCATTCTGCGAAAAGCAGATAATAAGCTCTGCTTAAATTAAAAACTTTGTTCACAAAATTCTTCTACCTCCCCTTTTAGCACACTAATTGCAATAAATTTGCGTTAATAAACTGAGAAAATTGAGGCGAATTGCCAGCAGGCATTTGGCCAAATGGAGCATAGTTAGAGTCTAGTCTTTTGCCCAGATGTTTGCCACTTTAGCCAAAAGTTGGTATTTTTTTTTTTTGTTTCACCCTCCAAACAAACCATCCGAATAAAAATCAAAATAAAAGTAACCAAAAAGCAAAATAAATTTTTGATTTTAATTAAAAATTTTACACAAAATTTTGTGGTTGGCAAAATCAGAATTAATTGAACAAAATTTTAATGAGAATTCTACAAGAAAGTTTGTTAAGAAATTTATCTAGCTAAGTGCCACTTGATTTTAACTAATTAAAACTTGTTTTCTCTTTTTTAAACTAATTGTTAATTATGATTTCTTAATTAACTTAAGGTTGTTGTAGTTTAGATCAAGTTAAATATATTTAGAATACCTAAAAATAGATTACCTTATATTTAAAATTTATATTGTGATGAATTTATTTGGTTTACTTTTGAAATTATTCAATATATTGGCCTGCCTGTGCCTTCTATTGCTGAAACAATTAACGCCTCATTAATGCAATTATGTAAAGTAATTACGCAATTATTATATGGCTTTTATTTAATGCAATTAACAAAACAATAAAAAAACGTCGAACCGAAGAGAGTGGAGAATGTTCAGAATATTGAGCTGAATCTGCAGATTTCCCATTTTGGTGGAGAACCCCTACGAAGTTGCCTAACGCAGCAGAAATGCCCTCAAATTCTATTCGCCCCTCTTTCACACTCTCTCTTTTTCTTTCTGCCGATCTCCTTTCCTCTCATTCACACGTTGGCGTGTAATTTAGCTATTAAATCCCTTTTCTATTTTGGGGGTATGAGAGAAAACTCCAGCAATTGGTGGCTCGACATTGCCTGTGGGCTCTGGGATTTTCGACCTTCTGCGCTTTTCACACGTGCATGGATCCACACACACACACATATGTACATATGTATATGTATGTGTAGAGGAAATGAATTTTTTGGTACGGTAGGTAATGGGTTAGGGTACTTGAGAGGGTGCTCGTCGGGTTGAGTGTGCGGGGGGCAGGCGGAGGGCAGGAATTGTTGAAGGCACACTTGCGGTGACCAGGCAGAGTGCAGGCAAATTTTTGCAAACGCAACGGAAACGGAAAATGTTCTATTGGTTAGCCCTACAATTGTGCACTGTTCCCAAAAAGTAGGCAATGAGTTTTGTTGCGGAAGTGTTGTATAGGTATGCCAGTTAGAGATGACACCGTGACACAAAAGATATACAATTCCACCCCCAAATTTCGTCATCTAATCTCATTTTTTTCTTTTTCGTTATTAAGATCAGTAAAAGGGTAAAGTATAAACAAAATAACCCTTAAACTTTAATTGAGACAGTTAGATTTGGAAAAAGTTTTGTAACTATGAGGAGTTATCCTTTCGAAATGTCAGAAATCAGTTTTACTTTTAAATGCCATTTAGTTAGAGATTTACCTTTAATTTTAATGCGACTGCACGAGCTCATCGCTAGTACAATTTGGGATTTTGGACAGTGTAACAACGTTGCAACAACAGCTTGACACACTCGAGCGTAAAATTAATCGTGGCAGTTTCCCTCAAAAACTGCAGTTGGGGGCCGGTGGGTCGGGTTTTCTTTTTTTTTTTTTTTGGTTTTGGTGTTTTTTTGTGTTTCTTGTTTTATACTCGTATTGGTTACTCTGCATTTTGGGGCTGCTCATTTTTCACGTTTCAATGTGGGAAGCTCGGCTGCTGGTCATCTTTATTGCACTTTTATCTGTGGCGTATGGAAATTTCTTGTACGTATTTTCGAGCAATTCTTTTTTTTTTTTTTTTGTGGTTCGTTTTGGAGTCCTTGGGGTAGCATCAACATTTAAATTATTAACTTAAGCACACATAAATAAATCTGAAATAAAATGCAAAAACAACAAAAAAAGAAGAAAGTAAAGAATTATATATTGATCATTTGCGCTTAATTAATGAAGACGACCAATTTATTCATATGGTGTGTGTGTGGATATTGTTTGGTTTACTTTAAAAGTTGTCATTTAATATTCAGTGGTTTTGAAACTTTGTCTAAGGTTCAATTGGCTGGAAACCGCAACAAATTGTCAAATGTTAATTTAGTATACGAATGGCATAGATTTAAAATTGTTAAGCAACCAAACGAAATAGTCTTAAATATTACCAGAATGTTTGTAGAACAAGCTTGTTCAGGCCAATCAGCATTTTACCTGCCTTTTTGGCCAAGCAGCAATCCAATTAGGCCACACTTGGCATTCTTGACCATTATGATAGTCCACCCTTCCCATCCCATCCCCCATAACCATGTATGTACGTGCCCTCAACCCATCTCAATGGTTGGTCATTTGCACTGCATTGGCGCATTTTAATCTCCGAGCGGTGCGAGCAAAGGGTTTGAGGTTTTGAAGGGTTGAGGGCTAAGAGCTGAGTTCTGAGTTGAGGCAACCACACAGACAGACAGCAGCAGACACTGACAATTAATATTCAAATTTATTAGCCACCTATGAACCGAGTGTGTGCATTATCAGCAGGCACTTGAGAGGATGAAGGCGCAATGGTTTGGGCTCAACTGGAGAAACGACAACAGGAGCAGGAAACGATAGAGATGGCAATTAATCACAACTATCGAAAGCAAACATAAACTTAATTATTTCAATAGCTGCTTAGGAATATACGAGAACTTCTGAGTCAGCAAATAATTAGATCAATAAGATAATAATATTCACCATGCAAGAACGTAACCAGTTGCCAGGATTATGCTAGTTAGTCCATCTCTAGAACATGCCACCTTTGGTCTATCATAGTCCCAGCACGCACTACTTACTGCAGCGACTGTCGTATGGCCAGAATGAGAGTAAAATCGCAGAAAGTATAGGCGACAATTACACGTTGTGGACCTAAGGGAAATATTTCAATGGGTATGCTCTGTCAACATCCTTACCCCTGAATGCGTTCATGGCGCTTAATTATTTGCATATGATTAGACTTAATGGTCGAGTGAGTTTCAACCTGCTTTTGTCTTTGTCTCTCTCTCTCTCTGTCGCTCGTTGTCTATGTCGCAATCTAACTGTGCTATTACTGTTGGTAGAAGGAGCAGGTAATCACACAACACAGGCTACAGCTACTAGCCACGTTGTGTAATTGTTAATGATGATTAGATTCAATTTAGGGCATCATTAGTTAGCTGACGAGGCTACAAACCCCATTGTCTGATCTCCCCAAAGTCACTTTAAATTTATGCCAACGTCGCAACTGACAGAGGAACAGAACGTTAGGCAGTTAGGAAAGGGAATACAGAAGGTGGAGAATGGTAATGGTGATGGTGTTCGTGTTGGTTATATGGGTGGGCCACCATGAGGTTAAGCAACTGACCCAAGCCAAAGTCCCAAGTCCAAGTGACTGCAACGTGACCTAAGGCCGCTGCTCCTGCTCCTGCTTCTGCTTTTGCTGCTGTCGAGTTTGAGGTTAATTTTGCAAAATTGTCGAGTCAACGGTTAAACCTTACCCTTTCTATGTGTGTGTGTGTGTGTATATGTGTGTGTGCCTGTATGCAAATGTGAGGCATTGTGTGGTTTTTACTTTTGCCGGAAAAGGAGTCATCGCTGGTCATCTTGCGGACGGTCATAGAATCTGGCGTCCATTGTGCGATTTTAATCACCCTGAAAGCATCGACCAACGGAAAAAGTCAACTAATCGTCGTTAGTGGTGGCTACAAAATGTTAATTGCTATTGAACTATAATTGGATTGCATGCAGCAGGTCTCACCCTTCTCTCTCTCTCTTTTTCTCTCTCTCTCTCTATCAAATCCCGTTTCATCAAAAGCTCAATTCATAACTTGATTGGGCTATCTAAAGTGCCAGTGTCTGTTATCTAGCATAATCTTTGAGACAAGAGAACTACTTAACCACAGACAGTTATTACATTCTCTTCAGGCTATCAGCTATCAATCAGCTTGATGCTTAATTATAGTCTCAATTGTTTTGGCAATGGATTTTGTTTACATTTTCCTTCGTAAAATCTTTACATATTTTCAAAACATTTAATTACTACTTCTTTGTAGTTTTAGGTAAGTATGAACAAGTAATTATATATAAATGCAGCAAGCACCCTGAAAGCTATTTTTTCCCGCTATGTTGGGTGATACGTCTCTCTAGTCTTAAGACCACGAAAACTTATAAAATGGGATTTTTGGGAAATTTCGATTTGTATTGTTTATTTGATTGACTGTTCGATATTTTCACTAAATTGTTTCAAATTTTTCCCATTTTCTGGGCTTAATAATGTCTCTAAATGTTTTCACATTGGCTTTTTACTCCCATCCGCCCACTAAATTGCATTTGCTGCTATTTGTTACCGTTATCGCAGCTCTAAAACATGCTCGTCATTTTTTGCTCTCTTACCTCCTGACCGAAAACCCGAAAAAACATACAGAAAAACAACCTAAAAAATTGAAAAACCAAAAAAATATAACAAATTCTACAAAAACAACTCAAAAAGCGAACAAAAAACAATCTGCAAAAACACTTATAAAACTTGACAGGCGTGCAGCGGACAAGTTTTACGAGGAACTCTCAACTTGTCGTTTGGCGCGTCACAAATTTTACAAAATGTGAGAGCCACACAAACATACATAAACACAGCTGGCACGCCCCACAGCGAACCCGCGAACCTCCCAAACCCAACAATGGGCCCCCTCCCATCCATAGGACATCTCCTAACCCTCGTTCAATTTCTCGGCTCTTCAACCAACAAACATTTACAATTTATTGCACATTTGCCTACAAAATATCACCCAATTCCAAAAGCTTCAGGGCGAGCGCATTTAATGGAGCACAGGGCAGAGGTTGTAGGTCCACAATGGGGTTGGCGGGGGGTTGAGGGTGTGGGATGTGGAGATTGAGGTGGAAGTCGGTCGTTGGCGGATGGGCGCAGTGGGCGTGACATTACAGCATGTTCCATTGCACATTTGATGAATTTATTGCAGTTTAGAATTTTTTGCACATTGTGCAGCAGTTTTGCAATTTAACCCGCCCGAAAAAAGACGAGAAGACAAAAAAACATATACTGAATGCAGAAGCGATACGACGCCATGTTGCCTAAAAGAAGAAAAAAAAAGGGAACTAAAGGCTCCAACTTAGATACAGTTATATGATAGTTTCAATACTCTATGATTCAATACTTTTGAAAGTTTAGAGACAGATGTACTATATACGAAACATCTGGTTAAAAACCGATACTAATTATTTATTCCTTAGGTCTAGATGGGATATTCAAGAGTTTATTTACAAAGATTAAAAAGGATTTTTTACAGGTTCTTCCTGTAGATCTGGATTTTTGTTTAATGAACAAAACAATTTCTTCTGATCAAAGATTTATCACGATTTTGCTCTAAGAAACTTCAGGTTGGAGCGACTACAACCTAATGCTACAGTAAATAAAGAAGAGAGCATAGACAAACAGCTTGGAAGAGGAAGTGACTGTACCTCTTTTTTGGTTTTTCCTTTTTGGGCAAGTGTGTGTGCTAGTTTCTTTTACTTTTTTTTTGTTTTTTGGCTGTAGATGAAACTGTCAAAATGAATGTTTAGAAACTTATTTATAGTTTGGCTTCGTGATAAGCGTGGCATGAAATGAAGTTTTTGTGTGGTGCCAAAGTCAAGATGATAAAGAATAGTTTAGGGTATGTCATATGATGGCTTAGCAATTGATAGTCCTAGAGATGAAACTTGAGACTTTTCAAATTGGGAAGAAAAACTAGCCAAGAAAAAAAAAAATAACTTTGATGAAACCAAAATCTTGGCAAATTACTTCTGTGAGTTTAAGTTGCATTTTTGTTTCCTGTTTCACTTTCTCTTTTGGGCAGAGAGTCATTAAATTACCTTGCCCAAATTAAGCGATTTCAAGGTGTCTCTGCTCACTTTACGCTCCTTCGCTTAATTACCCAACTGATTACAGGTCTCGGTCTCTACGGTCTCTTCCTAAGGGAAGCAAGGCTACTCCTAGCTAGCCACTTGCTTTATAGCCCGGCTAAGTGGTATTTACGTTTTAATTTAACGCTTCTTTTTTTCTCTCCCATTTTATTTCGTTTCTTTGTGTATTTCTTGTTTTTGGCTTTCTACCAATGCGCTTTCGGTTTCAGGCAGCAAATGCAGAAGGGAGTTAAAAAGCAAAAGGCATCCAAAAAAAAAAAAAAAAGAAACCAAAAACCGGATGCCAAAGCTAAAAAGCTTTAAGCCAAAAATGAAGACACTCAATGACACAGAGGGAGGGAGACCATCACCCATAGACATTGAAGGGGGAATGAGTGCGTCTTGGTGGACATTGCCGGCTGTAATTGCTGCGGCTTGGCTAACGACAGGACAAAGGCATCATTCCACTCCTTGGCTTGCCCCATGGCTTTTGCTATCCTTATTCAAGTGGTTTTTGATGACAAAATGAAAGGTAATTTTAGCGAAAATTTGCGCCCTGATTTTTCCCTACTCGAGGGTGTTCAAGACAAATGACAAGTTATGCCAAAAGCAGTATACCAAAATGCAGCGTCCAGTAAAGGCGAATGCAGAGGGGGTTCAAATAGCCCATAATGGAAGGAAACACTGGCTAAAGTCACAGACTTTGCTTGAAGCTTTTTGTGTCTGGACCCCCAGCCTATAATCGAGAGGGGGCTTTCTATTTTTTGACAACCGGAAATTGTGGTCTATTGAAGGAAAAATGTTTTCTACAAAATAAAAGAAGTTCAGATTATATTTCCAATTTTCCAAAAGAATCAAAAGCTAAGAACCTTTAAGGAAAATGTCTTATCAAAATGATTAGCAGTATCAAATGATATTATCAACCAAAGTGTTCTATGATTATTTAACAATAAATTATGCCATTCAAAAGTTTTGTTAAGAAAATTATTAAAGATATGTACTTTGTCCTAAGATTCTATAATACAGTATTAATTAACACTTTTCTCATACTTTTCTGAGAAAAAAATTCTAGGAAATTTCTCAGACAATTCCAGTCACAGTTACTTTATAAGAATACTTGTTCCCTCTAATGTTGTTTTGGTGGGATGATTTTAATTATTTAAGTAATACATTGTTTCGTTTAGCTTCTTTTTGATCATATCTCGGGTATAATCTTTTTAACTTGAACTGCAATTTCATTTGCCGGCATTGCATTGAGTGCAATTTTACCCATAGGAACTGATGACTCCTCCTGCCTGACTCCTGATGAATTTCCCAGCTTTAATCAGTGTGGCCTGCCCTAGCAGAGGCGAGAGTAAAGCAGCCTACAGCCAAAGAGCCAAAGAGCTCACCCATTAAAAATGAAACAAAAACAAGAGGGGGCGAGTTGAGCCCAAAGCGGAGGACGGCTGCACGGGATGAGATGTGATGGCAAACTGAGCATATTCGTATCTGTATCTACGGCTGTCTAACTGTGTGTGTGTGAGTGGGGATGTTGGTTCTGACTCTCTGTGGCGGTAAATCTTTATAAGCGCGAATAATTGGTTTCCTCATTTAATGCGAATGGGGGCGCCCGAGCAGGGACTCCAGACCCCACAATCATCCAAACAACATCCAACAGCCTCAGCCATCAGCCATCAGCCTTCAGCGTTCAGCATTGCAATCGCCATAGAAAATGCCTCACAATAAACATTTCTTTTTGCAGTTTTTCTCTCATTTTTGCAGTTGCTGTTGTTTCGTTTTTTTTTTCTTTCTGCCCAGGCCGGCAGCGGCTGTCAGAACAAACAGCAGGAGTCATAATATTGCAACAGCATCGACTGCAAGGGTTTGAGGGTTTGAGTTAGGGATTGGAGCATAGAAGCGCAAAAGAAATTGCTGGAAAAAATTAATTGCATTTTCATTATGTTGACTGGCAGAGTCAAAAGGGAGAACAGACCAGAAACGGAGCTACAGCCAAAGCGGGGAACTGGGAGCTGAGAGCTGGAGCTCGAACCAGAGCAGACAGACAAATGACATGGATATGGGCATAAAATGGGAAGAAGAAGGCATTGAAGTTGATTGGGGGGCACTGAGAATGGTTGAAATGAAGTCAAGATGGGGGCATAGTGGGGTCATGATGGAGCTAAACTGTCATTAAGTTAGATTTGCTTTATGGGTATTATGGGCAAATGGGATAGGAAGATTGCAAATGAAAGTGGACACAGATGAGACGAGATGATATGAATATGTTGAGATTAGAAACACATTAGTTACACTCACAAGGCAGACAAAACAAAAAAGAAACTACTTTTGATTAGCTCATTAGCCATATCCAAGCGAATTAAATAAAAATGTAATTGATTTTATTCAAGGAAATTTTTGATTATTATGCCATCCGAAAATTGATTGTAAAATCTGAAATAACAAATTAATAATTGCCTAAGACCTTGTAGTTAATTAATAATCAGCTAATTAAAAGTTTTAGTTGTAATGGGCAATCAAATCATGTCAAACTGTTGTCGATTGAACAATAAAACTGCTAAGCATTAATTTAGCTGGATTTGTAATAGCATCTATAGGCCTGTAGCAAGGAAAGTATCTTACAAAATCAAAATTATTAGCTAATGTATCAAAAGAAAAAAGTGTTAGAGGACCTCTAATCACAAAGAATTCCAGCTAAGATCATTATCTAGTATTACTTACAACTACAAGATATGATCTTACAATTTAATTGGTTCTGAATAGTTTTAATTTAATCGAGGTCAATCAAAGTTGAGTTTTTAATTTGAAATGCACGTACCTAAACTTAAGCATTGACCGTTCGTTTACCACCTTATCGATAAACCTTATACAAATTGTTCAATAAAATATTGGTATATAAGACCTTATCTCTTATACGTGCCGGTATAATACATATACACACACACACACATACGTATATACATACGCACATATATGTATGTAGGGAGATATGTATATTGATTTCACAAACAGGTCGAACGTAAATCGCTGAGAATCGATAAGGGATCACATGTTTCATTAGCTAGAAATTATATTTCGCAAAGAGATTGACAAGAAGACAAAGAAAAAACATTAAAAGGATATGTGTTACCTTTCCCTTTGATTTTTCCATTCTAAATTTGCCAGTGTGGAAAACTTTAGCACGGGTATAAATAGCTATATGAATCGTATTTATGAATACGATATGAATATCATTTTCTAGCACACCCATAACTTTGGCCAAACCCTTTTTATTTGCATTTCAATTATTATGAATCACTTTTTTCTGCTTCTTCAAACTTTCACAATCAGATAAAAAAAAATTAAAAAAAAAAATAAAGGAATTTAGAAAAAAAAAAACAAGAAAAAAAACAGTTTTACCCTTTTTAAGTACAATTCAATATTTTGTTGTTATCGGGTGCTTTTCGAAAGTAGAATAGAAGAATCTCACACCGGTTGTAAAGGGAACATGTGATAAGCCTGCTATTCTACTTGCCAAAGACACACCGTTAGATAGTCACAGTCAAAATGATTCAATATCGATCCTTTTTTGTTTTGCAATTATTTAATCCCACAATTAAATTTCATATATGTGTATGCACAAGTTTTTCAATATCCAAGTAGATGACAGAGGCAACAATAATAAAAGGGAACAGCAGCAACAGCCAGTAGAAGAAAAACACAATTCACACTACTTCACACTTCGGAGTTCAATAACGAAATAATGACATATTTTCATAGATATTGCTTTTTATATACCATGATATGGGTAAAACGTTATCTCAGAAACGTTATTGTTTACCTGTTGTAAGTGTATGGGTAAGAGATAGCTGGATTTGGATTGGACATTTTCTTATCGATACCTCATATACCTACCTACCACTCCACTCCACATATGACAGAGAGATATGATGATGAGAACTGATGACGAATGCCTGCTTGTTTGATTATATATACATATATGTATGCATGTATGTATTGGTATATGTAGTATTGGACGGGTGGGATATAGATATGACGAAATCTCAAAAGCAAACAGGTTGAAGTTTATTTAAACTAAATAGTTTGCTTTATTTAACAAGGGTAGGGGGTTAGAAAGAGTTAAGGAAACTACCTAAAAACACACACGCACACACACACACACACACACACACTACTAAAAATGTTGTTAAAGATCTACCAAAAACAGGGAAAAAGTATATTGATATCTTGTCGACACTAAGTAAATAGCATACCGTACCAGAAATTGTGTAAAAGGTCGTCAACGTCGTCGTGGTCGTAGTCCTCGATAAGAATTTGAACCAAAAACCAAAAACCGAAAGCCAAACTATGTGTTTAACTAGTGTGAATGTGTGTGCATGTGTATATTGGTATTGGTATTGGTGTCTGTGTCTGTGAATTGCTTCTACTGTGGCACCGGGCACATATGTCGTAGATAAGATATAGACAGCACACGATTTTTGGTTCTTGGTGTATTTCTCGCTATAAATGCCAATCGTATGAACAATTTTTGAGGTAATGTATATATGTATATATGTACATATATTTAGAGATATATAGAAGGTAGCAACAATTGTGGAAAAGTATCCAAAAACGAATGAAATTTCAATTTCATGGGATAAGTAAACATTGTAAATAAATACGATTTTAGAAATCGAAAGCTTAGAAAAGATTAAAAAAAAGAACCAAATCAACTGCATTAGAACTGCATGAATCAATAATGTTTAGCTTATATTCTTATCGATTTATTTATTATTTTGTATGTCTTTTGCAATTTCCGCTAATAAGTTATACTAACTGTTAAGTTTAGACTGATTATATAAGTTCCACATGGCCTAGAAAACTTTACGATTGTTTTTTTGTTTTGCAGGGTGTGGGAACGGAGGAGGGTGGGGGAGTGGGTAAGGGTGGAGAGGGCAGCCTTATTATTTATCTTATCACAAGTTAAAAAATAAATATATATTGATATGGTGAACCCCTTTTTTTTCCACATTTCTTTTCGGTTGGTACCTGACTTAGGCTTTTACTACCACCACCACCACCACCCCCGGCCACTTTCGACCCCACCACCACTTCTCCCCCGACCATCAATCAATGGTTTATTTGCTTGCTGCTTTTCTATACAAATTAAACAGGTTGAGGTTTCTTGCATATTTCGATATTACAAAATGTATGCAGATATGTAAAATATTCTGGGAAAATATTTTAGATAATTTTTTTAAATTTAGAAACTTGCTTCATTCGGTATTTTTCAGTCTTTTTCCGATGAAAAGCAAAAAACACAAACAGTCACATATCTTCCAAGCCATGTGTGGGTAATAATCTTTATATGACTTTGTAGTCGGCCTCGTAAAATTATAGTTTATGATAGAGAATTGGACAAGGTATTCGATTATCGTCTAAATCAACGAGGAAAAAAGTGCGAACGAGCAAGAGAGAGAGAGAGAGAGACAACGACAGAGGTAGACGGAGGATTTTTGACGCCAATTTAAGTCAGTTTTCAAGTATTTTGTAAGTAACAAAAATGTTGAGACTCAATTGCTTAGACAAGTCAAGTAGACTATTTGTTAATCATCTACTTATATCACTTTGTCGCAATTCTTATGAAAGCATTCTGCAATGACTAAAGTTGCACAATTTCATGGATTGTCTTCCAATTTATATATTTAACACAAAGAGAGTAATTCTTATTTTGTTCATGTGGCTATCAATAATAATCGATAGTATAGCTGAACTTTTTATTAACCTCAAGAATAGTGTGAGTTTTTGTTTGAAATCCATAACTCTCGGCTATCTCAATTATCTTTATTGAGTCTTAGCTATGCTAAGTATAAAGGGAGCTCAAATCAATTCTCAGTAGACTTCTTATACATACACATATTAAAGTCCTACTGTCTTTCGCACTATCTTCCATTAAGTAGTTTTCATTGTAATCTTCTTTGAAATACGTTTCTATATACTCTATAATCACTCTTACTCTTTCTATCACTTTCTTTGAATTACTTCTAGCATAATTCTAAGAGTTTTCCCCTATTTTCTGATACAATAGATTCTCCTATAGTTATTAATTATTATTGTAGTTCTACAGCTTTCACTTCAGTTTTTTTAAATGTTAATCCAAGAACTTCTCTTTTATAGCTCCATCTACTATTTTTTTTAAAACCATACTCCCTCTTTAAATTTTACAAAAATGTGAATTATCTGCAGTTCTCTTATAGTTTTCCATTGATTTAGAGTTCTTTTATGAAGTTGCTCTTTCAATTCATTATATCCTTGCAACAAGGGTATATTAATTTTGGTCAGAAGTGTGCAAAGAAGCATCTCCGACCATATAAAGTATATATATTCTTGATCAGCACGACGAGATGCCATGTCCGTCCGTCCGTCTGAATCAACGCGAACTCCTCCTAGACCGTAAGAGCTACAGAGCTGAAATTGTAGCATGTAGGCTTGTATATACTGCAGGGGTTGTATATCTCGGATCCAGCCGGATCGGACTACTATATCATATAGCTCCCATACAAACGGCAAAGTCACGAACAGTGACTTTTCTTAATAACTTCGTTGTTTTCTGAGCTATTGTCGTGAGATTTAATATTAGTGATCATTATAGCTATAAACGACTGTGCCAAATTTGGTATAGATCGGGTAACTATATATAGCTATATGAATAGCTCCCTTAGGAACGATCGGTAGAAAACAGTGACTTTCATCAAAAAGTTCGTTATTTCCTATGCTAAGATTGTGGGCCATTCTTTCACAAACTCTTACTGTTTTTAGATAAAACGTTTTCCTATTTTCACGGCTTTAAGTGAGGAAAGAGAACCAAAAAACTTGCAAGGGTATACAAACTTCGGCGCAGTCGAAGTTAGCCCTGTCCTCTGGATTTTGCTACTCTTAGTACAATATATTTTTCTTCATTTGTTTCATTATTGTTTTTGTTGTTGTATAGTTTTTTTTCCTTGTTCCTGTTTAGATTTAAGCCAAGAATCTACATTAAACAATCTTTTTGGGTATTTCAGTTATATAAGAATATGCCATGCGGTGCTTTGGATCCTTTTTCTCACTTCTTTCTCTTCTATTAACGAATCCTAAGAATTTAATTAAATGTTCCCCCCCTTTTGAGGTGGACAAGCATCGTCATCACTGTTTCATGGCGATGCCTTCGTTCATTTTTGTGTAATTCGGCAATATTTGCACGTATAATTGATTAAAAACTACGTGTTACTTTTGCATAAACCAAAAGAAAAAGAAGGGAATAAAAAGAAAATGCAAGACGAACAATGAAACATTTCATAATGCCTTTGCATTCAAATTGGTGGGAATTGGTATTGGTCGGGAGTCGGGACTTTGTAAGGAAATTTTTTATATTGATAAAGAAATAATAATTTCCGCTTGGCTCAGGTGAGTTGATTTTCAATTTCCGGCCAACTACCTAGCCAAAAGAGTATTGGTGGGGATTGGTGGAGTGCCTTAAAATTCCATTTATTAAAGAGTCAAAAAGAGGTCGTAGACCGCTGCAAAAAAAAAAAAAACGACGAGAAAAAACGATGCGAAGCGACGAGAAGAAGTCACCTGCGGCAGCAGCACAACAGCTTGCAATGAAAAATCGTTTAATGACACCATTCACACACTTGCCAGCGGCAGCAGGACGAAGCAGCAAAGAGGGGGACAGGACACGTAGGGCAGGCATATGGGCCGGGTTGACTTTTGCAGTCATTTTGACATTTTCTATACATACAATTGTGCAAGTGTGTGTGTGTTTGGGTGAGTGGGTATTTGGGTGTATGACTGCACTACGGTTTGGCTTCGTTTCGTCAATGCCAACCGTAGGCAACAATTGCAACTCTACGAATGGCCGATGGCATCATCATTTGTCAGACTTCATTTCTATGGCAATTAGAATTTCACCTTATGACTTGTTCAACTCTCTTTGCCATACCCTAGTAGTGGGTTTATTCGAATAAGGACGTACTAGGTTTATTTCATCTCACCAACAACTGTAAGAATCCATTTCCAAATTAGTCTATATGGTCATTTAGTCATCTTATGACTTGATTATAATGAATATATATGAACTTAAATATAAATTATACTAAAAAAGTTTATACAAAAAATAAAAAGGTTTTTAGGATAACTTTGGGAATTCCTTTCGAAATTTTGCATGTCTTCCTAAGTAGTATCTAAATATTGCCAACATGAGGTTCACATCGAAATATATTCAAAATTTTTCCTTTTATGGTATGTGCAAATTAGTTGATTTCAAAAGTCTTTAACTAAATTTTAAATTTGAAGACCAGAGTAAATCACCATCGATCCATCTAATACGAGGATTACCTATCGGAGCTTCAGTTATCGGTATCAAAGGAGTTTTACCGAAGAAAACGAACAACAGCCCAAAGAAAACTGTGAAATTTCTTTAAGCTCTTATCGGTTTTTGCAGCATTATTTAATGGCCAACACAACTGATGATTGATCGTAGAAAGTAAGTAAATACTCAAGCATAGCCATTTACAATTATCCAACATGGAAGGAAATTATCCAGCTGGTTTACTTCTATGAATCATATGAATCAATTGAAATTGGTCAAATTCCACATATGTATAAGGAAGCAATCAATCAAATATAACTTCTTTAAGTTTAATTCTAAATATAAATAGTAGGTACCTATGGGTCGGTAACAAAAACAACTCAAACGACTTGCATGATTCGTTATATTTTGCATGAATTTGATTGAGATCAGATAACTTTATCTGCTACGTTATCTATATACAAGGGTATATTAAATTTCGTCACACTTAAATTAGCTTCCGGAAACTGATTTATATGAAATATGTATAAATAATTCGTTTAGTAGTTTTGTGTCCCATATGATTTCCTAAATATTCTCATTAGAACTTTTGGTCTATCAATCATTTTTGGGCACCAAAAACGTCATTGAAAGTGCAGTGCATTCTTCTCAGTCTCAGTCATCAATCAATTGCAGTTTGAGCTGATTAACATTGAATTTGGATTTGAAAGAAAGACGTTTCTTTGTCTTTGCCACCTGTTTTTTGCTATCAACAAAAAAGACTATGACCAAACAAAACCCACAAAAAATAACTAATTATTATTGTAAATTGAGACTTTCGTTGGGACTGTACACTTTCTGGTTGCGCCACGTTTATATACGTTTTCAATTTATATTATATATGCCCAATCATCAAAAAAAAAAAAAAAGAAGAAAAAAAAAGTTAGTTTAATTTAAAGCCATTTTATAGCCACGATAAGATACTGGTGAGGACTAAGTATATATAAAATGTTGTCGATACGATTGCGACTGTGTACCTATTTATTTTGTTGCTCTTGTTTTGTGTGTGTGTGTGTGTAGAATGAGGAGTATGGAAGTATCAGAGTATGGGTATTGGGTATGTGTGCTCCACTTTTAAACAAGTGATTTCGATTTATGATTAGACATTTGGACATAGGTAAACAACTTATACCCGAACCAAAAAAAGCTACAGATAATGTGCGTACAAATGGGGCCTCGATATGTGATAATTGCTGGCGAGTGGAATGCCAAGTGCCATGGAAAATAGAAGTCTATAGAATAATGTAGAAAAAGTATAAACTAGAGGATGCAAAATCAAGATAATCTTTCTTGAATTTTACATTAAAATTAGATTGGAGAATAAAGGTTTTAATAAATGTCAACCAAGCGAATAAGACAACTTAACAAGTTTTTCTAACCTTCTTACAGAATAATTGATTAAAAAACTAAAGTTTATAAAATATTTAAAGTACTTTCATGTTTAAAAAAATGCGAGAGATTAGAAATCTTACTAATTTTTAACGTTTGCACTTATTGTATAAGATGCATTTGAAATTGCATTAAATTTGTTGTTTTACTTTAGTTAGAATCTATTTAGAGATTGGCTCAGTTGCAACTCTTTTCCCTTCTTTCTCTCTATCTATCTGTTGGTAATGCAATTAAATAAATTCCCTGAAATGCCAAGCGTTTAATATTTATTTCCAAAATCGAAATCCACAAAATGCACTTATGTATATAAAAATAAATTTTATTTTATTCCCTTTATATAGCCATACATATATATGTATATATATTTTGGTATTGCTGTTGTTGTTGTTGTGTCTCAAATTGAGGCGAAAGTCGAACCGAAAAGCAAATAAATCGAAATAAAATCAGTGCGTGTCTGACAGAAAGGGAAGAAACAATTTAAACATGTTGGACAGGATAAGCCCCTTTTGTCGGTAGAGGCAGTAAATATATGTGGATAGATACGAGTCCTCACTGATTCGGGTGATAGGATAGGGGTGGTGAAGGCTAGGGGTGTGGTCAGTAAGTAAGGTGTCTGTGACAATGCAGTATGTGTAGCATGTAGCATGTTGCATGCTGGCAGCAAAAAGGGATTTGGTAAGCCAAACGAACCGAAAATCGTACAACGACACCGTAGCAAAAGGATGCAAAATTTTCTAATGCAATTTGTTGCTCTTTCTCTCAATATCTCTCGTTCGTATCTTGCAGATGCAGTAAGTATCTAAGTAACTTTACTTTTATATACATATATATATATATGCACATATCGATGTGTGACTATGTCTGTGTGTATATGTGTGTGTGTGTGTGTGTAATTGATTTTATCGGTCATGTTAATTTTGATTAAATATGCAAATTGACGATACAAATTCTCATTTACGTTGAAGTGGGGCAGGCAGCAAGCCCATTGAGTGAGTGAGCGAATGAATGGGTGGGATGGATAGGTGGCCTCACGTGCCAAAGTAGATTACCTTCCCACCCATTGACAGTTATTATGTTTCGGTATTATCTCGTTATTTATGCAGCAGATGACAAATGCAATTTGTTGTTTGCACACTGCAACTGGAACCAGTACGCTATCCCAGTCAGCCACCTGGCCCAGGTCTACCACCAAAAATGGATGCAAGCACATGATAATTTCCAATCATTTGAATAATCTCCGCTCACCTCCTTGTCCGCCTGCGCTCCCCCGTTCACCTGCCATCTGCCTGTCGCTCCCTGCTAACCATGTCTCTGTTCCTGTCCGTGTCCTTTTTGTCCCTGTCCCTGTCCCTATCCCCATCCGTGTGCTCCAATGTCCTGTCTCTCTGTGTTCGATGTTCGGTGTCCGGCACTGTGAAAATATTAGCTTAAGAAAATGTCTAACGAGCTCTACGTGCTGCGGCATTTTCAAAGTGTCTGTCCGCATCCTAGTGGCCCAGGAGGTTGATGGTAGAATGGTGTACAATGATGGCAAAAGGCGGTTTGAATTGTGGGCGTGGTCTATTAGCCCAACAGCAATGAGAGCAATGCAGTTTAGCTTGACGTTGACTTTTGTGCAGGCAGTGGATATTGATTAAAATTTTCCGAAAATTGATACATGAGTTGCATGGCTAATTAGTAGAATGCAAGTGTTTTGTGTAATGGCAATGGGTGAAAAGGGGGAAGCAGGGGGCCAAGTGGGTATTAAATATGTATTGATAGTTTCAAATTTATATAAAGACCAAAAATGTATGGTAAAACAATTATGATTTTATAAAAGTATGTTACCATTTATAAAAAAAACAAAAAAGCCATTTCAAATGGGTACTATCGACTATCGACATCCTCTTATTTGGCTGACATGAACCAAAGGTCAAAGAGATAAAAGATACCATGTCTCTTAGTTAAGAGATATCTCCGATTAAGAGAATTGAATAAGAACTAAGCCAGGTCAACCAATAAACAAACCAAGTTCAAACAGAGTTTAAATCAGAAAACAAAGCTTAAATTTAGTTAAAATGCTGTCTCAGTTGTCCAAATTAGGAAAACTAAACTCTGACCTATTGCATTCTAGGAATATTTATAACAGAATGATGAGGCCTCAAATTCAATTTGCGTTCTCTTGTTCCTTTCTTCATATTCAATGTTCTTGAAATTCCCTTTGAAATGAATTTTTTCATTAAATTTTATCATTTACCTGACTAAACATTTCTCAATTCAATTTGAAATCCTTTTTGGCTGAAAGGTAAAGTTGGTTTTTCTTTATTTCAATATATATTTTTACTCGTCTCAGACAAATTAATGCCAATTCCAATGGAATAATAAAAAAAAATAAAATAAAGAGGAAAAGATAGACAGAAAGCTTTAGCTGAAGCAAAAGTTGGCAGCAGAGGGATGAACGAAGTTATGACTACGGGAGGGGGACATAGAGAAGAAATGGAAGTGAGGAGACGGGAGGGGTTCTCGTTCAGAGTTGGCTTTCATAAAATTCACATTGATTGCGTTCAATTAAAATTCAGTTATGCTCCGACAGCGTTTGGCAGTTACAAGAGGGAATATTTTAATTAATTTTCACGCGCTCAGCATAAAATTTTCACTCCTCGTCATTCGACGCCACACTCACACACACACACACACACACATTCACACCCAAGTGAGGAGCAAAAGTAAATTTTGTCCATCGACAACGGTCAATGTTATTATGTCCATAATTATTATTATTGTATTTATGCACATTTGAACTGTTGCATTCAACAAAACACGAAACTACCTACAACTGTCTATTCTGTCATTTCTATGCCAGGTTTTTATTTTGCTCATAGAAAAAAAAAAACACTTTAATTGCAATTTTATTTTACGAAATCAGCAAAATTATTTGACATTCATTTTCAAAAAGGAAATTCATTTTATTTTGAAATAGCAAAAAGGCAAATTGCATACTTTTGCAGTTAAACATGTTAGAAATTGGAATGGTACTTAAGTAGGTAAGCAGTTTATTTTATCAATCTAGTTATCAACTAGATATAGTCGATTCTAACTAAACTGTAAATAAAATTGGCATGTAATCTCCTTAGTTAAAGTCAAAAAGTACTACAGAGAATTTCATGTACATAACACAAGCTAATTAATTTGTTTGATAATTGTTTATTTAATTATTATGTTTTCTTAGTTTCAGCCATTTAAGTCTTATAACTTTTTTTATTTCCCAATCCACTAGCAAAAGTATTGTATACTTTTTGTATATTTAGGTTACTTTTAGCTCAGTGGCGCTGTGGCGGGAATTAGATTTACTTTGCCTAAAAATTTCAAGCATACTTTTAGATATAAAAGAATAATAAACTATTAAGGGTATTCCACAAGATCTGAGTTCATAAATTAGATTCCACTAATGCCGATTATAAGCCACTAACTATATCGATTTGTTGTATTTTCCTATAATTATATTTTCTCAAGAGATTGTTTTTAAATTCCATCACCAACCTCAACTCGTTACTAACCCAAGTCTATATGTACATATCTATCTATCCATCTGCACATCATCATTATCATAGTCATCGTCATTATGGTGAAACCTCGCACTCGTCCATAGATACTTTGTCTAGCATTTCAATTGGCAAACATACTTGAGCTTTTGGGGGTAGCTACCCACACAAGTTTAACCAAAAGAGAAAAATGAAAGAAGAATGGGAAAAGGCAAAAGCAAAAGGAGGGAAAATAAAGAAAACTCCGCACACGCAGCGAAAATAAACAACAAGCAACCGAGGACGTTGTGGATGCAACACCCCCTTAAACCCCTTCTACCCTTCCCCCCTTTCCACACACATAAACCGACAAAGCCTTTCATCTACTTCAAAATGCTTCAAGTAGCAATACAAAAGCCAAAAATACACAAACAAGAGGAGACCAAAGTGTGATTTTCGAAAATGGCAAAAGTATGTTTTCCAAATCTGACTTTTCAAGGCCAAATGAGATGGTTAGAGCTTCGATGGTGGCTGCTAGAGTGCTCTTGGGAATGAGGGGTTAACGAAACTGCTGCGAACTTCAACGATTTTTTGGAGGCGTGGCACTAAGACGCTAAGAGGCAAATTGTGGGTGGTAGATAGGTTTGCGCAAAAAGTGTCATCTTGAATATAAAGCGAATATTGGGACATCTGGGTGGGCGGGGAAAGTCAGTTTTGTGTTGATTTTTCAAATTATTTGCCAAGGTTTGAAATGAATGTTGATGATTGCCCAACAAATTTAGTGACGAGTCGTTTGATTATTCAGATAAATGGTTGGGGGGGTCAACAAAATGTAAGAAAATGAATTTTTAGAAACTGATTTGATGTGTTCTTCGTATCCATTTGTCTTTCCACATTTTTTCCACACATTTTTAGTATTTTCGTATCTAAAAACCTAACCTAAAGTTGTATGAATTTTGATCTTCAAAAAAGGATTACGTATAAACATTTTTATATTTTATGCAAATTATGCATTAAATTTGCTCACGTTGCCATCTCTAGTTCAAACTTTTGGATGGCGTTGATGACTTTGGTTTGAGATTTTGTTTGTCTGCCAAATATGTGTGTAAGCATGTGTGCCACAGTCAAGAGATATTTTGCCCACAAAACTCTCTTTTACTATGTATATGTATGCCCTGGTGGCAATTTAAGCTGTTTCTGCTGTTTATTCTAAACTTTGCTCTTTCTCCTTTCTCCTCTCTCCTTTCTCCACTCCCTCCCTCTCTCTCTCTCACTTGCTCTCTCTCTCACACTCTGCGAGTTCGTCTATTGAAATTTATAGTTTTAGTTGCTTTTTTGGGGGGCTTGACGGTTTCATATAACACACAACTAATAGGTTTTCTTAGACTTAGACTTAGTCAAAACTGTTTGTTCTGTTTGTTGTTGTCTAGGCAAATTTACTTTGGGCTTGGGCTCCTCTGCCTTGACAGCCGCGTCTCGTCCCTTTGCCGCACCAACTAGACTTGACTATTCTTTGTTTATCAAAATCAGTTTAAATTTACATTGCGGTTGGCTGACGAAAAACTTTCTAGACTCAAGACACATGCCAAGACATAAATGGGGTTTAATAAAACAAAGAAGAAGAAAAAAAACAGCAAAAATCCTTTTTTTTCTGGCCTTTTATTATAAATAAATGCCTCATTTTCAGTTTCATCAAATAAAAAGAAAGCAAATGGCAACAACAACAACAACAAACAAAAAGTGCTGCTTCATTAAAAAGTTGTCCTCGTGAGTTACTAATTAAATAAAGACCAATTTTTTTTGTACTTTTTGACTTTTCATACCCTACTAAATTAGCATGTTAAAGTTTGATCTGTTACTAGTTGGTTAATTATGAAAATAATATTAGCAGGCCAGACACAAGTTCTCAATACTGCAATCAATTTAGTTGATAACAATCTCAAATTGAGTTGAAACAGTTTAATAGATTTTGAAAAGCCTTCAAGATCTTTCATAAAAACAATAGTCTATAAGGCGTGACATTTTCAACAAATCCTTTTTTAATTACGACTATAAAAGTAAAGTAATCCTGTTTTCACGTCAAGAAAAGAGTACGTAGACTTCGGTATAAATGTAAATGGTTAAGCCCTTTAGTTATTTTTAGTTTTTTTTTTTTGTGTTTCTGCTAATCTATGCAAAGTTTTTTAGCCAAACTGTTATGGCATTTCATTTAAAGTTAAAGTCAGGAAGTCGCGAACGGAAAAGACAGGGAGAGGCAATGTGAGAGAGACGAGAGACAGTGGAAATAAAAAGTTTTGCCTCAGTCATAACGAGGCGAAACACAAAAACAGAAAAAAACCAGGAGATGAGAGTAAAAAAAAAAAAACGAAAAGTTGCATTTTCAGTTGATGAACTGCGACCGGAACATGGTCACACATGCTGGACAGAACATCTCGCCACTCACTCCTTTCATCCCATCCTTATTTCCCTCTCTCTCTCTCACACACTCTCCATCTTTTCAGACCTCTCTTGCCTATCACAATTTGTAGAGAAAACCTGTCAATTTAAGCGGCTTAGAGAGAGGCCAACAGGCATAGAGAGATTCAGCACAAAATTCTATGGGATAGCTGTACACAGTGCGTATGTGTAATATTTATGCATTTATACTTTCTGTATTTTGCTTTTTCTGTCTTTTATTTTTTGTTTGTTCTTTTTCTCGGTTTACTGCAGTCGTAATCAAAAAATTTACATATTTGGGCCAACTGAAATTAATTATAATGCCCACCACAAAACAAACAAAAGAGATGAAACAAGAACCCAAAAGAGAAAAGGGGGGCAAATGAAAGGTTTACCAGGGCTGCACATTTATAAACTGGCAACATAATTATTCAAAAAGTAATTAGAACTTTAAAATAGATAAAAGCTTAAAGATTTTTGGCCAAATGAGTTTGATCCAAGATTTGAAAAATAAGTTTTTTCAGCCGATCTTAATCCATTGACTTTGCATTGGCAATCCGAAGACTCCGATTAATGTAAACGATAAATTCCTTATTATCAAAATCGCACTATATATAAAACGTTCTGTGTTATCTAAAAGATGGCATCAAAACGAAAATTAAAGACAGAGAAAGTAAGCAAATGATTTTTGAATACTTAAATATCTATTTATATTAAGCGCTGACTTGTAGTTAATATTTGTATAAGAATGTTTCTCTTTTTTTGCAAATTCATGCATATTTTAGTCAATCTGGATTCAGTGCGGCAAGGAGCAGCAGCTTCATCCCTGGTATAAAAAAGTGAGAAAGTCATGAATATATAAAATGTGCCGCAGATTTTGGTTTTGCGCCTCAGTTGGCAGTTCTTTTGCCCATTTCAGTCTGCATTTAACCACCTTTACCCCATCCACAAACACACACACACACACACACACACACACATGGCAAAACTCATTTCATGGGTCACAAGCCGCAATCATCTCTTCGAGAGCAATAGAGAAAGAATGAGAAGGAATGAGAGAGATGGGAGGTCAAAAACTGGCCAAAAATTGATTATGGCGGCCAACAGGAGCAACAGTAAAACCAAAAAAAAAAGGAATAGAGCAGAGTAGAATGAAGTTTTAGACACGAACGAAACGAAAACTCAACCGAAACCAAGCAACTATCATCAAAATCCTATTAGTTGGATCTCTTGTTGGCTGTTGGACCTGGTCTATTGTCCTTGTCCAGTTGCCTGCATTTTGTTAGCGTTTATTTGGCAAATTAATTCCCCAAAAGGTAAGCCAAACTTGCGATTTGAAACAATCAGCGAGAACACCCCCCAAAACACACACACACCCAATTTCCATCTCTCTCTCTCTCACACACACACACACTGTAAAATGAAGGTCTTTTGTCCTTTTTTTAAAGGTTTTTTCGTTTTGGTTTTTTGGTTTGATGCCATTGCTACTGCAGCTGTTGTTTGCCCAGAGCAAAAGCAAAAACCCTGGGCACACAATTTGTGACAATTCCTTTTTGCGGATTAATATTTGCTCTGCCCCCTCCACACCCCTTTAACACCACGAAAACAAGAACACATCCCCTCCTTACCACTCGACCTACTGGACTGAAGAGCAAGAGCCTTGTCCTGGGGAAGGAGAAGGGCAGTTGGGTTGGCTTAGGAGAGCAGCGGTAACTCTCACCGGTTGCGCTTTTATTTGTTTCGCTGCCCTTTTGCCTTACTGCTTGTGTGTGTTTGTGTGTGTGTGTGTGTGTGTGTGTCCTCACTTTATTTAAATTAACATGCGCATATTTTTGGTTTGTGTCCAAAAAGTTTTTCACCCGAGATTTTTGCCTGTCCTTTTTCTCTGTCTCTGTGTGTGTGTTGCTGCTGCTGCTGATGATGATGACAACTCTTAGATAATTATTTTTAATGTGCTACTCATTGTTTTTAGAACTTAATAATGCTGATGTCCTTCGTCCTTCCTTTTATTTGGCCATCATCTTTTCTTTTGCCAATCCCCCCCCAATACTCATCTCACCTGAGTTTTTTTTTTTTTTGGGTACAGCTTTTGTTTGCTTGGCTAGGCAAATTATGAAGTCTTATGAGATAAGGCAAATTGGTTTTACTTTTGTAGTAGGCTACATATAAATCCCCTGGTCTACGTACATATATAATACTTATTTGCTTAACTTTATAATAACGCTAATCCAATACATATATAAAATAACCCTATTATATAAGCGATAACCTGTATTGTATAGCGATTAAGTTACATCGATATCAACGCTGTGATATCGATGACTTTTGAAAGAAACAACGCTGATACTTTCTTCCTATTCTAAAGCTTGCAGCGACTAGACGTGTTTGTATAAATCGTAAAATAATTAAGCCATCCGTTATAATTGGAGAATAAAACGAAGAAGACAACAAACTATTATACCTCTTACAATCTCAGAAGTGGTTCTTACTCGCCATGAACGAAATTAACTTTAATTTGTGTTCTGTAGTGCTTTTAAAGCAGTGGCTACAGAGTCTCGGTCAGCCAACAACGGGCACTAAAGCCGAAATTATTGCCCGTCTGCTTGAAATTCCTCTAGAGCAGCGTGGAAGTCCACCAGAGTATCAGCAAGCTGAGAACGTTGAGCAGGAGGGAAACCGTCATCAGCCCCTAGTTCAACATGTGAATGCGGAGCTACAGCATGAAGAGGAGACTGAAGCTGTCGAACAAGAAATCAGCGCTCAACCAGAACAAATTGAAGCATCAAACGATGAGTCTGCAACAGTAGTACAGTTACGTGAAGAACTTAATGCAACCAGAATCATGATACAGAAGTTGTGTCTCGAGGTTTCAGATCGAGCACAGGGCAATCTCACAATCGATTGCCTTGACAGCATTAATGACGTCAACATCCATAGTGGCAACGATGGAAAAGACGACAACTGCAGTGGCAACGCTGGAAATATTAACGACCACACTGGCGCCGCCAAAGATAGTAGTGTTGAACAGCGACCCAACCAAATGATAAACAAGTTATTGGAGTCACCAGCAGCAGCTCTGTCGCTAGCAAAGGAAGTCGCTATGGAGTACAATGGTGACACTTGTGTTCGCACTTGGATTTCTCAGATGCAAAATATTTCGCAAATATATAACTTGGACGTTGTATGCATGCGGATGCTTTTTATCGCTAAGCTAAAGGGTAAAGCACAACAGTGGCTGCACAACAGTGCGACACGTATTCTCGAACCGGTCGATCAGCTGTTTGACCAACTTTACTTGGCATTTGGAAATAAAATGTCGAAAGCTGAGGCTAGAAGCAAATTTCAGGATCGCAAGTGGCTAGCCAGCGAGAATTTTGGTTCTTATTTCGATGAAAAGATGAGGCTGGCTGATGATATCAACATCGATATGGAGGAATTATTGGAGTGCATCATTGACGGGATATCATCCAAAAATTTGCGCGATCAAGCACGTATCCAGTGTTTTTCTCATCCAAGGCAAATCCTTCAGGCGTTTTCATCGGTGCGTCTACCAGAGCTAAAGAAACATCCTATTCCAACACAATCGGGCAGAGAGTCTTATAACAGCGTCAATAAGGATGTGCGTTGCGCGAATTGCAATTCCAAGGGTCATCTAGCGATTGATTGCCATAAACCAAAAAAGGGAGCGAGGATCTTGCTACGCTTGTGGTGTTTTTGGCCATTTTGTTGCCCAATGTCCGGAGAGGAAGAGTGCGAAGAGTAACCAATATGTAAGAATATTTAATATATGTTTTTGTCAAAGATCTATATCTCCATTGATTGCAGCGTGCCTCCTAGACTCTGGAAGTTCCATTTCTTTTGTTAAAAAACGTTATATATCAAGTCACCTAACACTTGAGCCAGTATTGAAAGAATATTTTGGTTTGAATCAAAGCCGATTAAACATATTTGGAAAAACTTTATGTTATGTATTGAAAGGATCAATAAAATGTTATTTTTATTTAAATGTAGTACAAAATGAGTCTATGAGTCACGATGTAGTTCTTGGAAGAGACTTTTTAACAGCATGTAATTTAAAATTTGATCTAAGCGCACTGAAGTTGGTTACAGAAAACAAAGTAGAGACTGAAAACAGAGAAACTACAAATCATTCTAATTTAAACTATAATAAACAGGTAGATGAAACAGCTAGTAAACAATTGGAAGTAACAGTAAATAAACAGGTAGATGAAACAGCTAGTAAACAATTGGAATTAACAGTAAATAATCGGTTAGACGAAACAGTTAGTACAAAGTTAGAAGAAATAGTTAGTAGACAGTTGGATGAAACAGTTAGAATACAGCCAGATATAATATTAACAAAACAGACACAATTAAACAAAAATTCGAGTGAGGAAGAATTAGAAAAAGTCGTCAATGAATTATCAAATATTAATTACACTGAAGACACAATTGATGATTACAATTGGGACGAAAAACTGAATTATGATACCAAATGTAAATTAAGACAAATAATTAAAATTTATTCCTTAAATGCGACAATCCCAGAAGAGCCAATGACTAGATGTGAAATCAAATTAAATCTAGAAAAAACGAAACCCTTTAGTTGTTCTCCCAGACGCCTTTCATATACAGAAAAAGATAAATTGCAAATATTATTAGATGATTATATAAAAAAAGGAATTATACAGCCGAGTGAGTCGGAGTACGCGTCACCAATCGTTTTAGTAAAAAAGAAAACAGGAGATATTCGTTTGTGTATTGATTTTAGAAAGCTAAATAAAGTTTTAATTAAAGACAATTATCCATTACCACTAATTGATGACCTACTTGACAAATTAGTAAATAAAACGGTGTTCACAAAATTAGATCTTAAAAATGGATACTTTCATGTGTATGTAAACAAGGAATCTATTAAGTACACCTCGTTTGTCACTCCGTTAGGGCAATACGAATTTTTAAGAATGCCCATGGGATTAAAGAATGCGCCAGCTGTGTTTCAACGCTTTATAAATAAAATATTTTGTGATATGATTAAAGACAACAAATTAGTTGTGTATATGGACGATATCATGGTCGCCAGCAAGGATATAAATGAACACTTAGAAACTCTAAAGGAAGTTTTTATAAGACTAGCTGAGAATAAATTAGAGCTACGGTTGGACAAATGTGAATTTATGAAGTCTAGTATCAAATATTTAGGTTATCAAATATCAAGTGAAGGTATAAGAACAGATGATAAAGGTATAGAAGCGATAAAAAAATTTTCCAACACCTGAAAAACCACAAGCGGTTCAAAGTTTTCTTGGATTATGTTCGTATTTTCGTAGATTTATTAAAGATTTTTCTATTTTGGCTAAACCATTATATGATCTTTTGAAAAAGGGAAACGAATTTTTGTTTCAAGAAAAAGAATTAAATTGTTTTTTGATGCTCAAAGAAAAACTTATAAATGCACCGGTGTTAGCAATTTACGATCCCAAGGATGAAGTTGAATTGCATTGCGATGCCAGTGCTTTAGGATTCGGAGCAGTGTTACTTCAGAAAAAGGTAGACAAATTGTTGCATCCTATATCCTATTTTTCAAAACGAACAACCGGAGCAGAAGAAAAGTATCATAGCTTTGAGCTAGAAACTCTTGCAATCATTTATGCTTTACGCAGATTTCGTATTTACCTTCAAGGTAAACGCTTTAAAATTATGACAGATTGTAATTCTTTAACACTGACATTAAACAAAGTTGAACTTAACCCTAGAATTGCTAGATGGGCGTTAGAGCTTCAAAACTATGATTATGAATTGATTTATAGGCCCGGAGTCAAAATGCAGCATGTAGATGCTTTGAGCAGATGTACAAATGTTATGGTAGTTGAAACAACAAGTTTTGAAGATAACCTAATAATTTGTCAATCAAAGGATCCCAAAATTCAAAACCTAAAGAAATTATTAGAAAAGGCTGAACACAAATTGTATGAAATGAGAAATGGAGTGATTTATAGAAAGACAAATGATGGTAGACTGCTCTTTTATGTTCCAGAAAATATGGAAGATCAGGTGTTGTATAAGTATCACAATGAAATAGGACATATAGGGAGAGACAAAATGATTGATTTAATTAATAAAAGTTATTGGTTCGCAAACCTCAAAGACAAATGTATTAGTCATATTGAGAACTGTCTTAAATGTATTGCCTATTCTCCACGATCTGGAAAAGAACAAGGTTTCTTGCATTGTATACCTAAAGGCGATAGACCATTCGAGTTAATTCACATTGATCATTATGGGCCAGTGAGTGCTGGCAGAGCAAAAAAGCATATATTCGTAATTGTAGATGGGTTTACGAAGTTTGTACGATTATATACGACGAAAACAACCAGTACTAAAGAAGTTTTGTCAAGTCTTAGAGATTATTTTAGAACATATAGTAAACCAAAGTGTATTATTTCTGATAGAGGTAGTTGTTTTACGTCAAGTGAGTTCGAGGAATTCATAGAAAACTATACCATTAAACATATTAAAATCGCGACCGGATCTCCACAAGCAAACGGTCAGGTAGAAAGAATTAACAGAAGTCTAGGCCCGATGATTGCAAAATTAGTTGAACCTGAGAAAGGATTGCATTGGGATTTAGTAGTAGAACAGGTGGAGTTTGCAATGAACAATACACAGCATCGAAGTGTAAAACAATTACCAAGTGTTATGTTGTTTGGAACGTCACAAAGGGGGCGAATAGTAGATGAATTAAAAGAGAAACTTGAATCGATAAATCAAGACACCAAGCAGAAGAGTTTAACAGAAATCAGGAATGAGGCAATTGAGGCTCAAAATAACGCTCAGTCCTATAACAAAACTTATTATGATAAAAGCAGACGAGAGCCAAAAGAGTTTAAGCAAGGAGACTATGTTATGGTAAAAAATTTTGATAGCAAAGTTGGTACGTCAAGAAAACTAATTCCAAAGAATAAAGGACCTTACAGAATAGAAAAAGTGTTAAAAAATGATAGATTTTTACTTAAAGATGTGGAAGGTTTTCAAGTATCTCGTAACCCATATCAGGGCGTTTGGAGCATTCAAAATATAAGACACTGGATCAAAAATTGAAGATCAAATGTAAAGTGTGAGAAATATATAAAAATATTAAATTTGTTACTATGTTACTTAATAAGAAGAAAATATACATATGCATTAATGAGTAGAAATAAGTTAAAATCACGTGATCAGGAGATCCAAATGTCAGAATGGCCGAGTTGTAGTAGGCTACATATAAATCCCCTGGTCTACGTACATATATAATACTTATTTGCTTAACTTTATAATAACGCTAATCCAATACATATATAAAATAACCCTATTATATAAGCGATAACCTGTATTGTATAGCGATTAAGTTACATCGATATCAACGCTGTGATATCGATGACTTTTGAAAGAAACAACGCTGATACTTTCTTCCTATTCTAAAGCTTGCAGCGACTAGACGTGTTTGTATAAATCGTAAAATAATTAAGCCATCCGTTATAATTGGAGAATAAAACGAAGAAGACAACAAACTATTATACCTCTTACACTTTTTACAATTCGGGTTTCATTTTAAATAATCATCTCGTATAACATTTTCTATTTGATGTTGAAATAAGCTTTCCGATATGATATATCAATAACAACTTTTAAGCCAGTAAAAAAAGAAGCACCAAATAAGATGTAGCAGTCTGTACATTTGCCATCATTGCAATTCAATTTGGCAAATTATTTCATTTAACTGATTGCAAGCCAAATAAATTTACTGCCCATCCACACACTTGAGTTGATTCCCTGACTACTTTTTTTCCCCACTTTTTTTTTTCTTTTTTTGTTGGCCTGACATCTAGCCTGATATATGACCAAAATGCTTGTCTCATTTCCTTTACATCTCCAACTGCTTCGGCATTTGAATACCCTTGTAAAATTGGTCATATTTTTGAGAGAAAGACGAAACAAATCTTTGATTGAACTGTATATAACTTAAATATATATGGGAGTAAAATGCCAACTTGTTCTTTCAAACTGAAGAGATATCATCTTGAGTTGGCTAAATGTCACACCTAAGATTGTTGACTTGGCCTTTGGAAATGCTACTTGTAACAGAAAGTGTATATAAGCTTCGGCTATGCGAAAGTTAGGTCGTTTTTTTTTTTCAAGATTGCCTGACAAAGTTGTTGCCATTTGTTCAAGTTCTTTTAGGTGGTCAGTTTTGGTCAGTCGATGGTTGTTTTTCCTTTACTTTACTTGGGCCCTAAGACAACAGTTGATAGACAGTAAGTAATACGCTTAGTTCATTTACCTTTGCTTCTTTCATTTTTCTATAATACAAATACATGTATGAATTACCAGATATATAATGTATTTTCTTATTGTTAGTGTTGAAAAAGATTGAAAACACAAAATAAATGAAAACTTCAAATTAATATCTATGTTTATCAATTTTGATGTCGCAATTCGGTCGGCAAATTCAAGTGTCAACATCACAGCAGTAGCCTTTGGCGGCGGCACTTGCACATTATTTTCGATAGGGTTTACTTTGGGGTATATGCATTTATGTAAAATATATATAGTAATGAACAGACAAATAATTTCATATTTCCAGTCATCAATTGCAGTATGACAGGCAATGTAATGAAAATTTCTTCCCAAAATGGCTTCAAAAAATGTCTTTAGGTTGAAGAAAAGTGGCCAAAACTCCGCATAACTATCTAGGGTACCTTAAAGTCCATATTTTCTGATGCTTTTCTCTATGTGTGTTTATTCAAAGAGACTTTTATTTTTATTTCCTCACCGCAAACACGATCAACACCAACGAATCGATGACGAAATGACCATAGTGTAATGTTCGCTGTGCATAGTGTAAGAAAAAAGAAAAACTGCAACTGTTCTCCAATGGCTCAGCTCAGCCAACTGGCCAACAAACCGAAATGCAATTGCGAAATTTTTGTTCGCAGCACTGAAATCAAGTTTTCCCCCAACGGCCTGGCCAGGCCGAGCATGGCATGGCATAGCCTCCACATCAACGAAAGCCTCTAGCTAAAGAGTATTGTAAAAGATTTTCCATTCATTCAGTTTTCAGTTTTCATTTGCAACTCGTTGATGTTAGTTGAAAGACATTTTGTGCATTGTCTGGGGAGTTCCTCAAAATCAAAATCAAAATCAATTAGGAAAAGAAAAAAATACAATCCAAGGAAATCTCATTGAATCAATCAAACACTAAAATGAGTGTGCTCTTGGCTTATATCATGGGCATGGCCTTGGCCATATGTCGAGTTCGTGGACATGATGATGGCTTTTTGACGGAGCCGCGTAAGTGTCAAGTGAGGTCAACAAAACAAAAATATCATTGTAAATACATCATGAAGGAAAATGTGCATTAATCACGTTGTTGGGATCTTACATTTAAGTTAGTTTGGCAAAGATCTAGGAAACTTTAAAAGAACAAAGGGTTCTTGAGGTATAAACTGTAGATGCAAATACATTTATTAACAGCACAAGTTTAGAATTATTTGGAATAGAATGGGACAGATTTACTATAAAGCCATGTAAAACTGTTTGGCGATATTATTAATGAGAACAGAACTTTTAATATTAACTAAACAGATTTGTGAGAGAAAATTGTTTGTTTGTACGTTCTCTTTAATACAGATTTCGATGCAAAATCCATAAGTTATTCCAAGACTAGAGATTCAAAAACCGAAAGATTACAACTTACAATACCTTTATTTCAAAATGTCGTATTTTTATAGTCAATATATCTGGTGATCATTAATACAGCTTTTATGGCGTAATCAGAGGAATATAACGATTTTCCATAGCCAAACTGCAATTGCCATTTTATTCACCGATCGTTATGCACACATTTTGGTTAATCTATTGCTGGCTTCTCCATCAATTTCATTCCAAAGCATTGCTAACTTTTGCACACATTTGTGACTAACCCACATATATACATATATGTATATATATATATAAATATATATGACAAACGATTACTATATAATATATATTTATATATATATAATTGATATCATTGCACCACTAAACCGGATTTGTCTTTCTGCATTTTGTTTTTTTGTTTCTGTGTATGTGTGTGTTTTTTTTTTTCTGGTGTGTCTTGTTTAATTTTCTTTTGGCTTGTTTAATGAAATCAACACAAAAAAACAATTCAAAATTTTACTCGAACCGCAGCAGATTACATTAGAGAATGTAAAATAGCCGATAAGAATTTTGTCAACTGTTCAACACAAAGCATACAGCAGTTATTCGATAAACTGAACGATGGTAAGATATTTCACAAACAATTGCTTAAATTTTATATAATCCAGTATCACATTTCTGCAAGGCATTCCCGGTCTGAACAGCATCAAAAGTTTCGATCCATTTCATTTGAATCGCATTCGCATATCACAGGGTAACAGCAATGCGATCAATTTAAAAGTCGAATTGGCAAATGTGAAAATTATTGGTTTTGGTCATACCAAAGTATTGGAAAGTATGTAAGTTATATAAACTTTTGTATTTTGCCTTGAGTTTTTGATATGGTAGAAAGTGTTTTTTTTTTTTTTTGTTTCAGCGTTTACAAAAAGGATTTTAGCTGGAAAACCACATTTACATTGCCACAGATGAAACTTCAGGGTGATTATAGTCTCTTTGGTCGCATTTTGCTAATACCACTTAATGGGCGTGGTCAGGTATTTCTTGATGCCGAGAATATGACAATTACAATGCATACCAAGACACGTCTATACACCAAGGGCAATTTCACATTTTACAATGTCACGAATTGTCGTGTCGACTTTAAAATGGATGGCCTGAAATCGTATTTTTCAAACCTTTTCAATGGCAACAAACAATTGGGTAAGCTTAAACGCTAAGCAGAGCTTAACTACAGAGCAAACTAATTATGTATATCTCTTATCTACAGAGGACAGTACTAATAAGTTTTTCAATGACAATTGGCGCATGTTGGCCGATGCCCTTTATTCGGTTATAACACAAACAGTTGAGGATATTCTCTTGGATGTTTTACGAAAAATATTTCATTTTATACCAGCCAATTATTTTGTTAGCGATATACCAACGCCGGAGCAACTTTATGGCAAAACGAAATCGAAACCAAAGTGATGAAAATTTTCATGAATTTTGTCTTTTTTTTTTTGCGCTAATGTTTTAAGTTGGGGAAAATGCTCTATGGAAAAAGGTTTAATAAAAAGTCAAATTAGACAATAGAACTAAAATATAATTTTAAAATTTCAAAAAAATAGTTTTTCTATCATAAAAATATATAAGACAATTTTAAAGCTCTTTGAGCATAATGTATTTATTTTGATTTTCTTTTTAGAAACGTTTAGAACTGAAAAGTAACACAGAATTAAATACATTTTCAAGGTAATCAAAATGAAATACACTTGCATCACTTGCAAGGTTTTAGTTTTTAGAAACAACATTTAACGGTCTCACTTGAAGTCCTTTTGCTTGTCCATGTAGAGTATTAGTGTCCTTCAACTGTTGTCTTAGTCTGCAGTGGCAACAACTGCAGCAACTACTTTCCACCAGACGACAGTGTCCAGCCACAATGTTGCATTTCCCATTCATGTACGTATATCAGGATATATGTCAAGCCATAGCAGTCGCTTTTTTAAATGCACTAAAAAAACAGAACAGCACGGAAAAATACAAACTAGGCCCGGAATGGAGTATGTCGATGAATGGTTAATGGTGTTTGGCATCCAGCTGAGGTTAACCGCAAATATGCCAAAGCAGTGAGCCGCCGCCGCGTGTTTAAATTAATTGCCACAAAACACACCCAGAATCCGAATATTAATTTCAACTTCAACTTTTTTGCCTCCTCCCCTCGAATCGTCGTTCGTTTTTGGCCTTTTGAAGCCTGCCAATAATTTGTTGCAAGTGCCGCAATTAAAATGTATCCGCTTGTTGTTTTTTTTTGCTGCCGCTGCTGCTGCAGCAACCATTACAAATGCCCGACAATTAGTTTAAATTTAATGCGCAATGCGTTTTTGGCCTTTTAGTTTACAACATTTTGCGGTTCCTCTCAACGTTCTTGTTCGGTTTTTTTCCTCGTTTTTGTTTCCCTTTTTTTAGTTGGTTTGTTGGTTGCGCCAAAAGCGACAAATTCTGTGCGTGATTGCAATAAATTCCGTTGAAGACTGCATCAAAAATTCACACACACTCACCCAAGGTAAACAAAATAGGAGACTGCGATGGGAAAGAGAGAAAGAGGAGCGACAGAGAGAGAGAGAGAGAGAGATGAGTAGAAATTCAGACAATGGTGAAATGTTACAAAATGGTTGAAAAGTCGCACCGAGAAAGGCCAAAAACCCAAAGACAAACATCGAAAGACACAAAGGGAAAGCAAGTGTATAGGAAAACACTCGAATACCCTAAACGTTGAATCCATTGAGTCCAAAACGCTTTACTATTTATTAACAGATATTGAATACTAATGGCTCGATAGTTTGGTATAAGATCTGTGACTTTTAACAGGTAGTTTCAAATAAAATAGAAGCAATATAATAAAGTATGTGGAAAAAGGCAAAGGCATTGTCTTGAATGTCTAAAGAACATAAAATAATTATAACAAATAGTTTTCTGTCATTTGTTTTGAAAAGTTCAAATGTTCAATTCATCCTAGTACAATGTAGAAAAATAAAATCTTTAAATCGAATTATAAAGTGGAAAAACAAAATTGTCTAAAATCTGAAGTCGATAAATCTAAAGAATTTATGTCGATGAATTTTAATCATTGTCTATAAATTAAACAAATAAATATTTAGCTTTCAGTCTAGTCTGTTTAGATGATTGAAAGAGCAAAACAACTATTAACGGCCAACTTTCCTGAAAAGACTGGAAATAATCTCTAAATAACAGATGGAAAAATGATTGCCTCGCAGTAAATTTTAATAAATTTAAAATCTACATTAGTTTGGTAAGTCATATTAAACATATTTATAGAGCTGACCAGGTTTTAAGCTGATACTATCGATAAATAACATTTTAGACTAACATATAACTAATTTCTTTAGAGAAATTTGTAAAGGTGTTTTGAAGAACGTTGACCCAGACGAATCGATTGAATAAATGGTTATACCCTGTCATGGATGTCCCTTGTGACTCTAAGTGTGCTCCTATAGACACACATACATATATCTATACATACATATACATATATATGACGTCATGTGATGCACTGCTCTATATGTGGCAATATGCAGTTGAAAGTATTTCAATATTCGCAACCAATGTTGATCAATATTTGCAGTAAGTGGTCGCGCTCTACCTACCAGTTCGACATCGTGCTTTGGATAAAGGTAAATTCCCCCTTTGTTTTTTTGGCAGCCTAAAAATGTGCCACATGAAATTTTAAAGTTAACCCCAAAAGTAAACTTTAAACCAGCGCACTATCGGTGAGACACATAGCCTAGGGATATGCCATTGTTTTTGCACTCTCCGCCCAGCTCATTCACTTCTACATATATATTAACTTCTTGCTTGGGCTTAAATCCTCCTCGAACTGTTAATTAGATAGCCAGATCATAAATTAAATATTTAATTATTATGTCCACTATGCTTGTTGGGCCAATTAATAAAAATATAATTTCAAATTAAATGCTGTCACATGGAAGAGAGAAGAAAATAAAACAAAAAAAAACTGGGAAAATGTGCCATATGCAGTGCTGGAAAAGAAAAAGTCCATGAACTTTAAAGCCGAAATAATAAAAATTTATGACCAAATAATTGCAATCTCATTAGGACACTCTCATTGGGCGTCGGGGCGAAACCATAACATGAACATGGGCCAATTTCCAGTATAAATATATGCATTTTGTAAAATATTTAACAATAATTGAGCGTAAAATAATCGCTCGACGAGGACCTCTGATAAAAACAACATAAAAACTCTTACCATTACACTACCCTGCAATACGGTCAGCTCCACCCCGAAGTGCGTTAATTGCAGGGAATGCATCGCGGGCACACACACACACACATAGATACACCCGGACGGCACATTGATGCACACAGATAGAAGGACATGGGCTGGGGCATGGACATGAACGTGGACACGGATTGCGGCGACAGCGACAATTGTAATTAAATAGACACCACACATGGTCTATGGATGCAATCGATGGACAGGCCAACACAACAAAGTGTGTGCAAGAGTGAGAGAGAAAAAGAGAGAGAGGGAGTAGGATAGATAGAGGCCTTTGGAGAAATACCTAGCCTAAGTAGGTTGAGTTAAACCATTTATACAGTGGTTCAATTTGATCACTTCATGCATTTTGTTTATTCAGAGATCATTAAACAAAGGCAACACAAAAGATGTTTCTCTTGGGCCATTAAGCAAGAATTGAAATGCTTTTTGGTTTTAAGATAACATAAATCTTCCATCTGTTAAAGGAATCTGTTGTCTTAGATCGGCAGAGAAACCAAAAGTCTCACTTAAACCAATTGAATGTATATATAGATAGATATTTTAAATATTTCTAGAGGTGATTCAATATTTATACCCACAGTGCATTGAATGCAGAATTTCCCAGAAATTTGTTCATTTATTTGAAGTTATTGAGTTGTTGGCATTAATTTTATATAGAACTCGTTCGTTCTCACCCACTAGCTTTCTCTTTCTCTCACACTCTCTGGGTCTCTTTCATGGGCTCTTTTTGGGTCTTTCTCACTCTGGATATTGCTATAATGGCATATTTTGCGGTTTTTCTACCAATTTTCGAGCACCGTGCTTAATGAGCTCTTCAACTCAATGGCCATGGCAATCTCGTAAAAATAAACAACATTTTGGTTTTAATCGATGTTCCCAATGTAGTAGTTGTTGTTGCTATTGTTATTATTGTTGTTGTTGCTGCTGTTAAACTAAATTGTTTTGGTCATTACAATTTAACTGATTTGGGTTTTGAATAAATGAGCTTATCAACCAAACATCAATTTCCTTTTGCGCACACGAAAAATAATAAAACAAAAAAAAACAAACAGCTAACCAAAACCAAAAACGAAGAAGAAGATGATGATAAACAATCAGAACGATTTTTTCGCTGACTTCCTCTCTCAAGCTAGGAGCCTAAGGCACTCGCATCATCATTTTACGAAATTTTATTTACACCTTACTGTGAAAATGTTTACACTTCAACAGACAGCGGCAATAAGTGGACTGTTCCACCTTCATCATCATCATCTTCATTCTCTTTGTCATCATCGTCTTTATCGTCATCCAAAATGAGCAATATGTAAACCTCCAGGATGCCAAAGGCAGCGCCCCCCAAACAATTGAAAGTGGATTTCCGTAGAAGGAAGAAAAAAAAATGAAATGGAAAAGAGGGAAAAAATTCCGTTGAAACTCATAAAAAATACTGAAAATGCTAACCTGCCTGCATAATGCCAAGATATAAGTAGAATAGGAAACTCTCGCCAGGTGGAAGGAGTATAAGAAATAGGAGCATGGTGATGAGGGGAGGGCAGCGAAGGGTCTCTAGATAGCTGGGCTGAAAGCATCGAGCTTGTCATAGCGTAAATTTATGTAAAAATTTGTAGCAATTGCAATAAGTTCGTTGTGCCCGCCAGCAGCAGCAACAGAAGCAGAAGGAAGCTAGAAAAAAGAAAGGAACAAATAAATTCTCCCTCAATGTGCATTTTAAGTGAACGAGAGGTAAGAAGTGCCCTGGGTTGGCAGTGACTTTAAGGCTTAATGATTGAATCAACATTATTTTTTAGCCAAAACTCCAAAACCAAAATAAATAGCAATTATTTTTGGATCAAACTTAAATGTGTCGTGGTACAAAGTTCATAGGAAAAGTCTGTTAGATGGTTTAACCATCGATAATTTATAAACGTTTTTATGTGATTAAGATACATTTTGATTCGAATTAGGGATCTTTGTTTCAGATTACGTATACGTATTAAGTATACATATTAAGTATACGTATGCAACTCAAGAAGGATTCAGAAAACCTAGTAAACCGAAATGGTTTACAGCTCTAATCTCTTTTTAACCTAGACTCTACTCGAATTGATCTAACATTTATTACAATAGTTACAAGTTTAGAAAGAGATTCATCAAGAAATTTGCTTTGTAAAATGTCTTATAAGCAACATTTCTTTATGCTGGGCTTTCTTTTTTTTCAAATTGAATATATTTCTCATATTTCTATCAGAAGCCACTCCCTTACAATGGTCATTGAACTTATTATTTCTATTTGTATATGAAATATTTTGCAATTCTATTATTTTTTTTTATGATTATATCATAAGCTTTCAATCAAACACTTATTCTAATTGCTTTCAAACTTATTTTTCACATTACTTTTTACTTGGCCTGCAACGCTTTTTACATTTCAATTAGATCTACCCGAAAGACCTTAACCTCGAAAACTTGCTTGAAATATTGTTCAGTTCTTTGGGTTAGCCAGATAATTTCTCAGGCCTCAGCTGAACCGACATTAATATACATATATGTACTTATGTATCTTGTATCTGCAATCAAAAATCACAATTTTTGTCACACACAAAATGCAAATTGTCTTGGGGCTTTGGAAAGGGGAAGCGAAAGAGAGAGACAGCGAGAGTAATAGAGGAAAAAGGGAGGGGTAAAAAAGAAAGGCGAAAGGGTGTTAGAGCGTCTATTTGTTTGAAGTCGAATGGAAGCATTCAAAGATTTCTTATCGCTGCGAATTTTGATTGGGATTGTCGTCGTCGTCGACGTCGTCGACGTTGTCGTTGTCGTTGTCTGAGTTCAATGGCCAAAAAACTAAAGTTTCTCTTAAGTGAATTTTAAAGTTTTCATTTCATTTTTTACCCTGAGGAGTTGAAATTTGTTCAACTATGAAAATCCACTTACGAAAAATTATGTTAATTGCATTCGAAAGAGGACTGAGACGGACAAAATCTCTTCCTTATGACTGAGATGAAATGAAAATCTTATTAAATCAGGCTGGCCAAAAAGCACAAGGCTAGAAATAAAGACCAAGAGACCAAAAAATCCTTTCGCCAAACAGAGAAGAAAAAGAGAAAATAATAATAATAAAAATTATGAGAATGGTAATGCGAATGGGTATGGGAAAGGGATAAGCATAACTCACAGACAATTGGCAAACAAACAAAATTTTGCCAAAAATAACAAAAATTTTCTTGATGAAATGTCTTGAAGCAAAGTAATCGGGATAAATGTGAGGCAGCATGGGCAGGCAAGTAGTCAGCAGGCAGTCAAAAGGGCCTAGACTTGGCTCAATATTTGCACTTTGAGGCAAATGCCAGCCAGAGCGAAAGAGAGAGAGAGGAGAATCCACAAGAGAAGAGTTAATTTTGGCCCAACTGTCGTCACAGTTTTTGTCTTGTACATTCATTGGCTCATGATGAAGTGCTGTGTAAATACTTCTACTCGCTTTTGGACTCATTCTCGTTCTCTTCCTTCCCGCAAATCAAATTTGGCAATCATGGAGTAAAGTTTTTAATGCAATCTCAATGAACCTACCACTTACGTTTACAATTTCATCCGAAAAACAACAAAAATATTTACTGGCAATGGCATATAAATATCTAAACTCATTCTTAACTAATTAAAAAGGAATTTCTTGAAAAGGTATTTAATTGTGAAAGGAATTCGACGTCGATCTGTCTGCATTTCTCTAAGTGTACTTTTGTGGGCAATCTACCTATCACGTGCCGCAAGATCTCTAATTTCACATGCTGCTCAACAGACAACAGATCAAATTAGCATATTTAACCCAATTTTTCTAAGTTTGTTGATAATAAAAAATAAAAAAAAAAAAAAAAACAATACAAAAAATTAAACAAATTTATTTGCTGGTTATTCCAGTAGAACTTGAAATTTAAATGCAATTTAGAAACGGATTTCAGTGCAAGTTCTTCTTAAAGTTGGCTCTTACCTGTTTGGAATATCAAAAACCAAATGGAAGACCATAGGATAGTTTTGTTGTTCATTCTCCCACTTCGCCACCATCCCTCTTTCACCCAATAATAGGGAACAGAGAAGGGGAGAGAAGAGGCCAAAAAATCGCTGACAATGTGACAATAATAATTGATGCCCTTTTTTTGCGCCCGTGAAGGTAAGCGAGCCAAATAAATTCAATAAAAGTCACTGAAATGTCAATAATTGAAATGCCAAACAAACAGCAAATAAACAAAAAAAAAAACCGAGAAAAAAAGGCCAAGAAAAACGAAACACAAATTAACATTTTTATATAACAAATTTAATTTGGACAAGCGAAACGCAAAATTGCATAAATTTCAATTTCCAGTCGGACGGAAGGACGACAACACAGATTGACAACAGGTGAGAGACGTGAAGAAGCTTTTTATAGGCCAACAAATGTTGGACATTCTATTATTCAAAAAGGTAACACCACTTTGACGTGAATTGTGCAACAATTAGCACCGATATATATATATACATATCTATGTATGTATATTATACATATATCAAAAGGTGCCGCCACATTTCCAAGTTATTGCACTTTTTCTACTAGCGCGACTCCAAAAGAAAAGATTTATTGTCGCTCTTTATAAGCTTAGATATATAGAGTGTTGGTTTATACACACACACACATAGAAATATATGTATATTTCTTCTTTTTTTCCAGTCGCTGACTCAGTCAGTCTCGACAGAGTCTCATTTGCTGTCAACGACTTTTTGGCTTAAACGATGTGCAATGCATCCTTAATTACAGTTCACAGCCAAAAAACAAAAAACATGAAGAGGAAAGAGTGGGAGGATATAGAATGTTAGAGAGAGAGAGAGAGATAAAGTTTACACTATTCTTTGCTAGGATAGCTAAGCAGCAGCTGTTGCATAAAAATGTAAAATATATATTTCACAACTTTTTATTGTCTTTTGCAAGAAAATAGCAACCAAAAAGTTTTGTTAGAGGCCTTTTGGTCAATTACGTGGTTTGATTTTGAATTGCACCCTTTTATAGACAAAATAAAAAAAGGTTTGATCAAAATTTGTGTAACATTAGGATTCTATTTTAATGCTTAAAGTTTAAAGAGAGAGAGAGAGAGATACAAAGAAAGATAAAGCAAACATTAACCCTAACGATATCAGCTACCAATCAACTTACTACCTTCTAACATATGAGCTCTGCCGACTCCTGACAACTCACAGAAACTCCTCTAAATCATTGTCGTCTGTTGCTCATCATCAAGCACTGCACTACATACACTTATACTCATACCGAGAGAGAGAGACAGACAGACAGACAGACATATGGCAGCCAATGTCTTCCCATAGCCATTGCCATTGCCATTATCAAGCGTCATCAATTGCGCGCTGGTTTTCGCCCCTTTTGCCTCTTGCAGACAGCTTGTCACCGTCGGGTAAACATGCGAATTTCGCAGTCGAGCAAGCAAACACGTGACGATGGCGGCGCAATGCCTTAGAGTAAGGAGAAGGCATTACTACCTTCTACTCCTACTTTACTTTAGCTACTACTAGACTTGGCAGATGGATAATGGGGTGGTCCTCCATCGCCTGATGATGAGGCGACAATGACGTCAATCGTGCGACAAAAGGCATTTTGCATACTAAAATACAGAATCAGATATATAGAGAGACATACACCAGACATCGTCCATATAGTGGAATGACTAAGAGCTCAAAATAGTGATGAGAGCGTGACACAAATTTACAATATTCCTTGTATTTGCATATCATTTCTTTGCCTTACCAAGTAAATATAAAAGTTTTTTGTCTCTCAAAACCTTAGTCTAACTTTAATTAATATTTTAATGAATGTATTTTGCATAAACAAATCAATGGCAGTTCATAAAAATCTATTAAATGATCACAAATCATTATTCTACCTTTGAATTTTCTATCAGTCTTAAAAAATTATGATTTTTTAATGAAATGTTCAAATTCCCCATTTAAATTTTTGAAAATGAAAAACTCTCTAAGAGAGATTGCAATTTACAACATTGAAGAGATGATTTTATTGAGAGAAAAAGATAGATATACAACACTTAATAGAATTATTTTTTTTGTTTCTTCTTTAACCCAAACTGAACATTTTGAGATTGTTAAAACCCTTCGATTTATCGATGCGTCCATATATTATACCCCGAAAAATGACATCATTTTGGGGTTTACTTAAAGCCAATGAAAATTGAAAATTCGTTTCGGGTAAAAAGCTGGGCATCAATTCCTCGTCCACTTGATAATTCGTCAAACTGTATGTACCCTTCTGTATGGGGCAATCTCTGATTAGTTTACCATGTCGCATTAAATCATCGTAAATGCTGCGTATCAATGGATCCGTATTTCTGATTTTAAGCATTTTGCAAAAGTTTAACGTATGATTTAGTAGAGTGGAATAATTGCCCTTATCGTTTTCCAAGGCCAAGCTAGCCGTCAGATAGACATCGTTTAACACCTCATGGGTTTTGAATTCGACAGTGAGACTGGAATCGGTTTCGTTTTGTATCTGAACATTAACGGTCACAATTTTATCATTAACTTCGTAATCGAAGCGTGTGAATATGATCTTGAAAGCACGCTAAAATCAAAAAACAAACAAACACAGACACACACACACAAAAATATTGAAAATTAATTTCATTAAATACTTTTATTTTTGCACTAGAAACTTACCCATGCCCCTGACATGGGACATACCACTAATAATACCAATAATAGAGTATAATTTTTCCTCAGCACTTCACGCATCTCGCTACAATTATCCACTGATTGGGTTATATTCAATTATACATTATTTATATATTGGAATAATTGGAAATTGAGACAGGGTCCAATGGCTAACAAAGTATTTCGGTTATTAGTAGATGAGAATCTTGTCGTTGATGGTGCATGGTGCATTACCTCGCTTAAATGGGGTCAGAGTTTAAGTTTTTTTGGGTTTTAGTATTACACAAATCATTGAAGCATTTCATTTCGGAATCCATTTTCGATAAGATCGATTAGCTAAATGTTTAAAGCAATTTCCATAGAATATTCCACTGTTCGTCGGCATTATAAATAGCCAGGCGATCGCTGGAAAAGTCAAACAGTTCGATCAACGTGATCAAGCATTATGTTAGTAAATACTATTTTTGTGGTCCTTTTGGCCATGTCTCATGGAGTTTTCGCGGAGGTAAGTTAATGAGAGCCGCAAGGAAAATATTAACAATCATTGAATACGTAAAAAAACGTTTTTTTTTTTTTCGTGTTTTTTGAAAACAGTGTTTTTTTTTTGCCTTTTTTGTTTTGTGTGAATATGAAAAGTGATTTCTTTCTGATCTTTGGAGTTGACTTAGAAAATAAATTAAAGTGTAAAAAAAAAGGATCAGTTAATCCTTTCATTGTGCAAGTGTTTACCTTCACATCATCTTTTTCCTTAATTTAATACAAGTAAAAAGGCTATAAGATCAAAAACGAAACGGCTATATCATTTAGCCAATTTCATTTGTCTAAATTGAAAGAATCTGCAATCAAATCAGCTGACTATTACGAAGATCCTACGACAAATTTGACTGATCTTGACAGAAGACGCCCTTGATCCGAAACAATGTTTACTTAACTCACCTTTTCTTTTAATTTTTTTTTTTGCCAGAAAATGTTACGTCCGAAATTTAAGGATATTAAAATTTGGAGCGAAGAGAAACTTGTTAGCCACAAAGTGGTCTATGATCATAGCGATCCTCATTTGAATTTCTCGATGGAGGTGCATCAGGAATTGCATGATGTCGACATTCATTTGGAGGTTCGCATCACGAATAAAATGGATCCCATGTATACGACCACTCTGAACACCACTCTCAATATCTGCCGTATTCTTGGATTTGCCAATAAATCGCCAGTGGGACGTTTCGTACATGGTTTTATCCGTGAATTTGGCAATATTGTTGAAAGCTGTCCCATTGCCAAGGTAAGCCACACGTTCCCCGATATTAGATAAATGCCAATTCCAAACAAACAAAAACAAAAATTTTCATACACATAGGGCAAATATCGTTTCCAACTACATCGCATTCATCATTTCCGTCGTCCTTTTCAGGGTTCATACTTTATCAATAAGTTCTGGTGGCCCGAGGATCCAACCACAGCCATTTTACCAGAATTGGAATTCGATATCATTTGGGAGGCCTATCATATAGATGCCAGCAAGAAACGTACATTGATTATGAATGATCACTTCACTGGCGATTTTACCGTACAGGATGTTAATAATCTGAAACCTGGCATCTTCGCCATGTTGCCCAAATCGGCTTAATAATGCAAATTTGTATTAGGCCAAACAAAGCAAACAACAAAAAAAAAAAGCCCCCAAAAAAAGTAAAGCAAAGAATATTTAACCTTCAGAAGCACCTTTAAACCAAATCGTTATATATACTATATATGTTTATGCATTTAACTGTACAATAATCTCTTTTCTCAATTTTCAATTTATGTTATCTATGTAAAAAGCTCTACAACTAAACTGCAAGCAAAATGAATAAAATATGCCCATTGAAAAAAGCAACAAAATTTTTCTAGATTTTCGCAGCGATAATCAAATTAAGATTTATCCATGACTAATTCGTTCAAGTGTTGGGCAACGCAAAACAAAAATGTTTAACAATTTCATAAAAAATTTAAATATTTTAGACATTTCGGAACTTTGGTTACTCTTTTTACCTAAAATATACATTTTTTAACAATCAAAGAGATTTGATGAAGCTTTCTTGGATCTCAGCTGAAATTTAATGGTTTTAGTTAAAGTTCTACCACGAGATTGAGAATCTAACATTTTTTTAGAAACGTAATTTCATACAGTAGGGCATTTGGTTAAAAATGTTGAATAGAAGAAAACAACATTTGGGAAGGAATCAAGCATTGTGGAGGAAAAATTATCTTGAATATCCAAATCTTTCCAGTTTTCTCGGTTTAGGTCCATTACTGATTTTAGATTTCAATTACGCCAACTACAGATTTTGAAATACTCGAGGCAAATAATAATGATCTACGAATCGAAATGGGACGCTTCTTGGTTTACTTTACACAAATATAATTAAAAAAGCTCTTTCTAGCCACTTGACCAGCTTAGCTGACACGTCTCTAAATGACTTTTAGGGTATAAATATATCAACAAAACTAAATTGCCTTCAAATTGTTCAATTCTAAATCGCTATCATATTCACGCATCCATCAATGTCATTTTGTATTAAATTTTTCATATTTCTTTTCAATACTTTGAAATTTGCATATTGCACAAATTGAATTAAAATGGGCCATCAAAATAGACACATACAGAGCGACGGAAGACGGGTGCAATCAAAAAAAAAAAAAAAAAAAACACAGACACACACACACTCGAAATACACAAATTTTAGTACCCTTGCAATAAGGGTATATTAATTTTGGTCAGAAGTGTGCAACGCATAGAAGGAAGCATCTCCGACCATATAAAGTATATAGATTCTTGTTCAGCACGACGAGACGAGTTCAAATAGCCATGTCCGTCCGTCTGGATCAGCGCGAACTGAAATTTTGCATGTAGGCTTGTATATAGTGCACAGGTTGTCTCGAATCCAGCCGGATCGGACTACTATATCATATAGCTCCCATACAAACGGCAATGGTCACGAATAGTGACTTTTCTCAACAACTTCGTTATTTTCTCTGAGCTATTGTCGTGAAATTTGAGATTGGTGAGTTTATTACACATAAAAAACGACTATCCCAAATTTGATAAAGATCGGGTGACTATATCATATACCTCCCATAGGAACGATCGGTGGAAAACAGTGACTTTGATCTATAACATCGTTATTTGCTATGCTAAGAGGCCGTTCTTTCGCAGACATTTCAATTTTTAGATAAAACGTTTTTCCACTTCGATATAGCCATCAAGGAAAAAGTTACCAAAAAAAGTTGCAAGGGTATTCCAACTTTGACGCGGGCGAAGTTAGCCCCGGCCCTCTGGTTTTTGTACACACACCAGCAAACAGAAAACTAAAAAAAACCAAAAGCGAAAACCAAAAAATCAAAGCAAAACGAAAATGAACAAAAAATTAATATTCAATATATTTGCAATGAAATGTTTGTGACTTGTGTCGTGTTTATTGTGCTCAACGAGATGACAGTTTGCGAATTTTAAAAACGCTTTTGCCTATTATTCGAGTGTTTTGTTTGAGTGTGTGAGTGGGTGTGGTTGTTTTTGTTTCTTTTTTGTTTTCGTGGAATTGAAGGTGGCAAAATTTTGCAATGATTTTGCCAGCAATTTGCTATGATTTATGCCTCCTCTTATACTTTATGCCCCGATCGAGGAAGTAATAAAATGCCAATGGCAACAAAAAACGATTTGTGATTGGCAAATCAAACAATTTCAATTTGATTTCAATTTCGTTAACAATTTACTAACCTGTCTTGCGCGACAGAACAACTTTTATCAATTACCTGACAAAAAACAACAAAAACCCCCCCAAAAAAAAGGTGCAAAAAAGAAAAGGTCAATATCATTGTGTTAAGCTCTTGACCAAATCCAAAAAAACAAAAAAAAAAAAAGAATTCACCCGTTTACAATGCATTTGTTTTCACTTTGTTGAACTTGAACAAAGTTTTTCTTACAGGAAAATAGAAAGAAATGGTTAAATTCATGGGTCAAGCCATTGGCCATTTAAGCTCCATTAGACATGCCTTTTCTGGGCTTCCCCTTTTGTCGCGGTTTAGTCCAGTGTAAGGAAATTCATTGTTCAAGTTTTTAGAGGGCCAGCTGCTGCTTTGCTTCTCGCTCTCTCCCTCTCTCTCTCTCTCTGTGTCTACATATAGTATATGTATATATATATATAACCCGTTCAAGTTGTAAATCTTGAAAAATTGCCATTCAATGCAAACATTTTGAAAAACATTCATCAATAAGTTGGCTTTACTGAAAGACTTGGTAGATGTATGTATTATTGCTTGCGCGCACCAAACAATGAAAATTTTGCACTCTAATGTGGCGTTAAAGTTGTTACACTGAAAGAAAATTTCAAACGAAAGAGTTTGCTTTAAAAACTCTAAAGAGCGATAAACTTATGAAATAAAATGACTCGGTATTTATATAACTGAGAATAATGAAAATTGAAAGTCTCTTTTTTCAGTTTTCTTATTCTGTTTCTCTCAGTGTAGTTGACTCGAATGGTGCAAGAGCAACACATTGCATGCGGTGGTACAAATTTCGTGGAACCTTTCACATATGCCACATATGCCAAGGACCTTCTATTGCCAATGCCATTGCCAGACCAGACTAAACCAAAGCAAGTCGGGCTACATCAGGCCGAAGATGGGAATGGGCAGAGGGGAAATGAGGATAAGGTCCAATAGCAGCAGCAGCAGCAGGGCCAGAGGCCATATCCCAGTCAAATCTGTCCATTTGACTAATAAATCCTTGAGCAGCTTATTGAGCAACGTCTGCGCATAAATATTATGCCTGGCAACTGGCCGAGAAGGACTTTTTGCCTCTATTTCTATTCACTTTTCACTTCAATACGTTTTCCTCTTCCTCCAGTGCCTGTCTCTCTCTCTCTCTATCTCTTCCTCTCTGGCATTAAAGCTCGTATGTGTTAAGTAAAACTCTAACAAAGATTTTCTTTTGGTAGTGTTTTTTTTTTTTTTGTCGTTGGCTCTCGTTTTTGTAGCTCAAATTCTTGAGCTGACATTGGATTTCGGTTGACTGTCGTGTTTGGTATGCCTGGGCCCAGGACATTCTCCTTTACTGTTCTTTCATTTCTTTCATTTTTTTGGTTTTTCTTAAGTACACTCGCTGCACTAAAAGGATATGCAAATTGTTTGAATAGCAAACGACATGCTAAACAATTTCTAGTTTCCCCCTAACAATAAAAAAGAAATAGAAAATAGGAAAAGCAAATGGAAATAAAAAAGCATTTTCTATCTCTTTTTCTGGGCAATTTTTCTTCTGACCATTTGCGATTGTTGTTTGTTTTTGCGCATTAAGTTGTTGGAATACAAGGATATGCACAGGACATCTATATAGACACACACACATGTGGATATATATTTACATGGGCTTTTCCCTACCGGAAATGTTTTTGTTGTATTTCACACTAGCTCGGTATAAATCACAGACCAACCATGTCCCATGTCCCATGTCTCCCATGTCTCCCTTTCTCTCATTCTCTTAGGGAATCTCTGCTTGTTGGTTTATTGAATTAGTTGATTATGCTAAGGACACACTATGCCAGGCAAATGTCCGGAGTTAGAGAGCTACTGGGATATGGCCATGGGGGCCATGGCCAACCTGAAGCTGGTGGCTTTGCTGTTTTAGAAATTTTTGTGCCAGGCAATAAATCTTTTCTGTCTATTTTACACGTTTCAAATCTCATTTAAATCTGTAACAAGGCCAATTCCATGTTGCGGTAGAAGAGAAACAATTGAAATCTCCATTTTTACAACATACTCTAAAACCATTCACACACACACACATACACACACACATAGAGGGTGAGCGAGCGACAACACCAGGATGATTCATTAAATGGATGAAACATTAAAACAAAAATTTCTTGTAATAATTCCACGGAACACTTTTCTCTATAGTTTGAAGTTTTCTCAACTTTTCCCAATAAAACGAAGCGAAAGTGGCTAAGATAGGATCCAACGTTAAAAACCTATAACTTTCTTTCTAACCTTTCTAGTTTATATCTTTATTCTAACCACAAAATCCACATCAAGCACCAATCGATTTAAACCAAACTACAATAATAAAAACCTTTTCTAAGCATTCCATTTATAAAGTGAATCACCCTAATGTCTTCGCCTATGACACCTTGCATGGGGGGAAATCTTATGCCAAAAAACTTTTCAATACAAGATAAACTTATGCAGAGTATACTTATTTATGTTATACAGTGTTTGTGTTTATTTTCAATTAAGGATTAAACATTTTGTATGAAACTTTATTCGTGTAACTAACTAAAAATTAGACAACTTGAAGGAATGCCTCTCAAATACATACATACATATGCGATCTGTATATGTATGTATGTATTTACCTATTAGAAAAGTTTATGCGAGCAATCAAGCTGAAAGATTGCAAAAAAAAAAGAAAGAAAAAACTTTCCTAAGAAGCAGACTAGGAAATCTGAAAGGAAAAATACATTATCCAGTCATTGAAGGAAAAATTGGCTACACACACTTACACAGGCAGAGAGAAAGACAGAGAGAGAGAGAGGGAGAGAAAATGAGTCGGAAAAAAGGAAGAAAGCAGTAACAGAGACAGTAAATACGACAACAATCAAGAATGGACTTCATGTTGTATACCTTTTTTTTGGGGGGGCGTGAGAGAAGGGAGGAGGCTGACGGCTGGCGGCATTTTTGCCTGTCCTGTAGATGAAGTTTTTGCAATTTTTTGATAAAGGAATTGTAAGTGAATTAGATTAGGTAAAACGACAGAGCAAGAGCGATAGAAAGAGAGAGAGAAATAGAGAAGAAATTCCACAAGCTTAACAATTAACAATAATATTGTTAAATGTGGCTCAAGTAAATCACTTTAACCCTAAACCAATTCGATTTGAAGATAAAGACGACTAAACCCACTCAACATTGAATGCCAATTCATAAAAACGGAAAGGAAGAATATAAAAAAGAAAAAGGAAGTAACGAGCAAAACGAAGAGACCAAGAAGAGCCTGGATATTGACAACCCATGATGATGAAGTGAATGAATACCGTCGCCAAACCGCATTTCAATATATAGAGACACTATATATATATGTATGTACATATATATGTGTATATGTATCTACATGTACTTGAGGCAAACTGCATATTTATGCACAGTTCAGAGATCAAAATGAATATTTTATTTGATTTGATTCCTTCAGCTTGCGCTTGGGCTTTGCCATTGGCTGGGGGTATAACAAGAAAAGCATTTTTAAGCGCACAATCCTCTAGCATAATAAAGTCCTTCGAGAGTATGGGTTAGGCAAGATACGCGGGCCAATTGTCTGCCAAAGGATTTCCTATTTTCCCTCATGATTGAATACGAGTATACATATACGAACACACGAGTGTGTGTGTGTGTGGGGTGTGTTTGTGTGGTTGTATGTGGGTGGCATTCACTGATAGAATGTCGTTTTCAATACTTCGGTTTAAAGTTATGCCAGTTCAATATGTATGTCACAGCTAAACAAGCAACATATGTTTTTTATCAAGGCCTAATTGAAAACCTTTCCAATAACCAAATCGAAATTCTTTTTAATATCTTGGTTATTGATTTGTGCATCTTTTGGTAGGAGCAGGAGAATGCGACCTATCAAAATGTTGACAAAAATCTAACGAAAAAAGGAGAAAATGGTCTAGAGACTATGTCCAAAATAAACAATTCAAATCTTTCTGATGAAAAGTTGAATAAATCTAAAATTTCCATAATTTCCATAATCAACTCTAGTCCAGCTTCTAAAGACTATACAAATATAAATATTAATCCTTATCTACTATACCAAGGATGTTAAGTTTTGATATCTTTACCTATAACTCTTTAAAGATTCACTTATTTGTTTTATGGAATATCTGAAGAAAATCAATTGTGTAATCTCAATATGCATAGGGCCAATTTAATTCCATTTGGCGCAGACTTGGATATTTATTGTGATTTCTACATTTCATTTCCCAAACATTCATGGTGTAAGTCTCAATACAAACAGTTTTTCAAAATACTTGCCAACTTTTCAATAAAGAAAAAGAAAAGCTTTCAAACATATCGAAGCCATAGGCCAAGAAAGGATTTCCTATACACTTCAGCACACACATACAAACATACATACATATATAGAAAATGCCGCCCCCTTTTTCTAGCAAATCAAATAATTATAAAAGTTGAGCCGCCTTTGGCAACAGAAAGAAAAGTGGAAACAAACTTTACGTCAAAAGGTGCAAAAGTTTTATGCCAAACTAGCAAAAAGAAAAAGCTAAAAAGCCAACCATGGGCAGAAAAAAAAACAAACCTTGTGTATGTATATTACATTTTAGGCGCATTTAGTCAGTGGCAGTGATCTTAAAGCTTTTACCCCGTTTAGAGCTCCGATTTAAATTCTATATAGAAATCATATTTTTTGGACATGAAAATTTTATGCCGCCTCAGCTATGACGGCGGGTGGAAAAGTTTTTCTGCCAACGCTGCAGGCCAAAACTTTCGCCGCCGCCGCCGCCGAGGACGAAGACGATGGCGAGGATGATGATGACGCCGCTCCGGTTTCGGTTAGAGTCTTGCTTCCTGTCTGTCTGTCTGTCTGTCCATCTGTCTGTCTGCCTGTGTGTCTGTCCGCCCTTTGTGCCAATTCAAGTTACAGAACTCCAGCGAAGCGTGTGAAATGCGCTGCAGCCTGGTTAGGCCATGAAGCAGCCATTCGCTTTGATGGATTTGTACTACGAAAACGAGAAAATTCGCAGAGAGTCAGAGTGAGCACAAAGTGAAGTGGGACGGGGGTTTAAGGCAAAGCGAGAAAACTTTTCTGCCCGCTTTTGTGTTAAACAATTTTGGGTTTTAGGTTTGTCCTAGTATTTTATTTTTTGTAAATTTATGTGGTGTTCGTTTCTCTTCCAATTTTTTTCGCTTTTTTTTTGTCAATTTCTTTAAATTAAGTTTAGCCTTATCTCCAATGGAAATGATTTTGCCATAGCTTTATCTTTCAATCTTATTTTAGAAATAAATTATGTCCTTGATCATTATTATTATTATCCTTCGTATTCTTCAAGAATCCAGCGACGATCGTATCGACGTCTTTGGCGCCTGAATCTGCGCTCACGACGGCGACGCTCACGTGCCAAGTGACGACGACGTTCACGCCTGCGCCTTCTGGCGGCCGCTGCGGATGATTCGGTTGTTGATGCTGTTGAGGATGCCTTTGTGGTTGTTGTTGTCGATGGTGCAGTTGTTGTTGTTGTTGTTGTCGTTGTGGTTGTTGCAGTACCAGTGGAGGGACTTGTTGGTGTGGTTCCTGTTGTGGTTGCATCACCCTGCCGAATCACTACCAAAAAGCAGAGCAAGCCCAAAGCTAAAACTGTTAAGAAATGCATGTTTCAGATTGTAATGCTCTAAGCCAAAGACTGGCATTAGTCTTTTATACCCAAAACGAAAATGACATTAAAACTTTATGCATGCAAGTTTGGCATTTTGTTATTACAGGTGTTTTTTTCTCACAATTGATATGAATGACCTTGCACTATGAAGTTGAGAACTATTTTTGAGAAACATATATAAAGTATTGAACTCCATTTAATAATAATAATCCTTAATTAAAGTCCTAGGCTCTTGTTGAAAACTTTTTTGTTGAAAATATTTACCCAGAAATTTAAAGAACAAGAATTTGGATAAAACAAATCGAATGATCATATAAAGATGTACAAGTTTACCTTCAGCAAAATCTAGACAGATAAGACATTGGCCTTAAAATCCAACAAATATGTAGTTCAATACACGAACTAATGTAAAAAAATATAACTCGAGTTTGATTATTTGATGAAAACAAGAGTAACATGTAACATAATTCACATTAAGTAAACTGGAGCCAACTGTTACAACAAACCGCCACAAATTATTTTGGGTATAAAAGCTTAGCATTGGACCCACTTAGAGCATACCAATCCAATCATGCGTTTCTCATTGGTTCTAGCTCTGGGCTTGCTCTGTTGTCTGGCTGTGATTCAGCAGAGTGGTGCTGCTACCACGACAGGAACATCCACCTCAACAACAACCACCACTACTACTACAACCACATCATCAAGTGCCTCAACAACCACAACTGCAGCATCGACTAGTGATACAACAACAACTGCAGCATCCTCGACGGCAACTACAACCGAATCATCATCCTCGTCCTCATCATCGGCGGCTGCCAAGCGTCGCGCTCGTCGTCGTCGTTTGGCTCGTGAGCGTCGTCGTCGTGAGCGCCGTCAAAGGCGTTTCAGACGTCGTCTGCAGCAGGAGAAGGCACGTTTGAGGGCCCAACGTCGTCGCATCCAGGAATTGGAAGGATAAATACTAAGAAAATCCGGAGAATTAGAAACTATGCCTCAATGATAATCTCATTCGGCGCATTATAAGCATTGAAAAAAAAAAAATTAACAAAAAAATATCAATAATAATAAAACAAACATATACCTATACATCCAATCTGACTAATCAAACTAACTAAAACTCAAGAGGAGCTGGGTTTCCAACCATTCATTTTTTTTAATAGTTCTTAAAAAAGATAATGATAATACCTAATCTGTATCTAAGACTCGCTCCAGTACAAATTTTTCTTATTTTCTTTGCACGGACTTTAATCTGGAAAATCACTAACTTTTAAGCAACAATTTCTTTACCAGATCGTTTTAAAACTAGAATACATTTAAAAGCTTAATGGGTTGAATCGGTCAGTGGAACTTTGTCCTTCATCGTTCTTATCAATAGAGTCTAAATCCAAGAGATACAAGAACTTTAAGTTTTGGTTAAACTTACTCAGTATTTCCACAACAATTGATTATTGAAATTATGACTTGAATCATTTCTGATCGTATGACAGTTGGATGAGTTTCCGATAACAAATTCCACGTTTGCTGTGACTCTACAAAACAAAAAGGATGTAATGTTATTACAGTCTTAATAGAACCGTTATTATTAAGTATATTTTAGGCACTTTCTGGTTACAAATCTCTTATAATTAACAATTCTGTACATATAGCATATTTGATGTGGCTTGAAGTTATATTTCCGCCAAATGAGAAAAATCATCATCATTGTTAGAATTCTTGATGAATTCTATGAAATTCCTCGCATATAACGTGAATTGGCAGTAAACATGAATTTTGCAGTTAATTTAATAATAAATTGTAAGATTTAAAGGTAAATGCTTATACATTTTTTTAAACTATTTAAACTTAAAATACTTTTTGATATGCATAATGATTTTGAAAATGCATAATTATAATCACTTTTTATTAGACATGATCGAGCTAAAAAGATTGCAGCGACCGAAAAATATTAACAAGATACAGAAAAAGTTGATAAATGCTTCAAACTCACAAAGTTCTGAACCCTGATTTAGTTAAAATCCAATACCAAATGCCATAATTGTATCCTTTTTTACATACATTAAGTGGCAATATACTGTTTATTTATTAAATATTAAAATATTATATGGATTTGGATTTTGGCAAGGTCATTCAACCCCGCAGGGCTTAATCCATCTTAAAACAAATTATAAATAAACTAAATGGGAATTTTATGAAATTTAAAAACATGTCGTTTGAAATTCGCATGCAATTTGTTTTTGGAACTTGTGTTTAGTTGGAATAAATATTAAGAATTCCAATTGTATGGCGACCTTGATGAATTTCAGTTACATTGGTTTCAATACATTGACTGAATGATTGTTTGTAAAACACCTGTTTTAACAGATTGTCATCTGAAGACTTCCCGTTAAAGTTTTTGGGTATAAAAGCTAAGCATTGGACCCACTTAGAGCATACCAATCCAATCATGCGTTTCTCATTGGTTCTAGCTCTGGGCTTGCTCTGTTGTCTGGCTGTGATTCAGCAGAGTGGTGCCGCTACCACGACAGGAACATCCACCTCAACAACAACCACCACTACTACTACAACCACATCATCAAGTGCCTCAACAACCACAACTGCAGCATCGACTAGTGATACAACAACAACTGCAGCATCCTCGACGGCAACCACAACCGAATCATCATCCTCATCATCATCCTCGAAGGCAGCCAGAAGGCGCAGGCGTGAACGTCGTCGCCGTATTGCCCGTCGCCGGCAGCGCCGCGAGCGTCGTCGTCAACGTGAACAACAAAAGTTGCGCAATCAATTGGAAAGGAACCGTCAACGCATTCGCCAATTGGAGGGTTAGTTAACACCTCTCCGAGCTGAAGAGCACCATTAAAAGCACAAAAAAAAAAACTTGAAAGATGTTAAGCAATTACAAAACACAAAAAAAAAAAAAAATAAATAAATAAATTTAAACATTTTCAAAACTACTTCAGATGTTTTTGAACCTAATCAATCAATCTGCCCAACTGCTTAACATACTAATTATTAAACAACTCTCAGAAAAGTTTAAAAATTCTTAATACATTAATTACCTTTCTTCAGGGTTTTCTAAAGTAAATGATTTTCTTCTGTATCAAAATATGTCGGATTGACAGTGAGTAAAATCCTTTTTGTAATCAACAAATCCTAAAAATTCGGACTAAACTGCTTTATAGATTAATTAGCAAGTCTGTTTATCAAATAAATTTAATGTAATTACTTAAAGAAAACTTTTTAAGATTTTTAAGAAACGTTTTATTCCGATTGAAGTTATCTTTGATGTTGCAAGCATTTTGAATTAGAACGACGTACCTCTAGTTAATTTCCAATGTCTTTTATTTTTCATAATCGATCAAATTAAATAAAAGTATTCTTGATAGGTGAAAGTCGAATTAATTGATCAATTATTTCTTTTTTAACACTGTCTTGACTCATTTACTTAATTAAGTGCCCCAGACCAAAATGTAAAACTACTTCGTTGGTCTCACAAAAAGTCTCATTTTCTAAAGAAATCGAAATGAAATCGTGCAAAAGTTCTTTAAAAATGTTTAATTGTTTTTAAAAAGTCAATCTGATGATTCGAAAACCCAACTGAAACGTCTTACAAACAATTATTATGGTAAGATCGCCAAAAGACAACCAAATTGTTAAGTTCTCAAAGATCCTTTGATACCTATTCCAAGCAATTACATGGCATTTCAGTCCAAATGGTTTTTGGTTTGATATGGCAAAGAATTTGTGGTCAATCAAACTTTATCGGGGCTTAACCTGTTTACTCCTTTCAACATTGTCGATGCGTTTAATGGCATTTTTGATTTATGTTTACAATATTAAACCGTAGTTGTTTTTGTTTTATTTAATAATTGTGAACAATTTTATATACTATAAACTTTTATGCATTTGGATTTGCATATTGATTAACAAATTAAATGAACCACTATTACTTAGCCACGATTACGATTACGTCTTTGTTGACGGCGACGCTCCTTTGCCCGCTGCTTCCTGGCGGCCCGACGCCTTTTTTGACGCTGGCGGCGTTTACGTGCCAAACGACGACGGCGAGCTGCAGCCTTGCGTTTGGCTGCTGCGGACGAGGATGATGATGAGGTTGTAGTTGTTGTCGTGTCGGATGCATCAGTTGTTGTTGTTGTGTCCGACGAAGACGAAGCCGAGGCGTCAGTTGTAGTAGACGATGATTCTGTTGTGCTGGTCGTCGTAGACGTGGATGATGTAGCTGAACTGGAATCCGTGGCACTCAAACTCTCCGGCACTTGGAGGAGTATGCAGGCCAAGAGGCCCAAAAGTAAGACCAATGTAAGACGCATGGTTAATCTGCGTATGATCAGCTACCAAAGCTTACATGGGTATTTATTCAATCTGTAACCCGGAAATTTCATTATCAAACCTATCCAACATATGCTATCGAAATTGAAAAGACGTCACCATTTTGTTAATAACATTTTACTTTGCTTTATTTGTCACAGCGTGACAACTAAAATTATAATAACAAAAGGTCAAGGTAGACGTAAATAAGTAAAAAAAAAAAAAATAAAAATATTTTTCAAAATAGCACATGTTAAGGGCATAACGAGAAGATCTACATGAAGTGGGTAAACTCAATATAAAGGAAAACACCTGTGGACTATATAAACAAAAAGCAGACCTTACGTCGTTAGACATTCCCATAAAATTCCAAATATATTTGTCTGTTAAACGTTGCAACATTTGGATACCTAACTACAATAACAAAGAGAGTGAGTGAGAGAGAGAGGGAGAGAGCATAAGCGAGAGAGAATTTTTCAACAGTTGAAGTCAGACTGTTCTTCAAAGACGATGTCTTACATTTGGATAATATTACTTCTGGCCGCCCTCATTTGCTTGGCCAACCGTACAGAAACTATTCGTACATCCCTACCAACTCGACGGAATTCGCCATTGAAGATCAAGAGAATATACGAAAGACTCAATTCAAAAGGATCTCAGGGCATTTCAGACAAACCGTCAGCAAAAGATATTGAATCGAAACGTTTTCTTAACTATAATGATACCATAAGCAAGCGTATACAAATCAAATACGATTGGTTACAGTTTCTTAGCTCTAGTCCCAACACGAATTGGTTCATATTATTTTTTACAATATATATTTACTGTTTGTATTTTATTATTATTTAAACACCGCCCAAAACATTAAAAAGAAACCTTGAGTAACACAAAAACAAAGCCTTTGTCTTTCCCTTAGCATGACCTACTAAGTCAAATTGATCTTCAAAACACATGTTCAAACCAATCGATTACAAATGTTTGAACTCTGAATTGAATTCGAAACGCAGTAGCAAGATTATTACATACTTTAGTAATCTTTAAGGCAGAACTTCAATAACACTTTGTTTCTGGAGACACAAGAAACATGAGATAACTGCAATGTTACAACTTTTTTTTTTTTTTTTTTTAATTGTTTTTGTTCTCTTTTTTTTTTTTTTGGTGTTGGCTTTGAAAATGTTGTGATAAGTGCTAGTTGAATAATTGAAAGAAAAAAAACCTTCGGTCTCTAATCGCTGACCTCGTCCAAGGCAGATCTAAAAATGCTACAAAAACTCAAGAAATCTGCAAAGAACATGTTAAAAACTTTATATTCCCAGAAATCGGTTCTTAATCGGTTCTTATAGCATTTTGCTGCCACAAAGTCTTGGTCCTGTCTATGTTGAGCTTAGATTTTTCAAATTGACTGACACTTTAGATATTTATGAACAATAGACTTTTTATACCCTTGCAGAGGTTAAAAGCGGCAAAAAGGTTCAATAGACGATTTAATTCCCTTTGTCATCGATCCAACTAAGCAATAATAATGGCTAATTGAGTAATTTAAAATCGTCTCGAATTGACTTTATTATTGCTCTCAAATCCCCAATCCACAAATTGGCCTGAGTTTGATGGTTTGAGTTTTGATGGGGGGGGTCAGGTGTATAAAACTGGAAAATCCTCTTCAACTTGCAAGCCATTTAATTGGCTTGCACTTAAATAACCAAATAACCATGAAACTGGGCAATTTTTAGCCGGATTTTTATGCATTTTTTAACCCTTTAATGCCCGGCCACCCATTCACCATTTTCCAGCAATTTAAGTCCATTAAAAATTGTTTTCCCATCATTTTTGGTTTTTTCTTTCCAATTTGTTTTTTTTTTTTTTTGGTTTTTTAACCGAAACGAAAAGTAAAAATCAAATAAAACAAAGAGGTGGAGTTCATGCTCGTTAAAAATCAATCCCCCAGTGTCCGTTTATTGGAAGGGCATGTGCCATGGAAGCGCACAGGTGGGAGGGGGGGATGAAGAACACGAAAGTGTCGCAAACTGACTGGGGCTCCATCTCCAGCTACTGGTACTACCTCTTGCCGTGGTCAATATGCAAGACTATAAGTCTATATAAGCGTTTCCCGCAATAGCCGACGCGATATCCTTTGGTATCTGTGAGTGTTTATGTATCCGTGAGCCTGACATGTTTGTGTCAGTGTGTGTGTGTGTATATCTGTGTGCTATTGTGAATATATGGGAATTTGTTTTGTCATATCGTTTCGTATGCCATTTTTTTTCCTTCTTTGGTTTTACACTTTTCCCATTTGACTCTGTGCCCTTTAATCGTAGGGCTATAAAAGCTATTATATTTGGCCAAGTTTCGAAAACCGGTTTTTAAATCGTATAATAATCGTATTTATTATTGTTACCTTTAAGGGCCTATAGTAACCTCTTTTTTTCTATCTGGAGAATCGATTTGCTTCATATTTTTTTACATTTCATATTCAATTTTCAATATTATTATTATTCATTTTTAAAATGCAAACAATTATATTTTGTCTATTAGTTTAGTTAAATACTTGTAAAAGTAAATCCTAAACTGAAAACTCACATAAAAATAGATACCGACATATATATAAAGTAGACTTATGCAATTTACAGAAAAATTTAAGTTTAAGTTGAGCAAATTTAAAGTGTAACTCGTCCTTAAATTGCTTTGAGATGGGATAAAAATGAAGAGTTTTTTAATCAAATTTTTAAATATTGCCTCGTTCTCATTGAGCAATTAACTTTTTAAGTACTTAAGCAATAATAACTAGATAAATATTAAATCTTAAACTGGCTCAGAGACAACTTAATACAATTATTTCGGTTTCTTTCTCCTTATATATAAAATGAAAGGCTCAAGTCAAATGAAAATAAAAGAGTTAACGTAAACGGTTTCTATAAAAGTTAATTTCAATCACTTTAATTCGGAAAATGGAAAACATTTTTGATTACGTTCTACATTTATTCATTACTTCATTTCCAAATCCATTGAATTTTGAGTCTCTGTAGACTAAAAATCTGCTCCATTCAGTTTGCCTATCTAAAATGAGTTTTAGTTCATTCACATTTCGTCAATTACAAATTTTGAAATATTTATTTTGTTTTGGAAAAAAGAATCTGAATTGATATGAATTGCAAGTTTCATGGTCTCCGAACGAAAATACGAGATCCTGTCCCTCTATATAAACCTATTTTGATCTCGTCTGTCCACAGTATCTTCCTTCAGTTTTCCACTGGTCATTTGGAGTGTTGCTTGGCAAACTTTATGCGTGTTCATCGTTCAATAGTGACACTTTCTCGGACTACGAGCATTTTTAGATTATTTTTCTGTAGCCTTGTACGTATGCAGAAATTTGTAAATCTTTTTTAAGTTCTGTTGGTGGCTTTAATGGCTTTTTCTTACCAAACGCTTGACGAGTAATGGCGACATTACGGATTTTCGCTCAGGAGACTCCACTTTTGGGACAAATTTCCGATCACTGCAATGCTTTCCTCGACCCATATTAAAAAAATAGCTATTCATTTTGTTTTTAAGCCATGTTTTCTTTTAAAAAAATAACTTTTTCTAATAAACACGAGGGTTTCTCAATGATAACTTTCGCGCAAATGCTTTTTTTTCTATGACAACATGTGCATAATGCTATTTTGCCACCGCGCTAATTTGCATTTTCCTTTCGATTTTACTTCTTCTGAGAAGAACCGTTATCATGTTCTTGTTCTTGGTCTCCCAAATCAGAGAGACTGTCAGTAAGGCAAGGGAAATTCAAACCGAAATTCCTTTAGTCAAGTTTTGGTGCTATTTTTTTCACCGGCACTGTATACACTTTCCAGGATAATATTACCACATAAGAATTGAATATTGTCTTCAACAATTGTAGAGTATTTAGTTACCGACCAACCAACATGAGGCAACAAAGTATTTGTTGTACACTTTCTTTTTCTTTTTTTGCGTTCAAGTAGAATCACCACAAACTGCTGGCTGGTGCAATGAAGCGCAACATCAACGCGACATATCCAATCTACGTCCTGGTGGTATCTATCTATGAGCGTGTGTGTGTGCGGTCCAGGATCGACTCCATTCCTCAAAAATGAAAAAAGAGAAATTACATACGTACATATATACAAATTTTGTGTCCAATGTAACGCCACAACAAAGAACGTTAATTGACGCCAAAATGCTACAAAAAAAAAAAAAAATAGGAGAAACAAATAAAAAGCGAAAAAAGAAAATTTGTCCAGTTGTTGTCCAAGGAGTTTTGCTCAGAAGCCCCGTGTCTTTGGCTTTGGGGAAAAAATTTAAATATACATTGCTTCGGTGCAATTTTAGCTGCCTCCTCTTACCCCTCTCCTAACAAAAAGTGGCTTTATTAACCCCCAAGCCCCAGTTGGAGTCCAGTTCAGTCCAGTCGGTCGGTCAGTCTTACATAGTGGGCGTTGTTGAATCAGCACACGTGATTAATGGCCTTTAATTATGTCAAAGCGCAAGCGGAGGAGTTCACCCAACCAGGCCCAGTTAAGCGTTTGACATTAAAAAATTGACACCGTTTGTCCTAGAAGGGTAGGAAAATGTCGGCCCGACAACTGTCTGGCACACGTAACCGACAACCGCCACCCAGAGTAGTGTCTTTTGCCTCGAAACAAATTTTAAACACACACCCAGAGAGAACTGCCCTCTCATTCCCCCTCATTCTTACCTCAGTGGAGTGGAATGAATGGTAGGTATCCTCCACTCTTGGGTAGTTGGGACATTTGTTACCCAAAAAGCGCTGTGATTGTGTGGGCGTTTGTCGCATTTAATGAAAGCCTCATAAATTATGTTGCACTTGACGAAAGCATACAAGCGAAAGCAACACGAGACATTGGTGGAATGAAGTGAAATGGAGTGCTCCGTTGAAATGGGCATGAAACAGAGACGGAGACGGCGACAGCGACAGCGACAGCGACGGACACAGAAATGGAGATGGCGTTGGAGTCACTTAGCATATATGGGTAACATATGTATGTCTTGTTGAAAGTCTATCTAGGCAAAAACAAATTATCGGGGGTTGGAGGTAACACACAAAAACAACAAAGCAAAAAAACCTATAAAGAACTTAAATTTCATTTCACTTAAAAGTGGAATTCTTTAACAAATACTAATTACAATTTGTAGTGCTCTAATAAATAAGCAAAGTCAAAACTAAGATAACACTCTGAGACTAGAAGCCAAGTTTGGAGTGCTAATAACTTAATTATATTAGCCTCGTCGAGCTTTTCGAGTTGTGGCAAGAGCAGCTAACTACTTTTGAGCCTTGGTTAAACATTAACCAGATGATATTTGAATGGAACAACATTTCCAACTGAAGAATCTCCTATGGAGATACGATTCACAGCTAAGCTACTTCTATATAAAAAGATCCTCAAGCTCACGTGGACTTAAGGAATTCAACTATCGGGCACAGTCTTCAATTCGATTATAGAAACTATTACGCAGACTCATGGAGGGTCCATTCAAAGACTTGGCCATTGAAATCACCTTGTTATGAATCTTCTGGCCAACAGTCAAGACCTGTGACGTTGTCACCCACTTGATCTGCTTTTAGGGCCTCCAGTTGATAGCAAACAATAGATTCTCAGATCTAAATTATATCAACTTTTGCATTTTTGTGTGTGACACCAAGTGAATTATGAATACATTAGTTTTTTTTTCGAATAAACAGTTTGTGTTGTTAATATTTAAATGCAAAAATGCAATTGTTTTTGTTTCTAATCCAGGTGTATCTATAACCTATAGAATTTTCCAAAATGCTAATCACTAGCTTGGAATGAAAATGTAAATATTGCATATAGACTGACCAAACAAGACAAGTCAGAACTTCGGGGCAGAGAAACAAGGAAACATACACAGGACACTGGACAGTGGACAGTGGACAGTGGACAGTGGACACAGGACACAGGATACAAAATCAACATGACACAAGTCCCACAAAATCCCAGGGCAAACCAATCAAATCTTAAAATAATAGACAAAACACCACAGACCAAGCCGGACCAGACCAGACCAGACCAGGCAAGACCTGAACGGAGTCACAATGAGGCTTTAGCCCAGGCCGAAAAACACCATTTAAATTCTCTCTGTGTTGGGGACCAAAAGCTACTTTGTGGCTTTAAAGCAACAGTCACATTCAATTCAATGTGAAAAAGGGGAGCGGATCGAGGCGGATTTGTCTCTCGCTCTCCTATCTAAGTAGCAAAGTAAACATGGCATAGATGTCGCAACAGCCAGTCAGTCGAAGTCGGCAGAGAGAGAGGGCGGGCAACAGGGTAGACCTAGGACCTGCTACCATGACCACATGAAAGGCAACCAAAAAACTTTATGCAAAATTTGCTCGCGGCCAATTCACTTCACTCCTACAACCATTTACACATGAGGAAGGTTTTCGTCTCGGGTCTATGTGTTAATTCGGTTCAGGGCGTAATTGTAACTTGGCATGCACACACACACACACCAGCACACACCAACACACACACGATAACTGGGAAAAGTGTTTTAATTGAATTATTTTCATTGTCGCCCCAGCACGACTTTTTGCCTGTTGGCATTATTAACTTTTCTTGTTGCTTCAATTTATGCAAACTTTCTAAAAAAAAAAAAAGAAAAGAAAAGAAACAAAAAAATAGACAACTAAAGAGCGAGAGTGGAGCAGCAAAGGAAGGTGGCGAGGGCGGGCGGGGGCTCAAGGAGAAACGCGAGAACCGTTCGAACCCCCCAAAAGCAACAAAAAGTTAAATGAGTTAAACGAGCAATTTTATGAGCATGTCCAAAAACTTTTGCGCCACCAATACAACAACAAAATGAAATAGAATACGTTAGGGATAAATAAAGACTTTTAAATACCGTGTACTAATTGAAATTCTAGTCTAGTCTAGAAAAACAAACTTTCAGTTCAGGTAAAGAAGGGAAGGGAAGGGAAGTAAAGTCGTTCTAGCTACGATTCTAATCCTTTTGAAGTCTTCAAATAAGAGTAAGGATACATTATTTTTCAAACTGAAATCAGACAGCAGGCAAAATGGAATTGACCTGATCTCGTCTCTCTATGAAACATGCATTTGAAATTGTGTACAAATTGGTTTCATTTTCCATTTGTTTGGGTTTCATTGGGTTTCATTTAGTAAGCGAAACAAAAAGGTTTCAAACTCAAATTCCGATATATCCTTTCTAAACCAATTCAATGCAGGGTATGCGAAACCCAATTGTCGTGCCTTTTGTGGGTTGTTAAGACCCTTCGGGCTGAACGTGAGTTTTACTTGGTCTAATTGTTTGTAAATGCAATTTATGAATGTGAAATCGATTGATTTGCATGTTGTTTTTTGGTTAAAAAGTTTTCCCACTACTTTTCATTTGGATATATGTACATACGAGGGCAGTCCGATAAGTACTTAGTCTTAGTATTTCTCTTAATACACTTGATCCAGCGATGCTCCAGTTTTTTTAACCCGTCTGAAAAATAAGTTTCCTCGAGGTCTGAAAAATGGTCCTCCGTGGCGGCGATGACTCCTCATTCGACTCACATTTCTGCCCGGCGAGTGATTTTTTCAAGTTTGGAAGCAAAAAGTAGTTGCACCGGGCCAAATCTGGAGAATACAGAAATTTTTAGCTTTGTCGTCTATAAGATGATTCTACACGATAATAAACTTTTCTAGCCATAGTGACGCCACTGGGCTGTGAGACTAAGTACTTATCGGACCACCCTCGTATGTATGTATGTTTGTAGGTGCGACTATTAGAATGAACATACAGGCAAATGACAAGTTGTTAATTAAACAAATAAACGTCGATTAAGAATTAGCAGCATTTTTATCTAACACTCTTTCTATTTCTTTTCTCTCACATGACATCATAATCGCTATTTAATCCATGTCCTTGTAGCTAGTACTAATACTTTTCTGTTAAGACCTAGTACTAATGCTCTAACTAACAATGTAAACAAATAAAATTTATATTCCCCCTCTTGCTTAGTGTAAAGGGGTAGGGGGGACAAAAAGGTAACGTAGTTTGTATAAAAGTGATAAGACTATTAGAAATTTCAGAAAGCAATTTGTAAGAAGTTTATGCCTTCACTTAGTTTGCTTTTGAAAAACAAAAAGCAAGTGGCAAATGCTTACGCAACATTTCCAACACGCCCAACGTTGCTTTTGGCTTACATGTATGGCAATTGGTAGCTGGCATTTGGCTGGTAGTGCCATGTCACTAATTGCCATTGCCATTGCCATTGGCCGGTGCCCGGTGCCTGTTCACAGAGTGCAAGTAATGATTATGGCGGAGGGAGGAGCAAAGATTCTCTTTTTCTTCTTCTTCTACATCGTCTTTTCTGGCCAGGGGCCCACAAAGGCCTTTTGGCCAAGTGCCAATTAGCAAGCAAAATAGATTGTAGTAAATTTTAATGACATACACACAGATGGAGGGCTGGACGGACGAACGGACTTTACATAGTTGCTTCCGCTTCTGAGGTCTCGGCCTGTTTTTTTTTTTACTGTTCTTTCTTCATTTTTATATACAAAACTCTCTCTGGTTTTTGCAAGAAGTCAAAGGCGTTGACCGCTTGCTGCATCATTGAATTTTAAATACACTGACAGACTGAGCGTGTCTGTGTGTGTGTGTGTGTGTGTGTCCACTTCAATTAAAAAAGACTTTCACCCACAGCAATAACAAAAAAATAAAGTCCAAATGATGGCAGAGAATGACTGAAAGAAAGCAAGGAGAAAAACACTTCCGCTTTACTTTACTTTACTTTTGTGTGCGCCTTGGTAAACGTTTGCAATTGCTTTGAAATTGCGCCGACGTGCAGGTCCTTCCCCAAACCCCTCCTCTCCTCACCAGAGAGAGAGAGAGAGAGAGAGAAAGGGAAAAATGAAGCCAAAAAAAAATGAAAGAAAAAACTGTCTACCTCAACGACGACGATGACGATGACGATGGCGATGACAGCGACGGCCATTGCAGCACAACATGACTTCCGTTTCCGCTTTGCCCTTACTCTAACCAATCCTCACACACACACACACACACACACATACAGAGAGAGTTACACACATATCCAAAGTGAAATCAATTCATAGCCTTGTGTTGCTTTCTCTTTCTCTCTCCGGCCTGCCTTTTCAATTGCCCTTTTCGACCATCTGAACATCATCAACGCCATCATCATGAGAATCTCTATCCCCGCCCCACGATTTCCCATCATTTCAATTGATGTCCTTTATTTTCGGCATTGGCAAAAGAAAAGCAAACAAAAAAAAAAAAAAAGTGGGAAACAAAACATACGAAAATACTGCAAAAATTTAAAAATACTTTAACCAAAATCGAAAACCCACAAAGAACTTTTTTACCCCATGGGGGAAGGGTAAACGGGGGATGGGCGGGGTAAACGTTGGAAATATTTTCAATATTTAATCACCAGCTAAATGGGTAAAAATATACATTTTCATTACAAGAAGAGCAGTTAATGGGTTAAAAAAGACCCAAAAAGAAAGGGTAGATCAGAAAAAATGTGCCCCCAAAAGTATGCATTCGATCTTAGAAACATGTATGTCTAAACAAGTTATGGAATATTCTATGGAAACCATCCGTTAAGCATGATGGGATAGGTAACAAATAGCCAAATATCTATCAATCCAAAAGTATATGTAAATAATTTCAATTACAAATTATTAAGAATTGTTGCTTTAAATTGGGAAATTATTATTTTTTTGTTGTTGTTGGATTTAATAATTGCTAATGTGTGCGATCAATTACAAAAAGCGGCTGCGAAAATTGGGCAATGAAATGCACAGTTACTGGCAATAACGAGACGAATAACCCTCAGTTGGAAAACCCGCAATCCATTGGGTCCCCCCGCCCCCTTACGCCCTTACACCCATCATCATCATCATCATCACAGCCCCATCATAGGCAAAGAGGGGAAGCAGAGAGAAATGCAGAAGCAAGTCAAATCTACGTTGCACATGTGTGTAAAGATGGATAAGGGAATGAAGGAGTTTGGGGATGTAGGTGGATGATGCCATGGCCATACACACACACACACACAAACACACACACACACACACAATCCCTCATTGTTGTTGCAGGCATCGGGCCCCCAACGATGGGGCGATAAAATAAATTTGCATATGAATTGAGAATTAAGAACATTTTGCACATCGTGCAACCTTCGCCCTCCCTCCCTCCCACCTTTCCATCACTTTACCCTTTCCCTTTCTCGATACATACATACATACATATATTTTTGATTGGGACTGAGACTGGCTGCTGTTTGGCCTTTGAATTAGAATCCAGCACACATCCCAAACCCATCTCCCTCTCCCCCCTTCCCCATGCTCTTAGCCCAGCCACAGACCAGAGACCAGAGCAACTCCAATCCAGAAAAAAAAACGTGTGAATGGCTTATTTCCTTGTTGCTATAGTTGTTCTTATTGTTGGTGTTGCCTTTTTTTTTTGGCGCTTTTTTTGGTATTTGCATTTTGGTTTTTTTTTTTTTTTGTTGGTCTGCAAACATTTTTATGCGCTTTGGTGAAGAAGAAGGAGAAGAAGAACAAAAAAAGATCTCGTTAGGCTATTGAAATTGAAAATGTTTTTCCCTCACTGATGCGATAAGAATGAGAGTGAAAAGGCGGCGGGGGGTAGGGGGAGGCGAGTAGGCAGGAGATTATAGTTTTGTTCAGTTATGAGGGAAAGTTATGGGTCAAATCATTATGTCTATGTTGGGTTTTATGTTTGATAATTGAATTTTTATGGTTGAGCTTTCACTTGATGTGGAGGGAAATAGAGAGAGAGAGAAAGAAAGAGAAAGAGACACATTCTGAAAAGTCTCAATCAAATTTTGAATGCCAAACACACAAACTGACATCAAAATGTTTATAGTAAACAGTTTTACCTTAGTCTGCCTATAGCCCCAATATATCCTCAAAGGACAATGACAATTTAATATATGTACATATGTATATTCTATTCTAAACAAACAATGCATTAAATTAGCTCACATTTTAAATATCTTTTCAAAAGTTTCTTTCAGTAATTGAAAAAAAATTTCACATGAATGTTATATTATTAAGGAATAGGCAATAAGTATTAGTACTTATTTTAGAATGGGGAAAATATAAGTCAATATGTATCAACTAACACTAACGAGCACTTAATATTTAAGTCAGGAATATAAAAAACAAGTAAAATAAAATATAAATTAAATGAAAATTAATAATTACATATATTTTAATTACTTCTTACTTACCTTGTAAAATGTGTAAAAAGCTCCGCAAGCTGCGCTCTCAAAGCAAAGGCAGCACAGGCAGAGCGACGCCAACATAGATGACGACAACAACAACAACGGATTACGGGATAACGCAAAGAACAACAAGCTTAGCGACCGCGTCGCGTCGACGCAAACGAACACACACAACACAAGCAAAGACAACGCGTGGCAGCGACGTCGGCGTTGCTAGCTAGGCCCACGACACGCACGCGACATAGACAAAGTGACGCCGACGCAGGGCGCCAAGCAGAGAAATGCTCATCGACGCGTCGACGCAAACGATGGCAGCGTAATCAACGCAGCTTGCAAAAACAACAAAAACACGTAAACTGCTGCGATTGCTCTGCTTCTTTTTCGTAATGCAAACCAAAAAGAGACAAAGTAAAGCAAAACGCCGTTAACTCTATTTATTTGAGGCAAACACTCTAATAATTTCAATTTTATTTGAATTTTATTTTATTTTTATTATTAACCTGATTTCATTGCAAATTTATTTTCTGTTACACTTCTTTTAACATTTTTACACAGTTTTTCTCCAAATAGATAAAACTTTTGCGTTCGCCATCATCAGAAGAGAAAACTGAAGAAGGAAACGCAAAGAGAGCGCTTCGCAGAATCATCTCCTTCGAGAGTAAAACCAGTGTTGGTAATTACGCTATAGACTTGAGTGATGAAGCTTTTTTTTATGTTTCTTAATTTATTCGTTTTGATAGGTTTTAAAACTAAATGTATTAAAACAATTTAAAACATTTTCACAAATTTTGCTTTTTTACAAAAAAATGTTCCCTTATTTATGTCATTTTCATTCTTTCAATTACTTTTATTCATTTCTTGAGCCCTTCTATTCCCTTTTAAACAGGATAATAATGGAAATCTTTGGTTTATAGTTGTTTCCTTTGCAAGTGACCAACTCTTGTAGTCACCAAAGGCGATGGCATTAAATTTCTATGGATCATTTGAATATTTTTTGACTACAAAACTCTAATTAATTGAACTGAAAGGATCATGACTCCTCCGTGGACAATCGCCTATTCAAGATCCTAAAAAGAAGATTACAGATGAAACAATAGAAAACAAGTAAGTAAATTAAATTAAATAAGTTAAATTCACTAGACTTTGGATACAATATAAATCTATAGACCAATCTATATATAAATCCATCAAAGGATAAACCAATGGCTAATCCTTAAAGATATTTCCAACCTTTTATTAAATTATGACGTTGCTTTCAATTTCACATGAGTAATGAAACCTCGACCTATAATAATGTAAATGTCACATTTCTTAACTTTTTTCTCTCTCTCTGTCTTGCTGTCTCTTATTAGCATATGTAAGGTGTAAATTCAAGTAAGTCCTTAGGGGACACCTATAACACGACTCCCTTAGAATAAGATGAGTTAAGGGTTTTTTTAGAGGCCTTTGCCCACTTTTTGCCTACAAAAATAAGAAGGGGAAAAAAAGAACGCACTTAAATACTTGAAAGCTTTCGCTGCCGTCAATGGTTTCCAAGTTGTTTCCTGCTTTTTGCCCTATCCGAAGGACGGATGAGATGGGTAGATGGCTGGCTAACTGCATTGCTAATTACGTAACGCAAAATTTTCATTATATCGGCGGAGTGGCAACGGCAACGGCAACGTCGACGACGACGGCGACGGCGGAAAAACGAAGCAATGGAGACCCACTCGAATGAAGGCATAATGAAATCTTAGTGGTAGAGAATGGAAATTTATTAGAAAATATTTACGTAGCACTTGAAAAACTGTGCACGGAAAATCTAGGCAAATGGCAAATTTAAAGTAAGTAAAAGAGTCACAAAGCTAAAACAGATAGAGACCCAAGATATTTAGATTAAATGTAGATGAAAAGTTAAAGTTAGTTAAGGCTAAAAAATGTGTCAAAGGAATAAAAAGTCGACAGGCTAACACATTGAAAGTGGACTAAATTTTTTGGTAATACTCTTAGCTAATCTATACAATTCGACTTATATTGAAGAGTTTTAATTTGGTTCATGCCAAGGAAAGGGAAGCATTATAGTTTCCTTTATTCTGACAAGCTTTTTCGATTTAGTGGGGAATGTTTGCTCCCGAAAGTATGCAGTCGAAAAATACGAAATTTTGGTTTTTTATGTCCTGTGGATGAAAAATTGCTAACATTTGCTAGCTAAATATAAACCAAAAGATCTACAGACATTTTTTTGATTTATGAATGTAAAATACATTTTTTGCCCGGCTATCGCATACCTTAAGGGGCGAATTTCCGTCATTTTTACATTCCTAGAAACACCTTTACCCCTGCAAAATCTTAGTGTAGTGTATTTAAAGTGAAGGCGGTCTCTTAAGTACGGCTTTCGATTGGGTAAAGTCCTGTAACATTTTAAACGTGCTTTGGTTTAGACGTCCAAAATGATTTCCCCCATCAAAATTATGGTCCAGATCTGTCACTGTTAACAATTAGTTGAAGTAGTTGAAGTCCTTGATCTCTGATGGTTATCGAAATGGTAACCACACATAATAGCTTAGTTCTTTATATTCAAACTTAGGTATCAGGACTTCAATAGCTTAAAAATGCCAAGTAAAAAGCCAATCCATAAGTCGACCCTCTGAGCTGTGAAACGAAGCATTGGTTATCTAGGCTTAAGAAGATAAGGAATGCAAGAGAAAACGAGTTTGAGGTTAACCGGATTTGACGGTTAAAGGTAAGTAAGTTATATCTAATGGGTTAAGCCCTGCAGCAATGGGCAAGTGTTCCAGGTGTTTATTCTCGTTTTTTTGATGTCCTTTGTGTTCCCTTCAACTCCAACTCGATTTGAGACTAGACTCGGTGTAGCAGCTGACCTAGGCAGTGATTAAGTGCAACTAGCGCAGGATATGTGACACCATCTGGAACCAAAAGCGTTTCACTTCCTGCTTCTTGTTGCCCATTCCAAACGCTGACCTCAGCAATGGTCATTTTTCTCGCCTCTCTCGGCCTGTCACTTGGAAAAGTTGGCAATTAAATATATGCTGTGTGTTTTTTTTTGCCCCCTGCCCTCTTTACGCTTTTCTTTCTGGTTTTTCTTTCTATTTTTTTTCTTTTTGTTTTGTGGAAATAAATTGTAGAAATAGGCAGATAGATGAGGAGGAGAGGGGAGCAATGCAACAGCTGTTTACCGCGTTGACCCGGGAGAGTCCTCGGGACATGCAAAACCAGTAACAGTTTTTTTTCCAGTTTTTCTTTTTTTTTTTTTACAGAATTTATTTTCACACTCTCGAGTACAAGTTTTAAGCGAAGTGTTGTTGCCCACAGAGTGAGACAGAGCGAGCAGAAAGGAGGTGTCGTCGGTCCTTGGTCCTTGCCACAGCATGCGTGTATGTGTGTGTGTGTGTGTGTCCTTTGTCTGTTTTGTGCCGCAGTAGTCAAGATGTTGCCAATGTTTTTGCCATGTCTGCTGCACTTTAATGGCTTCATATTTCCTACAAAATTAGAAGTGAAGTTACTTTTGCTTACATTTCACCAGAAGGACTCCAACAGAGCACACTGGAGTCCTTTGCCGGTTGTCGGTTGCCATTTGCCTTTTGTTTAGCAAGTTTCTCGCTGCCTCATTATGGTGACCCCCCATGCCATGACCACTTCTTCTCACTTTGTGCTACGTCTACTCCATTAAATTGTAATTTTTGGCAACATTTCGGTTTGCATAAATCTTGGTCCTCGAGTTTCTGGTCCCAGGTCCCTGGTCCCTGGTCGCTGGTCCCTGGTGTCCTTGTGCCTCACACTTGCATTCATGTTTCAAGTTTATTAAAAAGTCCTCAACATATTATGGTTACTTAAACTATTAAAATAACATTGTCTATGTGTGTGTGTGTGTGTGTGCGTTGTCCTTTTTTGAATTGTAAACAATGCACCAAATGCCTGGGAAAGGCCAAAACATTAGACAATCCTTTCGTTTCGTTTTTGCCTGCAATTATATGTATTTGTATCCTGTTCGTATCTAAGACCACAAAATCCGTAGAAGGGCTCATTAACAAAGTTTTTCTTTACCATAAAATAAATTGGAAACCAAAACCCAAAAAAAAAAAAAAAAAAAAACCTATCTAAAGCCCAGGTAAAACCAAAGGAAAAAACTGCAGCGTAACAAACAATGGAAACAATTGGACAATTGTTCTATTTCTCCTTCTTCCTTGCATCGAGCCCATGTGTCAAGCCCGCCCACCCCTGAGGGGAGCCGCAGACAAACGGAGCGATAAGAACGAATGAACGAACGTATGGCCGAGCGGTCGGATGGACGGCGAACGGGCAGACAGACATTCAAGCGATAGTGTCACAAAACAAATAAGTTGCCCCAAAAAGCCGCAAAAGCCAACACAAACCTACAACATGTGACCACTAATGTTTAGCCACATGGAGAACTCTGGGAGATGAGAGACCCCCTCCCGCCCCCAAAAACACCAAAACAGAGAGAGAGAGAGAGAGACAGAGAGGGAGAATTGGTCGCTGGGCTCTGGCTTCTGGGAGTGAGAAACAAATGTCAGCCATCTGAAATTGCATTGTCAAAGTTTTTCCCCCATACCCCACCCCCTCACCAATTTTTTGTTATCCCTTTTTTTTGGTGCTGTATTGTTGTTGCCTGGGATGCAAATTGTGGTTCTTGATTTTAAGTATCGCGAATAAGACTTTAAAACGAAAGAACCACCAAAACAAATTGTACACAATAATCCATTTTGCAACCACGTGAAGTAAATAGTTAATAACTAAAATTTAGAATTGTTTAAATGAATATTTAACCCACAAATGCTTAAATGAAATGATAATTATGAATTACTTGAGGCAACTTTATTTACTTTTACCTTGCAAATAATAAAATAATAACGTATACGCAGAGTATGCCAGGATATAAAAAGGTCTTAAACAAATAAATTTAGTTTTTATATTAAAATTAGTATTATACAAAATACGTTCAGTCCGATCAAAGGACATAACTAATAGAGAAAGTATTCAAATGAATAAAAGAATTGGTTATATGTAAGTTAGCACACAGAACAATTAGAACCCTGCACCGTTACCAACTATGATGCAATACCAGAAACTGCTGAATGAGTTCCGTGTGGTATAACCGCCCTCATTCAAAGTCACGTTGACAACACACACATCCCATAGGAAGTACATTGTGATCCATTTTAATCCACACTATCCACTTCTTCCATACCTAGAATTAGCACTTTAACGCTTGACCCAATATCAACTTCCTATAACATAGCATAAGCACTTTTCTATTCCCCTTTGTAACCAACCCATTTCTGCTGACTTCACCGGAAGAGCGACTTACTCTCAACATCGACCACGATCAATAGGTGTTGTTTAGCCCTTGAGCCCTTGAGGTATATTTAAGGCCTCGACCTGTGGAAGAGCGGCCTCGGAACCAGAGTTCCATTCAAGTAATAAAAAAGAATTATAACTTTAAATCAAGCTTCTGTGTAATTAGTTTCAAGGTAAAATAGTAGTTAAAGAAGGAGTCTTGTGGTAATGCCACACCCCGACATGGGGACACGGATGATAGACTCGTAATTGGCTCTACAGCAGGGACCAGATTCGTTTCCATGGACCAGACTCGTAACTTTTATATATAGCTATATGATTTTAAAAAAAATTAACGAAATTATATATTATTATGTATGAATGTTTGAGGCAAAAAGTTCTGGTGAAGAAAATTCTTTGTCAAATGAGCCTTCCTATGAGATCTCTATGATGCAATGATCCAATCTTGAGGATATTTGACATATAAATTAATAAGTATATTAAACTGTTAAATACTAAGTTTTAAAAGAATAGCTGCAAAAATAAGACCCAAAATCGGACCAAAATCAATTTACCCTTTTTGCAAGGGTACAAAGAAAAACAGGACTGCAGTTTTTTCAACTCAACGAAATATTTTCAAACCCATAACGTGTCGAATAAGTTTATAAATGTTCACTTGGGATCCCCGAATAGAAATAGTAAACTATTTTAGATGCAGAGGTCACAGGAAAAACTCACCTAAGGGCAAGGGGAGTGTTTGTATCCTCAGAGGGGACGATGAACCCTCTTTTAATTGGGGTTTTACCTCTGAAAATAGTCAAAATTCGATATAAAACAAACAATTTTTCCCTACCTAAATGTTTAATTTCTCTTTCGGTTACTATCCGTGAAATATTAAGTTCTTATCTAGACTTTAACCTCTTTGAAGTTAGTCAAAACTTGGCCAAAATGTGATGGGATTGTCTCTTTAGCTATTTCCAGAGTGACCAAGTAGACTTTTGCTAAATAATGCATATCTTCAATGCTAAAACTAGTTGTGAATTACAACTGTATGAAGCGCAACAGAGAATGAAAGGTTTCGGTAGAAAATATATTCCAAATGAATTGTCCCTGTTAAGCTCATTTCCTTTGTGAAAATTCTCTTTGCCGAATTCTTTAATTACCATATACATAAGTACATTAAATATATATATATATATATATATGACTGTCTGCATAAGGGAAAAGAAATTGCCTTTACCACAATGTTGAGCTGCATTAAATTGAGTTAATTTTAATTTAAATTGATTAATTGCATTGTCAGGCAACTCGAAGCAAAAAAAAAAAAAAACGATGAAACCGCATGCCAAGTGTTAAATGTCACAAGTTCCAAAAGAAATGAAACGATATTTTGACATGCAATGCTCTATACACATTGAATTCAAAGACTTGACCACTAGAAATATCATTATATAGTCGACGAATCGAAATCGAAATAAAAAATAAACGTGTCGCGTTTTTGCCACGGGTGCGTTTTTTTTTTTCTTTCAATTTTTCGACTTTGCGGCATCTGAAAAACGGACAAATCGCTCTTCAAATTGCTTTTTAAGCACCGTCAGAATTTCAAATTCCATCAGCATATCGGCAATAATGTCGTACATTAGGTTTGTTTTTTGTTTTTGTTTATTCTATTTCTACCTCTCCTCCAACCATTTGCCACCCACTCATCTATCGAGAATAAAACAAAACAAAAAAAAAACATACAAAACACATTTTCATTTGTATCGAACCATTTGTTTTTATGATCTTGGGTGGTTGTTGATCCAAATTCAAAAGGAATTAAATGAAACGTAGTAAAAGAGTAGAAGAGCAGGAGGAGGAGGGGGAGGAGGGCTAGGTTTTTGGTGTTTCTTTTTGCATAATACATATATAAAAACAGGTGTTGGACAGGATATTAAATTCAATGGATTTGCTTTCGAAAACTATTGCGTAAAAAAGGCGAAGACAGAACAAAAAAACCCAATCTAACTGTGTCATTAAAATGCAAGCCACACGACTCTTTGTATATATAATTTTGTATCTTTTTTTTGTTTTAAAACATTTGCATAAAAGTGTTGATAATTAGCCAAGATATATTTTGTATTTGTCTGTATATTGGATCAATCAGAATTAATCGTATCAAACCAACAATTGTTAGTGGGTGGGCAAATATTTTGTGGCCATTTTATATATAAATGCAATAGGAGTTGGGGGGAGATGGGGGATGGGGGGGATTCCACAACCCTCGAGGTATTTGTTTATTCTTTAAATTATGTTTCTACCTGTTCAGAATTTCATTCGTTTATTAATTACAAGAAACGTATTGAAAATTCATTACATGAATTTAGAAATTATGCGAAATGGGTTATTCTTATAATTATTATGTATGATGATTCATAACAGAGACATGAATTCAATGAATGAAAAATAAAGGAACAAACTATTATATACAATCCCATTCAGTAGCCGATCGTGCGCTCGATTTTGCAAAGTCAAAATTTTGTTTGACCAAGGCAAATTTCATAACCAAACTCCGATTTCCTATCCGACTCGACCCTATTTCACCCCCGTAGATCCGCTACTGATCCCATTTGATGTTATTCAATACCCATGACATTTGCCTTCGAACTCAAGCTTTTTCCAGGATATATTCATGAGAGATCTGCAAACTTAGTGAATAATTTAAATGAGTGTAAAAGATTTGCTGAAATAGATAAAGAAACTAACTTGGGACTGCAAAAGATGATATAAATGGGTGTTAATATCGAATAAATTTGAAATCTTAGTAACTTTTGTTGTAAGATGTATCAACCATTCATATTTATGAGTTGTAAACCGAATCCAATTCTGTATAACTGCATTTATATGTAAAGGGAACGATAGGAAGGGAAAAACAGACAAACAAATAATACTACAGTTATCTATGAACTAAGTAGGAAAGGATAGATGTTTTAAGTGTGTTAATAGATGACTTTGAGCAGATTACAGGGAATAAAAGGTTGTAATCAGAGCAGAGGACCCTAAAAGGTTCATGGTATAGTTAGAAGAAGAACGACCAAGGGTTATAGGTATAATAGGATGTCTACTCTCTCTACATGGTACCGACAAATTTACCTGAGCCAATAACTCAGGCGAGTCAATATCACCGATTAGGAGCTTGTGCATAAAAATAATACCAAGCATAATTCTACGGTTAATTAAGGAAGGAAGGTTAATCAAAAGATGTCTACTAGATTACGAAGGCAAATTGACATTTCGATCCCAGCTTAAGCCACGAAGAGCAAATAGCACGAACTGATTCAAGTCTAATATGGTGCGACTCACATTGAGGTAACCAAATGCAAGATCCATACTCTAAAATAGGAGGGACAAGCGAAGTAAAAAGAACTTTAGTATTAGGGGTCATCAAATTCTTTTAACCCAGAACACTCACTCATATTAAAATTTAACTTATGGTCCATAAGTACGCCCAAATCATTCATATTATTTAGACGTTCCAAAAGGACTATTGTTTAGGCCATCATCACACCATATCATTGATCCATTTCAATCAGTCTTCCTCATATTTCGCCTTCAACTTTTTGTTTTCTACTTTTTCTTTTACATACCTTGAATAAGAACTTGAACAACAAAGTATTATTAGGGTTCAACTATCCTTGTCTAATTGATTTGCAGTTAAAAATTTAATTGAAAACTGAATAATATTATTTCTGTTTCTATTCTCTGTTAAAGAAAGGGTATATTGACCGATTCTGGCAGAAGATACAGAAAGACTTCGCACCAAATCAGTTTGCATCATATCTTTGTGGTCAAACCACCAACCACTTTTAAACCACCTTTGTAGTAAGTAGTCCTGTATTAAAACTTTCTGATAGGCAGGGAATTGAACTGGAAATACTCTAGAGTGGTCCTTTCACTTGAATCCAACCCATGCAGAATAAGGCACATCGACACATTCGGGTGTCCATTTTGTCCTGGGGTTATTGACCATGCAACCTTTTCAAGACTCTTAACCAATGACTTGGCTTTTAACAAGACACAGATACATACGTGTAGAATATATCTAGATACAACTTCTTATCAATACCAAGAAATGAATCAAGCCTTTATCAAAGTTAACTTTATAAACTTTACTGAACACTTCAACAATTAATCAATTTTCGCTTCTTTTCAGAGATGGCGCTTACTTTTACAGGATCAGCAGAAGAACCCATCGAATGTCCTGCGAAACGAATCAATTAACAATGGATTTTCCCACTGATCCAGGCTAATGCTCTTTCGGAAGAATCACCAGAGGCGCCAACTCATCTTGGGCCATTGACGTCAAGAATGAATCAGCTTTTGGTCTAGAGTTCTTAAAGGGGGGATTGCTTATGCATTGCATGTCTCTCTCTCTTGTCTGTTGATTCGAATTCTCTAGGCGGTTATCAGTTTTGCGTCTCTTTTCCACTCATTGGGTTGGTTTTTATTGGCGGTGCAGGGCGTTAAAGCCCGCACACGCACCCATAAACCTCGTTTCCTAGACTCCACGAGGCTACAATATAATAACGAAAATGACCTTAAAATAAAACATGTGTAAAAATAAAATATTTTGTTGGCAAATTTCATTGGCCAAAACGTTTAATGGTTAACATGTGTCCCAATTTGGTTAACGAAAGAGATCCTATCCTATGACTGACTCACACCCGATCTAGGGGGCCGATCTTCCATATGTACATATATGTAGATAAATCTGTATTCCAGCACAATTCGATAATACAGAATTCTGATCAAAAAGAGATTCAAAGTTGGTTGTTGTCGGGCGGACACGTTCCGCTTCTTTTTTTCGTTTCGCTGGTAGTCCCATATGAGATTGCCCACTCTGCATACTAAATAGAAGGCTTCAATTCTCCAACTCTCTGTGGGTATATCCGATTTTGTTTTTTTTTGTCGCTTCTCATTATGCTTGAGCTGGTTTTTTTGCCAATTTGCGTGGGTATATAAATCTAACGCAGTGCGTTGATCAGACATCACTTCTTTGGTGGAAACTTAAGTGTTAAGTTTAGCTCCTGGCCGTGATCAGTGCGCGTTAACAGACAATCAACTAAACAAACAAGAAACGTTATAAACATTTTGAAAATATCAAATATAAAGGATTAATCAATCAAGATGAAGTTCTGTGCTGGATTAGCTTTGCTGGTGATTGTTGGATTTGTGGCCAGCGGTGATGCCTTGCCGGCCAAGAAAAGTGAGTTCCAAGTGGATCATAAGGGATTACCCATACATTGTCATTCGTTCATTCATTCATCCACTTCACTTTCGTTCGTCTTCACTCAAAAGGCCGTCAATATTTGATTCCAGGAATGGTTTATTACCAACAACCAGCTGCCGCTGAATGGTATGCCGGAGCCGGTGGACCACAGCAACGGATCATGTATATGCAATATGTGCAACCAGGACGTACTCATGCTCGTTCCACTCAAGCGGCCAGTGCTTTGGTTGCCGGTGAAACTGTTGCCACTGGCACATACCTGAAGGGTAGGTAGACAGAATGATTGTTATTCTTGTTGACCATTAACCACTAACTAAGCCAACCCCCTTTGATCCCATTGTTCAATAATCAAAGATTGTAATCATCCAGAATCTGCATCTGCTGAGGCCGATCAAAGTGTTGAGGCCGCTGCCCAGGCTGATGATGCCTTGAGTGCTGCTGGTGCCCATGGTGCCAGTTCGGTGGCTGAGGCTTATCCCGATGAGGCTCCAGTTGTTCAAGTGGCCATCGATGCCGATGCCGTGCCCGAATCAGTGCCTGAAGCTGAGCCAGAACAGCCAGAGGCCCCAGTAGAAAGCAATGATGATGATGCCAAGGTGCCACGTGACTTCAATTTCCCAGCTGAAGCCGCTGCTGAGGAGCCTGCTGCTCCAGCTGCTGAGCAGATTCCCGTTGTGGTGGCCGTTGAGGCCGATTTGCCAGCTCCAGCCCCAATTGCTCCTGTTGCTCCCGTTGTGCCAGCCAATCGCTATCTGCCAGCCAAGAAGAAGGTCATCGTCGAGTTGGATCAATCGCCCGAAGAGGATGAGGAGCCCGAAGTGGCTGCCATCGAGGATGAGGAAGCCGAGAACACTGTGGCCGACGATGTCGAAGAGGATGAAGAGGAGGCCATCAAGCCAGTGGTCAAGCATCCCGCTCGTGTGCCCAATGCCCGTCGTCCAGTGGTCAAGAAGCCCGTGAAGGCTGCCCAACCTGCCAAGCCCTCAAAGAAACCAGCCGCTCCTCTGCCAGCTGGCACCTTCTTCCCCATCGATTTCGGTGGCACCAACGGCGGAGCCATTGCCATTGCCAACTCCTTCAGCACCGGCGAGGGTGGCTCGGCCACTAGCCATGCCATTGCCTATGGCTCCCCCGAGGCTGCTCGTGCTCGTGTCCGTCCCAATCCCAGCAAGTTCCGTCATTGAGTCCAGTTCCTCACCGATGATGATCATCCATCCATGCGCATCTTCCACCAAATTCTTGCTCTGTAAAAAATTTTAAGATTTATTTTTTTTTTTTTGTAATTATTTAGTGAAATTGTAAAACATTTATTATTTTTTTACCCCCCTCCTCTTACCACACACACACAAACAAAAACCCAAAAAAAATCAAAAAAACAAACCGCATTTTTTTAAATAAACGAAAAAGTTCTTTCCTTAATTTTGTATTTCGAAATATTTTTTGTTTCCAGATATTCCCAAAGGAGTCTTAATTTCAAATTTCAAAACTGATATGTCCTTTTTAAAACTCATGAAAACTTGAATTGCATTTTCAAATTATCTTTTTAAGCAAGACAAAAAGTATCAAAGAATAAGAAAACAAAATTATTTCAATATTTCGAATTTCCAACTCCAATTCTAATATAATTTGATTCTTGTAGTATTTCAAATAAGCTAAATTACGATTTAGTTTTCAAAAATTCATGTTCATATTCATCAAGTTGGAATAAAATTGAATTAAAGTCACAAAAACGTTTCAAAAATGGGTTCAAAAATTAAACTTTTCTTCAAGTTTTTGAATATTTTGTAAACGCTTAGAAAGTGTCCAAAATATCATTAAAATTATCTTTAAAAACTGTAATTTTCGAATGATTTTCATTTAGATATTAACATTTACAACGATGCGTAATCTTCTAATTTGTATTTGGGCCCTGTGCTGGCTTAATCCGGCACTGATTTAACTGTTTCTTCTGGTTTACAATTACAAATTTTCGAAAAAAACGAGCAAAAGCTTTTCAAATTATTTTAAAACTTTTTTTTACTAGATATTTCTAATTTTATTAATACAATATTTCTTTTTTTTCCAACTTTTATAATATTTTGGAAATTTGAAACAAAACAAAGTTTTCAGATGAAACCTAATAAAATAAAAAGAAAAACTGTTTTTCACAAAAAGTTTTCACGGAGTTTTCATGATACTAGATAATTTCAAGGAGAAAACACATAAAATAGATTAAGTTTAAGCTTAAAAATAAATAAATAAATGATAATTTGCGTTGCTTTTGCTTTTGCCTTGAGTTAAACCAAAAGATTCCAAAAAGAAAAATATATTTCAAAATTTATTTCAAGTAGAGAAATTAATGACATTTATTTTGATGTTTATTTTTATATTTAATCATTGAAAGGAGCAGAAAAATGATTGAATTAAAAAGAAAACAAAGTAATTTAGTTGCCTTTTATGTTTGTTTGACCCCATGAAGTATATATATATATTCCTGATCCGAATATCTTAATCGTTATAGTCAGTCAGAAAGCTAAAACTTTATCCAATTTGACAATTCCTCGTAATGGATCACCACAAGATATAGAAACCAACGATCAAAAGGTTTAGTTAATGAAGAAAATACTCTTAATGTAAAAATAAAGAAAAATCTTAGTGATAATCATCTGATAATATAGAAAAGTCTTATGAAAGACAATACAATATCAGAGAAAGTCAAGTTTTTCGAACTTGATGGAACTTTGGGGCAGGCAAAGTCAAACTCTTTGATATTTAGTGATTGAAAAATAAGAATTTCTCGTATAAAGCATAAACAATGAAAAGAAGAAACAAAAGTTGAGCAATTAAATGAAACTAAATGCAACTAAAGTCTTTATTAAACATTTAACATATTTTTCACCTAAAAGTACCAAGACATTTTTGTTTTCATCAATGAGTTTTCAACTAAAATGTTTGCAAATACATACATATATATTGTATATACATTTTAAGAATGTTTCGTTTGTATTTTATCATCTTAATCTTATGGCCGCAAAACTGTTACGGATATAGGGGGAAACCCTTTGGGAAACCGTCAAATGAAACTGAAAAATCTTTTCGAATTGTTTATAATCTTTATACTTTATATGTTTACTTTTAATTTTATTTATATAATTTTCTATTTTCGGTTTACTTCATTTTCGTTTGATGCGTGATAACTTAACAAAATCGAAACAAAGAGTCAAATCAAACAAGAGAAGTGGGGAAAAAAACGAATATCAATGGCTAATCATGAATTTGCCTTCTTAAGAGCTAAGGGTGTAAATATTTGAGGCATATATATGTTACAGATTTCATTATATGCATATATATGACTATATATCTATAGTTTTTCTTTTCTTTTTATATGTTTTGCATTCTCAAAAGACACTACGCATTGTTGTTGTTGTTGTTTTATTTGTTTCTTTTTTGTTACAGCTTAGCATTGAATTGAATTTAAAATTGAATTCTGTTTTTCTTTGTTTATACAAGAGAACAACTCATGAAGAGGAAGAGAAGGAGTCGAAGGAGGGAGGAGAAAGCTAGGCTATATGTATGTATATGTAATAGATTTCGTATATATGTTTGCATGGAATATATATAACTGCTGCAATTGGTTGTTTCTTTTCTTGTTATTGCAGCTGACTAATATATAAAAACATTAAAATTAGTTTCGGTGGCCAAAACGTCGCTGCCAATGCCGCCGCCACCACCATCTTTGCCCTGTTTGGGCTGTTGCTTTCGATATCAGTAACCATATTTATCCTGCAACGATGACATCACATCATTGGCCAAATTGCTAAGACGACCAGCCACTTTATGTACACCCTGACGGACACTCTCCTTAACGCTCTCCACATCCAAATCGGGGGCATTGAAGTTAACCGATGATGAATAGCCACCGCCTCCGCCTGTAAACAAACAAAAAGGCAACATCATTAAATGTCAATTGTAACTCAAAACGAAAAGGACACAACACAATAAAGAAACATCTGGCAATCTCTCTGTCTCACTCTTTTTCAAATGCTCACACAACACAGAACAGTACAACAACTTGGACTTTTTCCCTCTTAGATCTTCATTCTAAGATAGATATAGACAGATATGCATTAATAAAGGAAAATAAGCCAAAAAACTTCGATTTCACATAGGGAATACATGAAAAGAAGGGAACAGACATAGGGAATATACAACTAGAAGGATTGGGATGACACAAAACATGAAACAAATACTTTTCCTTAAGTATTAAAACCAAGTATAAGCATCTCTCAAATATAAACTCCAATAACATTCACCACGCAATACATAGAATCTTAAGATAAAGTTAAACGTTCTCTCAAAAAACAAGATTGATAAAAGTGCAAGTGTTTTTTAATTTGCCCATCCTAAACTTACCATTCTTTGGCAATTGTTTGGATGCGTTTTCAAGAAGTTATTTTGGCTAGAATACTTGGCTATATTAATTATAAGAAGGCACAACAAAATCCTAATTCGATTAGATTCGATTTAAACAATTGAGGACCCTAATAGATCAAATTGCTCTAATCCAACTCTAATCTATATCTATTCATCTATCTATCTACATTTCTCGCCTAAATTGTGAGTGAAAGAGAAAACCTTTGCTACTATGCTATGCTAGATGTAACTGAGCGTGAGGTGGCAAAGCAAGTGAGCCACCGCAACAGACGCATAATCAATTGATACTCGGTTCGCTTGTGGAGAATATGGACAAGACTCAACTGGGATTCGAAGGAGTTGCTAGCTGATCAGTCGACACCGAAACGTTCTAGCTTCACCGAGGATAGTGGCCATAGCACTAGCAGCGAGTGTCAGCTCGTGCAGACACCAGAGATCTGTGCCACGAAAAGCGGCAGCCGGTGAGTATGAGCTACCTCACGCTCTACTAAGAAGACTTAGCTACCAAACTAACAGCTAATGAAAATTTCCAGAAAACTGCTTAAAGAAGTTGGTTAAAGACAATTAGAACTTATTTGGTAAGCCAAACAGTTACGATTGGACTCTAGACCTAGTGGTTAATGTCCCCCTCAATGCCCATTTGGTTTACCTCTTTGACTGCCACCAGCTGAACCATCATTGAAATAATCCGATGAGGAAATGGCACGTGAACCCTGGAAACGATTCAAATTTGCCGATATATCCGCTGAGGATTGTTCACTGGCAAAATATTGATCCGAACCGAAGCCTTTGGAGTTGCCGAATTTCTGTTGAGCCATTACCGGATCATTGGCTGGTTTGATATTGTTCTTGTTGCTGGTCTTGCTACGATTATTGCCGCTGCTGCTGCTGCTGCTCGTTTGTTGCTGCTGTTCGGATGCAAACATTGAGGTGATATTGCTATGAGTGCCACCAATTGGTTCAATTGTCTCATAGCCCAAGGCGTCCAATTCAAACTTATCCAGCTTGGAGGAAGATGATGTGGATGTGGCATTGCTATCTTTCTTCTCGGATGACTGATTACTACTACTATTATACAAGTTGGTGGAATAGTCTTGGAAAAAGTTCTCATTATCCAATTGCGAGAGTTTAGCCTTGGGTGCTGCGGCCTGTTGTATGGTCTCCATGTCACTTAGGGCCGAATGAGCCACATCGGAGCCACGCAATTGGAAGCCCATGCCCAAACGTTCCATTTGCTTGGCCTTGGCCGGATCCATTGTTTTAAGCTTGGCCTCCTCACGTGTCTTTTGTAGCGACAGCTCTTGGTAGGCCAAACGCATGCTGGCCACTTGCTCCAATTCCTCTTCAGGATTACTTTTATCGCCTGTTGTGTTGTTGATGGTGGTGGAAGCTGCCGCTGCATCGGCCGATCTCAATTCATTAGCAGCATTTGCTCTTGCCTCGATATCAGCGAAATTTGTCTTGACTTTGGTGGCACCCAATCCGCCAACTTTACGTGCACCCAACTAAGAGGGAAATCAATCGATAAATGATGATGAAATGGACAAGAAGAGCTCAAGGTAACTTACCCCACCCTTTTTGGGTTGAATTTTGCGTACACCTATTGATAATGGAACTGTAGCATTCGGTTGGACAACAGAATCGAGCAAAATGACACTGGGAGCTCCTCCCGCACCCAGGCGAGCAGTGTCATTGGCTGCCACTGCAGGAGCAGGAGTAACAATTGGCTTTGTGTCCAGCTGTAAAATAGAGCAATTCAATGGGTTTCATTTGTGTAGTGAAACAATCAATCGGAATTTGAACAAATTAACCAACTTTTAGGCGTAGATAAAGAGAAAGGCATGGTTCTTTTTCGATCTAACCTGACTAATGTTGTTGTTTTCCTTATTAAAATCAACTTGTTGCTGCTGCTGCTGTTTAATCTCGGCAAAGAAATCCTCTTCCTCGTCCGTTTTGGACAAATCATTGCCTTCTGATTTATCCGTTGATTGTTGATCCAAATGCAACTGCAGCCATTTGTGTGTGCGTGTGTGTGGGTGTGTGTGTGTGTGCGTGGGTGTGGCATAATAACAACACAAGCAATACAAGCAAAAAAGTATTTGTTGTTAATTAAACATAACAAAATTCTCTCATTTTCAAAGCATTATTAATAAAAACGAAAACAAAACAAAACAGAAGCAACCCAAACTCACCTTAGTTCCATGAATTTTCATGACCTGCTGAGCCTGTGCCGTCAATTTATCCTTATAGAGCTGAGCGGCACGGGAATTATACTTGACCTGGGCATCCGTGCTGGAGCAGTTATGAGCCCGAAAGAATTGTGCGGCATTGGCATTGCCGCCCAATTGCATTTGCCTCAGTTGCAGCCAGGTCCAGTTTGTGTCCAGATTGGTGCTACGCACAAATGTCACATGGACGCCGAGATTGCGATGCACGGCCGAGCAATCGATGCATATGAAGATGCCATAGGTGACCGATGACCAGGTTGGAGCCTTGGCTGCGCAATCGAAGCAGGACTGCAAGAGCCGGGGAGGGGTGAAAGGCGTTAATGGGGGTGCATTTTAATTGGGGCAACAACAACAAACACACAAAAATCATGTACATGCTGGCCTAGTTTGTTTGGGGCCAACTTCTTCTTCTTCACTCAACTCACTTTATTCGCTGGCTGTGCACGCAGCCGACTGAAAACTGATTCAATTTCCTGTTTTGTGGGTCCAGCTGCCATTTTATGTTGTTTGTTCACAAAATTTTGTAAATGTTTTTATTTTTTCGGAGAAAATCAAAATTAACGGAATGAATGCGAAAAGAAAAGTGATTCTTCTTTTCGTTCTTTTCTTTTTGTTGACGTTGACTTTGTTGTTGTTGTTGTTGTTCTAATGCTGCTGCTGTTAGTGCTGGCGCCCTCTGTCCAAAGAAAAGTGTAGGCCTAATTGACTGTTGGAATTTTCTTTCTCTCTCTCTCTTTTAATTATTATTGCCAATTAATACAAATTCAATGCGTTTCAATGGCAACACCAAAAAAAAAAAAAAGAATTCAGTTACAGTTTAGGAACGTACGTGGACGTGTGTTTTGCGCTTAGTGTGACCAGTTAACTGTTTTCTCTAAACGTTGGCAACTCTAAATTTTGACCAATGCATCTTTTGGTCTGTGCACTAGTTCTTCTAAAGGAACTAGCTTCAGAAATAATAAGTTTTCTACATTACGATCAATCATAACAATTAATTAGTTTAGTTTACAATATAAATAAACCAAATTAGTTTCCTAATTAGTTGGTAGTTCTTGAAACAGCGCTACATACAGACAACCTGCTCATTTTTTCTTTTCCCGAAAGTAAAATTATTGTTGAACGAATAATCTGTGAACGCTTTTCGTACTATGAAAATACAAAATGAACAATTCTCGAGTGGTAAGCAAAGTCGGCTAATGAGAGGACATGTTAGGTCTTGAAATGAAAAGAACATCGAGCGAGGTCGCTAAAGTAAATGCGAAATTATCTAGTTATGTTTTTTTTACATGAAATGCAGTTAATTTTACATTGTGCTAGGTCCTTTTAGCTAGTATTTTTCGTATCATGAGCTCTGGTCACACTGCAACCAGAGATGCAACATTAGACGAAAGTTCGAATATCTTGCAATCCTGTAAAACTCTAACAAAAAATGGTGGCTAAAAAAAAGCCAAAGAATGCTTTCATTTTATTTGTCAACGATTGGCGTAAACGTCAAATCAATTCTTTATCTTGGGAGGCCTCCATTTCCCAAGCAGGCGTCGACTGGGTTGTAAGCAGCAATCATACATAAATTCTAATCTTCCAGGAGTTGATTGCATTTTCTGTTTATTGTTGTTGTTTTCGTTCTAGAAAATGAGTGACGAAGAGAAATTACCATATAAAATGGAAGCAACCCGCTGCAACCAAGCAATCAAGGCGACAGCTGCTCAATCCCAATCCAGTCCCATCAAGAAGGCACAGCAACAGCCATCGCCATTAACATCGGAAGAGGAGGAGCAACTGAAGGCCAAACGACACATTGACAAAATGGTTAACGACAGTGTGGAGTCAATTGAACTGGAGACAACGATGTATTGCTTCATTATGGTTAATTATTTTGCCAAGACACCCAATACGGATATGTATCAACCAGCTGAGCTGGCCATGGCGGAATTCTCCTTGCAGGAGGGTGTAGGTCGTCTCTATCATAAGCTGATTAATCCAGGTGCGAGATTACTATTCAAACACGTGGACAGGGTCCTAATCCATCCATTCTGATTGATCCACTTTCCAATTTAGGTTACAGTGTCTATGGAACGGAATATGTGACCAAATCTCATGCCAAGGAGACCCATCAATTGCCTATTCCACCCAATGCCCTGGGCGAGGACAATCTGGAGGGATTGTTTAAGGATATTCTACAATTTCTCGAACACAAGAACGAATATCGACCAATATTTACAACCACAGAGCAAATCCCAATTGTTACCAGCTCTCTCAGTTATTTAAGTGGTGGCTCTCATGAGCTAAAAGTCTATTCAATTGAATATCTATATTTTGTCCTAAAGAAATCCAGTTGCCAGATATCTGGCACGTCATTGCCGAAGAGTCTATACGATACCAATCTCGTATTCGAGCGTGATCTGTATGAGCATGAACCGAATATAAGTTGCGATTATCATGAGAAGCGCGATCTATCGAAATATTGTGCCAAATCCTGTGTGACACGCTGGGGATTCATGTTCGCCCATTACATGTGCAACGATTTGGCCATTACAATGCTACCAAATAGACACCAGCCCGAAACAATGATGCCAATTGCCACAGTTATCCCGACAATGGAAAAAGAAACTAAGCAAGAGATCGAAGAGACGAAGAAAGAAAATGATGAGCCAACTGCAACTCAGATAAAAACGGAATGTCCGGAATTTCAGGAGGATGAGGAGGATTTGTGGGATGATCTAAATAATTTAACTGAGATCTTCGAAGAAGAAATAATGTATAGGATTAAGACGGAGATAGTTGATAACGATGGGAATGAGGACAATCTTGCGGCACCGCCGCCACCTCCCATATCCTTGGGAAAAGTCGATGATGAATTGGCTTTGTTCACGCGACGCATGAGTGAAATAAAACAGGAAGAAAATTCCAAGGATATAAACTCTAAAGCAACAAAATCACAAAGCAATCACAATTCATTGAAATCAATATCAAAAACAGATGAAGAATCCTCCAAATCAAAGACCGATGAAAAATCCTCCAAATCAAAAAGGAAATCCGATCAAAAGTCTTCCAAATCGAAATCGGATCACATCTCAAGACATGCGACACGAGAGATTGAGAGGCGTTCGCCTAGACAAAGATCTCGGAGAGGCAGGAAAGTATCCAGATCAAGGTCAAGAGAAGGTAACCAACATCGAAACGAAAACTCCAGTTCAAGGCATTATAGAAAGTCAGTTTCACCCAGAGCAAGAAGAGAAACTGTCTCAAGAACTAGCAGAAGAGCCTCCAGATCACAATCAAGGGAACTAATATCCCACAGACGTAGAAATTATTCAAGAGAAACCTCTATGAATCTCAACAATAAACGTCATCGTCGACGTTCAAGAAGTCGTTCGAAAATACGTATAAGTCGTGCCAAACGACGATCAAGATCTCGATCTCGCACCCGATCTCGCACCCGATCTCGAACCCGAACTCGAACCCGATCTCGATCTTTATCTAGATATAGATATTCACCAAAAAGACGCCGAAGTGACTCATTCAGTCCCATACGACGTAGACCACCACTAAGCGAACGTTTGGATTCCCCCACACCGAATCTGAATCCAACGCCTTCCCAATCACATCCTCCTGCATTCATCAATGCGCCTTCTACTATCCGTTATCAATTACCGATCCATGCAGCTACCAATCCAATTCCAACAGTTCCTCCCACACATTATCCAATGTCACATGGGTCCATGCAATACTCTCACAGTACTACTACCTATAGTACACAATATTATCAAGCCAATCAAATGGCTCCTCTACCTGTAGGCGGTGTCTACAAGCACCCATTGTTACCTGCACCTGCTGTACCTGAGCTACATCGTCCCTATGATCTGCGACAACGTTTGGGTCCTCCGCCATTGCTGCCGTCTCGTTATTTGAACCACCATGATCTGCGACATCGTATTCGTGGGCGTCCCGAATTCTATGGATTACAGGAGCCAATGTATGCCAACTATGTGGACTACTATCCTCCTCCGTATATGGCAGAACCCAATCCTTATGGCAGCTATCACAATCTTCCACCAAATGTGCCCTATTGAATTAAGTTCCTACATATATTGAAACTATTTTTGCCATATATTTTCTAATCCTCATATCTTTTGAGTTTTCTTTGTTTAAATAAATACAAAATAAAATGAAAAACTTGGACTTTGATTCTCTGGGAAGCCAATTATAATAAACACCAGAGGGCCGGAGCTAACTTCGACCGCGTCAAAGTAACTCTTTCCTTGCCCACAGCCATCAAAGTGGAATACCATTTTACCTGAAAGGGCTAATGTTAGCGTTCCTATGGGAGCTATATGATATAGTCACACGATCTTTATCAAATTTGGGATAGTCGTTTTTATGTGTAATAACAAAGTTATTGAGAAAAGTCACTGTTCGTGGGAGTTATATGATATAGTGGTCCGATCCAGCTGAATCCAAGACAACCTGTGCACTATATACAAGCCTACATACAAAATTTCAGCTCTTACGTTCTAGTAGGAGTTTGCGTTGATCCAGACGGGCGGACATGGCTAATTGAACTCGTCTCGTCGTGCTGAACAAGAATCTATATATCGGAGATGTTTCCTTTTATTAATATGCCCTTTTTGCATTAGACGGAAAAAGGGTAATCGAAAGGTTTTCGAAATCTATCTTGGCAAAATTCGAAGAATTTTAAACTGTTTTAGTCTTATTTCGATCTAAAAAGAGTATCCAAAATAGTTAAACTACTAATGGTTAAACTACGCCTTGGAAATGAAGGAACTTTCCTCCATTGATATATCTAAGATTTCGATATTCCCATCGATAAAAAGTCCCAGCACTTTTGTCGAAAGTTCCTCCAGAATGAAAAGAAACGGATCGTCTTCTCTAGCAGCCATGTAGTGTGATCCACATTGCTTGGACTACAAGGCCTGTACTCCAGCTTGTGCGGTGGGGACTTGTGATAACTTCTTGGATCAGAGCATTGCCGAACGTGAGAACTGTCTCGAAGGGTGTCACGTTAAGCCGTGTGAGGATGGCTACATATTCAAGAAGTGTGTACCGAAAGCGGAATGCAAACCTGCTTGCAGGATCAAAGATTATAGGACGAATTTCACCCCAAGAATCTACATTTAGATCGGCCAATTGTTTTTTTTACAATTTAATGTCGAACGATTAAAGGTAATTGTCGTTTACTAATTCTTTTAGTATTTTGCAAGGAATTCAACTCTTAACCTTTTCAGTGAAGATAAAGCATCAAAATTGATTTTCATGAAGTTACATATGTATAAAGTACAGTTATATATTTTTCACTTAACAGTCTAAAAATTACATTTTCCAGTCGTTATAGACATAATAAAATATGATATAGGTGCAAGTTGATAAATGAATTAGTCCTTAAATAATAGTCCTTAATAATAAAATTGATTGAGAATGAGCAAAAGAATTTAGATTAAAGTCATAACATAAAAGGCATTAAAATTAATTCAAAGTCATTTTGTTCTTAGTTCTATTCTAAATCTATTTTTTGATGATTGTAATGGATTGGAAAAACTTTATGACATGAAGTTGGTTCTGGAAATCTTAAACAAGTTAATAAGTTTAAAAAATTACTTCAAGGAACATGCAAATCTAAAATGATCTATGTAGTTTGACTTGACTAGGGTTTAGGTCAAAGGATCTTCAATTACTCTGCACTTAGAAATAATGGATATAAATCAATTAGCTCTTGGATGAGTTCAGGATTCTGTTCTTCGTTGTTTTCGATCTTGTTGAGTAGAATCAGCATTTCGTTAATCAAAACTTGATCGTTGTCGATATCGGGATTGGACATCATATGGCGGCTGAGATGCTCATAGAGAGCCTCATCCATACGAAACACGTGTGGACAGATGAAGCACACAAACTCACTGCAAGTGTGTTTGTGTGTGTAACGCTTTTTGCACATGTCGCAATATTTGTGGGTTTCGTTCGTATTCGATGATGAGGTTGGAGATGATGATGATTTCAGTGGTTTGCGATCAATAGCATTAATACCGCCCCTGCGATGATATGGCCAAGTAAATCGATTGTTATTGTTCAATTGGTAGTGACAAATCTTGCAGTTGGACAATTTGATATTCTCCTCGTTGGGAATGAGGCCGCATTTGATGCACTTGTTGACATCAATTGCCATACACGGATGATCTAGCAATTGCTTCTCCATGCAAAAGCCCTTGTCGCATCGGTCACATTTGTAGATTTCGGGCATATGGCAACGTTGGTAATGCGAGCGCAGCCTATGCAATTGACGAAAAGATTTACCGTTCTCCTCCTCACAGTGGTAGACGCATCCTTTTTTGTGGGCAATGGTAGGCATTGTAATATGAATTCACTCTCATGGGCTGATTGTGGACCCTTTGCAGATGCAAATCATAATAGATCCGCGATGTGTACACCTTATCCTTGCAGCCTATGTGACATCTGTACTCACGTATGGGCCATAGATCCATTACTTCTGGGGTAAATGCTTCATTGACCACGCGAGCCATTTTGGATTTTGAACCGTTTGGCAGTTTGTGAAATTAGCCCACACTTAAAAAGCGCTGTTTGCCAGTGTGCGAAAGTTGTAAATTCAAGCGTCTATAGACTAGGGCTGCAGTAAAAGTAAACCGAAACTCCTTGCTAAATTATATTGAATTCTATATATAATTGAATTCTATGTATATATATCACTTTTAGTGATTCAATGCGAAATAATATTGAAATCATTTTATCTAGTGTTGTCAAACGCTAAATCAAATGAGTTTTGTCCGTTACAAAATATTTGAAAAACTTTTGTTCGTGTTGTAAAACGTTTCTCTTTTTCCTTCGTTTCGCTTGGCGCATCACGCTTTGCGTATTCTGTTGTCGGTTTCTGAACGCTAAGCATCGCTCTATCTCTGTCTTTCGCAACATTCTCGCATTGGAAATTTAGAAGTTCAGCGCTCTTTCATTTTGTTTTGTTTAATATTTCGTTTTATTGTTGATAAACGAAGTGAGTATATTTTTTTCCCTTTTTTTTTTTAATAATAAATTAATAGTGTGTGTGTGTGAGTACGATAAGTTTAAAGTGTTTTTTTTTTTTCATATATTTGAAAATGTTTAACGGCAGAATGTTCCATACATGCGTTATATATGTGTGTGTGTGTGTTTGAATACTCCCAGAAATTTACCGCTTTAAATTATCAGAACTAGAAATATGTGTGTATGTATGTATGTAAATTATTCAACGCTAAGAATTTATCAGCTTCTAAAATCTACATATGTATATACATACATATGTATTTACATTATATACATCATACATATGTATGTACATAGAAAAGTGTCATCTAAGTTTATGTTCATGTTTGTGCAAGCTTGCACATTGTTTCATATGCCGGCTTAAAGATACATATGTATGTATGTATGTATGTATATACATACATATGTAAACACATGCATATGTATGTACGCACATGTACGTATGTATGTATGTGTACATTTGGTGTTTCTTAGAAAAATGGATTGGAAAAAGATGGAAGATATGCTGGGAGTCGCTTTTCATGACCTTGTCATATCTGGCTTTCACTTTTTACCCACACACACACACACGTGCACCTACAAGGTAGATAGTTGCCTCTCTTTCCTCCTACACACATACACACAATGGATGCATTTTGATAACTTTTCCTTTTTACAGTTTGCCATCCACCCAAGGGTCATATAATAGAAAAGGACAATGGCTCCCAAAAAGAATTCCGCCTTTATGATGTACGTCACGGAGTTCCGTAAGAAACCCCAGGGTCAACGAATGACTATTTCCCAAGCCGTAACTCATTGCGGATCGATTTGGAAGGTGAGGAAATTTGAGATTATCCTTTCAAATTATTTTATCCTATTCTACCCTTACCCCTTACAGAACATGAACGATCAACAGCGTGGCCCGTTCATTTCCGCCGCCAAGAATGAAGATGTAGCATCACGTGCCCGACCCCGGGAAGTGCTCAATTGCCATGGTGAACCCGTTGCCTTCCGTGAAAAGGAGGATCAAGAAGCAGCCAACGAAATTGAACGAATGAAACGCGATATCGATCGCATGGTTCGTGAGGCCAGAAAGTGTCATGGTATGTTCTATAACCAGGAATATTTCCTAAATCTGATAAAACTTACAGGAAATACTTCCTTCCTTATATGTCCTTTTCGATCCCTAGCCTCGTTCTATATCTGTTTTCTTGAATTGAGGAAATTTCCTTTGCATTAATTCGAATCGAAGCTTCGTTCGGCTCGAGATCAAAACGTGATCTTTTTCTTGTGATTCCTACTTAAACTAGCCCCCAGACTTGACTTGAGGGTCCTTTGGGCCGGGCCATTTACCTTTTTCCTTGAACCACGAAAGAAAGTGAATTGAATTTGCCGTCGAATGACATATTTTTCATTAAGATCGGAAAAAAAATTGGAAGGTTTTTTTTGCCTATCAATAACCCATCTATCGCCTATCTATGCCCATCTCTTTCCTTCCGATGGCCGCTGTTTAGATTGTATATCTTTAAGTTTTTAACTGAAAATGGAAATGATCTTCCATTTCTAAAGAGTAGATTTAAATCGTCACTTATCATGTCAAATAATTGGTATATATTTTTTATTCTTCTTTTAGATCTGGAGAATACAAAATTTGTTTTCGTCTCGTTTAACTACTTCGCTAAGGGTTTGAATACCGACCTTTATATACCAGCTGAATTTGCAGCTTGTGAGTTCTCATTGAAACGCGGTGTCAATTCTCTCTATAGCACCATGATTGATCCAAGTGAGTGTGAATTATGATGAGATACAATCTTCTTTTACCTTATCATGAGTTTTTCTTGCAGGCCATTTGATATTTGGTCAAACATGCGAAGCCATGCTACATGCCACTGCCACTCATCAGTTGCCATTGCCGCCCAGCGCCTTGGGTGAATCAAATATGACAAAGTTATATCAAAGTATTCAGGATTATTTGCGTGGTCGTTTGAAACGCGCTGATAAAAAACTAAAGTCATTGCTGGTCTTTACCAAAACCGATGATATAACTATGGTTAAATCATGTTTTCGTTTTATTCAAACTGGATATGAAAACGAGCAAAGAAAACGTGACGACGACGATGATGATGATGATGAGGATGCATATTTTCAAGCTACACCTTCAAAATTCCTGCCCATTGTCGTTTATGATCTGCAATATCTATTCTTGGCACTTAAATTAGCAGCTATGGAGATTGGTGAACTGACTGTTCCGAAGCCAAATCTATACATAACTGATGCATTCTTTTCGCGTGATTATTATGAATTTCAAGATGGTATCGGTTGTCATGTAAGTAGAACTAAATAGGACTCAACTTTTCGACCATAAAACCTTGAAGAAATTCTGTAAGAATGCTTAATTTTAGATGCTCTTTCGAGATTCTCTTGAAGATTTGCCTTTCATTCATATTCAGTCGAAAAGTTGAGTCAACGTTGCTTAAATTTGATTCTGATGTCATCTTTCTTTTTGTTTTGTGTTTGGCAGTTCCATGAGGACATCGATCGTTCTAAACATTGCACTCAGAGTCGAGTGAACCGTTGGGTATATACCTTCTGCGATTATATTTGCGCCGATATGGCAATTCAAATGAAACCTGGCAAACACATGCCACCCACTTATCACTCAGCTGCCACCCTTGTTAAATTTGAATCGGATGCCTCGGTCGATTCATTTTTCTCGCTAACCACGGCATCAGCTTTGACCTTGAAGCAGGAGAATAAAGACGAAGCTTCGCCCACTCCAAGCACCATTTCGACGGCTGGTAGTCGCACACCTGTCAATACAATTCCTGTACTTGAGGCGTCAAGCACTGGGAATAAATCCCGTGATAAGAAGATGGATCATCTGAATCCTTGGAATACAAATGACCAGCGTACGTTAAAGACTTGCACAGGAAATCGTGTGGAAAGAAAATATGCCAATTTTCTTGAAGAACATCTGGCTCTGGCTGATATTAACGATGAAGACTTTGACTTATCATTTGAAAGGGAATATGATCTTACTTAAATTGGGAAATGATTTCCTGTTGGTGAAAGGGGTGAGCAGGGGGGTTCCTAATGTGTCTTATTCCCCATTTTCTTACTTAATCAACGAATTACTTTTTTTTTCTTGTTTGTTTTTTTCATCTCTTAATTACCTCTTGAGGAGGTCATACTTATTCCATCAATAATATCCTATTGGAAAGGATAAATAATGTATTTTTAGTTTAATGGTTTATTATTATTAAATATTAATTACAATGGCAGAAAAATGTATACGAGTATTAAAATAAAAATAAAATTCATTACTTCTTACTGTAAACAAATGTGTTTGTGTGTGTGTGTGGGTGTTTCGTGTGTGTGTGTAAAACTCTAAAATAATAATCTTAAGAACATTTGTTTGCATTTGGGTTAGATTACTTTTGTTTTTGTTTGTTTGTTTGTTGTTTTTACTTTTCTTTTTATTTGTTAGCTGTGTACTACATACAACAATTGAGCCCCTTTGGAACTGACCCCCATAATCTTTGTCTAGCATTTACCATTCGATGGCGCCTTCGGGCGACAAATCTTACTGCGTCCATTCGCCCCGTAGACAATATTGCATGAGAAGGTAAAGTAACCGCATGTCGATGATTTGGTGTAGTATGTCGATTGGAAATTCTTATTCTCCTGCGGCGGATTCTTGCTGTTGTCCATGCTGCCGGTCACGGATTTCGTCACTGTCACATAGCTATCGGGACCACGGGCCGGTGTCTTTGTTATATCAGCATCTGTGGGATCGGCACTGATCTCCAATTTCTTATCCGTATTATGCAATTCAAGGGATTTGGTATGGAATTTCTTTTCCACATTGACAGTGCCACGGAAACCGCTGGGCACCGATTCGGTGGTGGTTCGGTGAATGGGATATGTGTTGACATGTCCGTTTTGATTCTGGACCACACGATATTTGTCTGGGTGCGGTGATGCAATTACAGCCTGTTGCTTTTGTCCGGGCGAGGATTGTGTATAGGCAATGGGGCTAAGGGCTACCGGAGGCTCTTGGGCATTGGTTGGACTAGCGCCACCTGATCTGGTGCGAGCCTCTTCCAATTTGACGGGATTCGCATTGTAGTACTCATCATCGTCGTACTCATCGTATGGCTCCTCATCGTCATCGTCAATTAAGTCTTCATCGTTGCCCGTTGTGGCTTCTCCAGCTGGTTGCTGATCCAATTTCTTGTCAACAATATCGGCCTCTGGCTCTTCTTTGCTGGTCTTGGTGGACTTTAGTTCGGGTATTCTTTCGGATTCGGATGTCAGGGCCGGTCCACTGTAGACAACATCGGCGCGATCGGTGACACTTGAAAAAAACAAAGATCATCGAGAGATAGTCTGACGATTTGGGGCATCATTTAAACTTACGCATTGCCTCCACTTCCAAATTGGCTAATGGTATTGAAGAGTTCGCGATTCTGCTCACGATAGGTGGCCACTTGCTCCTTAGTACCCGAAGCGGATTGGGCGGCTCCATGATATGAAACACCAAAACTGTAAAATAAAGATGGCATTTAGTCTCACTTAAAGGGGGTAAGGGATATGGTTTACCTCGAAGTGCCATGAATCTGCGATTGACTCTGTCCGGAGTGACTGCCGGATTGTGCCGATGCCTGACCACCGCCGGTGGCGGCTCCTGCGCTACTATCTTGACCTGGTCGGAAGCCAATCTGTGCCTGCGATGAGGTTTGTCCTGGGCCGCTGGACTGCGCATCGGCCAGACCGCCCTTATCATTGGCATGGACTTCGCTCTGGCTCTGCTGCAGAATGCCGCCGCTTTGTGAGGATGCCTTGGTGCCGCCATCCTTGGAGTTGACCTGCACTTGAGCCTGGGATTGGGCTGGACCGCCAGAGCCTTGCGATTGACTCATAGCGCCATCAGCGTTGCCGGTAACCTGAGCGCTAGCGGCACGATCAGCATCGGAGGTCATGGCACTTGCGCTGAAGGTTCCTCCAGAGCTGTAGCTACCTGACACCTGGGTCTTGGCTGTGCCGCCGTTCTTCTTTCCCTGGGCACTCGCCGATGCCTGACCATCGCCAATTGTCGACTCGGCTTGGGAGAAAGCATCATCGGCACCAGATCCACCGGGAACAACTGGAAAAAGAAAACCCTTAGAATCTAGTTTTATCATCACCTAAGCGCGCCACTTACCAACACCACCAGCAGGAGCAACTGCAGCTCCTCCATCTGTGTATCGGCCAGGTGCACCAATGTCGGTTGCGTATCCGGTCTGTCCTCCGATTCCGGGTTGGCCAATTTGTCCTCCAGCACCGGGTTGGGTTCCGTATCCTGTTTGTCCGCCGATTCCGGGTTGTCCACCAGCTCCAGGCTGGACACCATATCCGGGTTGGCCACCAATCTGTCCTCCAGCACCAGGTTGGGTTCCGTATCCTGTTTGGCCGCCGACTCCGGGTTGACCACCGGCTCCAGGCTGCACACCATATCCGGGTTGGCCACCAATCTGTCCTCCAGCACCAGGTTGGGTTCCGTATCCTGTTTGTCCGCCGATTCCGGGTTGTCCACCGGCTCCAGGCTGGACACTATATCCGGGTTGGCCACCAATCTGTCCTCCAGCACCAGGTTGGGTTCCGTATCCTGTTTGGCCGCCGACTCCGGGTTGTCCTCCAGCACCAGGTTGGGTTCCGTATCCTGTTTGTCCGCCGATTCCGGGTTGTCCACCGGCTCCAGGCTGGACACCATATCCGGGTTGTCCACCAATCTGTCCTCCAGCACCAGGTTGGGTTCCGTATCCTGCTTGTCCGCCGATTCCGGGTTGTCCACTAGCTCCAGGCTGGACACCATATCCGGGTTGTCCTCCAGCACCAGGTTGGCTTCCGTATCCTGTTTGTCCGCCAACTCCAGGTTGACCACTGACACCAGGCTGACTTCCATAACCGGGCTGTCCTCCAGCACCAGGCTGCGTTCCGTATCCTGTTTGTCCGCCGCTTCCGGGTTGACCGCCGGCTCCAGGCTGCGTTCCGTATCCTGTTTGTCCGCCGACTCCGGGTTGTCCACCGGCTCCAGGTTGGACACCATATCCGGGTTGTCCTCCAGCACCTGGTTGGGTTCCGTATCCTGCTTGTCCGCCAATTCCGGGTTGTCCACCGGCTCCAGGCTGGACACCATATCCGGGTTGGCCTGTTTGTCCGCCGAAACCGGGCTGACCACCGGTTCCAGGCTGAGTACCATATCCGGGTTGGCCTCCAATACCGGGTTGACTACCTCCAGCACCGGGTTGGCCTCCAATTAGTCCTCCAGCGCCAGGCTGGGTTCCGTAACCTGTTTGTCCGCCAGCTCCAGGCTGCGAACCGTATCCGGGTTGGCCTCCAATCTGTCCTCCTGCACCAGGTTGAATTCCATATCCTGTTTGTCCACCGATTCCGGGCTGACCACCGGCTCCTGGCTGGACTCCATATCCAGGTTGGCCACCAATTCCTTGTTGACCACCTGCAGGTAATCCTCCAACTCCGGGTTGACCTCCAATCTGTCCCCCAGCACCAGGCTGGGTTCCGTATCCTGGTTGCCCTCCAACTCCTGTTTGAGTTCCATATCCGGGTTGGCCTCCAATTTGTCCTCCTGCACCAGGTTGAGTTCCGTAACCTGTTTGTCCGCCGATTCCAGGCTGAGTTCCGTATCCTGTTTGACTAGCGAGACCAGGCTGAGTTCCATATCCAGGTTGACCCCCTCCAATCAGGCTTCCTGCAACAGGCTGAGTTCCGTATCCAGTTTGTCCGCTAATTCCGGGTTGACCGCCGGCTCCAGGCTGCGTTCCGTATCCAGGTTGGCCTCCAGCACCAGGCTGGGCTCCATATCCTGTTTGTCCGCCGATTCCGGGTTGACCACCGGCTCCAGGCTGAGTTCCATATCCTGGTTGACCACCGATTCCGGCTCCTGTTTGAGTTCCATATCCGGGTTGGCCTCCAATTTGTCCTCCTGCACCAGGTTGAGTTCCGTAACCTGTTTGTCCGCCGATTCCGGGCTGACCACCGGCTCCTGGCTGGACTCCATATCCGGGTTGGCCTCCAATCTGTCCTCCAGAGCCAGGCTGAGTTCCATATCCACTTTGGCCGCCACTTCCAGGTTGACCAGGGACACCAGGCTGAGTTCCATATCCGGGTTGGCCTCCAATCTGTCCTCCAGCACCAGGCTGGGTACCATATCCTGTTTGTCCGCCGATTCCGGGTTGACCACCGGCTCCAGGCTGAGTTCCATATCCTGGTTGACCGCCGATTCCGGCTCCTGTTTGAGTTCCATATCCGGGTTGGCCTCCAATTTGTCCTCCTGCACCAGGTTGAGTTCCATAACCTGCTTGTCCGCCGATTCCGGGCTGACCACCGGCTCCTGGCTGGACTCCATATCCATGGCCTCCACTCTGCCCTCCAGCACCAGGCTGGGCTCCGTATCCTGGTTGTCCACTTATTCCAGGTTGACTGCCGGCTCCTGGCTGAGTTCCGTATCCGGGCTGACCACCTCCAGGTAATCCTCCAGCACTAGGTTGCCCTCCAATCAGTCCTCCGGCACCAGGCTGGGTTCCGTATCCTGTTTGTCCGCCGAAACCGGGCTGACCACCGGTTCCAGGCTGAGTACCATATCCGGGTTGGCCTCCAATACCGGGTTGACTACCTCCAGCACCGGGTTGGCCTCCAATTAGTCCTCCAGCACCAGGCTGGGTTCCGTATCCTGTTTGTCCACCAAGTCCGGGTTGACCACCGGCTCCTGGCTGGACTCCAAATCCGGGGATCTGTCCTCCAGCACCAGGTTGGGTTCCGTATCCTGTTTGTCCCCCCAACTCCAGGTTGACCATTGACACCAGGCTGACTTCCATAACCGGGCTGGCCTCCAATTTGTCCTCCAGCACCAGGCTGGCCTCCAATCTGTCCTCCTGCACCAGGTTGAGTTCCATATCCTGTTTGTCCGCCGATTCCGGGTTGACCACCGGCTCCAGGCCGACTCGGAAATCCAGGTTGGCCACCAATTCCAGGTTGACCACCTCCAGTTTGTCCTCCAGCACCTGGTTGGACTCCGTATCCAGTTTGTCCACCTGCTCCTGGCTGAGTACCATACCCAGGCTGTCCTGCGGTTGCGGGCTGATCGCCCCGCTTGCCTTCAATCAGTTTTTGTGCTGAAGGCTGCGTACCATATCCAGTTTGTCCACCGATTCCAGGTTGTCCACCCGTTCCTGTTTGGCTTCCTGTTCCAGGTTGAGTCTGTCCTCCAGCTCCTGGCTGTGTTCCGTATCCCGGTTGGCCTCCAACTTGACCTCCAGATCCGGGTTGACCTCCATATCCGGGTCGACCACCGATTCCCGTTTGGCCACCTGCACCGGGTTGAGTTCCACTCAAGCTGCCTGCACCTGGCTGAGTACCGTATCCTCCCTGACCGGGAGTACCTGATAGACTACCGGCGGGTACGGTTCCTGATTGGGCACCTCCAGCACCGGGTTGTCCTCCAATATGGCCTCCAGCACCAGGCTGAGTACCGAAACCAGCTTGTCCGGGAGCACCAATTTGACCTGTTCCTGGTTGACCTCCATAGCCCGATTGTCCTCCAGCTCCTGGCTGAGTTCCATAACCAGGCTGTCCTGGTTGAGTGCCATATCCCGACAAACCACCAGCTCCTGGTCTTCCTCCAGCCGCACCTGGCTGCGTTCCATATCCACCAATACCGCTCTGTGCATCTGTGACAGGTGAGAAAAATCTATATGATATAATCAATTGAGCTTGGGAATTCAGAACTTACCAGCACCAGAAGGTAGGCTTATGATGGCATCGGGCCTGCCAGAGCCAGGATAGTCCGTTTGATAGCCACCCCCGGAGGCACAGCCACTGCAATCGCCTGAAGAGAATTGACTCTGGGCCTGACCCATGCCATGGGAGCCAGCTAAAAACAAAAAACAAGCAATTTGGTTCAATCTGCATCTAATTATCCATGGACCTCGATGGACTCCCACTTACAGACAGTGGATCGTGAACCACTCGCATCAGCCTCCGCTTCGGCCTTGCCATCTTGTTCGGGTTTACCAAAATTTAAGTACTGCGATTGAGTCTGACCACGGGCACTGCAGGCGAAGGTCGTTTTAGACTTGGGAGACGATAAGAATATTTCAAATTTTCAACTTACTAGCCACTTCGTTTGGTACGCTCCAGATCCGAAAGGGCTGTCTGTGCTTCATCTTCATCGAGCGATGATGATGATTGATCCTAAAAATGGGAACCAATCGATTGTCTATTAGAGTTCAATGTTAACTTTATCTCACACACACAGCATGTCCGAAACTGACCTTGGTCAAAATCGTTTCTTATCTCTGTATTGAATTTGAATTTCATTAACAAAGCACTTACAATAGCCGCTCCATTTGTGTGGGCCACGATCAGCACTAAACCAAACAGCAGGCCCCAATGAAAGGGCACCATTTCAATTAAAATTGAATTTACAATTTACCAAATTGAAATGTCTTCGCGTGTGTGTGTGTGTGAGTGCCTCCCCGTCTCACTCCTTGTCAGTCTGTAAGAAGAACAAAAACAAAAAATTGGTTGGAAATTGTACAATTTATGTATGAATTGTATTATCAACGCATCTTTATTTATAGTTTTTTTTTTTTTTTTGCCACCCATTCCTATTCCCATCCCATTCCCTAGCACGTTCTCGCTCTCTGTCTCTGGCGCCCCCGAGGGTTATCATCACGAAATGGGCACACAAGCGTGTTGATGCCAAAAAAGAAATATAATAATAATAATAATGAAATCAAATGATACAGAAACTATGTATGCTCGATCTTGGACTCAATTTTTTAGCTTTAGACATGATGTAATCACATGATGTGATTAGTTTTCCTCATCATAAGCATCGCAACTCAATCACTTGGCATGGAATTATCCTGGTCTCTGGCTCTTTCCTTGATTAGTTAGTTATACGGATGATCAGTTAGCTTAAGAACCAAGTACTCTAAGGGGTCAAAGTTCTTTTAACTGTGTTACCAATTTGCCATGAAAGTTTGTTAGATTCTTTTCCATTTATAGATCTTCTTAAAAGTTTGTTCAATGGATTTTCTCTATTAGATGCAATTCCTTTAAATGAAAGGTCCCTAAGATGAAAGTTTGTTCAATTGTTCAGATGTAATCCCTGTATATGAAAGGTCCCTAGGCTTAAGATATAACTTTGTTAAGTAGTTTTTCAAGGCTTTTGTTTCTTTAATTTACTACGCTTCAGTTTGTTAATGTTTTTTAAGTACTTTTTCGATGTAATTCCTTTATATGAAGGCTTCAAACAAAAGTTTTTTAATCGGTTTTCCATTTATTGTGATCAATCATTTTCCCTTCATAGATCTGAAACCTTTATCTGAAGAGTTCTTGAGCTTAAAATGAATGTTTATTCAATTGGTTTCCAGTTATAGACCCGATTCCTTTATATCTATAAGATCACATGGCATAAGAAGAGTTCAAGGTTATTTCGTCAGAGTCTTTTAACAACATGTTTTTGTTTTCTATCTCTGATTTTCCAACCCTAAATGGGTTTTCCAATTATAACGATCTAGTCTGGGAGAAGGGATTATCTGGTCCTTGAAACTGTTTTCTTATTCCAAATAAAATCATTACAATTTGTAGAATTTTTCACATCATTTTTCGAAAACCCAAAACGAAAAAGAATCAAAAGGAACCCCAAAACAATTCGATTTCAATAATTTCAACATTTTTTCGAACACAAAACTTTAAAGTTTTTTTTTTTCAATTCTCTTTTGGTTTTGTTTTGAAAACTATTTGTCACTAGATGATTTTGGAACTTTGCCATTTTGAAATCCTTTTCACTTGTGTATGTGTGTGTGTTTTGTATAATCCTTTGAGTTGATTTGTTATTATCTACTTCTTTGACTTGGCCCTTGACCGTCTTCTGTGCCAGGCCAAATAAAGGAAATTAGATGCAAAGGGATTAATAGAAAAATTACCCAAAAAAATCACAAAAAAAAAAAAACAACAAACAAAAAGATGAGCGGTGGATTTTTTTGAAAAAATTTCCAAAAAATTTCTAATTCCGTACTGGCCACCGAACGCGACTACTGCCGGATTGCGAATAACATGTAGCTGGTCGAGCATCAAAACTCTAGAGCTCTAAGAAAAATTATATACAATTTGAATTTCAATTTCAAATTTCAATACATTTGCATTTGGCCAGCATGAATATTTATGTAGGATTCCACACACACACACACACAGAGACACACACCATGTAGTGAGAGTTCTGAGTCTTATCGCCCATGGAGCACTGAGACATACACAGAGACACGGAATGACAAAGGCGCAGACGGAGATGGAGACGGAGACGGGATAGGCCACTTAGAGCTTCGCTTCGACGACGATCGTCGTTGTCTATTCCATGCTATGCACATATACATATATATATATGTATATATAAGCATATATATATCAACAACTTTGATCGTGTCAATCGATCACTCTTGGTTCTACCACACACACAATATACACCCACCCCATACCCAATTTTTGTTGTGCTGTTTCCTCCTCCCCCACCACACACCCCCTTGGCATACCGAAAGTAGCACTTTGTTGGGGTCTGCAGTTGTGTGCTCCATTCTGGGCATTACAACATCGCACCAATGAGAGACTTTTGACCCATTTTAAAGGAAATGTGTGGCCATTTATTAGCATATAAAGATACGCAATTGTGTATCTAGCTCTTCCATTCAAAAGTACTCATTTACATGCTTGTATGTACATATATACACATATGTACACAATCGATCGGTCTTCCATTTCCAAGTGTGTCCCTGTGACTCTGTGTGGCAATGTGTCTGAAACAGATTCCCCTCCCCATAACCAAAAGCCAAAAACCATTTCATTTGTTTGCTTAGTCCATGTTCAGCGGAAGTAATTTGGCGTTTGATAACCTTTTTTTTGGTTGGTTTGGATTCTAGTTAGTGAATCCAGCGTCATATCTATATATAGATCGGACCAATGTTAAATTCCGATTGAGATTCTAAAATTCCGAGTCCGGCCCGGCTCGATCGATCGTCCCCGAGTGCCGTATGGGGTATGGGTTATGATCGTTTCAAGGCTATTCAATACATTTTAATTGAAACCTAGTTTGATAAGATCAACAAATTAGAAGAGGCCTATTGAAATAAATTTGCATGTGCCCGAAAAAACGAAAAAACGAAAATGAATACATAAAACAAACAATCTATTGAGAGCATCTGAAGTGTCCAATCAATGTAAATGGAATGAAAATTGGATAACTTGGCTCAGTTGGTACTCAAAAATATAAAGAACAATAAAGTGAGAAAATGAAAATTGCTTCAACTTGATTTTTAAAATGGATTTTAAAGTTTCTTAAGTTTCTATTAAAGGAACTTTAAATTAAACTCATTAAAGATCATATTATTGGTATCTGAACCTTCAAATTGATTAAAGTTATATGAAATGCCCAAAATTAACAAATAATTATAATTAATAAATGTTAAGTTTAAAAATTGATATTTTCGTAGCTTAAGACCATTTTAATTAGGTTTAGCTTGGAATATTTCAAATTTGTTTGAATTCTGAAACCAAAAACAATAATAACAAGAAAGTAGAAAGAAAAATGTTTTATATTTTTATGTCTAGAAGTTTAAATTTAAATTGATTTAACAATTCCCAAATCGGTTGACGTTTGCTAATCTAAAAGTTGAAAAGAACCCAAAAATCTAGAATCTATTTGGAATGAATTGTTTTCTATAACTTACTCAAAATTTAGTTTTCTCTCTAAACTAAACTAAACTTTTAAGAAATATTTCTTTATGTTTTGCCCATAAGAACTTTGTTATTAGGCCAATCTACTTTAAAAATATTTTGGTTTTTTTTTTGTTCTTTGATTTTAATGACTATTAAATTTGTTCTTTGTGGTAATTTTTTTTTGTCTTTTCCTAATATCTTTAAAAATTAACTTTGATTCTGATGTTTATGCCATTGTCTGTTCTAAATATTTAATTTAATTTTAAATCTGGCGCCAAACTAAACCAAAAGTACCAACGTCGAACCGATTAGTGCAACTCGAACCGATGCGTCGAACAAATTTGGCAACGTCGATGTGCAAAAGGCTGAGTCGAAAGTGCTAAGGGCTAGCCAAATCGTGCCGTTAAATATGTTCGTTGGGTTATAGTGCCATCGAATAACAATTGTGTCACTCTTAATGCTCGCTGGGTAGCAAGAAAACAAAATAAATCCCAATTAAATATAATTGTTTCTTTTTCCTGGCTTTTGTTTGCCATTAGTTAATTAATAATATATAACAATTAATAATACTTTTAAGTTTGGTGGTTTTACATCAATATTTAGTGCGTTTCGATGGTTTAACTTTGTATACATTTGAATTAACCTGGAGAAAGTTGTCCAATTGTTTGAAGAAAACTTGGTATAAATAATAACAAATTGGCCCAATCATGATACGGGACTGGATGCCGGTTTTATTTTGCGGCTTGGCCATACCCATATCGCTATTCATGTGGCTTGGTAATGTGGCTATATCGAAATTCTGGAATTCCACCGACTTTGAAGGTATGACCGTCGTCACGAGAGCGAAAGAGATGGGGCGAGACAGGAGAGAGGAAATTCATAGAAAAATCCAAATGCCAAAAGTGGCCATTAGGTGTTTTCCAATTGGGTTTATTTGTTGTCCTGTGCCATCTTTAAATTCCAATTGGAAGATTCCGCTGTCTCATCTTAGTGTTTTGCCCCCGCCCCAAAGGTTATCTAATTAAATGATAATATGTCTCTTTTTTTTTAGAATTTCGAGTGATAACGCCGCTGCGTTGGCTATTCTCCACACTGGCTCCATTGGCTCTCATGACCATGGCCCTGCGTCGCCGTTCGGTTAGCAAATCGGGCGGAGCATTGGGCATTCTATTAGCCTTCATCCTGTCCATTGCCAGTCATCCGTTCTTTGTCAGTTTGATTGTGTTCTTCTTCAGTTCGTCGAGAGCAACGAAATTTCGTGGCCATATGAAACGGAAATTCGAACATGACTTCAAGGAGGGCGAAGGACAAAGGAATTGGGTTCAAGTGCTATGCAATGGCGGCATGGCCACCCAATTGGCATTACTCTATCTGATTGATTGTGGCAGTGGAGAGCGTGCAATTGATTTCGTCAAGGAATATCGATCCAGTTGGCTGGGCATTGCGGTAATGAGTTCATTTGCCTGCTGCAATGGTGACACCTGGTCCAGTGAGCTGGGCAGTGTCCTCTCCACACGAGATCCCATCTCCATAATCAGCTGGCGACGAGTGCCCCGTGGCACCAATGGCGGCATCTCACTGATTGGTGTTGTTGTTAGCCTTTTGGGTGGCCTACTGGTTGGATTTGGTTACTATGTAACCGTACGCTATACAGTGGAAGCCAAGGTTCTATTGGTCAGTCCGCCACAGTGGCCAATTATTGTATTTGGTGGTCTGGCAGGATTATGTGGTTCTCTGTTGGATTCCCTGCTGGGTGGCCTGCTACAATACTCGGGCATTGATGCCAAAGGCAAAATAGTCGATGCCCCCGGCAAGGATGTGCGCCATGTCAGTGGCCTACGCATTTTGGATAACCACAGTGTTAATCTCATCTCCAGCATTGTCATGGGCGTCACTATGCCGTTGATGGCTCTCAAATTCTGGCCAACCAGATGAAGATCGAGCTAAATGCATTTCCATTCATCCAATATCTTACTTTTTTGTTCCACCTCGCTCTCGCCATGCTTCCATTAATATTAATAACTTTAACTAATGAGACTTTACCAATTTTGCAACGATGGACTCGATTGAAACATGTTAACGGGAATCTAGTGACTGTTTCAGCTGTTATCCTTTTTATATATAATATAAAATGTAGTTTATGTGGTTAAATCTATCTATTGTAATTAACATTTTAAACAACTAGTGCAATGCGCTCCGAAAAATTCATGTGAATTAAAAAGAATATATATTTTAAAACAAACGAATTGCAAATCATGAGAAAAACTATAACATTTCTTTGCTTTGTTACATTCCTGTAATATCGGTTAAATCTCAAAAACATTTTGCTTCAGCCTTGAAGAAACCCTTTAAGCCTTTTAGAATGGGGCATCTTCATTGATTGATTCATTGTTGCTTTGCATGTAAATTGTAAATCGAATCCCACTCAGATGTATACAATTTTTCCAAGATGTGAAATGTGTCTTAGTTATCAGTAAGGATTGTCTGGATATCTATCGATATTGATATTGAGTTTTGGGGTATTCCTCCCTGGATCCATCTAGATAAGAATTTGAATTCATTCATTCATCCAAAAATGAATATTATATTGAAATTTTGTCATTTTCGAAACATTCAACTTAGATCAAATAGTAATTAAGTTAAGATCATTTTAAAATGATGATCTCAAATCCTCTTCTCTATTTCCGAATATAGAAAGTTGATTAGGTTTAGTCTTAGAGAAATTTCCCGCATGTGTAAAAATACCATTTTTGATTCCGAAGACAGATCGATATATACATATTAAGTCCGACCAACGAAACGTCTAATAGTATTTAATGTTATCTTTAATGCCTTTGCACTTTATTGGATCGTTTCAATTTTTGCAATTCAATATTACGTAACAAATTATTCGAAAGGGTTCGCAATGCCTCGGTAGTTGGCGGAGTTAGACCCTGGGAGGATTGTGGCTTGGCAAATCCTATGGAGAACTTGATCATTAGATCACCAATGGGCGAGGTCACAAACTGGGACCCCGTGGAAATTGTCTTGAAGACAATGCGTCGCTTATGCTGATAGATTTGAGGATCATGAGGCAGAGTATTCAAGTTATTGGGCTTGGTATGGGGCCTTGGTTTAGTTGTATTGGTGAAGGGATTGTGGCTAGTTTGATTGAGTGATGGTGCTGAACTGGGGGTTACTTTCGTTTGGCCAGAGTTGCGATAACGTGTGGTTCTTGGTTGAATTGTGGTTGTGGTGCTGGTGGTTGTTGTTGTTGTTGTGGTACGTCTTCTATGTGGGCGACGTGTGCTGGAAGGTTTGCCTCCCAAGGATGATGATGATGGTTTGCTTAGTTGTGGTGCTGATTGATAGCCTGTTTCAGCCTGAGGTGACTCTTGGTCTTCCTCATCAGATGTGCTTGTTGGATCTGGTTTCTCGGCATCACCATAACTTTGATCTGCCGCATCCTGCTCATCATCGTAGTCATCATCCAATTCCGAATCATTTTGTATTTGTTGGCTAAATAATGGCGGTCTAGTGGGCAATTGTTGAGCTGCTCCTCCACTTGCAGCTCTTGGTGGCTTGGCCTCATCGTTTTTTGCTCATAGATGGGAACATCGGGTCCTGTTGAGGCCAAAACTTGTTCCATTTGTTTCTGTAGGATCTCATAGAGTGGAGCATTCTGCTCATCATCACCGAGCTCAACAGGATCATTGGGAATGAATTGATTATTGACATAGGCACTTCTACCATCCAGATCCTCTTCATCGACCACAACATCCAAGAGATCTCTGGATTCAATTTTTGCTTCTGCTGCAGCTGCTCCGCCTGGTGGTGGATGAGTTACATCCTCTGAGTCAGGCGAACCAAGAACTAAAACTTTGGAAATTATATCCTTTACCTTCCTTTTGAAGTATCCAAAACTTACCTCCACTTAGCAAAAGAATCAATATGAATTTTCGGCTCCAAATTCTTGCACCTCTGTCACCCATTGCAGTTGTTTGACTTCTGTCCGATGGTGACAAATTTGTGGCATCTTTTATAGGGTCACACAACAACGGACCAAATCTCTCTAGGGTCTTGGCTTTCGCTTCACTCTTTGTGTCAGCCCACGCCCAATTAGGGTTTTAGTGTTTGGATTTGATTTACTTGCATATCTTTGGCTGTCAATCAGTTTATAGAACTTGTTTCTTCTTGGTTCAACGAACCTGCCAATGCACTTGGATGCAGTTGCCCAGCAGTAGGAGAACATCTCCACCGTTTGATGTAATAAAAAAGTGCAGCAATCAATTCTCTTGATTTCCATCTATTGTAAGACTATTTTTACATTCAAACATCTTATGAAATGGTTTGGGACAGAAAGGTATGGAAATCTTTGCATATTTCTTTCAGTTTCTCTCAGATCTAGCCAGATCTTATACATATATGATAGAAATGTTTTACGATATTTCTATCATCTATTGGAAAGAAGGCGTTGATCTTGCTACATTCTTCGCTTTTATTTTTTAATAAAGTTTCTGAGTTGGGAGATTATTTAGTTTAAGAGTTCCTTAGCTTTTATTCTACAAAATTTCTAAAGTTCTTAGTACTTATTAATAAGATTGTTTTCTAGTTTATATGCAAGCTCATTGTGCCCCATTCTGATCCATTCTCCTACTCGTATAAGTCACTATTTCAGGAGTTTCTCAGGTTCTTTTCCGCCTTCATCTATTATTTCTTGAAATGTCTCAGAAATTTGGTTTAGGCTGGCTCAAAGAATGCCTGTAAAGCAATTACTCACCAAGTATTATCAAAGAATTGCAAAAAGCAAAGGCCTTATCATACCTATTAAAGCTAAAACTTCTTGGGAATCGTAACTAAATGAAACAAAGATCAAGGAAAACACATTATTTCTATCTTAAAAGAACCTTAGTGGAAGGTTTAGGTATCATGTCTTCGAATATTTAAGGAAGGATAACGGACTCCTTAAAGGGTTTGGTTTAGTCAAATAGAATTTCAATATAGTGTTAAGAATTTTCTGTTTTTTTATTGTCATTTGTCTTAAACTAGAATAAATATTTAATATCAAGTTTCGTTTTTTTAGGCTACCAAATACTTAAGTTTGTCCTGATCAACTTTTGTGGCAGGATGCTCCTCCTTGGCCAGAACCTGGGGTGGATGAGCATTTGTGGCTTTTACAGCTTCGGTTACCTTGGCATTGATCACATCGGCGACCGTTGACATGGCGGCCAATAAGGGTCCCTGGGTTGAGGTCTTCACTGGCATGGGTGGCAGGGCAACACTCTCCATGGGCACAGGAATTGCGACAGCCTCTTGAACTAAAGGAAGAACCAAAGGTTCCATGGGTGTTTCCGACTTGTGGTTCTGATTTTCCTCACTGCTATCGCTGCTGTTATCCATTTCCTGATCCTTATCCTTATTCTCTTGTTCCTTCTGCTCCTCAGCCGCCAGAGTGGCATTGTCCCTATAGAAGGGCGATGCCTTGAATTTCTTATCTGCATAGGCTGTCTCCTTGGGATAGGTTTGTTGGCATTGCTCGTAGGCGAAATCTGTCCAGAGGCCATGCGAGCGGCACTTGGCCACATTCAGTTTGCATTGGTTATAGAAGACGGCCACCTCATGCGGTGTCTTGCCGCAAATCGGCTCATACAGATCGACACAATCATCATCGCAGAGATAACCTTCGCTCAGGGATTGGGCAGCACTATTGATGGATGGCATCATATGGGCATTGGCTGCAGGACTGAACCAGGCAATTGGAATGGCCAGGAAATTGGGACACTGACGTTTCTTGGACATATCACTCGATGGGGCATAGGTGCGTTTCACATAATAGCCATGTTCCTCTGTAGATACTTGAGTATTGCCAGCCAAATCAGTGGAAGTTGACCATTTTGTTTTGGTCTTGGTCTTATCATGATGATGGTCATGATGATCATGATGATGATGGTCATCTCCCTTATGCTTACGCCGCTTGGCCTCACTAGGCGAAGCCAACAGCAGGCAAGCTGCAAACACTACAAAAGAAAATTGTAGACAAAACTTGTCTTAGCCAAACGATTAGTTCAATGGTCTCACCAGCAAGTAAACCAATTTGATAACCCTTCATTCTCTCTGAGCCAAACAGACCGAACCAATATCGAAGTAAACCGTTCTTTTGCTCGTGCGATCAACAACTGATTGCATCTTCACTGGCGATGCCACTTAAGTACCTATGGAAGTTCCCCACTATCAGACTGAGTCTGAGGGGAATTCTTTTTTGTTTTTGTTTTTCTCCTTCTATCCCATTTACCGGTTTTCTACGCTTGTGTTTGTTCATCTTTTCTGAAATACCCTGCAGAGTTTTTGTTTTTTGGATATATTGATCGAAAGGCGTGACTAATAATGTTTCAAGTAAACAATTCTTATCCTACTGAGAGAAATAGCTCTTAAGATTTGCCATATATGACAAAAACCCTCCGAATTTAGTTTTGAATGTTATATAGAATATATATTTGGAATCTCTTGGATCCAGCTACTTACTCAAACATTTTATATATATTTCGAATTAAGTCGATCAAACATTTCCATTGAAATCTTTACTTTTCCAGTTTTTAGGTATCTGATTAACTTTTTTCACACAAAATCTGTATTTTAAAAGATTTTAAAGTAATGTTTCTATGTTTTCAAATCGGTGGATCTTCGATTAACAGAACATCTTGTTTGTCATGCTAAATGTTCGTTATCGGGGGTCTACTGTAATATGGTTTTAGAATTCCCAGACTAAAAAAGATCAATATTTCAATATTTTTCATCCTAAGAGTCCTTACTCTTCCTTCTTCCTTAAAGGAGAGCTACTTTTACTGGAGTTAACAATTTCTTTTACGGAATTTGATCGATTTGCTTTCTAGGAATTCACCAAGAAATCTGTTAAACATATAATCAGGGCCAGCGATTAGTTTTAGTAATTTCTATTAGGTTTAGTCGGAGTTACTCTTTCCACTGAACATCTAAAACATTTCCTTGCTTTCCACACGCCATAAAATGGGTTAAATGGGATTACGTGTATTGAGATGTTTCAAATTTGGGAAGGGGTTTCATTTTATGACGTCTACCTAAATTGCAGGGTAATTTGGGGTCGACACATGTGATCTAACATACTTAGATTGTTTACCTACTCTTCTTCTCCGAACGAAAGTACGCAAAGTTGGTGAAATTTTTTTTATGCAAACTCATGTGTGTGTGCGTGTGTGATGTGGTACCCTTTTTTTTTGTGTCTCTTTCTTCTCACTTCTTCTAGAACTTGGAACTGGTTAGCACCTTACCTGCCCACCGACCCCAACCCAATCAGCACAGCAGCCGCAGCGGCTTTAGGCTTAAGCCGGTTCAACCAAAATTGGGTCAATCTGGAAAGGTTTTGTGATCTTGTTTTTATAGTCCAGAGAGTTGTTGTTATTGTTAGTTGCAGCTGTTTCTCTTGGGCATCCATCCCATTCAATCAAATTGTTGATTCTTATTATCATTTCACTGTGATTAGTGGCCGGGAACTACACTCGATGTTGTTGATGTTGATCTATTCGGGGTTTCCTCTCCATTCTAATTACCAAGTATTGTGCTGAAAATCTAAAAAGATCTTAATGAGTTGAGCGATTTTTTTGGTCATCGTCGTTGTGCAAATGTTTTTGCTTCTTTTTTTTTTTTGGCAACTTTCATTCTATGACTAAGATTGATGACTCTCGTTTGTTGATATTGGAAACTATTACGATCAGCTTTATTTTTTCTCTCTCATTTTCTCTTGCATTAAATGGAGATCGATTGGATTGGATTTCTGGTCCATATAGATAATTGCCTAACATAATCGAGGATCAGGGATCTATAATGGTATTACGATTTATAAAACTTGAATTCGTTTGTCTTACAATTCATAATTCTTCTCTATAAATTCTATTAGCTATAGAATTTTGATCGTGTTCGAGTTTAGTTTTGCCTATGATTGTTAAAGTTTTTTATCTGTTTATATCATGTCCTCCTGATATTGTCATCAAGGAGTTCTTTTCAGTCTCTTGATTTGAATCTCATCGATAACTTGTGGGATGAGCTATAGAATCAGGCGGGAACAGCAAAAAGTGCAAGCAATCGACAATTGTGGGAGTGCGTCGAAGAAGATTTCAATAGAGTCCTAGCAAGCTTTGATTAAGAGTATCCCCTACCGGATGAAAAAAGTAATGGTACAATAAAGGAGGATACATTAGATGTCAATCACATATTAAAACAAAAATAGATTTTCAGTGATTTGAAAACCAAAAAATTAAATATAACTAACAATAAGTCAATTCTTTTCCAAATTACGGTATTTTTATAAACAAATGTTCACTAAAGAGGTGCATTTAAATTTTGGTGATCAAGGCAATAGAAAAAAGTTGTACTAATCTAAAGTTAATAAAGTAAAATTTAAAGGGGTGTACTTATTATTTTCATCATGAGTGTATATATAGATCATAGATGATTGATCACTTAGATTGATCACTTGGATTGATCACTTAGATTAATCACTTGGATTGATCACTTAGATTGAACACTTAGATTGATCAGTTGGATTGATCACTTAGATTAATCACTTGGATTGATCATAGATGATCGATCACTTGGATTGATCACTTGGATTGATCACTTGGATTGATGACTTAGATTGATCATTTAGATTGATCACTTAGATTGATCGATCGTTATTTCGATTGATCACTTAGATTGACAACAATTTGTTAATCACTCAATGATGATTCATCTTTATGTTGCTCGTGATCACATAAATGTTTCTGATCGTTTTTTCTCCCGCACATTTCTCGTTATGGTTTTTGTTTTGTTGATTTTAAAATTGAAATTTCGTGGAAAAATTTCGAGAAAAAAACAAAATCAATACCCCAAAAATAATATACATAGATAAAAAATAAACATTTCCCCCAATCCCCCCTCCCACTAAGCTTTAGAAAGTTTATTATCATCTCTCTTCCCGTTCCCCCACCAAGTGAATCCTAAACTCCAATAACAATCAGAGTCATAATGATGATGATGATGTGGGGGGTGAAGGGTGAAGAGTGGATGGTGGGGGGCGCCCATTTATAAATGAATCGAACCAAACCATGTCTAATTACATAATTAGATGGGGTGGTAGGTCTAGACCAATGACCGATTTCTGTAAGCTAATCGTTCGATGTAAGCAATATTTGCATATTTCGAGACACCCGCAAAATGTGTTTGTTGTTGTTGTTGTTGTTAATGTGAAAGACAAACAAAACAAAGAAAAAAAAAACGTATGCCAAGATCGAACTTTATGAAAGAAGTGACCAGAGAAGACCGACAAAAATTTAAATAAATGATTTCAGTTTCTTTTTGTATGCATATGCAAACAAAAGAAGTTTCAGAAACCAATCCAAAAAAAAAAAAACACAAAAAAAATGAGAAGAAAAAGTGTAAAGAAAGAAAGAGAGCCAGTAAAAGCGGCTGGACAACGACGGTTTGGCTTTTGGATCCGCTGGGGCCTTGTTTACTTTCATTTTTTTTTTCTTCTGCGCTTATATATATGTATTTTTTTTCTGTGACTTTGGTTATTTTTCTTTTGAGGGGGCTGGTGGGCGGAGGGGGGATTGACTTGAGGTATATAAAAGCGAAAGCAAACCGCTGGATTCGCTCATAAAGACAGCAAAACTGCAAAAGTCAACGCATAGTCATAGGATTAAAGAATATGGTTAGATATATCTATTGGACCCTTGGTAAGCTTCCCATCTGCTCATGAAATGGAAAAGCGACAATTTGTGGTTTATGTGTTTTTTCTTTTCTTTTCTAACAGCTTTGGCCCTTGTGGTTTTGGCATGTAGTGTAAATGCAGCTCCAGCCGTATTGGAGGAATATGATGTGGATAAAAGTCATGAGTTTCCAGCCTCTAGGCAAGCGGAAATCGCCGGCAATGCCAGTGTGGATAGCAGCGCCAGCAGTGAGGAGAACGATGATGATGATGATGATGAGGAGACTGAAGTGGAGTCCAAAGAGGATGCTGCAGCCAATGATGATGATGACGATGACGATGATGATGTTGCCAGTTTATTGATAGGTAATCGTCGTCGTCGTCGGGAGGTGGATACTACAGAATTGCCCACCGATGTGCCAGAGAATGAGAAAGAGAATGAAACTACTGTACCAACAACAACAACATTGACGCCACCATCACGTAAACCAGTCCTTGTACTCATACGCGATGCCTTGAAGAAGGTCACCACTGAATTGCCCACCGAACAGGTGGCCAATAATGCATTGCAATATTTCCAACTATTTGAGCATTTCATTCAGCAGACCATCGAACAGGTCATTGGCGATGATGATGATGATGAGGATGAGGCACAGCCGGTAACAATTATACCAGGCGCTGCCACCGAAGAGGTGGTAGAAGAGCAAGAGATTAAGAAACCCGATACCACTGAAAACGAAACTGTTCCCCAAAAGCCCGAACAAGTTGCCGAAACGAAACCAGAATTGCCTATGCCCCATGAAGAGTCATCATCGCCCATTCCTAATACTGTCTAGAACATAACAGAAAAACCTCATCTATTTATTGTCATTAATTTATTAATAATAGCTATTAAACAAGAAAAAAAAAGTATATTTGCAGAGTGTTTCAATTCAATTCAATTATTGTGACGCTCTTTGATCGCATAGATTTTACTTTTCGTTGGACTATGACGATGGCGATTGGTGACTCGTCGCTTGGGGGACTCAATCTGTTGGAGCAGACGATTGAAATGTGAGTTTGGCGCCTTGGTGGAAGGATTCTTCTTGCTGGTGATATTGCCAGCGCGTCTCAATTGATGGATGGGCATCTCCTGGTCACCAATGGTCAAGGTCAAAGGCAATTTGCCCGCTGTACTGATATAGATTGGAATGGTTATATAAATGGGTGAGCCAGATTTCATTGCTATGGGAGTAGTCGTCTCCGGAGTGGTCTAAAAAACAAAAATACAAATCCATAAAAGGAAAAAAATGTTATAACAAATGACAAAAGACTAAACACTAAACGAAACCAAAGTCCAAAGTCTATGTTATATGCTAATATCTTTAAGAACCCTTCTAGTTTTAAAAAGGGTTTGACATATAATTCCATAAATTGAGCTGTTTTGGGTGAGAAAAGTTCTTTGAATCGATATTTCAACCCAAATGGAAACAAAATGAAGTGAGATATATTTATACATAGAAAGATAAAAGTTTCAATTTTTAAAAGATACAAGAAAATTGTTCAAATTTGCGAAGAATGCAGATAGAGAAGATAAGCATAGAAGACATCAAAGAATGACGACTAGAAACTAAAGTCTTTGAATGTAGAAATTGAATCAAAATGCTTCTTTTTGATGGGATCTAAGACCAAAATATATGAAAATTGTGATTTTTACCTGTTCTTTAGCTTGTGGCTTGGATTGTTGTTTAAGAAAATGCAATGGATTTGCATCTTCACTTAAATTGGCATATTCATCATCTGATAGATCGGGCAAACGTTCACTCAAGAAATTATAGTCATCCTCATCAAATTTGTGTGCCTGTTTAGCTTTTGATGTGGTCAGTGTTGGTTTTGTGCTGCTGATAGGTCTTCTAGTTGTTGTTGTTGTTGTTGTTGTTGCTGCTGTCGTCTTTGTTGTTGTTGGTGTTGATGTGGTTGTTGTTATTCTTGTCGTCTCACTAGTCGATGATAAACCCAATCTTTCGCCCTCTTCTATATCTTCTGCTAGACACAGATTGCAGCTTGCGGACCAGAGCAAAGCTGCAAATAATTCGAGTCGATAGATAGTTTCTGATTAAAACAAATATTCAAATTTCATAAAAAAGAAATGCATCTTTTTTTCATGTAAAATTTTATTTGATAAAAGATTACAGTACAACTGAATTATAACTAAACTTAGACTAAACACTGCACACACACACACACACACACATAGCCCCTTGAGATTAAGTGGTGGATTACAAAAAAAAAAAAAAAACCTTAAGGCTAAATACAAAATGAAGTAAGTAAGTCGTCTCGCCGACTTGGGTATACCATACACCAGTAAAACAAATATTTCAAATTTGTAATAACTAATGCATTTGCCTATTTTAAGAAATTCTGTTCACATGCTTTTTACAAGCATATTTCAGTATCTCGCGCACTTATGCATATAAGCACCCTAGCGCCCCCACCCGCCAACGGCCATCTCTGGCCTTATGCAAAAACGTTTATATGCATAACTCAGCTATTTTTTGTCCGATTTTGATCAAATTTGGTATTTTGCTGGGTATTAGTATCAAATTTAAGTGTGCCAAATTTGATTGCACAAGGTAAAAAATTACGCGAGATATTCGAGTTTTTCAAATTTCGGGGGCGGAAAGGGGCGTGGCAAAATCTTTATACATGCAAAATGAGCGCAGTTACTAAGCAAATATACATACCAAATATGGTGTATCTAGCTACAATAGTTTTTGAGATAAACGTTTTTTTTGAATTGCGGGGGCGGAAAGGGGCGTGGCAAAAATTTAAAATAAACTTGATCACTCTACATACTACATGAGCCTACATACCAAATTTGGTGGCTCTATCTCTTATAGTCTCCGAGATCTACGCGTTCATACGGACGGACGGACGGACAGACGGACAGACGGACGGACAGACGGACATGGCTAGATCGACTCGGCTGTTGATGCTGATCAAGAATATATATACTTTATGGGGTCGGAAAAGCTTCCTTCTGCCTGTTACATACATTTTGGCGACTTTAATATACCATTTCACCCTATGGGTGTATGGTATAAAAAAAGCTGACGAGAGAAAGACCCACAACCCCTCCTGCCTTTAGAGTACCGTCTTTTTGCCATTCATTATCATTTCGGTTAGTCCAAGCTCCTTGAATTGTTCCAGTCGTTCAACCTGATTGCATAGACGCTTCTTGAATTGAACCTCTCGACTGAGGACCTTTAGATCGTCCACACTGCTCATTTGGTTACAGGTATTTATGTTATCGGCTATCAATTTGGATGTTAGCATGATTTTGGCTCTTGATAGACGCAAATACGAGAAATCCGAACTGGAACGTCTTAGCTCCTGGCGATAGAGAAACAATTGATATGGAAAACTAATGCTTTGAGCTCCTTTACGCAATTTCTTCAGATATTTCCGTTTCAGATGATGTTCGCCGTGTTTAGATTTCAATTTATGTGATTTATGTTGACTGCTGCTACTGCGTTTCTTTTCCGATTTGTGTTTATGCACTTTTTGGCTGGCCATGTTGATCTCTCTGTCTTGGATGGGTGTTCTTTCTGTGAATGTCCTCGTGCGACTGTTGCCTGACACTTTGGTGCTCAGGTCCTTATAAATAGTTAGAATGTTTGGCAGGTAGGGATCTAGCTGATCACTTTGAGCAGGTAGTTTTGAGATCTCATTAGCGAAGAGAACATGCTCACGCGTGTCTATCATAAAAATGTTTGTGTACCCAATAGATTTTTGCTCATCAATCGGTTACCCTAAGACGAAGACGAGGAGATATTTTTGGGTTTTGGGTCGTGGCTTGTCTGGGTTTTTCCCACTGGCTTATTTATGGCTTTATGACTGGAATATTCAACACTTGGGTCTGGATGCCTGGATGCCCCTTAGAGACTTAAGCCTCAATTACGCTTAGTGAAAACTAAGCGCCGCGTCTGTTCCACAACAAATGCGTTTTTCCGCGTCGCCTCGCCTCGCGTTTTTGTGGATTTTTGCCAAAAACCCTCACCAAGGGAGGCAGCTGGATTATTCTTGGAATTTTTGTTTAACTCAATGTATGTAGGAAGCACTTTCAGTGGAAAATCGAAATTTATTTCCCACAGACAATCCCAAAAATGACCTTGTTCCCCAACTAACAAACGATTTTGTTGAGAATCTTCGAGAATTTTCAGTATTTCACTTTTCATTCTCCACATAAATTTCAAAGAAAAATGAATGTAGAGAGTCGAAATGAAGTCGAAATGAATTGTCTTTCACTCTGAATTTATTGTATATTATTCAAGTGGTCTCTATAGGATACTAAGGGCTTAATTCGTGTGCGCCGAGTAGTTTAAATGTCTACTTAACAAGGGGAAAAATAGCCTCTTACATTAATTGGATATTATGAAAGTTACAACTTAAAGTCCTTTGAGATTCAAATAGTTAAAGAGAAAGGGGTATCTATATATGATCGGTTCTTTGACAAAACAGATATTCCTGAGAACTAATTCAGATCTTCCCTTGGTCTGAGAGTGACTCCTTTTACCAGTGATCACTTTGCCAAAAAGGCTCAAAGTCAAACAAGTTATTGATAGTCATTTTGAAGCTAATAAAAGTATCCACCCAGAGCATTCAGAATATCGCCAATAACTGTGTAGATGATTATGATTCTGAAGTTGAATCTTTTTGAATAATCATTGAACACTTCAAAAAAAAGTTAACAAAATTGTAATTCTGATTCTGTGCGATTTTGAAATGGTATTATAATGTCTTCGGTTGATCATTCTATTGAAACGATCTACAATAAGTTTAGTTTTAGACTTTGTTTTTGGCTCAGTTGCGTTATCACTTGTCCAAAAAAAACTCTTGAAATTTGTATCTCCATTCAATTCAATTTATCCCCGAGAATCTATATTGAAGAATTTATATTCACTTTTTGGGTCACACTTAATTGTTTGCCATATTTCACTACTTTTCAGTTTTGAGCACTTAAAAAAAACATTTATTCTTATCCTTTCGAACACTTTTAGGGAGAGTGCTCTGGATGGGAACACACACCTATGGAGCAGCAGTAGAAAATCAACTGCGGTCGTTCCATCTTGATATCAAAAATAATACTAAAACTACTTTTGATTAGAAATTTCTATTTTATAGGAAAAAAGTTGATGGCCAAACAAAAAAAAAGGGCAAAAAAAAGAATCAAAGCCAAGCAGAAAAAAAATTTCACTTAAGAATTCTTTCTCTTCATTGTTGGGCCAAGTGTCTGATCTGATCTGGTCTATTTCTCCTCTCTCTTTTTTTGTTTTTGTTTTGTAAATGATTTGCATATTAATTTCTTTTGTCTTCTAAATTCTATGCAAATTTTCTATCGATTTTTTAAAGTTTTTTTTTTTCTTTGCTTTATTTTGCCTACATTTTTGGCTTGGCATATCTTTTGTGGTAATGTCGTCATTGATTTTGTGGACTAAATGATGATGATGAAGAAAAAAGAAAAAACAAAATTTACTGTCAATAGGAATTAGCTGCAGCTAGACACACGACAGACAGACAGAAATGTAGGAGGAGGCGATGCGATGGGTGATTGGATATTTTAGTTTGAATGGGTGGATGGGTCTCTCTATATAAACTTCGGAGTGTATTTATTTTACATTTTGACTGCAGTCGCAGTCAAAAGTCGAGAACCGAAAGGAGACAATTTCCATTTGACTTGGTATTCTGACTGACTTGCATAACATTTCATTCCATTTCAGCATTCATTCATTCATTCTGAATGACGACGTTGTCGTTGGACCATCTTTTGTGGTTTGCGTTTGTCATTAGACAATGTCTAGACCAAAAATTGAAGACAGTCTGAGACTTCGACATCGATATGATGTCGTCGTTGCTCTGTTCTTTTGCTCCTTTGCTCATTTCTGCTTATTTTGACAGTGTGGGTATTGAGCCAACTTATTTGCCCTCAAGCACACACTCACACAACTTGGCCATGGGGAAAATGCTCAAAATTGGCAACGTTTTCGGACTGATGCCAAAAGCGTTTGCCCTCATCCATCTCTGTCTTGCATTCTTCTTGTTGACTGGCTGGCTGGCTGGTTGACTGGCTTACTTTTTATGTTAAACAGGGCGAATATATTTTTGGCAGCATATTTACATCAATGGATGGATAGTTTTGTCTTTTAGATCGTTCTATATACCCTACAGCCAAAGAGTTTTTAATTTTCAAACAGAGTTTGCTTTATTGGCAGACTTAGAATGGCCTCTAAGCCACATTTTATTTAGTATATATGTAAATATTTTGAACAATTTTAATTTCAATTTCATTGAATTACAAATTTCTATTAAATAAATAATCTTTTGTTTCCACACGTTGTGTGTACATTGTAAACATTTTAAAGAACTTTATTCTCCTTGGAATCTCTAATTAACTTATTCCATTCAATTTTCCATTTTGTTTTCTACTAACCCTTCCTATATGAGATGAGATCTATAGCTTGTAGACTAAATTAGTTTACATATCTAACTAATATTGGGTCTAAATTTAAATTTTAATTTAAAAAGACCATCTAAGACAAGCTTTTTATGAGTAAGTTTAAATTCAATGCAAATAGTGATTATGCCCCCTTAGCTATGCAATATACAGTCGAAACAATGGAACTTTCAGAATATGTTGGATAATTTTTCAGTCTATAAGCACCAAGTGCAATGAAAAGAGTTTTCGAACTGAAGAACATACCAAAAGTTGCTTATGTTTTTTTTCTTCGTCTGCTTGTTGCATACTTCTGGGGGCTAATTTTGTTCCCACTTTAAGTCTCTCTCTACGATCTGGAAACAATAGTGAGCAATGATTTCATTTAGGATCATATAGGGCTGTGAAATTTAAAATCTTTATTCCCTAAAGTATGCAATAAGAGGTCCTTGCATTCGCTTTTTAAAGCATAGAAAGAAAATTTCGGAATGCTGTGAATCAGAAATAGTTTAGACAATTTTAATGTTACATTTTGATTTTGTGGCAAAGTTCTCCCATTTCGAAGACCTAAAACCGCCTGTGTTTGGGACTTTTTGCTTTGGGCGAGGGGTTTCCATTTAAAATCCTTTAAAGGTTTACCTAGCATGGACCGTATAACGATATTTTTTGTTAGATACACAAAATGCCAATCATTTTATTTGTTTGCTTATTGCTAAAGAGCATTCAAAGGGAACCATTGACTTAACTGCATTTTGTGTATATACCTCTCCCCGACCCCCGCCGAGTTACCCTCAACCACACCCATTTTTACGGCTTCCGCCTTTTATAGATTTCCAATTATAAATGCACAAAAAAAGCTAAAAAAAAAAGGAAAACGAAAAGCGAACCAGCTCGTTGGGTTGGAGCAAAACTTTTCCATCTCCATTCCGAAACGAGGCAATAATTTTGCCCTTCTGAACATTGTGTTTTTGCAATTTGTTAGCCATGAGGCCAATAAATTGGCCAAATATTGTGCACATAAAAGGAATAAGATGAGATCACAGGACCATCGACCGACCCTATGCACTTTATAATGAAATAAATTGACTTTCAATAATGCTGCAACAGCTTCTCCTGATGATAACGTTGATGGGCGAATAAATAAATAGCGTCTTTTGCTTCTTTTTTCATTTTGTTGGCGGTGGGGGGGATAAATTAAAAAAAAAAACATAATAAAAATTTATATATGGACTAAACTCCACTTCACTCCATTCCATTTTGGTTGTTCTTTCGTTTGTCTGTAAAATGCATTTCACATTTTATTGTGCACTCAATCAAAAATCCATTTCCGTTTGTTCACATGTATGGAGCTGTGTGCAGGTATGAGAAAGGCCAGGGATTGGCAGCCAAAAAGTTTGATAATTGAGTTGAAGCCGCCATGCCGTTAACTCCTCCTCCTCCTCCATTTCGGTCATCATCATCATCATCATCAGCAGCAGCAGCAACAGCAGCTTTTACCCAGAATCGGAATATTGCAATCGCACCAAAAAGCAGCTCCTGCCTTCTGTTATATTGCATTGAGAGACCATTCCACGTAGCACGTGCCAGCGCCATTTGCCGCAAAGGCAATCCAATTGAATGTGCGGGAACCCCCAGGACCAGGAGCAGGAGCAGAAGCAGTACCAAAGCCATGACAGACCGGAGTCAACAGGAGAGCAAATAACACGCGACCAACATGGCGATATCTGGATAATATGCATCAGTCTATCTGACTGACATTTTTCAGTTTGATAGAACGTGTTCTCTCCATAAAGTCGAAATGTCTGATGCATTTCAGTCACAAAGCTCAGCATCTCATCGATAAATGATTAATGACTTTGCATGTTGTCGATGTATATAGAAATCAGCGATCGGAGTATATAACCCTTCTCAACAATCTAAGCATTGTCCCCCCCCTTAACATTACTTGGGCTAAAATTTTGAATAACGCGGCGTATAAGTAATTAATTTGTATAAAGACTTTACTTCAAGATTTAAGCTTTTAGCACAAATCTTTTGCTTTGTTTAATTGATGATTACCCAGATTTAAAAGGGTTTCTCTTTCGTCGACTGGAATAGAAACCCATAAACTATAGCTAGAACTGATTCCCCAGACTATATAAAAACAAGTTAATCCCTTATGTTTTGATAGATGGAAATGTAGAAAAAGTTGGAACTAAAAGATTTTGCTTGCCGATTAGTCATAGATTTATATATGTATATATATTTTTGTGGTCATTATATCGCTTGTTTCTCCCTACATGAACATTTCAAGGATTCATTGTTATCTCTTTTGGCATCTGCATTGCAGTCAAAGGTAGTCAAAGCAAACAAAATCAAAAAAGAAGCAAAATCAAGTTTAGTTCTATAAGCAGAAAATGCGTAAAAATTGCCATACAATAAAAACTAATCAAATAAATAAATAAATGAACAAAAGCAAAGGCAAACAAAGTGACAAAATAAAGGAAAACAATTGCGAAATAAATGCCACAAACAATTGACAATAAACTACAGGACATACATATATAACTATATACATATATGTGCGACTATATAGTAGTTATATAGTCCATATGACCTGGTTCACACACACATGAATACCCCCCAATGTTTGCATGTGCCAGGGATATAAATAAAATTAAAAGAAAGCAGCAGCAGCAGAAGAGAGAAATAATAAATAAACTACAGTTCATGTCATGTCAGCAACAAGAAGAGAACCAACAAAACTGCCAAAATGAAATTGAGAAGAGAATGGGACAACAGACACACACACCCAAACACACACACACACAGCCATCCTTATGTTAGATAAAAAGAAAGAACAAAATAATAAATATGTAGAACAAGTGAAAATGGGCCTGAAGTCGTGCTCCATATGCGTGTAGTTAACTTAATGAGTTCCTTAAGATGGCCAATTTGTATAGAGACAGGCCAAAAGAAAGAAGGATGCTGAAAAGGGACAGATTAAGCAGAGACAGAGAGTAATAAGTTGGACAATTGAAAAAAACAATTTATCTGCATTTAAATAAAACGATAGCTAATTTCATGGCAAACTATCCAAAATGAAGAAAGGACAATTTTCAAATACTTTGATCTCAGAATATACCAAATTATATTTTACTCTTTAACACTCTTCATTATTTCACTCATAAAAATAATGCAGATTGGATACGAATCATTTTTGAGTCCTTAAGCTTAGAAAAAAACAAAGCCACTGTAAGAAACAGCTAATAAGGATAAGGTAAAAGCGATAAATGAACTAAAATTGTGGCTAATATAATATAAAAGATTTCTTAATTTTGGAGAAAATCAATTTGGGATGAACATTAATCCATCTAATTTGAAAATTTGATAGTTTTTAGAGTTTAGTTTAGAGTTTCTTAGTCTTACAGACTTTTCATTGATGATTTATTATTGAAAATCGGTGAAAGGAAATCAAATTAAACTAATTTGTTTTCCCTTAAACTTTAAAGTGATAGTCAGATAAGCAAAAATTGACTTTGCCTGCATAAAGAGTTTGTTTTTACATTAATTTGTTGTAATTAGCTTTCTTTTTAAATGAATTGTTGCCAAATAAATCCTTAGAAACATGTTTCCTTGTCTTTCAGACATTTTCGAAGCAAGTTTCTAGGCGCACGAACCTAGCAACATGTTGCCAGGAAACTCATTCTCCTCGATCGTCAGCTGCTCGCGCTGACTCAAATACTGGGAACTAAAATTCCCTGTATTTTACATGCTGCCCACACAAACGCATTGTGAAAGAAGCCCGCGAGTGTTTGTGACAATAATAAATTGCAAACTCTTTTTAAATATTAATTAACTTTCTAATCGTAATAATTAAATGCGCTTCTGCTTAGTGTTAACAACAACAACAACAAAATCTATTAAGTGCTAATGGTTTTAATTGGTTTTAGTTATTTGTGAATTTTGGCTGCTTCGCCGGCGCAGCAAGTGTTTGTTTGTATGTATGTGTGAGAATTTTTCTATGCGTGTTTAAGTAAAAGGCGCAACTGCAGCGCAGAGCTTTTGTTGTTGTTTTTGTTTTGATTTTGCGTGTAAAGCAGAAAGCAATTAAAGAAAAATGCGTGAGCCGCTGTGTAAGAAAGAGAAGGATAATCAACTGAGACGTTAACTAACGGTGAGGTGAGTGGCTTTGACGATTTGTTTTTGCTTTTCAAGAAGCTTCCATAGGGAGGCAAATCTATTGAAACAACAAATGTACAAATGTATGTATGTAAAGGCAAAATACACACACACACACACACATACTACTTATGTATGTATAAGCATAAAAAGGCAATGCCATTTCCACTTGCTTTTTATTTGGCAAAGCCTTTTCTACGAAAATAAAAAAATCAACTTATTCAAGTTAGCCATTCTAGCTAGTTAGTAACTTTTTTTTTTTTTTTTTTTTTTTTTATTTAAGCGCTGAATCCATACATACAAAAATAGTATCATAACAACACAAGTAGATGATATAAAAAGGACCAAACCTCATTGGTATACCCAAGAGGACTATAAATATTATTGTTGATGTTGGTTAGCTAATATTTTTGGCGAAGCCCTTTCTTTTTAGCCGTCTAAGAGGCCTGGCAGGTAGTAACCGTCTTGCGAGGATACTGCGGTGTCTATTAAGCCGGTCGCTATATCTGCTGGTGTGTCTACCGATCTGTTCCTCCACTGTGTGCAGGTTGAGGTCACGGTGTAATGTGGATCCACGCACATACCATGGACAGTTCGTTATTTGCCGCGCAGCTCGATTTTGGAGCACCTGTATGCGTTTGTAGTTGGATTTAGCCAAAATTCCCCAGATCTGCACGCCATACAGCCAGATTGGAGCAATGCAGTGCACATATACTGCTCTTTTGGCCCTGAGCGACATAGAGCTTTTCCTATTAATCAGCCACCTTAATTGCTGCATTCTTTGGCCACATTTTTTTGCTGTAGCTTTAAGATGTTGGCCAAAGGTAAGGCGTTTATCGAGAGTGATGCCAAGATATCTAGCTTGCGAGGGCTGTTCGAGAGTTACGCCTTCTAGTTGAATAGCCGGTGTGTTGTCTCTGAGCGTTTTTAGTGTGTAGCAGGGATTCATAGTCTTCTGTGCGTTGATTTTTAAGTTCCACCGCTTACACCAAGCTGAGAACGTGTTGAGATACTCCTGCATACCAGAAGCTGCCTCAGAGCGACATTTTGAGCTGTATAGAAGGGCGATATCGTCCGCATAAGTGGCAAGGAGAGCTTTGCTGGGGGAAACCATATGATTTTCGTTAGGACTCGGTATGTCTGCAGTATACACTGAGTAGAGTAGTGGGCCCAGTACGCTGCCCTGTGGGACTCCAGCTCTCATAAAGTAAGCGTTGGAGAATGTGTTCCTGACCTTAATCATATACTGCCGGCCTTCTAAGTATGATCGAAGGACACTATAGTGTGGTGCTGGGAATAATTTCTTTATTTTGCTCAGCAAACCCATATGCCAAACTCTATCAAAAGCTTGCTGCATATCAATGAAGACTGCGTTACAATACTCCTTGTCATCAAAGGCTTGTAGTATGTGTTTTGCCAATCTATGAACTTGTTGTAGAAATTGACAAAGGAAAAATATCTTTTAGAAAAGGAGAAAAAAGTAACTGTATTGTTTTCCAATTGGACTGTTTCGGTCCCGTTTGAAAATTCACCATACTGCAATGGCTTAGCTAGATATGGGAAGAGGCGTGCAGCTAGGGAGGGTTGGAGGGGATGGAGCGTTAACATTTACATATGTATATATTTTTCATTAATTTTAATTTTATATATCACTTTTTTTAAGAATTCAAATAAAAATGTATTAAAAAATAAATTCAAAAATGTTTTGGCCCCCTTAATTTAAATCCTGGCTACGCCCTTGACCAGCCAGCACGGCTGGGGTCAAACCTTAAAACTTGGCTTTGCTGTACATTTAAGGTCTATTTGAATTGTAAGTTAGCCATTTCAAAGTTGAATATTTGGCAATATCTTAAATAGAACTGTTTGAAAATATTTTAAACAGAAATAAATCTTAAATATTACTTTCGCAAATTGTTATCGATCTATCGCATCAATTTTATCGATTTTGAATTTCCTTAAAATTTATATTGAGAGAATTAACGTGGAAGTATTGATTAAAGATTGATTATGATGATGAGTGGTTAAAGATTTCAATATAATCCATGGGCCATTGATTTGAATATATAAATTTTCGAAAATTCTCCATCAATATGCAAGCCATCAAATTGTTCCATCAAATATCACATTTTGAAGTTTACCAAGCATCATCTCTTTGTAGCTTTTCAGTAGAATTTTCTTGAGTAATTCTACAATTCCAGTTCAATAAACATACATAATCTACAATTGCTTCACAATGAACAATTTCCGTAAGCTATCAAGTGTTCACTGTGTGTGTGTGTGTGAGGGTAGCAGCAGATGCCGAAAAAAAACCGAAGGAAGTACCTACCAGGACATACTTCAATTTAAACTATATAAGCCACTTCACACCCGGCAAACGAGCGAATGGGCGATGGGCGATGGATGAAGGGACTAGGAGCGAGGAATCATCGTACCAAAAGGAGCTTTCACCTTTGTCACAGCATTTGACAAGATGATGTCCCTCCGCTCCCTCCATTCACCATATACAATTTACCCGCATCCCATGCAGGAGGCACCGAACGCCCACACCGCTTGACATCCGGGATGCCAGCTGATGCGGGCTTCCGCCCCAACAGGAGAAAAATACGGGAATAAAAGGAAAGCGGAAAGAAGGACTCTGTTGCTTAAGTTGTGCGCCAAGTGTTCAATATATCAATCAAAGGTGTTGAAAATAAATGAAAAATGTGTCGAAAGTTTATCATTTGGCCCCCACCGAATCGAAACAAGAACAACTGGATTTCTCTTTCTGTTTCTCTCTCTCTTTCTCCTTTTTTTTTCTGCCGCAGGGAGAACAAATGATGCGTGAAAAAAGGTAGCAAATCGAACATGGCAACTTTTCCTCCAAATCGATTAAGCTGTGACAATTCTTCTTCTACGTCTCTGTCTCCGTCTCCGTCCCCGTCTCCGCCTCTGTCTCCACGTTGACAAGTCGCCACCAGCTTCATCTCCATCTCCTCCTGGTCTATTTTGCCAGCTGCCACCAATTCGCCCTTCAAAGTTCATTTTTAAGGTTAGCCGTTTGAAAAGTGAAAAGAATTTTCCTTTGCTTTTTAGTTACTAAAATGCTCCCCCAAGGTCTGAACCGCAAAATACCAAATTCTAAGCTGCATTTTTCACCTATACCTACTAAATACATATACTATATATATATGTATGGATACATGTGCAAGTGAAAATCTGTTGAACATTTTCACTTCGCTTTTCCCAGCACACAAATAAAATAAAGAGAGTGAGAGAGAGAGAGCGACTGGAAATAGGTACAGGGGACCTTTTTGCCCAAAAAGTTGTTGTTTGTGTTGTTCTAAACTTGTATAAAGAGCGAGAAACAGAAAAGCGAAATTGTTATTGAAAATTTAAAGTGATGTTAATACACTTTGCCCACATTTCCCACTAGACAAACAAGATGTGGAAAAGATCTGGACTCTGGAAATGTCCTGAATATATATATCTGTTCGATTCTGCGGCGTAACGCTATATAAATTAACCGATTTGGGCCTTCAAAGTTATTGACGTTTTGCCAAAAAAACCCAGAAAATCATCTTTCAAAACTAACCAAAAACTACTTGCAGGGGCTTTCTCCTTGCTGCCTTGTCATGTGCCTTGTGAAACCGAAGAAAAAGAGCAAAATAACCAACTTTGCCGCAAAAAGTTCTAGCTCTCCCTCTGCCTCTTGGCTTAAGCGCCTCACTTTACTTAACATTTCTTGTTTTTTTTTTTTTTTTGGCTTCTTCTCTACATTTCTTTTCCTTTTGCCGTCGAAAATTCTCCAGTGTTTTGCTTTTTGGTCAAGTATGATTGGAATTTTATATGGCCAGAGCAAAAGGTTCGACGAAATGGACAATAAAGGAACAGCGGGTGGTTGGATTGCTTTTGGATTGGTGTGGATGGATTGGTTTGGTTTGGTTGGTTGCTTCGTTGGTTGCCCCATCAAGTGTTTGACTTTTAGTTGAAGCATTTTGCAGAGCAAAGCAAATTGTTACTGAACGCTATACGATATTATTATTAATTTATGTAACGATGGGAGGAATGGCAAAAGGGGAGAAGGAGATGTGAGAAACTTTATACTTCGGAATCAATAAACTAGTCACGTTTACTTGACGGCAAGGGATGGGAAGTGGAGCCGAAAGTGTGCAAATATAAAAACAAAATATACTTTTGCCAATTTGTTGTTATTGGCTTTTGCGATTAATGATGAAAACGAAGAGAACGGAAAGGAAAAGCAACTCGAATTTATGTTTCAGTTATCAAAATGGCGCTAATTGAAAATTAGCCTGTTATCATGTCAATTATCTGGACTTGGTCTTTTCGCCACACACGCACACACACACACACACTCATACATAGACGTTTGCTTTTGGTTGAATGGGAAATTCAATTTCCATAGATAAGCTTCCCCTAAATGAAGCTCTTTTGGCCGGAAATATATTTTGATTTGTGCGCCAAACGATTTGTAGATAAACGCAGCTAAATTAACAGACAGAAAAGGGGAACACACACACACACAAAATTGCACAAGTCCAGAGAAAGAGCGAGAGAGACAGAGAGAGTGAGAAAGGGAGTAGAAATTAATAGACTATGGCAACTGCAAATTTATGGAGTCTGATTGTGGTTTAGTCGCAGTGCGTGAATTGGTTTTATAATGAACTGGCATCCTTTTTTCATAAAAAAATACATATATGTACTTACATATATATTATAAGATGAATAAGTTTTATACCAGCAAAGAAGACGCTCTTCAAATATATATTATTAGCAAAACTTTTAAGGACTTTAGCGTATTTTCTATTAGGTTGCTTTTTTTTGCAGAGCGTCAGAACATTTGGTAAAGATTTGTAACGGAGAAAAAAAGATATATCTTAACCTATAATGGATATTCATTTGTGATACCCATTTCCGTCTATTAAGATTACCTCCACCGCTGTCAATTCCAGAGCTGCTAAGATTATACTTAGTATTCGAGATTTGTATTTCTCCGGACCATGATCAAATAAGTACAAGGTGGTCCCGTCGGCAGCTGCCGTGCTCACGACGAGGTCTTATTTCAGTTGTCGTTCGACTTTGTCATCAGTTCTCAGTTGTCGGTTTACTTATTTTATCATGCATTGGACCGTACGATTCGCCGACGAGACCACCTTGTACATATTTCATCATGCCCCGGACTAGGGCCTGGCTCTGCTGCAGCGCTGCCGCAGCGCTGTCGTCTCACATACAAATACAAAAGCCTCATTTTTGAAACGATCGGTTTTGAAAGTTGAAGTGTCGCTATCACATTTATCATTTGGAAGAACTTAAATGGTTAAGATCACGTTTCTAAAGCTTCAATTAGATTAGTTCTCTGTCTATTAATAATCGCTTAGTCTTAGAAGCTTAATCTAATGTCCTGGTAATTACTTTTTATCCTTTCCTGTTTTTGCATGTCTTTGTTAAATTGTAAATTATTTACTACGGCAAAGATATCTGTTCATTGTGTGTGTGTGCGGTTTCTTATCAAGTGCAACGTACCTCATTCTACCTCATCTTGAAAACTTAATTTCCTCCTCAAATCTGGCGAAGGGGGCGTGGGTTGGGGGTGGCTCTTGCCACAAGTATTGTAACATTTCCTTGGATGCAAAAAAAACTACAACTATAACATTTCAAGCATGACCAATAAAACCTCATAACAATCTTCCCTTTTATACAATAAGCAGTCATAAATAAACAAATATCATTAAACTTAAGAAACTGTTTCCCCTATCTCTCTCTTCTCTCCTTGGGTAAATATATAAAATGCTTTCCCATTCAAGGCAATTGCTCGACCAGCAGCAGCAGCAACAACAACAACAACAACAATAATGTCAGCAACAACTTTGAAAAAGACAGTCAACTAAACAAAACCAAAAGATGTGCCCCAAACTCTGTCTCTACCGAAAGTAGCGAAAAAGAAGGAAGACCCTGTAGAACAAGAGACGAAGAAAGAATAAGAGAGAGAGAGAGAGTTACTGCTGCTGGTTGGTTGGTTGGCTGTTGGTGCAACTTTTCATAAACATTATTAACAATTATTGTTGTTAGCAGAAGTTGTCCTGAATGGCTGGATCCTGGCTGGCTTCCACAGGATGCTGTCCCGTTGTTGCTTGTCGCGTGCAGCCAAACTAAAGCCCTTCTATACCAACTCTCCTCGTTTCTTCATCCTTCTCCGACATTCATTCGCTATCGTCAACCTCAAGCTCATCCACCTTCATCGCCTTCATCTGTCTGTCTCTTTTCATCCTTGCTCAGTGCTTGGGGCAAAAGTTATAAGCACGGCCAAAAGTTGATAAGAATGAGCCATAGACGTAGTAAGGCAGCCACTTTTAGCAACGCGAGTTCTTAACACGGCGCAGCTTTGTGCATTTTTTATAAACTAACACCCCAAACGCGAGCTTACTTGTCTGCTGGATTATTGTTGCCGCCGATATCTAGAGATGTGTGCGTGAATCTCATTTAAAAATCGTTCAAAAGGCATTTGATCCAATGAACTAATAGTAATTAGAAGTTATCAAGGCAGGCAGGCACAAGGAAAAGTCGCTTGCTCAAATCTTTCCTTTCTATATATCTTGAATTATCTTTGACAGATTGATTATTAGTAATGATAATAATTCGAATTCTTGGAAATTACTTATTGTTAATAGTTAGAATTCTTAAATTGGTAGTTCTTTGATTTTGGCACGTCTACTTCTTGATGTTTTCAGCCTAAACTGCAAAATATTTACTAAAGCACTCAAAATTTCAGTGTTGACAAGTGTAAAATGAATGAAAAATCGGCTAAAGTGAGGATTAGTGTTGGTAAAATGTTTTTTTTTTGTACGCTATGGCGTTGCCAGTCTGCTGTTTTGTTTGTTGGTTTCATCATTGCTCTGGCTTTTGGCAATGTGAATTCCTTTTTACGACGACTTAGCTAAAAACCCGCTAAAAATCTCCGTTTTCTTTTTCATTCTATTTACACATTTCCATTAGCTAGAAAAGTAATTAAAACGGGCAATGTATTACTATTTTCATTAATTTGATTTTCTTTTTGTTAGTCTTGCATAGTTGAAAATTGTTATGAGGTTTTTGAAAAACATATTTTCATCACGTGACCATCTGCAGTTTAGAGTTTTCTAAAGGTTTCCTCAATCTTAGATCTTGGTTTTTTTTTCCTCATTCTTTTTTCACTGCTAAGCAGACAGTTATTGTTGTTGTTGCTACTTGCACATACTTCAAATAGTCTTACGCTGCTGCTGCTGCCGCTTGTGTTTGCAAAAGTTCATAAACTTGCGACGAAAAACGCCCACAGGTTGGCCACGTTCAACGTTTTCGCCTTTTGTAGCCATTGCTCATACGCCATGTTGGACTCGACTCGCTCTCAATGAAAAGAAAAGGAGACGGCGACCGAGACGGAGACGAGGAAACGAGATGAGACGATGCGAGATGAAGTAAAGAGTCTCTAGTCAAGTCACTCATTTCTCCCCCCTCTCTTTCTCTCTCTCGCTCACTGGCTTTGACTCCGTCTCTGACTCGTTCTCGCCCTCTAAAAGTTGAAAGCATTGCACGAAAAGTTTAATTGAGAAAGTTAAGGAATTTCAATTAACTGTAGATATTTGTTATTTTTATTTCGGCATTTCGCCAGTGACGTAGTTTGGCCCTCTTTCAAGCCAATTTTTTCTCCCTGCGCGTGTGTGCGTGTGTGTGTGTGTTTCTTGGGCCAAAAGTATTTCGTGTGTGTGTGTGCGTGTGTTGAGTCATGTGTGCTATTGGCTGGCAAGTTTTTGTTCTTAAAGGGCAGCCGACGACCCAGCTTAATATCCCATTAAGTGTAGCAGCCGCAGTATATTAGCCAAAAGCGCTTAACTCATTTAACATTATAGCCAAAGGGGGCGCGGCAATGGGTAAACACGATACACACAACAACAAAAACTAAAAAAAAAGAAAGAAAAGAAAAAAACTGATGTGGCATAGCTGATATGTTCAACACTCTGTACTATGAAATTTCCATTTTTAAATTTCGAATTGAAAATTATTAGAAGCTTTAGATACTATCTGGAAATGGTCCAAGAGCCTATATGATGTATGCTTTTTTCGCTTTGTTCTCTTGTGATTCCCAACTGGTTTTAGTGTTGAAGTAGTAATATGGCTTTAGAAATTTAAAAAGTATAAGAAAGTTTGCTTTGATCTTGCTCATCCGAAAGATTAAAGTCAACTAGATTATTGGGAAAGACTTTCTTTTGATCACTCTGATGATAAAGTCTAATTTTGGCTCTCGAATATCATTTCGTATCTAACAAGGGATATTCCCACTTGTTTTGATAAGAGGGAATTCTTTTTTGTATCTGTTTATTTAGTAGTTTCTTTCCTTCTCCCTCCTGTTAGTTCAGTTGGCCATGTGCCAGGCCAACAGGCCCATTCATTTAGCCCAGGCTTAGCCGTTAATCAACCGCCTGCAGACAGTATTCAGCATTTTTTCGTTTTCACTCTTTTCATCCTGCTCATTTTCTTGGTATTCCTTTGTTGTTCTGTTTTTTTTTTTTGGTTAATCGCATTAATTGCACTTAATTGAAACTACAACTCAACATGCATTGAACGGGGAAGAGGCTAGCTGAGAGTTCGGTGGGGGGAATTTGGTTGTGAAACAAAATCTGTTTCTGATTTTCGTATGAGATTTGTAACCCGCCATTTAGCCATTTAAATCAATCAATCATGTTGGGCTAACCTGTCCACACCTGAAGAACATTTTGCCTCTTACATGAGTGTGTCCGTGTGTGTGTGAGCTTGTGTGTTGACAAGTCATCTCGTTCTCCCCCCTCTCTCTCTGCCTCTAGCTTATGTTGCTGTTGTTTAATTATTGTGCGCGCTTTACAGTGTTGGCTTACCAATATAACCGTTAACCGCTAACGAGTTAAGTGCTTTTGTATGCCCACTGAGCTTCAAAACCGCAATAGCTGGAGCTGTTCCAACTGAAAACTGGGAGCTGGTTGTGATAAAGCCAGCGAGACTGAAATTGAAGGGAGCGACAGCGGTAAACCTGGTCGAGAGAAGCTGACATATTTATCCTTGATGAGTTGTTGACCAAAGTCATTACATGGCAAGGCCTCAGCTTCTGGTTGACCTGAATCAGACTCGAGTGCTCTTTAAGTTGTTATAAATGGGGCCTCTCTCTCACACAGTATGTCTCTGTGTGTGTGTGTGTGTGTGTGTGTGTATGCGTGTGTGTGTGTGTGTGTGCGTGTGTGTATGCGTGTGGTTGCTTTTAAAGCCATCAAAGTGGAATTTAAGCATTTGTGGTAATTGCATATTGATGTATTTCATGTGCCATATTGCCAACTTGTATTCGACATATCCAATTAATATGGTAATGACAAAACTTAAATAAGTCAAGTCAACCGTTAAAATTATTCCAATAAATCTATCTATATATAAATCCGAAGTTACAACAAGCGTGAAATATATTGTATTTTTGATTTGTATTAACCTTTTGTGTTGTCTAAAAGGCCTTAAATTGTCTTTAGAATATGTAAGTATAATTTATAATTTTATTTATCTTTCAGTACAAGTGAATAGTCTTTCCAATCTTTACAATTGCTTTTCAAAAAAGCTTATGTTCAAACTCGAACGACTTTGTGTTGTGTTTCTTTGAAAATATAAATCCATATTGCCTGTTAAAAAGGATCTATAGACTTCTAATGATGACCTAGACACGCGAAATGTCAACTTTATTACAAGTATTTTGGACAAAATGTATTTTAAACAATGGTGGATTCTAGAGATTCTCTTCAATTGATTCAATTGCGATGGTCAAGACAGAATTCCCACTTCGAAATCTACTATTGTGTTTACTCATTCTATTTAAAGTCAGTCGGTGACTCTTTCTGAATAACATTATAGATCTGTATAATTGTATATTGTTTTTGTCTGACTGTACCTAGCTTATATAGACGTATGTTCATATCTCCCAAATGACTTACAACTTGAGGAAAATAGGGCTAATTGTGTTAAGCGAATTGACCAAGTGACCCTGACATTTGGGTATCGGCAATTGTCTTGACCCTTTAAAGGAAATGTCAACCTATAGTCGCTTAAATTAACCTTTCAAATTGCATTCGCATTAAACGATTTTTGGATGACAATTGATGTGCCTTCATAGCCAACATAACATTGTACAAAATATTAGCTAAATGAAAAAGGTTCTCAATAATGAAATTAGCATTAGCATTCAGCAATTCATTAAATTTAAATGCTCTTTTCACACCTAAATGGACACATACAAACACACACACACATAAACACATTCGCACATCCGCACACAGACAGGTAAGCTTGGCTGGCTATCGATAACCGATAAGCGATACCAATCAGTGGGGCACCTGCGGCCATCCACAAAATAGAATTTTGATTTAAATGGCCACAAAATGGAGAGAGCTGACCATAAAACGAACAATGAAACAACAAAAAAATGTAGTAACTAAATAAATAAATAACAAATAATTATAAATTATTGCTGATATTTAAATACATTGCATTTCATTTCATTTCATTTTTATGTGTGTATTAAACAATTATTTACAATGTTAAAACAAACACAGCAAACCCAAAATGCAAATGAAACAAATGCAAATAAATATTTAATTCTATTTCAATTCATTAGCTAATGTAATTAGTGAAAGCCAGCCCACAATCCACAGGCAAAAGACCACGGCAACGCCCACGCCCAAAGCGCCAAGCCGGGCCTCCACTTCACTCCTCTCCTCTCATCTCCACTCCAATCCACTCCTGTTGGCCCTGTTCCTTTTCTGCCGGCCTACAACAACAACACTATGTGTAGTACGGTAATTGGATTAAACTCACACACACACACACACACATGCACACACAAAGGCAATGGTCGGGTTGGCATTATAATAGATATGTATATATTGTATGTAGACAAAAATAAAGTCATTTTGATATTTTCCAAATAATGCAAATATGACAAAACAAAGCAAAATTTGCGGCTGCATAAATAGTTAGAGGGAGCGGTGCATTCGTTGGGAGGGGAGGCTGAAGAAAGGGTTTACACACACGGTTTAATTACATTTAAAAGGCTGACGCTTACCACAGGGCGTATGCTTGATAAAACGCCCAGAGTTTGAGGCGCAGTTGTTATTTTCTCATTTCCCCCCAATTTTCGTGTTTCTGTTTCTGTTGTTTGCCTGTCCGTCTGTCTCTCCGTCTCTCTGTCACTCTGGCAGTTTGTCAGTTGTTTGTTTGTTTTCGCACATAATTCAATAAACAGCATAACGAGTGACGTGCCACAAAACTAATGAAGTCAAAGAGAACTGAACTAAACTAAAGAGTATGCATGCACCTGTCTATAAGTCTCTCTCTGTGTGCGTGTGTGTGTGTGTGTGTGCAGTTTTCTGCAGGGTTTTTGGATATACATACATACATAACCACTATAAATTCCGAAAATTATTCCATTCGTCACGTTCTTATTTCATTTTCATTACGCATATCAAGCACTTTGTCTAATAATAAAATGATTATGACAAACTAATCATTTTACTATTTTTTTTGTTGTTTTTGTTTTGAGTCACCACAAAATAGTTATTCAATCATTAATTAGAGAAACAAATAAAAGTGATTATGTGAGAATCAAAAGTCATTTTAATTGATAAGAAACATCACCCAAATAACCATTTGCATGTTTCGTGTGTTTAAGTGACACTCAAATTATGTAAATTCCTGCAAGAGGAGAAACCATTTTCTTCAAGTTAACATGCCAGAACAAATCGAAACAAAGAGAACTATTATTATTTTCTCTCTCTCTGTCTCTGGGACAACTTTAAATTATCTAATTTCAATCCATCCATTTCAATTTCAAAGTTGCAGTCTGCACAAAATCTTATAGAATTAAAATTATAGTTAAAGTTTTTATTGATTTACATCAATGTAAAAGCGTAAAAAACTTTAGCCCAGACTTTAATCAGTCAAAAAAAAAAAAAAAAAAATGCTGGCACAATTAAAAAGACGCGACAAATATTAATTATAAATTATTAATTATAGTTCGTAAGTGATTAATTAAAGTATTTCATTTCTGTAAGCAACTTAATGAAATGAAACAATTGTATTGATTATACAAATAATTCATGACATAAATGATATCCAAATATAAACCATCAATGCAAATTCTAAATACATTTCTTGTTTTAGTTTTCCTTGTTTATATTTTCATTTGTTTGTGGCGTTTATTTAAATGGTATTTGCAACAGTTGCTTACTGCCATATTAACTGCATATAGCCGCAAATCCCTCAGATACTAGACAAGGCATGGCAAGCCAAGGCAAGGAAACCAGCCACAGGCCAGAGAGACGACAGGGTAACAGACAGAATTGCAGTTGGAGTCAAGAGAACACAGCCAACATGCAATCACGTTGACAGACTCTTTTAAGTACAAAATGCTAGGGTGCAAAATGTAGCTAAAGAAAGAAAATAATCCCAACACATATACACATATACATCCAAACATGCACACACACACACACACACACACACACACAAATATCGACATACATTCGTATGTGCTGAGGAAAGGCGAAGAAGTTTCATGTGCAAGTTTTTAAGTAGCATACAGACTAGAGATGAGCTGGTTTAGTTAACAATTTTCATTCATGGTTCTACGATTTGTCCAATATTTCTATTTTCTTTAGAGTTTGGAGTCAAAAATGCCTCCTTTGTTGAAGGTTGTTAAAAGAAACGTTGTAGGTTGCCAGATTCTTTTGCTTTAAGCTGGGGTTACTTGAAGTTTTTCAAGAAATTTTCCTCAATAAAGTTGAGTTTAAAACCTCTGACCATTTTGAGAGAACGTTTCGCTCTGTTTGTCAAATTCTAATGGAAATTACAAAATTCTAACAGAAAGTTGGTTTTAATTTGCTCGGATGAGTTTTTTATTCTTGAACATGTTTAAGGAACCGTTCACGGTATCATCTCTAGGCCATGGAAAGTCACTTACATACAGAGATACACCTGATGATGCACACACACAGACACACATGTACATATAAGTTGATCCGTGCTACTTAAGAAAAACTAAGTGAAGCATATAAGTAGCAACTAATTTTCAAGCTGATGTAACAGCATACGATGATGCCAAGGACAAAGAATACAAAGAATAGAATACAGTATGTAACACCAAAGTGAAGGAATAAGAAGTAGTGGTAGTAGTAGCAAGTGGCATGTGGCAAGTGGCATGAAGAAATAGGAGCCATCAACAGCTGTCCCTGTTGTTTTGTATGACTTCGAGCAGCAGCGAAGCTTTTTCCAGATGCGCTTAATTTGCGCTCATTGCTTGGCAACGCGTAAATGTAAAGAAATAACTTCAATAGAAAAAAAAATAAATAAAAAAGTGCATTGCATACTTTTGGGCAACTCAAAGACGCAAAGACAATTGACTGTCTCTCTTTGTGTGTCTGTGTGTGTGTGTGTGTCTGGGAGGAGAAAAGAAAAACAATTTAAAATTACCTCACGTATGTGCAAAATTGCAAACATATTGTGGGCGTGTCAAATTCTCTTCCCGTCGCCCTTGCGCCATCATTCTTCTATACGCCTTCGTCTTTCCACTAGACAATATATATGGCATCTTATAAGTCAAGAGAAAAGCAAACACACTCACACACACACACACATACATTCTAACTTTGGCTAAGCAAAACCCCAAAAAAATAAAGATTGTGGGCAAAATGTTTCACAGATGGGCGTAACCCATCTCGTTTTTTGGTCGAAAGTGTGCAAAAGTGTTGTGGCATTTTAAGTAAAATTTTATAGAGCATACCTTGCGGGTGCTTTGGTCTCTCTCCGGCTAGACGAACGACGACGAATTAAGTGTTTCGATATTGTTGTTGTTACTGTTGTTGTTGGTTGTTGCTGTTGTCCTTTTGGCTACAGAGATTGTGCAACGAAGCGTGCTGCTATCTTAGACTGGCGACAAAAATGTCCATTTCATTTGAGTTAAACTCAATTAAAAGCTAAGCCAGTGAGGCTAGCTTATCATAATAGTATAGGCAATCTGCTTGAAGAAATGTCTGCTTTAAGTCAGTTAAGTCCTAACAAGGGAAGGGAAAACAAAACACAGTTTCAAAGCCTTAAATTTTACAGCATTAAAGAGTCTTTAGAGAGTAAATCTGACTCAAAAAACTCAGGTTATCTTCAGAGCAGACAGACACTTATCAGTCTGACCTTTGTCGCCTGTCATTTGGGAATCTTTCTACAGAAGTCCAAGTGTCTAAGTGAGTTTGTCTGCCAGTCATTGTGAAGTGCGTGTGACTCCTCCTTTTGCCAACATAAAGAGAGAAACAAAAACGAGAAAGAAGAAAAGGAAAACGAACTTTATGCTTTCCTTTTTTGGTTGCAAGGAAATGCATTATCCACTTAAAAAGCAAAGGCAAAAAGTGCTCTGCAGCTACTTAATGCGTTAGAGTAAAGAATGGCAAACGAAAGATGGCGATGAGTTAGACATTCATTACTTCAATTCTCCTTCATCTTATGCTCTTTCTTTATCTTTCTCTCTCTTTCTATCTCTCTCGCTCTCTCTGTTTTTTATCCTCTTCCTGCTGCTGCCGCTCTACAGATACTTGATTAAACTTGAGCTAATTTTTAACACCTTTTGGATTGTTGTATTGTATAGCCATGGAAACAGTCATAGGATACATTGCATGCTAAGAATGTATTTAGATATGGAGAATGACGCCAACACTTCAATTCCTAATGAGGCAAACTTTAAGTGTGCTAAAGTTTCATACCTGAAGTTAGATGTATAAATGGAATGGAATGGAATATGGCTTTTGGGTTTGAGTGTGGAGTGGGTAGATTTTTGTGTGTCTGCTTCTGTCTATCGTGTGTGATTTGAGTCGTAAAGATAAGTTTCTGCTGGGAATTGGCATTTACTGTGAGAGTGGGTGTGGAGAAGAGGTGATATGTAGTCACGTGCAGCTGCTTAGCATCCACCGATTGGCAAAAGAGGAAAACCAACCACCAAACTAAACCAAAAACCACACCAAAACCATGGTAGACCGTACCCAAAAGCAAGTACCCGCGTCATTTGCCACATTATCAATAGTCGTCTTCCCTGGAGTTGGGGTTGGGGTTGGAGTTGAGGCTGGGGCATATCATCATCAAATGGTTTTGTCTGCGTATTGCGGGGGTAGAGAACGAAATCTCAGTGATTGACATGCGGGTGCCAGACACTTTAAATGCCTTCAGATGAATACGTTTGAGCCGGACTTAACTTTAATGTGTGTCATGACAAAAAGATTTCCTCCACGACAACGAATGGGTATTACACTACGAATTGGTAGACATCAAAATATATATATATATATGGATATCAACTACAATCCATTCAACTGTCTCACATCAATTGGGATTTTCTGGCAGCTACCAAAAAAAAAAAAAAAAATGAGAGAAAAAACCGCAGACACAAATAATATTCATATTATTATGAGGGAAAAAGGCAAGACCGAAAAGGAAAATATTGTATTTCAATTCTCAATTGACGAGTGCAGCGAACGCAAATCAAAAATGTAATCAAATCATATGAAAAACTCAACCAACAAGAGATAGAGGGCAAAAAAAAAAACAAAAAATCGAGACGAGAAAATCGTTCAGCGATTGTGCAGTTTGTGTAAGCGAAGACTTTGCATACTTTTAGGGGCTGATGGATTTCACAACTAAATACGTTGTTGTTTGTGGCTTGTCAATGGTTATTGATTGTCATGTGTGTGTGTGTGTGTGTGTGTGTGTGATGTGAATGTGCTTGGCCTCATGTAAACCATGGCGGAAGCTTTTTAAGACATTTTGCTCTTACCTCCTACCAATAACAAACACATTTGAAAAGAAGAAAGAGGAGAAGAAGAAAAAAAGAGGAAAACCGAATGCTAGGAAATCTGTGAAACGCATTTTCAAATATTCCAAACACACACACACGCACACACACACACACTCGGTGAGAGCAAGCGACTTGGCAAATCCTTAAGAGCTAAGCAGCATATCACAAAACGGCTGACAGAAAAATCTGCCAGGACAAGTGAACAAAGTAAGCGAACGGCAAAGCATGGGCAAGTGGGGGGAGGTAAAGGCAAGTGAAATCGTTGACAGTCAACTTTAAGGAAGGCAAAGAAAACCGGAAAAGAAAACTTTTCCATAACTTGCTTGAATTTTAGATTGAAACGAATTCGAAGCGACTCTGAAGGGATTGGTGAAAGAAACTACTCTCATTGTTTTTTGTCTTTACCCTTCCTGACCCTTCACAAATCTTTTTTTTTTTTTTTTTGTATACATATGTATACATGTATACATATACAGAAACTTGTCTAAATGGCCATGGCATTGCACTTTTCTTGCAGCTCTCGCAATACTCAGATTTTTCGTGTATTTTGTACAAAAACTTTTGCACGCTGCAAACGGAAACAAAAAGTTGAGAATCTTTTCACCACCAAAAACTGTACTTACAATCCCATATACATGGACATTAGGGTTTTAAAAGCTTTATCATACGATGAACTAACTTAATTGGGTAACCGATTTTATATGCTCCAAAACTACAAAACACATGACCAACATTATTCTCAAAACTACTGCACATACATACATATAAAATATGTATCTGAAAAAAAGTTGTATGAGTTGAAGTTTGGAAATTTCATGTAGTTTCCCTTGCCATATATGGAAAAGTATTTTGCTAGTGGAACGAATTAAAATACAATAATCAGTGGCAAAAGTATCGATCGAAATCCTGTTCAGATTCCGTTCCCACGGATCAAGTTCTTACTAATACTTATAAACATGACAATCCTTTTTGTGGAGCCTTCATTAACATAGGCGGATTTAGGGCTGTAAATGGTTTTACTTTGTCCCCTAAAGTATGCAATGTGCATTGAATTGAACATTGAATTGAATAAATTCCATATTGATAAAAAATAATTCTCATAGCAAAAGTTGAATTATACACAATGTTAAAGTTACAAGGTTTGCGAAATTCCATAATTTCATTCTATATTTGCATATGTACACATGTAAAGAGTATGGAAATTTCTTTCTTGTTTTCCATTTCCCAATGGCAAAAGTGGTGCCCTAAACTTTTAAGCTCAGTTTTCAATACGATGAACCGTATTTCACTTTTCCCCGCGCTTAGGTATAGCTTTTTGTGTCTCATCAAGGGAGTTAGTTAACAACAAGTTGCGACTTCTTAACCTCTGCTGGTGGAAGGGCATACCAAAAATTGATGGCAGCAGCTGCCTTAACGGTTAAGACTGTCTATTTACGATGTGTGTGTGTGTGTGTGTAAGTGCGAGTGTGAGTACAAGTGAAGTCCATCCTGGTGGAGGAGTCCTAAACTCAACTGTTGTAGCCTGGCCTTCCGTTGGGTTTGCGTTGATTTGCATCCCAATCCCAGACTTGGCGGTGGTTCGTTTGTTCTGTTCCGTTCCGTTCTGGCGTTTTGCATGAATATGCATGAGCAGTTACAAGCCATCAAAACATGCCACACTCAGAGACTAGAGAGAGCCATAGAGAGGAATAAAAAGAAGCAACACAAAAAAAAGGCAACAAAAATGAAGGGAAAATATCAAACCAACACGCGAAGCTTTAAAACTAAAAGATGCGCAACGTTGCCATATGAAATTTAACCGCGTGACTAACGAGTATATCGTTAGACCCAGGAACCAGACCAGCAAAAAAATAATAAAAAAAAAAGCGAAGAAGGAAACTGAACTGCAACGGCATTGCCAATGCCAGAACATGGCGTATACTTGACGTCCTCGTTGGCTGTTGTTTGACGTGTTGAGTTTAATTGGAACACTCGACGTTTTGTAGGAGACGCCGACGTCGACTGCGACGACGATGATGTTGGCGATGATGTTGCCTTTTGATGTTGTAACGTTTGGTTGTTGGCTGCAGCCACGCCCTTGCCTCATTCTATTGCTAGTTCGGTCCGTGCTGTTGCATTAATTCATGTCGTTGCCAAAGAACCAACACAAACATATTCATTTTTTCCCCTTTTTTTTTGTGGCACAAAGTATTCAAGCTTCTCTGTTAGTTAGTGGGAGTTGTTTTGTTGTTTTCGTTTCTTTTCCTTATGTTTTGTTGTTGTGCCAAGTAGAAACATCATTAAAGCGCGTGTGAGAAAAGGGCAAGGAGCATGGAGAGCAAGAGATCGCCAGCAGAGCAGTGCACTTTATTAAAATCTAAAGTTAATTGCATACTTTCGGGCGTATGTGAAAAACATCATTTGCATAAAATTTCTGTTACGCAAAGAGATCTTGATGTGTCATTTATTGCATTGGAAATCACTTATATTGCTAGTGTCTGTTTGTCAAAGCTTGAAAGACTTAGCTAATGTCATTCAAAACATTAGCCTATTTTTGGGCGCCGATTCAGTTTTTGTGCACGTACACTTTAAGCTTAAACTAAAATGTGACTATTGCATTTTCTCTTCTCTTTGTGAATTATGAAATTTGTTCATTGTCCTTTGTGTATTGGTCGAGAAATAGATTAAAAACAAATGCTAAATGAATATTTTAGTCTAAATGATAATGTATCTGCAAGCGGCGGCCAACAATATTGGACTCAAATGCTAAATGTTTAACCGCCCACTAACTTCTGTTTATATTTTCTATCAAGTGGCAGGTATTGTTCTTCTAGTTCTCCTGATTGGCAATAGTTTCTTTATCGCATTTAAAAGTATTAGAGACTATATATATATGTTCATATATGTATAAGTATTTGTGTACTATATTGATGAATATATGTATTTTTTTCGTATTCATTGTACATTTATGTTGAGCATCAAAGCGGATACCCGCCCCCATTGGCATCAATAATAATATTCAAATGTATATACCTTCAAGTCTTTCAGTATTTTACCTGGGCCCTGGGTTCAGGCAAATAGATTTCTATATGCGATATATATATATATATATAAAGCATTTAAAATGCATTAAAATGCACACAAAAAAAATATGGTATAAAAAAACAGAGTAGAAGAGAAATAAATAAAAAGGTAAAGGAAGAAAAACTTAAATACTTGTCATGGCAAATACTTTGTTGTTGCTATAGTTGGCAAGGAGCAACATCCTTCGGAAGTGCCAAGCAAATGTGTGTGTGAGCGTGTGTATGTCTGAGTGTGTGTGTGGTACTTGTGTTGTTGTTGCTGCTGTGCATTATGTTGCATTTGCAATGCAAATGCTTTTTGTGCTTTTTTGTGCTGATGCCGTTACCAGGACGAGGACAAGGAACGTAGGACGAGGCTTATGTTGTTGCTGTTTGCTGTCGTTGCTGTTGTTGTTGTTTTTGTTGTAGCTGCTGCTGCGTTGCTGTGTTGAGCCTTTTATTTCTTTATTGTGGCTGCTGCCACACACACACACACAATGTGCGTCTGTATTTGTAAAAGAAACTTGCTTGCATTACGCTTTTTGCTGTTTATATTTCTAATAAAAATTGTACGTTATTTTATGCTTCAGTGCGCGCATTGAAACTTTGCTGACATTGGCGATGATATCGTGAGAGAATATTCTATCTATGAAATGATCTATACAGGAAAGTTTTCGAAATCGCATACTTGCCATTCGATATACATAAATGAACAAAATGTTTCTCATTCTAAAATCAAATGTTTTATTGCCTAAAGTGTCATTCGTCTCCGTCACAAAACGTTGATTTGAATTGCATTTCGGTGTAAACCGAATGAAACAACAATGTAAAACTGAAAGCCACATTTGTTTGCCATATATTATATTATAATATAATTTATTAAAGTTTGTTATAGATATTAAGAGCTAGTCTTATATCTTTACAAATGTCGATTTCTTGGCGTTTCTTAAAACAGATCATATTAGATTTTCATACCGAATGAAATAGTCGTTTCGTTTTGCCATCTCGACTGACTATTGTTGCCGTCTCTAATACGTATAGGAACCGGAGCATTGTTGTCTCCCAGTGCGTATAGGCGTGGCATATATATGCGCATATGTGTTTGTGTGTGGGACTGTGTGTGTCTGTGTGTGATTTCGTTTTTATGAGGCAAAGTAGGAACAACTACTAGCTGATAAACACAAACAAAAACAAAAAACAGACGTAAAATGGCTTTCATTGTTGTTGCTTTCGTTGCATTCCATTAACATTACAAATGTATTCATTGTTCACAACTGCAGCGACAACGGCAACAACAACAATAGCAACATCAACACCAACACCAACACTAACATCAACACCAACAACAACATTGTCTTTCTGTGCATACGCAAAGAGTTTTTGCATACAAATGCTTCGACTTTGATATTCTCAGTAAAGTATTTATCCAAACTAACAAATCTAATGCCTAATAGTTGAAAAATTTTATACATTTGTGTGATTACATAAAGCCTTTTCGATTTTTTCATAAGGAATTTAGAATATTTTACATTTATCTATTTAAACAAATATTTCAGCTATCATTCTTTAGATATCTTTAACAGAGTAGAAAAGTGGCCTTGTAATTAAGTATTTAGTATTTCAGATAGATAAAGCACCAAAGGAGAAGCCTAAGCGTTGGGGTTTAATAGATTGATCTTGTCCTATGTCCACCCACTCGGTTTTCCCTCATAGCAATTTTCCAACAATCCTTTTTGGTATGGCTGCTTAATTTTGAAAATATTAAAAGCTTATCCATTAGACTTCAACAACTTTTCAACCTTTCCTAATCATCAGTTGCAGTTGCAGATATGTATTTGGTGGCTTACAGGGTATGAGCATTTGTTTTTTGTTCTTTCTGTTCCTCCTTTATGTGCAAGTGGCTTTATTATTTGTTTTTCGCACACACGCTAATATGTGGTGTAGAGAAGTAGTGTATGCAGTTTTGGTGTGTGGCTGTCAGTGTGTGTGTGTGTGTACGTCACCATCGTTGACAGTTTGTTTGTCTGTTGGGCAACAACAACAATAATGTGAATATATCTAGGCAAATGTCATGTAGATGGAATCACTAGATACGCTTCTAACATCTCTGATTTGTCTACATAAAAAATGTACATACATATGGAGAGTATGTGTGTATGTGTATGTACATGTGTCCATAATAAACTGCATATAGTATTGTTAATTTAAAAGTGGTGATTATTAATTTTTGTTCTTATGATTATTGAAATAGTTAATGGACCTATCTCTTTTTTCTCTAACGCTTCCTTTGCTCTTGCACCGTGTCGTTCTATCTTTCTCTTTCCCTCGCTGTGTGTGTGTGTGTATGTATGTGTGTGTCTCTGTCTGTGTATCTCTGCTGCCTTATGTGGCAAGTGTGCAGGCAGGATGACAAAATCACAGCATGCCAAATTGTTTTCCTATTATTGTTGCCATTGTGTTGTTGTTATTGTTATTGCTGTTATTGTTGAGCTTATCGTTATTTAAATTAGCATTACAATGCACTCACATACATAAAAACACCCACACAAACGCCACACACACGCATACAAACACACACACACATACCATGCCATATTGTTGCTTTGGGAAAATTGTTGAAAGCTGACAATTTTTGTGTTTTTTTCCCCTTTTCTTGTGTGTATGTATTTAAAACTAGGTTACGCTATTGTTAGTCTCTCTCTCTCTCTCTCTCTCTGTCTCTATTTCTCTTTATTTCGTTCTCTTTCCCATTGTTTTTTGTGTGTGTGTGTCTTTGTGTCACAGCATTTATTAAAATTTTAATTAAATTCGGTCGATTGACACGCAAGAAACAAGAGCAATTAAATCAAAAGACTGCAGCGATCACAGCAGACTGTTTAATAAAATTTCAACTAACTCCCAACAATTGGATCAAAGTTGTTCCATCTTAATTTGGTTAAAACTCTCTCTTGTAATCATTTGGCATTATCTTAAATATATAGAAATGGGTCTACCAAAATGTAAGGATATGATCGAATCAATAATGTATTTAGTATGAGGTTCCAGAAATTAAAAAATATTAAAACTCAACAGAAATATGTAAATGGAAATACAAATCATAAGAAAAATCTCAGGTAAATAAAAACTATTTCTATTTCTCATAAAACGGAACAAGAAACAAGCCACAAAAATGGACGGAAAATTCATGTTGAACTTAAATTTAATTCTCCACTTTAAACAGAAAACAATAATAAATTGCGAAACATCCAGAAAACAAAATTGATTAAAGAGAATACATAAAACCTTTCACCAGGAAATAAGGCTCTAACGGTCGAGTGTCAGCCGTAAAACGCGTATTAAGTGGATCAAAAGTATTAAAACGCAACATTTAGATCAATGGTAATATAAATAATAAGAAAAATGAAAATAATTTCCGAATACTCCTGTTGAGTCAATGGAATATATGTATAAAACCTGAGTCCGGGAAACAAGGCTATTTACCGGTCGAGTGTCAGCCGTAAAACATTTAGATCAATGGTAATATAAATAATAAGGAAAATGAAAATAATTTCCGAATACTCCTGTTGAGTCAATGGAATATATGTATAAAACCTGAGTCCGGGAAAAAAAGCTTTTTTCCCTGGGGGGGTTTGGCCGAAAAACGCGTATTAAGTGGATCAAAAATATTAAAACGCAACATTTAGATCAATGGTAATATAAATAATAAGAAAAATGAAAATAATTTCCGAATACTCCTGTTGAGTCAATGGAATATATGTATAAAACCTGAGTCCGGGAAACAAGGCTATTTACCGGTCGAGTGTCAGCCGTAAAACATTTAGATCAATGGTAATATAAATAATAAGGAAAATGAAAATAATTTCCGGATACTCCTGTTGAGTCAATGGAATATATGTATAAAACCTGAGTCCGGGAAACAAGGCTATTTACCGGTCGAGTGTCAGCCGTAAAACGCGTATTAAGTGGATCAAAAAGTATTAAAACGCAACATTTAGATCAATGGTAATATAAATAATAAGAAAAATGAAAATAATTTCCGAATACTCCTGTTGAGTCAATGGAATATATGTATAAAACCTGAGTCCGGAAACAAGGCTATTTACCGGTCGAGTGTCAGCCGTAAAAAAAAAACATTTAGATCAATGGTAATATAAATAATAAGGAAAATGAAAATAATTTCCGAATACTCCTGTTGAGTCAATGGAATATATGTATAAAACCTGAGTCCGGGAAACAAGGCTATTTACCGGTCGAGTGTCAGCCGTAAAACATTTAGATCAATGGTAATATAAATAATAAGGAAAATGAAAATAATTTCCGGATACTCCTGTTGAGTCAATGGAATATATGTATAAAACCTGAGTCCGGGAAACAAGGCTATTTACCGGTCGAGTGTCAGCCGTAAAACGCGTATTAAGTGGATCAAAAGTATAAATTAATATAAAAAAAAAAAAAAAAATATTTTTAATTCTTTTTTTTATTAATATTTTAAAAGAAAATTTTTTCGTGGTTTTCTAAAACGCAACATTTAGATCAATGGTAATATAAATAATAAGGAAAATGAAAATAATTTCCGAATACTCCTGTTGAGTCAATGGAATATATGTATAAAACCTGAGTCCGGGAAACAAGGCTATTTACCGGTCGAGTGTCAGCCGTAAAACGCGTATTAAGTGGATCAAAAGTATTAAAACGCAACATTTAGATCAATGGTAATATAAATAAAAGGAAAATGAAAAAATTTGAAAATAATTTCCGAATACTCCTGTTGAGTCAATGGAATATATGTATAAAACCTGAGTCCGGGAAACAAGGCTATTTACCGGTCGAGTGTCAGCCGTAAAACATTAAGTGGATCAAAAGTATTTAAACGCAACATTTAGATCAATGGTAATATAAAAATAAGGAAAATGAAAATAATTTCCGAATACTCCTGTTGAGTCAATGGAATATATGTATAAAACCTGAGTCCGGGAAACAAGGCTATTTACCGGTCGAGTGTCAGCCGTAAAACGCGTATTAAGTGGATCAAAAGTATTAAAACGCAACATTTAGATCAATGGTAATATAAATAATAAGGAAAATGAAAATAATTTCCGAATACTCCTGTTGAGTCAATGGAATATATGTATAAAACCTGAGTCCGGGAAACAAGGCTATAATTACCGGTCGAGTGTCAGCCGTAAAACATTTAGATCAATGGTAATATAAATAATAAGGAAAATGAAAATAATTTCCGAATACTCCTGTTGAGTCAATGGAATATATGTATAAAACCTGAGTCCGGGAAACAAGGCTATTTACCGGTCGAGTGTCAGCCGTAAAACGCGTATTAAGTGGATCAAAAGTATTAAAACGCAACATTTAGATCAATGGTAATATAAATAATAAGGAAAATGAAAATAATTTCCGAATACTCCTGTTGAGTCAATGGAATATAGTAAAAAAAATTTAAACGGAAAAAAAGTTTTTTTCCCTTTGAGTGTCACCCGTAAAACATTTAGATCAATGGTAATATAAATAATAAGGAAAATGAAAATAATTTCCGGATACTCCTGTTGAGTCAATGGAATATATGTATAAAACCTGAGTCCGGGAAACAAGGCTATTTACCGGTCGAGTGTCAGCCGTAAAACGCGTATTAATGGATCAAAAGTATTAAAACGCAACATTTAGATCAATGGTAATATAAATAATAAGGAAAATGAAAATAATTTCCGAATACTCCTGTTGAGTCAATGGAATAATGTATAAAACCGAGTCCGGGAAACAAGGCTATTTACCGGTCGAATACTCCTGTTGAGATCAATGGTAATATATGTAATAAAAAAAAATTTCCGATATCCTGAGTCAATGGAATATATGTATAAAACCTGAGTCCGGGAAACAAGGCTATTTACCGGTCGAGTGTCAGCCGTAAAACGCGTATTAAGTGGATCAAAAGTATTAAAACGCAACATTTAGATCAATGGTAATATAAATAATAAGGAAAATGAAAATAATTTCCGAATACTCCTGTTGAGTCAATGGAATATATGTATAAAACCTGAGTCCGGGAAACAAGGCTATTTACCGGTCGAGTGTCAGCCGTAAAACATTTAGATCAATGGTAATATAAATAATAAGGAAAATGAAAATAATTTCCGGATACTCCTGTTGAGTCAATGGAATATATGTATAAAACCTGAGTCCGGGAAACAAGGCTATTTACCGGTCGAGTGTCAGCCGTAAAACGCGTATTAAGTGGATCAAAAGTATTAAAACGCAACATTTAGATCAATGGTAATATAAATAATAAGGAAAAATGAAAATAATTTCCGAATACTCCTGTTGAGTCAATGGAATATATGTATAAAACCTGAGTCCGGGAAACAAGGCTATTTACCGGTCGAGTGTCAGCCGTAAAACATTTAGATCAATGGTAATATAAATAATAAGGAAAATGAAAATAATTTCCGAATACTCCTGTTGAGTCAATGGAATATATGTATAAAACCTGAGTCCGGGAAACAAGGCTATTTACCGGTCGAGTGTCAGCCGTAAAACATTTAGATCAATGGTAATATAAATAATAAGGAAAATGAAAATAATTTCCGGATACTCCTGTTGAGTCAATGGAATATATGTATAAAACCTGAGTCCGGGAAACAAGGCTATTTACCGGTCGAGTGTCAGCCGTAAAACGCGTATTAAGTGGATCAAAAGTATTAAAACGCAACATTTAGATCAATGGTAATATAAATAATAAGAAAAATGAAAATAATTTCCGAATACTCCTGTTGAGTCAATGGAATATATGTATAAAACCTGAGTCCGGGAAACAAGGCTATTTACCGGTCGAGTGTCAGCCGTAAAACATTTAGATCAATGGTAATATAAATAATAAGGAAAATGAAAATAATTTCCGGATACTCCTGTTGAGTCAATGGAATATATGTATAAAACCTGAGTCCGGGAAACAAGGCTATTTACCGGTCGAGTGTCAGCCGTAAAACGCGTATTAAGTGGATCAAAAGTATTAAAACGCAACATTTAGATCAATGGTAATATAAATAATAAGGAAAATGAAAATAATTTCCGAATACTCCTGTTGAGTCAATGGAATATATGTATAAAACCTGAGTCCGGGAAACAAGGCTATTTACCGAACATAATACGGAAAATTGTAAATTAAACTTATTTGAGAAAATTAATGGAAGGAAGGAGAAATGAGTTACTAGTCCGGACGCGAGTCGAACAGCACCTGAAATCAAATGAATTGTCTGACCCATGATACAATTATACAAGGTAGTCCACTCGGCAAAATCATAGTCCCTTAATATAAGTGCGAGTGAAAGAGCGTTGTATAGTGAGTGTGAGTGAAACGACTACACAGTGCGTCGATTAGCCCGCGCATGGTGCATGGGCCTAAAAGTTTCCTTAGTTATGACAAGAGTTGTAGTTTTTATAATTTAATTTTTATTAGTTTTGAATTTGACATTATTCTTTGTTTTTTTTGTTTAACAGCTATTCTTTTGTTTAGGTTCTTAATTCTAAAGAATATACGTATTTTAAAATAAAATTTTTTAATATTTACATTAATATCGACCTGCTCAGCGACCACTGAAGGGTTAACGCTCTAAAAAAAATCGTCCGCACACAACCTTTCAGTTCGACAAGCAGGCACGCACTGAAAATAAGGGACCAAAAACCGAACGAATTCGGCAGCCGAGTGGACTACCTTGTATAATTGTATCATGGTCTGACCACTTATGTGCTGAAAGTCAAGGTAAAGGCCAACTGTGATCAAAGTTGTTTTTCGATTGTGTTATCGATAAACTTTTCAATTTGGCATTTTACATTTGCGAACTATCGATAAATGATATAAAGTAAAATGAACTCTGAAGTTTGTTACTATTTATTTTGAATACATATTTGTAATTTCAACGGGTGGCTTAAGGCGTAGTAGCTATAGCAAATTGGCTGTGACTTACAATCACTGCCCAGTCACATTATAAATAAATATATAAATAGTACTTTTACAAGGGTCTAAACGGGGACCCAACCATAGGAAGCAACTGATTTGAAAAAGATGTTTCTTTTTTTGATTAGATCAAAATCGGGATAATTTTTGTATATAACCTCTTTTGAAATATTCTTTAAATCTTTGAAAAATTTATGCATTTACATATGTATACGCCTAACAAAAATATGGTTTACGGGTGTATAAAAGCAATGCATTTCTATGAATTTTTAATAATAGACAAATTATTATTAAAATTAAATTATTTGCATGCCATAGGGCATGAATGATAGAATGAATGTCTACCTCATCCCTTAGTTCTCTACTCTCTTCCTCAATCAATCAATTGGAACTAGTTTGGAGGTGCAAGCGAAATTTATATATGGACACATGGACTAAACTTTTCTCCCTTCTTGACTATACGTTTAGACATTTCTGAGGTATTTCTTGTCTTATTGCAACTAAGCTGTCACTTAAAAAGGTTTCATTTAAAAAATAGACTCGGTCTGAAACTTGTAGGCTTCCTTTAATTGTTAATAGAAATGAATTGAATTTTTCATCCCGAAGTCAAAAAATCATTTGAGAAAAACTTGCTTTCCAAATAATGGTCATTCATGTGAGAAATTTGGTTTTTATTTTAGGCCCATCTCAATACAAAGTTGTCCAGTCAAGCAGCACACATGACTCGATGGTGTTTCCTTTTTTTTTTTTTTTGTTTGAAATCACGAAATAACATTCACAAATTTCACAGTACAATGCAAAAGAAATTGACAAACGAAAACTCTGACAATAAATGGTATCAGAAAAAAAAAATGTCTAAACTACAATTTGGCATTATCGTTGAATTCTTCCTCAACCCGATTTCCTTTTAAGTTTCCCACCATTTGTAAAAACGATACGCCTGAATGGAAAGCAAAAATCCACTTTGATATTATTTGTACATACTTGAACATATACATATGTATGTATATATGTATGGTACATATAGACATTTGTATTCCGTGGCGGATTGGGTGTGGAATGTGGAAAATGTGCTTTGCAAAGGAGCCAATACATTATTCATGTATGGCTTTTACCTATCCCTATTACATTCACGTCACCAGGCCACGGTTTCGTACTCTCATTTCCTCATGGTGTTCAGACAGGTGTGCAAAATAAGTGACAAATATTTTACAGGTGTCGCTTTATTTTCTTTTTGCTTTTCTTTTTCTATTCGCTCTTCTGGTTGCTCGTTTGCCTTATACTATGGTATCATTTATCTAGTTTCTATTTCAATTTTTCACATTCAGTTTCTATATAAACACTTTGAATGGTAAATTTCAATTCTTATGGTGGTATTAAATATATGCTTTGCATAGTCAAAGGAGGTTTACTCATAAAAAAGGTTTTATCTACACATTCAGAAAATATCAAACATTTTCAAGACTGAACCTAATGGCAAGTAAGATAGAAAATTCCAATATCAACTGACTAAAAAAGAAGCTCAGATTAGAGACTGAAAGAAACTCCTCTAGCACAATGAAGATATGAACAATTTCAAACAAATTTCCAAGTAATTACGATCCACAATTACTTGGTTATCGTTTCAAAATGCCAATCACACAAACACATACACACACACTCACACTGTTTGTCCAACAATCCATAGAAAACAAAATTTCATTTCGTTTCAACCGAGAAAAAAATTTGACAGATTTTGTGATTAAATTCTTAGTTGTTCATTTAAATAAATGACCATTGAACTTTTTGTTTGACTATGTGTTTTAATTTGTTAAATTCTTTTTAGATTATTTTAAACATCAATGGGATGATAATTTATTATGATTTCTGCTCTCCCACGTTTCGGATTGATTCTTGCACCGTATTCGATAAATGGTTAACTCCATCCACAAATTGTTTGAGAATCTCTTCGGCCTTTTTCTTCAATTCCTAAAAAGAAGGCAAATGGTTTTCCATAGTCGATTAGTTAAAAAGCTGTATAAAATTTTTCCAATTTACACAAACCTCTTGTTTCTCAGGAGTCAATTCTGCTTGAAAGTTCTTCAAAATTTGTTGAAGTGGATTGGCTGTAGTTGGTTCTTCGCGAGGAATGCGAGCTGCCATGCATAGCTAAAAAAAAAAAAAAAAGCAAATAAAGAATCACATTACTTATGCCCAGTTGGCATGGCATAAACAACAAAACTTACGGCGAACAGAGAAACGATAACAAAGATGAGTGCAAGTTTTGCCATTTTAATAGTTGGATTTGGAATTGTTATTTGATTTATACAGAGCTCTAAACGGCTGAAGGTTCTTTCTACTACTGACTGCGCTATTTCGAATTCTGCTATAAAGTTAGCTCTTATTGCGACACAGTCGACCGGACAGAGAATCGGCTTGGCGCTGATAAGATGAAACTTTGAAAACAGTGCGCCTAGAAAGATTTTAACAATGGCAAATTTAATTGCTATAAAAACATATAAAACAGATAATATATATACATATGTATAAGATGCAGTTTCCTTTTTATGTTTAAGAAACCGAAATCAAAATGTTTGCTTAATTTTTTTGGAATGAGCTGTTTTGTAGTTTTATGAACTTCCTTAATAGTCCTTGTTATTAATACTTGGAGCACTCCATTATGCTCCGTCCATGTGACGGAGATTTGTCCAGATTTGTCCCAAAACATCCAATCGAAAACTGCGATCAAAAAATTAGTTTTTGGTGTCTTAAAACATCCCGATAAAAATGAGACAATTCGAATAATCCGAATGATTCAAGTGCCTTAGTACAATTGGATGCTTTGACATTGAATTCATTGCCTTTCATTAAACAGAGTTACGTGTTTTTAGAGGTTTGACAAGTACTAACTCACACTCATTCATTTCATTGTGTAGTTGTCACCCATTCATTGGAATTCAATTCGAATGGATTCATTTGACTTTGACTTTTCTCTCATTCATGCAGCTCTCTAGTACATAAGTATATACATACATATATCTAATCGCCTGAATAAACGTTGAATTTCATTTAACCTTTAAATATTTTAGGCCTTTATATTACCTTGGATTTAGCCGGAAGGAATCGCTTTCATAGAAAATTAAAGATCTGCTACCTCATAGAAACAAAATATAATTAATATTATAGATACTATCAACTCTATCAAACTATTACTTCCAAGCCGCCGAAACTAGTTCCTCTTTTTGGTTAATATATTAGAGTGGATTGTACCATACCAACGAAAGGTAGAATGCTATACCAAAGTCGCCAAAATGTATGCAATAGACAGACTGATTTTCTTGAAGGTAAAGGCTACCAAAATTATTCCAAAGACTTGTACTGTATGGAGACAGGCGAACTCAAATAAAAATGGATAACGGTTTCTATTTATACTTATTAAATAGAGCGAAATTTATAAATTTCACTGAAGGAACCTTCTGTGTTCCCCATGAAGTTCTAGAACAAAGTTTTTGCAATTGCATTAAGGATTCCGTTTCCTTTTCCAACAATTTTCAAACTAATAAGAAAAACAACGAACCTAGGTTTTTGAAATTAGTCTGCAGAATTTGGAAAAGAGGAAAAATGGATAATCAACTAATTTATATATGAACGACCCAGGCCTTTGGCTTTTTAGAAACAAATTCTGTCTAGAATTTAACTATGACGAATTCTACAACTTGGGAAATTCAAATAGTTATTTCTTACAGTTCTTTATTTATTTTTCACAACAAAGTTTTAATCAAGTCAAAATCTTCTTTAGCTTCTTCTTCATAATTTTCGAATTTCTTTTCAATTTTTTCCCCCAGGTCCTTTAGCTTAGATGAATCAAAAAATCTCTTCGATTTCTTCGACCAAATTGTTGGCATGGCAAAGCTGTAAGGAAAAAAAAAAACAATTATATAACTGAAAAATATGTAAAAGAATATTTTTAACTACTCACAGCGATTAAAGCAATTAGAACCAAAATAAGTATTACTTTTGACATCTTGTCAGATCAATTATATGGCGACTTGATAACTGTTGATAGTCATGGTTAATGTAAACTCTTTTATATGTGCTCAAATATTCTTAATTTGTATACCCTTGCAACGAGGGTATATGCATTTTGATTAGGAACATGCCACTCTTAGGGAAAAGCATTTCGAGTCATGTTAAGAATATGACAAAACGAGTTTATATAGCCATATTCGTCCGTCTAGATCAGCGTGGAATTTTAACAAAACAAATTTTTGATTGACAAAGAGTTATTCCTTGCAACTTGCAAGTGTATATGAACGTCGGCATAGCCAAAATAAGCCCTGCTCTCTGGTATCTTTTCGGTTTTCCCGTATTTTGCTTAAATTTCCTCTCATTTGATTGTTTTTATTTTGTTTTTGTTTCATTGTTTAATGTTTAAACAGCTTCCGCCTATGGTACGGGTAAGTAAAACAAACACGTGGCGGACGCCAGAGATTAGAATTATTTCATTTATTTTTTCCAAACTAATGATAAGGTGCTCTAAATATGTATGTGCTGAATTCGAAAAGTGTATATTTTAAATGTAATGATAAGCAGCTGTATACTTATGTATTATGTATATAATTAAAAATGTATATGTCGTAAACCTTTCAAGGCTGTAAAAATCAAAAAATCAAAAAGACTTTGGCAGATGAAACAATGAATAGTTTCCTTCTATGATGAAGTCATCGCCGTTCGGGATCATTTACCGCAGCCAAGGCGCCGTATGTCATCGTCTGCTAGTTTCCAAGTAATGGATTCCGTCTAAAGGTCGAGATCTCTGTAGTTAGTTGTTTTGTTTTGTTAATTGACTATTGATTTTTTTATGTCCACGTGATGATTAGCATTTCTATTTTAATTGACCTACTACGCCAACAAACTGTACAGTTTGAACACTAAAGAGAACTACAAAAAGGCAGATAAGACCTGACTTGAATGACGCTTAAAAGATGATGATGACGATTTAATGCGTTCAAATTACATTTGTGTAAAGATAGCAAACAGTTTCATTGGAACATTCGTCAATTCGTTTTCAAAATTTGTTTATGTTTGATTTTTTTTTTCTTTTTTTGTTTACTTATTAAAGCTAACGTTTGTTTAAGTCCGCTATAAGCTTTATTTACATTTTGTTTTATAATTTTTTTGTATTAATATTTATGTGTCTGGCATCGAATCCATTGTTTACAATAGTGGGGTCATTAACAGGGGGTTTGAATGAAACGAGAGACACATTAACTACCCCCTTATTCAATGATGGGTATGTGAGGTATAGCCATAGCTAAAGCACAATGACTTGCACTATCAAATATGATCTGAATAATAATTTACAATTTTAGTATGGTAACTTCTATAAATTTCCAAAACAGTTAAGTTGCAAAGCAATTCAAATTCCTTAATCATTTGAAATCTTGAAGAATTTCTGGCAAGCTTTCAAAACAAAAGATTATAAAACGTAGTAAAAATCTGTATTTGTATTTCTTGTCTGAGTTTGAAATAAAATTCAATTTGCAATTCCACCTACAAACTGCTTTAATTTCTTCAACTTGTTCACTTCACTTGTACTTTTTCCCAATTTCATTATGTTTCAACCGCATCTGTTTTTGGTGTTGGTGCTGGTAGTTTGAAGTGCAATCCATTAAAACAATTTAATGTAAAATTTTGTTGCTGAAAATTGCGCGACGCGTCGACTTTGTCTGCTCAGTTTAGTTATTGGCTTCTCTGCTACACCCACCAGAGATCCCTAAAACCCACAACTGAAGGCGGTTCCATCCAACCAACCACCACCACCAATCATTTGAGCTGTGAAATTTTTGGGCCAACAAGTTTATTTTCCACTCGAGAACAGCCAAGAGATGACTTTATGCCTTGGCTTTTGGTAATTTTCCCAGACACAAACAAATAAAATTAAGTGGCTATAGAAACCCAAACCAGAAGGCTAGGCTAGCTGTCAAAAAGGTCACCGAAAGTCGCGATACCCTTGAATGTCTTTCGATTATAGGGGACAGAATTACCACAAAATTTCAAGTTCAGAATGTCAATAGGAATTGGTAAAGTTAGGCGTTATAGTTAAAACTCCAAAGGTTAGAAAAGGTATGTGTGTGTTTTTGATATATGTAGACCACAGCGGGTAGATGTGATCGATTTTGCATATACCCAATTTGATTTGATTTAGGGTATAAATACATACATATAACAGGAGAAACAAAACTAACAGCCACTAATAAATTTTCATTTGAAGCAATGTTCTTTGATGCAAGCCGAGTGCTTGGGGAAGTAGGTAAAACTTTGCGACTCTGTCTGGGCTGTAGTTTAGGGCTAATTAAAATTGATAAGTTATATGAATTAGGCGAAATTTATTTACATCTCCCCTATTAAAGCATTGAACTTAATATATGCTCGGGCACTGGCGGATGACATTGGGGCAACGGAGGTCCCAATGTGGGATATGTACGTAAACGTAGTAGTTCCAAAATTGTTTGCAATTCCAAGACATGAGCATAACGTCGACGTACATCTTCCATTAACTGGCGATGCGTCTTTATTTGGGCCATTCTAGAAAGTAAAAGAAGTGTATACAGAATCTTTAATAGCTTTAGATTTTCGCTTACCTTTCGCGCTGCTCTCGATCTCGTCGCTCTTCCATCATAGTGTCCCTCAAGGTGTTCTGAAATGTCATATCAACCTTAAGGCGTTCAATTTTCGAATCGATGGCATGATTACTACGTTTGATTTCCAAAGTGCTGGCCTTTAGATTATCGATTTTGATATTTCTGAAAAGACACAAAAATTATATAACTTTCTCTATAATTCTTTTTGATTTTACACTTACATGCGTTCAATATGCTTTCGAAAAGCTGCAATTTTTTGCTCAATTACGTTCTATGGCCCCAGCGCCCATAAATTTTTGACGCTCGGTCTTGACCTTTTCCCAATTACGTAAAATATTGAGAAATTCTATGGTCACCTTACATTTCTCAATGGCATCGAGCATATACTTGAGATAGGCAATATTAACTTTAAACAACTTATGCTCCCATTCCTTAAAGATCACCTGTCTTCGAAATATGGCTACACGTTGCATTGCTTTGATTTTCTTACTTCCAGCATCCTGCAAATAAACATTTAGTCTAATTAAAAAAAAAAAAAACCTTTTTAGTATAATTTTACCTTTATCAAATGATTCACTTCATTGATATCATCCACATGCATCAACACAGAATTTGACAGGGAAGTTGGTGTGCCCATTACAGATATTTCCACTTGACCCAATGATAAGGTACATTGGAGTGTCATATTTCTCATTACTTCTAACTGCAAAACAAAAACATCAATTTAGAGTGTATCTTTGAAATTGTTTAGACTATCTCTCACATATTTCTGAGTGTTATCCTCCATATGTTTTTGAGCTATTGTCTTTGACTCTTTTAAGCCAGCCACATCTTTTGTGAGATTATTCAAATAGCTTTGACAATCCAACATCTGATAACCAATGCCTTTGAGCCGCAATTCACTTTCAATTTTCTGTCGTCTCAGTTTCACAAATGATTCCCAACACTTAAGGTCCACCTGGGGTGGGCAATACTTCTGTAAATCAATCTCATCGATATTAGCCAAGAAATCATAAATATCTTTGGGCAGTGGGAATGCGATACGTTGAGCCTGTTTGCCACTTAGCTTATGCGATGCCTCAATACAAATTAATGCAGAACTGAATAGTTTTGTTGGCAATTTCGGACGTCTTTTAAATAGTTTTGTCATCTCATGTGTGGCATGTGGCACTGTGTTGAGAAAGTTACTACGAAAATGTCTCTCAATGGCTCGATCTCTTGTCTGTTGTGTCTCCAGCCGTGTCTTAACATCGACCAGAGCCTTATCCCAATATTCGAGTAAATTGCAGTAACGTGTTATATACTCATTCAGTTTATCGATGTCCCCACGAAACATGTGAACTCGTTTGCGTATTTGTACTCGAGAGAAATTGATGATTTTCAAATTAAGTAAACGCACTTGATTCTGTTTAAGGGCAAAATCATATTTTAGTTTCATTAGCATAAGTTCGGCAACACGTTTGTTTAGTTTGAGGATATGCTGGGATTTCTGATCCAAAGTTTTTGCCTCATTGTCATGAAGAATGCGCAAATATTTGGCACGATCCTCGTTTAATTGATTCACTGCCTCTTCGTAGGCACGGTATACTTTCTGATCTTCTAGTGTGTATTCATGGGGCTGCTTTTTTAATACAAATTCCGGAACCGCTATATCCTTTTTGATCTCCTCCTCCCAAAGTTTCTCAATAACACCGTCCATCATGACAATTAGAGCTCGAGCCCAAAATTCCACAGACCAGAGTAGAAGACGACCTTTTTTACCACCCGTATCAATGGTTTTACGTTTTCGACGATTGACAGCAGTGATTTCAGAATCATCTACCTGCATAATGCATTTGATAACCTCATCTTTGGCCAGTGTGGGCACAGATAGTTCGGGTGGTGCAAACTGATCCATATTCAAGAGACGTAACATTATATTCATGTTATTATAGATTTTCATTAGCACACCATTGGTATTAAGGACATTATCGATAGTCTCACGTTTCAGCTGCTGAGCCTCATGAAATAGTTTATTGAACTCCTGCTTGAGCGGATCATTTAAATAATAGCGTATTTTGCAATTATCATTAAAGATTTGATTCGATGTGACTAGGTTCTTATTTTGCAATTGGAAAATTGGTGCCATCATATGATCATACACACTTGGGCCTTCGACCACAAATGGTTTCATCTCAATGAAACCTTTCATATCCTCCTCAACTTCCTCTTGACCATCAGCTTCCTCTTCATCGCCAACCAGAGATCTACTCTGGCCATGGCCTGATTGGGCAGCCAGTGCAGTCTCCTCCATATCCTCCATGGATAGAATTGATAATCTCATATGGTCTTCTAAATCGTAGAAACGATATTTATCAAACTCCTTCATATTCGGTTTACGTTGCATGCCAAAACTTTCAAAATTCGCATCGGCAAATATGGAACGAACTTTATAATTGATATTAACAGCATCGCGGGTTACTAGCCGCATTAACCAATCCCTAATACGCGATTGATCTCGTATGGCCCTTTCGAGTGATTCACGCTCCAAGGCGCATAGTTTGTGAGCCTCTTCGGTAAGGGCATCCAGCCAGGCGTAATTGAAACAGAATTTCTTAAATATACCCTGACTTTTGCCCGTCATAGACATGTCATAGTCAATTAGGGCCGTCACTTTGGCAGAAAACTCTTTGATCAAGGCAACAACTTTGTCACGTTTGAAGTAATCCGCTTTACTGAAATCCTCCTTGACTTCCATTTTAACAGATATGGGTACGATTGTTGTTATACGATAACCCGTTTGTGGTATATGATTTTCCTGCTCAAATGGCAACTTTAATTCGATATTTTCGCGAACATTATCCGCTAGGGTGGGTAAACGCATAACCCGCAAAGTCTGATTTGAATACAGAATGATAAAGAATCTGAAAAATATAAACGAAGATTGTAAAACTTGAATATGCTCAGCGAGCTTAAGTAAAAACTAACTTGGAATTGAAGCACTCTTTGGCTCTAACCAAATACTTGGGAGTAAAGAGCAGCTTAAGGAAACGGGATATCATGAATGGTTTCTTGGCACGTTTGTGTTGACGAAAATGCACCATAATGCCATCAACGCCCCAGGTCAGTAGATGTTTTGTCATGCCGAGACCAATAATGAAACCAAAATGAGGAGTTTTTGTTGATGCCACCAATTGCAGTTCATTCTTCTCATTGAGAATGTACTGATCAAAGATGGTACTATCCATCACAGCTGCCAGTATCTCAATTTGCTCCCAACGACCCATGGGCGGTTGAACACAAAACGACACATAATCATGGGGTAAAGCGAAATCACGTCTATGTAAACGCTTATCACGTGACCAACTGTAAATCCATATTTCATTGGCATAACCCGGCGGCTTTATGGTCGGATCACGTGCAATGCAGACAAGTAGGCGAGGTCCTTCCACCAAGAGGAAACTTTGTATAAAGACTTTCTTAATCAGCTCATCGTCATTCATCTCAAAGTAATGTGTCATTTTGGTGGACGATATTCAACATTGACAATATGCAAAGCTTTGGCTTGATCCTGAAATACTACACAATTGTCATGATAGTCCATGGCAAAAACAGCTGCCGTTTCCGCTTGCAGTTCATACAAAACATTCCCCCTGGGTTGGCTTCTCAAAGTGTATCAAAATGAGACGACCATCCAAAGTGCCAACTATTACATAGGGTATAAGCCGATGAGAGTGTATAGCGCATGCACTTCGAACAGGCACCTCACACAATGTATGTCCTTTCTGAAGATCAACCATGGCCACTTTATCGCTATGCAAGAGCACAACACACTCGTCTTTCAGGCCCTGAAGTATACGAAATGCTATCACTGGCTCTCCAGTATGGACAACAGTTGATAGTACGCCCGTATCTTCCTCGACCATTACTTGTTTAATGCCACCCAAGTGGCATTCCGCATAGATTTCACCATTCAAATTACTAACAAACATATTGACATCACGCAATCGATGTTCAATGTTCCATTCGACGGTAAATCCCTGACTACCCTTCTTCTTCAAATAGTAGGCATGTGAGCTATTCGAGATAAGGAAACCATTTCGATGTGAAAGTAAACTATGCGGTCGTGCCATTGGAAGTAAATTCTCCGTGCTCTCCAATTTGGGTATCCAACGTGATTTGATCAGAAAACAGGCGATATCAATTTGTGAGAACTCACCGTAATCATTAACCACATAGAGACCATTATCGTCGCCAAAGCACATAAAGTGTGGCGATGATTTAATGTAACTTTTACCCAATTCCACTTCGGATACTTTATGCAAATATGATTCTTTCTCAATGAAACACATCTCATAGCATATAATGCTCATTTCTTGCTTATGAAATTGCACAATTGTCGGCAGATTACTATTACTCAGGGCCAAAGAGTAATGGAATGTGGGAATTCTAGTTGGTTGTTCCAATATCAAATTTCCAGTACGATAATTGTAGACACACAGCGGATACAAGGGATAGCCACCAACACCCACAATTAAATCATATTCTGAGAAACGTATTTCCGTGTATATCAGCTGATCAGCTAAATAAGATAAGAAACTAAACTTGAATTAAAATGTTCAATACGTTAACCTAGCAGTAAGTCGATTAAAGTTTCAATAAGCCAGCCCCACCGAAGAAAACTAAACTAAAACTAAAGTAACAACTTGCTTAAAAACAAACGGACATATTTCAACTGTCACCCGCTGTAATAATGGATTCGAAAAGGTTTGTAAATATTACAAATGAATCAACTTACATGGTATTGTACTGAATCTCACCATTTCCGGATATTTGTAAACTAAGATCTGTGGTCGAAGTACACTTTCGGTGAATGCAAATAGCGGGAAGCGATTGTGTCCGGTAAAGATGCTCATATACAGGCCAGTTGAGGTTGTCTCCGCCTTGAAGTAATTGACTGTCAACGTTGGCATATGTATAAACTTGGCCACATTGCCCTGCCGTATGCATAGAACATCGGGGCCAACATTTGTAATGGTCCGTGCATCCCAGATATTACACCAACTAAATATATAAGTACATTTAATAAATCTCTTTTGCTTTAAATCGAAAGACTTACCAAACTGTCGAGCTAATATTCATATTGAGCTTGTTGTTTATAAAATGTTCAATATTTGAATTCTATTTGAAAATCAACAAAATACCAAAGGGTTGCTATGGCAGGCTAGAAAATGCAAGTTTCATAGGTTGCCATGAGATGCCAAAAAGTGTTTATTCCAAGTAAATGTATAGGAATATGTTTATATAGTATTTCTGATTTTGGGAAACAATCATTGTTCTTGGAAACGCTATCAACTTTTGGCGTATTTTGTTTTGTTCTTTTATTGGCATACAAAAATTTCCCTGGCGACAACTTTAAAATGATGTCCCAAGTAAATTGTCTTTTCTGTTTCAAAGTACAAACAAAAAAAAGAATAATACAATTTTATGTGTTAAAAGCTTCGAATTGCAAAACACCCTATAGTCATATATTTATGATGAAATATATTTTAATTTCAACTTTAAGCCTCTTTTTTTATTTTGCTGTAATGTGATAAATGTTTCTTCTTTGTGGGATGTCTTACACATTCTATGATTTTTAATATACCTTTTGAGTTTAAATGGTAAAGGGTAATCGAAAACCATAAAATGTCCAGGCTAAAGATGCCTTTGGCAATTATATTTCGTGTTGTTGTTGCCGCTGCGTTTTTCTTGGTTTTTTTTATTTTGCTTGTTTTTATTGTTTCATCTTGATGGGTATGGAGGCTTGGCAAGTGTGTGTATCTTGGCTAGGAATAACTTTAAAAATTGATGCGGCTTGTTATTTTTATTGCCTAAATGTTGGTTTCTTTATTTACTTTGTTGTTTTGTAATGTGTTTTTTTTTTCGTTCAGTTCTTTTCTTTTTATTTTATTTTATGTTAAATTTTATGTGCTTTTTTTGTTCTTGCCTTCTGTTTGGTGGAGGTGGCAATTTTGCGTTGCTAGGTAATTTCTTTAGGGGTCACTAGAGGGACATTGTGTTTGTTTTTATTTGGCGGTTGTGATTAACATTTTGACAATTACCTAATTATAATTTGGCATCAAATTTTGTGGCCTACAGCTGGTCTAAGCATTTTTTCGTGAGGCATTTAAGAACTTTGGGTATTCGCATAACTAAAGAGCATGGACGAAACTCTCCTCTTTCCTCTCCCCTCTTCTCTTCTCTCTAGGAGACCCAGCAACGCCTTCGCTGTTGCCATCTGTGTGTGTTCTAACCAATTTTAACATTCGCTGGAACTGGCACTGGCACCTGCAGTCTGCAGCACTTTGCTGCCTACTTTGGGGCGCCACTCAATTATTTATGTGCCCCTGCAGTGTTTCGTTGCCATCGTCGCTTCGCTGTTGGTTCGTGGTACATGGAGGTGAAGCAACATGAGGTACAGCAAACGGGAACTGGCAAACTTTGCTTACTTTTTATATGTGTGAGTGTGTGTGTGTGTACGTTTTTTGTGCTCTCAACCAACATGGAATGTCTTTAATGTTAATGACTGAATGCAACAGAAGAGAAGTTTGCAACGCTTAAGGCGGCTTTGCGGCAAGACGACGAAACGAACTTTGCCATTGTGTGGCTGAGGTTGTGGCTGTGACTGTGACTGTGGCTGCAGCTTGCCAGCGAGGTGAACTGAAGCTCAAATCTCTGGTGACAAGTTTTCTGCTGCATACTTTGGGGCGCACACGAGCACATAACTTTTTATTATGCGACTATATATGCAGGCACTCATTAAAAACGCATTAACTATGCATTGTAAATCATTATTGTGCAATAAGTTGCAGTTCTCCTTCTCTACCACTCCCTCATTGTCCCTCTCTCCCTCCTTCTCTCTGATGGTAGTAGCCCTATGGGCTTTCGACATCAGCTGGCAACAGTTGATGTAGCAGATATGAGCAGAATATGCCAGAATCAGCTTATGAATTATCATGGCATATAACCCAAAGGGCAATGTAACAGATAATGTCAGAAGCAGACTATGTAAAAGATTGTTCAATGCATTGTTCGAAGGATTTAAAAATGTTTATGGCGTTAAATTGTAATAAATCTTAAGGTGCAAATAGTTAGTTTCCCATAGAATGCCAGCAAAGAATAGAACAAAGTCAATAAAAGAAATTTAAGAAAAGATTCAAGAAAGAAAAGAATCACAATGTATAGAATTACATACAGAATGAGTTGCCTTAACGTTTAGTCAGCCTTCTTTTCTGCCCCCAAATGCAATATTAAGTTGAAATTTCAAATAAATCGGATGATCCAGTTTAAGAATATTTCCAGCACTTAACTGACAGCGAACAACCTATACGAAATCCATTGAAATCGAGTCATTTTTCATCATATTTTTGCTGTCAGCTCTGGTTTCTTTTTTCACTTGGCCGTATTTTTGTTTAACATGTTAATAAAAAAAGAAAAGGGAACTTGGTGTGGGAGAGAGAGATCATGGTGATGGGTTATGGGAATGCAGTGGGCTAGCAGGGGAAGAGCCATCGGAATGACGTGGCTGTAATAAATATTTTATAAAGGCCAGACAACGTCAACAAGCAGGCAAATAATAACAACAACAACAACAGCAAAAGCACAAGCGATATAACCTAACAGGTAGGCGACCCTTTTCGGAGTCATAATAAAAACGAAGGCAAAAAGCCAAAGAAGATGGCAAAGCAGAAAGGTGGATACGTCTGGCAGGGCAAAAGGCAAGTTTTGTAGCCAAAGATTGCGCTGATGTGTTGAAAATTTCTTCCTTCCGTCTTGTCAGACAGTCAACGGCAGGAAAATGAAGACGAGGGATGTGGAGGACACACAATTGGCTGGCAAATGGCTAAACGGGTCGTCCTTTTTGCCCCGTGATGTCCTCGCTTTCATTCGTCCTGCCACCACCCCAGGGGTCCTTCGCATTATATGTGTTTGTGTGTGTGTGTGTGTGTGTGTATGAGTTTCTTTATATTTTTCTTGAAAAAAGGCAAATCCCAAACATTAATATTAAATTTCTACAAAACATTCTTTGGTCTCTGCCCTTCAAAACTAATTTGTCTGCTTTTTATACAAAATGCAAATAGTGAATATGGCAAATTAGTTTGTTTTGCTCTCTCACTCACTCAATTTCTCATTCTCTCTGTTTCATTTTGTTGTTATACAAATGCAAAAACCTACAAATCTGGGCCTTAGTTCAAAAGCCTTTTTCCGTTGTTGTTCGTTTGCAATTAGGCGAGGCTTTTTCCATTTTATTTTAAACATATTTTCGAGGTTTTTGTTGTTGTTGTTGGTTTTGGTTATAATTTTATTTTTTGTGGCTTTATTTTTTGGTATTTGTTTTTGCAAATTGCCAGGCTTATAATAAAATTTATGAGGAAAATTTAAATATCCAGGCTAATGCAAAATCGCTTGAATTGCATTTCATTGATAATTGCAATTGAAGTGGAATATATCATGATATTATATTTAAATACGTTCACTTTTCATGATATTCTGTTTTGGCTTTCGTTTATCGTTTTCGTTGGTTCCTCTATATGTGTGTGTATATTGAAAATCTGGTTTATAGCACGTCAACTTTTCAACGAGTTGTTTATGAGCAGTTCGAATCCTGTATTCACAGTGTTCTTGTCTGACAGCTGATTATAATGTGCTTCTGCTATGCATTACAAGAGAGTGTCCTGTCTGGCAACTCGTTAAATTTCCATCAGTGTATAAGTAAGTGTGTGTGTGTGAGTGTGCGTAGTGTGCGCCATATTGGCCTTAAATGTCACACAGACCCAAAAGACAAAAAAGAAAACAAGACACACACACGTAACAAACATATACGGGCTGAGTAATCTATGACGTCAGATTAATACCCTTACCGTGGTCTCTGTGTCTGGTATTGGCTTCATTTTTTTCGGAATGTCTAATCCTTTGCTCGGAGAAAATGTTGCGTTATTCAAATTCTTTGCAAGAGAATAACTAACAAATATTAATATGGAACTTCAAGGGTTATTATACAAAAAGAAAAGAACTTCACTATTCTCTCCAGCTTTTAAATTTTTCGTCAGTTAACAAAAGCATTGCCCACAATAGTTGATATTTCGTATTGTTTATCAAATGTGATTCAGTTGACTATAATAAATATTTATAAAACAATCATTGTGTAGTTTAACAGGGTCACATGGTCAATTGATGTGATGTAAATGGAATACGTCATTAATGTTTCTAATCTGATGTTTATGTTTGCTCGACCACTTACTATTCAGATCTGATGGCATTTGAAATAAGGCTCAAACAAATTATTACTACTAAAGCAGCACTTTAAATGCAATCGATTTTTTGTTGGGTGCTTTATTTTATTTTTTGCTAAATGTAGATATAATCCATCTGGAAAGTGTATACAAAACACCGAAAAGTATAGGAGAAAAAAAGAAAAAACATAAAACAAAGGACAACCCTAACGCAATGAACTCTGATGTCCTCACGTATTTGTATAATATCGATTTGACTTACAAAAGCCACACAAACACACCCACACCCATACAGGCACACACACACACACACATGCACATGTCGCTTAGCTGCCACACATGTACGTAATTGATATTTTATGAATGAAATGTAAACGCTTTTTTATGCTCCACATCGGCGGACATGAGTGAAGTGCCAAAGAGATAGTTGGCCAAGCCTCCAAAAAATCCCAAAGAGTTTGTAGGATATGCCAAAATGAATAGTAAAAGTTAAGATTATAAACATTTATACACAAAAAGATCTCATTCTGGGACTTGTTAAATGGATAAACTATTAGTTATGGATTGATCTAAGTGGCTTGTTTAATCACCAGAATGAGTAATCCATAACTTTTGACCTTAATGATTGAGTTCTGAATGGCACTAAAGCGAAAGGAAAAGAATAAGGTAAGCTGAGTTAAGACAGATCAATAAAAAAGGGGATAATATAAATCATCCAAATATGAACTGGTATACTTTGCTTTGCTCCGTGTAACTCATTCGAAGTTCTTTCTGGCCGAATGTTCAGTCGTTGCCATGGCCAAAGATCATAATCAACGGTGTCACAGGCAATTGCCTGGCCCATAAAAAGGAAAAGCAGCATTAAAGCCTAAAGCTTGCTGTAATCAAAAACAAAGTACTAAAGTGCCAAAATATCGATAATATATGTATATGTATGTATATTTATATGGGTATGTATATTAGGTGCATATATATTTTTTAATCGTATATATGTATGTACATACATACGTATAAATTCTTAACCCTCTATAGAAACGTAAAATGTTTTTATTTCACTTGGCAATAAATATAAAATTTATCCCCCATATTTGTTTTCATTTCATTTGCATTTTAAGAGTTGAATTATAATTACAAAAGCATTTTCATCGATGATGTTTAAATCGAGAGCGAGAGATAGAGAGAAAGAGAGAGAGTGAGAGCGAAACAGATATAGCTAGACAATGTGGAAAAGTGAGAATGAGTGCTTGAACCATTGAGAGCTTTTTTTTTTATTTTGCCTTTGTGTTATCATTGAAAACGTTTATTTTAATTATTTTAATTGTATGCCAGTTTTTGCTTTCTTTTAATTTTTGGCTATAGCAAAAATATTCTTCTTATATATCGATATGTTACACATGTATTTATAGCTTGATTGATTTGCAAATATATGCAATTTGATTTAGCTTAGCATTCGTTCTTGCTTTTCTTTTCATCGTTTGTCAGTGTTTTCACAAGTGTCAAAGATATGAAATGTGTACATAGTTTCTTATGCTTAGGACTTACTTAGGCGTGGCATATGTCAATGCCAATGGCAGAGCCACATAGATACAGATATACAGAGACAAAGACAACAAGAGAACGTGGCGCAGTGGCTGAGTGGAAGCTGATTTGGCTTAAACTGCTGTTGGCATATGCAAGAACACTTCACAAAATGATATATGATTGGGCTGAAGTATAACACAATTACCCAGAAACTCAGATATGCTTGCGATATACCATAAATCATTAGCAGTGCGTGTCTCTGATTGTTGTAAGCAACTCATTCGGTAGGAGATCCTATTACTTATAGCTAAACTATGCACAAACATGGTTTCAACTTTGGGCCAGCTAAATTGTAGCTAAAATTGGTCCGCAAAATGTTTGTTAAGAGAAGCACTCACCAAGTGGTTCTAGTTTATATTTAGACACATAGCTTTATCTATCTTTCTTCGCCAATTAGCTTTAAATAATGTTGCAAGATCAATTTTTGGCTGCATGTTAATCAAACAAGAAAAACACAACTGAGAGCAAACTTAGGACTATGTGATTAAGGGCAACAAAAACAAGGAATGACTATTTTTGAATTTAGTGATTTTGATATTTAACTCCTCCAAAAAAAGTACTTAAAAAGGTTTTGAAACAGAATTGAATAGATTTGAGAAATGTTAAAGATGTTCGTGAAGAGCTTAAACCTCGAAAAGTAATTTATAAAGATTTTTAGCAACTTTTCTGTAATCTCTTTTTGTTGGTTGGTATTTGGTATTTATCGAAAAGTTTCAAAAAATATAAAATGAATTGTTCATAGTTTAATGTTCCTTGGGTAAAAAACTCATGTTTACAATCTCAAAACTTGATTTTTTTAATTTGTTGGAAATGTTTTTGAAATTCTTTTTTGTGATTATTTTGCTAGTTTATTACACACACAGTATTGACATTTTCTTTTGTAGAATTTTTCAAACATGTATTTCTATTATTAACTTGAAAATTTGAGTATGTGTGGAGGTGTATGCGTGTGTGTGTGTGTGTGTGCTTGTGTGGGGGTTTTGAGTAGTTTCTCTCAGTTCATTTACAATTCCAATCAATGCCTTGGCTAAAAACTAAATGAAAATTCCTTCATTTCAGCAAGATGTATGCATCATATTTGTTAAGCAGCACGTAGCACCACACAGACACAGACACAGATATACACACAAACAGGCAGAGGCAAGTTAAATGCCTTCACACATATTTGCATGCTATAAATGCGACAACACACACATCCAGAAGGAGCCAAAGAGACACACACACACATTGGCACGCCTACATATTACGCAAATTCCATGCTCAATTTCAGATTTGAGCAAACGGCATACCTGAGCAGCAGCAAGCCTATTCAGTAGTCAACCACGCCCCATCTTCCTCCCCTCATCATTGCAAAAAAGGGAGGAGGAGGAGTTGTAGGAGGGAGGTGGAGGGATTGGTTGAATGAATCCATCTGATGGTGGTGCTTGCCGCCTCTATTTCTCATCTGTTGCCAACCTCAATCCTCGTATCCTGCGTTGTGCTTACGTGTGGCAATGATAACGTGTATTTTGTTGGCATATAAATCGAGTTTTTGGTATTAGAGGAAGGAATGGGTAAGGGAGGGGTTAGCCTTGGGGGTTCTTGTTCGGGTTGAGCTTGTGTGTGTGCTCCTGTCGACTGAAAGTTTTCAAGTGCCAAGTATTTTCATGGAAGGAGGTGAAATGTGGCAAATTATGTTGATAACAACAACAACAACACCGACTGGCAGTTGACAACTTTTCTGGCAGATCTATTGGCATAGGCATTGTCGAAATGTATTGGTGAATTTGCATCAACATTTTGTGTAGCATACTTTTATGCGAGAGATGGCAAATTTGAAATGATTTCGTTTATGAGAGCCCCCACACACACACACACACAAACACAAAGACACAGATGTATGTATAAAAAGATATACATGGATACAGCTACAGATTTGTGATTTTCTGACTTAATAAAACGTTTGTTGCCGATTGTAATTTGAATCGAAAGCTTTGCCAACTGATTATATATACTTTTACATCGGTTTATCTAATCAAAAAACAATCTACTGCAATTTTAATTTAACTCTGTGACAGAAACAAACATCTTAACGAGAATGGTCGCTCTTCTTTCTCATTTATTTGTTTTATACAATTTGCACCTTTCAAGGACTTTACTGTTTACAAGGACGCACATACACACAGAGAGAGAGTTTGAGTTGGTGTTTTAGAGTGAGAGAGTGTGGAAACGCAAGTCGCATTCAATTTAGCAACAAACAGCTAAAGTTTTTTATTCTACTTTCTTTTTTGCTTCTTTTGGACAATAAGGGAAAGCAAAAACTTGCCGCCGCACACAAAAGTAGGCAACGAACCAGACAGTTAGTTAGATAGAATGCCAGCAAGGGATGACGAGGGGAAGGCAAAACTTTCAACTGATGGTGGTAAAAGGTGCTACTTGTCGTCGTCGTCAGAGTGGCGAACAGAAGGTGGAAATCTCTTCTTTCACCCTTTGTCCATTGTCCCGTAATGGAGAAATATTGTTTAGCCTCTATCTGCAAGCAAGTTGCAGCTGCAACATTGCATTTGCTTTCCTGGGTGGGTCTTTGGGTATGTATTATGTATAATGGTTTTTGGTCTATTGACATTTATGGCATTGGATGCGGCTAAAACTTAAAGTAGACTTTCTCCCTACATTTCGCTCCTGACTGCAGGTGAGCGTAAAAGTTAAAAGCCATACAATTCAAATACGGACACAGCAGGAATGAATGAACGAGAGAAAAGACTATTGAAGAACAATTCTATACAGCTATTGAAAAAGTTTTCTACGATAAGTTTTGTAAAGTTGTCGATATCTAAGTATATCTATAAATACAAGCAGTATAAGTGATAACAATTTGTTGATGTGATTGTTGTGGTGTATTCCTAACCCTTTCTCTCTCACTCTCTCTCCAGCCCACTGAGTGTAATCGAAACTGGATTGCAATATTCGCTCTAAACTCAATCAATTAATCAAACAAAATTCTAAAACCATTTAAGTATATACAATTTTGTACTCATTTTAGTTGCCAATTACGTTTAGCGACCATATAAATCGCACTCATTACATTTAACGGCTTAATCCCTAGCCAAAAACAACAACTATAAACCGCCAATAATGACCCAACAAACACACACCCACACACACACTCACTCACAAACATAAAATATAGAACGACTAAAACACATGACAACTTTGAACCGCAAACATCGTTATGCATTTTGTATACTGACGACAATGACAGCGACGACGACGACTACGACGACGGCGATGCCGACTACGTACATGAGTCCAAAAGTCCATTGCACTATCATTAAAAATTTATTCAATTTAAATTTACCAATTAACTTGGACTAGAAGCATAAAGTTCAGTTCCCACATACAATAAATATGAAAACAATTTTTCAAACGGCCACCAAAGGACACAAAAACAAAACTTGTGTGTGAAAGAACTAAACGCCGACAACGTTTAGTGTCAGGGAATATAAATATAAAATATCAGACAGTTCTTTTTGTTAAATGAACAACAACAAAAACAGGAAATTATAAATTATGCATCAATCGAATTGTTATATGCCCTATAATCGTAAAGTTTAAAACTTTGAGCTACTCAAACGAAATATCTAATCAAATTCAAGTCAATTAACTGTTAGAAATATTAAATTTCTAAGTGAAACGTTTATCTAAGAGTACTTAGTAAAGATTAAACACTTAGTTACTTATTAATAAAAAGAAAATTTATCTTTAGATCTTTAGTAACTTTGAGAATAAAGGAATTAAAGAAAAGGCTAACTTCCTAAGAAGTCTAAACAAAATTGTTAATTTTGGCTAAATGAAAATAAATAATTGAATATCTTAAACTTTAATCTTAAATATCGTAGTTTAGTGAATGGTATAAAAAGACTTTGAACACTAATGCAATACTCTAAGATTCTTCTTACTTCCTACAAGAAATTTTTAACAAAAAACTATAACTTTAGACGATTCGAATTGCATTTTTATAGCTAAGTGTCTTTTTAGTTTGATTACAAATGCAGGCAAGGACAACTGGTTGACTTATATGCCCTTTTATATACCCTATATATATTTTTAGAGTGTGCAGGCTGTTTATGAAAAGCATTTTGAATAATATATGCATAATTCCTAGATACAAAAGCGCGTGCCATAAATATTGCATGATAAATTATAGAAAAGCTATTAGGCCAACAAACGACAACGGGCCAGAAACAGGAGCAGGACCAGAACCAAAGCCAGGACCATAGACCATGGCTAGGACTAGGCATTAGGTTTTTGCCTTTCGTTGAATTGTGTGAGTGACTTTGTGTTTGTGTATATTGGTGTGTGTGTGTGTGTGTGTGTGTGTTTGTAGGCGCACCCATTAAATGGGTGTGGAAAAAGCTCTGCGTTTGACATTTTTCAAATGAGGTTACCTCGCCACAACTTTACCTCCCTCACTTCAGTTCACTGGTCACCCGCACGTCTATTTATTTATGTAAATTTGCGTAAATTACTATGAAAATATTTACGGTAAATAGAGCATTTTAAATTTTTAAAATCTAAATAGACCCTAAATAGAGGCGGCTTGACTTGCATTTTGTGAAGAAATGAAAATGGAAATGGCATTGGCAAATGGAATGAATGAATGAATGAACTAGGTAAGGGAACATACTTCATACATACACAGGCAAGAGACTGCACGCTGTGCACGTAGGTTTTCAGCAATAGAGAATGAGAGAAAGAGTGAGAGCGAGAGAGACAAAAAGAGGAAGCTAGAGGAAGAAATGGAAAACTTTGAGAAAAAGTTACAACTTTTGCATTTAACACAAATGTAAACGAGAAACCGGAAACGGAAGCGGAGCATACGATGAAACTGAAATGGCATTGACGAGAAAGTAGTAAGTAGAAGAGCGACAAGCTAGAAAAAGAAACGCCAGGAAACGAAAGTAAACCAAAAAAATAAAAATAAATAAAAAACAAGTACTAAACGAAATGATACCCTAGTAGTTGTATGCACATGATTTAAATATGAAATTAATACTCCATGTATATCGTTAGCCCAGCCAAGTGTGTTTAACAAACAAGATAAAGCAAGACATATTTAACAAATTTCCATAAAATCTATGCAAACTTTGCAATACCCTAAAATCGTGCATATGGTTGAGTTGCTTCGTGTTGCATTCGTTCTTGTCCTTTCGTTTAAATTAAATATTCTTGTCAAGTGCAGTCGGGCATGGTAAATGTTGCCTTAACAATTTCAAATATTTGCACCGCACTTCATAGATTTTAGGCTTTTAAATAATACAGAATACAAGAGGCAGCCGAGATAGAGATAGAGTAAGAGAGACAGAAACAGAGACAGAGAAATAAAATGGGAATTACGAGTGATGCTGGAGAATGCCTGCTAGTGTCTGTGTCTTACTGACTGACTGCCTCTTGTGTCTTTTTTTTTCTCTCTCCATTCTCAATTCCCTCCTCATGGTTCCATTTCTTTTCTTTCAATTTTTGGTTTTTTCCTCTTTTTCGGGCTTCGGAAAAGTGCTCTTGTGTAAATGTGAAAATGTGTCGGTGCTCTATAAAACATTTGCTTTTGAAGTACATACTTAAATTGCATTCAAAGCTGAAGCAATGTAAAATGTACAAAGATCTAGACAAACTGTTTGGTTTGAGTCGAATTGAGTCGAGTTGAGCTGAGTTAAGTTGAGTTGTTAAATAAGTTGCCAAGACGTGTGAATGAGTGCTTAAATATGTGTCGAATTTTTGTCTATATACATTTGTATGTGTATAAATGGAAAAAAAGAGAATGAAAGAACGAAAAACATTCAATTCAATATGAAAACACAGCAGGCCGTACATTAAAACAAACTTATCTTCTCTTTAAGCATTGCAATTGAATTTACGTTGAGCTGTTCTAAGGAAAAACTTATTATTCAAGCAATCTTGTTCTCTTTTCCTCTTCACTTGGTTGAAATCTTTAACTAACCTTCATCTTTTGTCTCTTTCCTATCTTATCAAATACGTTCTCTTTTGAAACGACTTCTAGGTGACAACATTAATTTCTGATATTCGTTGGGACGACATTTTCGCTGTTCATATAATATCTAGTATCTAATTTCATAACTTTACAACATGCCCTCGTATAGTTTTACCACCGAAAAAAAACAAAAAATTGTTCATTGAAATCTTAAAGCTAATCTTATTTCTCTATGCTGCCAAATCTAAACCATTAACTTCATTGTTTATGATATAGTGGAAAAGGTCATCAAAACGAAAGGCAAATATCCGTTATATAATTTCGTATATTTGTATAAATCACGTTATAATGACATTAACATAATACAGCAAAATGTGTGCCATGTGGCACTTTCATTAACGATAAACGCTCACAACAAAACAAGATGATTTGATAGGGAAAACCACCAAAAAGGCAATTAGTTGTAGGCAACAGAAAGAACAAAAAAAAAAAAAAAAAACACACAGGAAAATGAATGAAAATGAAGCAGAGCAAACAGGAGAGACAAGTCGGGGCAAGAACATCAACGACACAAACCATTAAATTGCATTAAGTAATAAAAACGCTAAGCTAAAAGTATAAAAAGGCGGCATGTTTATTTAATTAAAATCAAGAAATAAAACTTAACCAACCAAGAAAATGATAAAAATAAATATCAACAAAAGAGCAAAAACCCTTTTGTAAAAACAACAAAAAAAAAAAAAAAAAAAGAAAAAAATTAAAGATATATCTATGTATATTCTATTTTTCGTATATGAAGACCAGAGTGGCCAACTTACCAATTAGCCTTCGAGTTCAATACACATAGCACAATTGGGCAAAGGTTTTTAGCGACTTTGTTTCTCTTTCAGTATTTTGTTTGTGTTTTTTTTCTTCTTCTTTGGTTTTTTTTGTTGTCTTTGTCGTTGGAATGTTTCAGGGCGACTATAACAATTTCTCGCATTACTTCCGCTAAATTAATGCCGATTGCGGCTGGACGACAGCAAGGCCTGGTTGGCGTCAGCGAGTCGCCAAAATGACCAGAAGCCATTCCAAAGGCAACCGGCCAAACGAACTAACAAGACCATGGGGCAAAAATTCACCTAAAGTAGATCTAGTGAATTGATTTTATAGCCATTGTATGCATAAAGAGTCAGACTGAGTCAGTCATAGAAGATCTCTTCACTTTAAAGGCCGCTCTAGCAGGCAGATGACAAAAATAAATAAAGTAAAAATAATGTGGAAAAACTTGTTCTTGGGTAATTTTTTTATTTTTTTCCATTTCTCTTCTTTTTTTTAATGTTTAGACAAGTATATTCGGCTTTTATATAGCATACTTATTGGGGTATCAAAATCTTTCTATATATCTCTACATTCTTTTCTTTGTTTGTTATCTCCTTGCCATTTGGTTATTAACTATAGCCAAAACTCTAGCATAAAGCTGTCTCTTCTGTTGTGATATTGCACATGACTCAATAAATTTATTAATGATTATTAGTGAATTTTTAATTTGTTTTTACAAATTGCATTTTCTTTGTTAATTGAATTGCATTTTTTTTTTTTTTCAAATATATTTCAGCGCATATTCCCATTGTACTAGAAGACATCCCGCAGAGTTGAGGCAAGTATTTTACTTAAATTTTCGTTTCGTATTTTCATTTTTTCCCCTTCGCGTCCCGTTTATTTTGGTTATACTATGGCGACGGCGTCTGTCGTGTTGCGTGTCCTTTTCCTTTTCTGCAAGTGTCGTCGAATTAAAATTCATGGCAGCGCATTTAACTCGGCACAGCAACAAAAATGAAGAAAATACACAGAGGAAAACGCACCCAAAAAAAAAAAAAAAAACGAGAGAAAAAAAAGCAAGAAAACACATTGGGATGGTCTGGTTAGGAGGGACAGGGAGAGGGTCAGTTTCAGAGTTTCGGCGTGCACATAATTTCAGTTATTTATAGCTTACCATAAAAAATGAGGTCAGATGCGTGGCCGTTCGACTACATTTTGCCTTAATTAAAGTCGTTAAATCGCATATATACCTACTATACTAAAACAACAACAACAACAAAAAAGTGTATGCCTTTTTGCGAGGTGAGTTTCAAATCAAATTAATGAACCATCTAGGTGGTTAATGAGCAAGATCATGGATTTAAATGAGCCGCATAAAAAAAAAGGGTATAACTCAAAGTGCTGGTGAATTGAAAATGTTGAACAGAAGATGCGAACGCTTTGAAAATCAACAGTGAAACGAGCTAACTAAGTGAGAAGCACACACACACTCAAACAAACCCACATTCAAACACTTGGAGCCATTGCAGCCTTAACCTGATTTCCCTACTTTTGGCATTTCATACTATACATATGACAGGTGGCATCCAACTGGGTATTACCTCTCCGCGTCTTCGCTTTCTTCTTTGGCATCGTTTTTTTCCCTTCTTCTTCAGCTTACACATTCACCGCCACGGCACCTTATTTTCCACTTTTCTGTGAAAAACTATGTATGTAACTTGGATGAGGAGGACTGAGGACTGGGCCGTCAGCGGTGTAGGTGTAACGATGAAAACTCGTATGACAAATAGCCTGCGGCTTTATACACAATGTTGAGAAGCTGTCATTGTCTAGATTCATGTTGTTTTTTCAATGTTGCCTGCAGTTTTTCTTTTGGCTTTGCCTCTGTTGTTTTTTTTTTTTTTTTTGTTTTTGTTTTCCGTGTAACTACTTGGCTGTTGCTGGCCTCTCCCCCTCTCTATCATCCATCTCTCTAACTGTTTCTCTGTTGTGGTCTTAGTTCTGGTTTGGTTTTTTTCTTTTCTTCTTTGTTTTTTCCCATGTATTTCTTCTACATTTGCGGCAAGGACACGAACTGCTGCTGCAGCCTGGATCCGCTTGAAGTGCCATTAAAATGCACCCAAGGCTGTTGATTGGTAAAGAAAAATGTAACATGTGGTTTACCTAAACTTTTAGTGAGCTAAAAATGGGTAAAAAGTAAGTCGGGCAAGCAGCTGAGATGGGGTAGAGTGAGAGAGAATGATGAGTAAGATCCAACACCTTCACATCAAGTCGATGACAAATGGCCTTAAAAATACTAAAGTTGAATGTAAGTGTGCTGCTATGTGTCTGTGTGAGTGTGTGTGTGGTTAAGTGGTTAGGATTGATGTTGTGGCTTTGGGTGATGCTGCAGCTGTTGCTATCTACTGATAATTTGTTGCCACTGCAAAAGAGGCCAAGCAAGAGCAATATAAATAGGTGCAAAAGTTAAAAGATGAAGAAGAAAAAAAAAAAAAAAACTACAATTTATAAGAAAAATGTGCAAATCACTTGAGAAACTCTTAACCAAATGGCTCACAAATTGCAAAGAACTTTCAGCAATTAAAATTAGTTTAAAATCCAGGGACCACACCAAACTTAAACTCTAAACTTTAATAACTATATCTAGATCAGAGAAAAAACTAACGTAATCATGAAATGTTAAAAAAAAAAGTGAATTGTTCTTATATTAGATTACGTATTTTTACTATGAATGCAATTTATAATCAAAATTGTCTATTGGATTAAAGGGACAAAATGTAATTTGCATTAAATTCGTTTTTCGTTTTGTTGTCAAACTCTTTGCCTAACTTTATCATTGTTAGCCCTATTAGCCCAGTTAAATAATTTGCAAAGGGTATACAAACTTCAACAAAGAGATGCCACACCATTTTGGTTTTTTGATTTACTTCAAATTAACCCTGTTAGCCAGTGTCCATAGTTGGGGCCTGGCATAAATGTTTAAGTGAATTCATTTTAATTTTTGTTTAATTCATTAAATATTTAACTAGAACTTGAAAGTTTACCTAGGTAAATAGAAATCTCCATTCGTTTGTTTTTTTGTGTGTTTTGGGAACTGTAAATATTTATGTGCCATATACATGCATTCGTAACAAGTACATAAATATGTATGTGTGTGTGTGTGTGTATGCTCTTACATATGTATGTATATTTTGTGCATAATTATGCATAGTTGTGTGTTTGTGTGTAGAGAAAATATTATGAAAAGTGAAGGTGTCAGAGGTGTGGCTGGTTTCGGTTAAACCAAAAGGGGAAGGAAATTGTTTGGAAGATGCTTTTACATTTAATACGCAATCCATGTAAATAAAAAACTTATTTCTTTTGCAATTCCGAATCTGAAAATAAAATGTAGCATACTTTTTAGCGTAGATTGTCAAACTGGACTTGGAAACTAATGTTTATTGAGTGTGATATCATACTATTAACTGATCTAATCTGCCCTTTTCCACATTTCCTTTTGGGACGCCCATGTACTTTTTAGACGCCTGGAAGCGTTTCGTTTATGCTCGCTAATGCTGAAATAGTTGCCAAAGCGACCGCACGAATTTTCTTAATGAGCTCAAACGTCATACACACACACACACACGTACATATACTTAAACGCACTCACAAACAGAGCCCTGAACTTTAGCCTTTATTTGCTTAAACAGCCACACATATGTATGTACATATGTATGTATGGCTAAATCCACCCATCCACCCATGTTTTCCTTCTACACTTTGCTCACTCGCTTCACTTGTTTAAAATGTGTAAAAAATTTGCTTAGCTTAGCGTAGTTAAAAGTTCATTTTAGCTTGAAATACGAATTAAGTTATGCGAATGCAAACAAGAAGAAAACTCAACGTAAAGGCAGACGCCGCCAAAACTTAAAGCCAAGTCAAGGAAAGCGCCTGAGAATCCATAAAAGAAAATCCATAGAAAAACATAACAATTAAATTTCATAAACCGCCAAGCAATTTCAGCATAATTATTTTTTACAACCGGCAAAGAAAAATATGAAAGAAAAAAGCAACACAAAAAAGCGTAAAAAAAAAACAACAATGAGAAAAAAGTGTGAAGTGGCCAGAGAGTGTAAGAAAGTAAGTGAGCAAGACCTTTCTTATTCTACCTCTCTCATTCTCTCACCCTCATGCCCCCTCTCTCACACTCTCTTTCTTTGTTACGCCTGTTTGGGGTCCCACTTGGGCGTTGGCAGCTGTTTCCACTCATTAGGCGCTTTATTAAGCGAGATAATTAGCCGAAGCACGTAAACTTGCAGTTAATTGATATTATTTGAACTGTTTCGCTCTCTGTCTCATGCACGCTCTCTCTCTCTCTCTCTCCCTCACTCTTACTCTTACTCTCTTTCTCGCTTACTCCAATACACTTATTTCAGTTTAAGCATTTTGACCCAGAACTCTTCTCTCACTTAACCTTTTGAACTTTCTTGTGTTGTTTTGCCTCTATTATTATTTTTTTTTCTTGCTCAAGTAAATGTGCAAACGTAAAGTTTTTGCTAAAGTGTGTTATAACATTGTTAACCAATTGTTTTAAGCCGATTAAAATTACTGAATTAAGCTCTCGGCAGGCTGGCAAAATATGGTAGCCTGTTTCGCTTAATTGATATGCAAAGTTCTCATGAGATATACTAGATATTGAACTATTTATCACATATTATTGTCCATCTTATTCGGCTGACTAATAGATAAGTTCATCAATTAATTGATAAGTTTATTTAGCTTCTATATAATATTTCATTTTATAGAGATACATTCCACACATTATTCTTAATATTTTGCTTAATAATTTGCCGTCAATTTTTATTGGCTTTTCGAATGAATACTTAAAGAATTGTAAATGTAAATTTTAATTAAAATTTGCTAGAGTCCTTTGAAAGTTTTCTTTTTGTCAGAAAATATTTCTTGCTTTTGTGCCGTAGGCAACCTGTCAATGGCAGCCTACAAATTGCATTAATCTGCAACATATGACAACCAAAAGGCAACCGAGCCAAGGCAATGAGCATATCCATTCCGCTCATGCCTACGGCGCACCTATCCTGCCTTGTTATGCCCTGCCCTGCCCTGCACTGTCCTGCCTACTGCATTTGCTTCAATTCGGAAACCCTTTCTCTGTCCTTGACAACTGCAAATCGGCTAAATGCAAATTGCATTGCCTATCCGCAAGGCGGGAGCGCCCACATCAAAAACTGGTATTGGATCTTTCGAAGCTGAAAACTGGGTGCTGGGAGTCTGGAGATGACGATGACGCATTGCGTATGCGTGTCTGTCATGTGTATGACAGGCCGCAAACGCGTTTAAATAAATTTTACAGCCCAGCCAAACATTTAAGAAATGCGTCAGCCGCATGACGACAGTTTTTCGGGGTAAAGCAACCAAAAACTGAACAGAACAAGAGAGTGGGATAATGCAAGGAGAACCAGAAGAGGGAGAGCGAAGGGACACAGGCCAGTTGCCAGTAAATGACAGTGTTGATGGACAGTTTTGTGCAATTGCATATGGTTAGGCGCTGTGCCAGTGACAGTTGGCCAACGAAATGCTGCAGGGAACATAAAACCCGCTACAAAATGATATGCAAATGTAGCTATCTCCCAATCCCGTCAAAAAAAAAAAAAAAAAAAAAAAAATGAAAACTGAAAAAAAAAAAAAATAGAGAGCAGACAACTCGACTGCAATTAAAAGCTAAATGCACTGGACGGATAGCGTCAAACTTGTTTTCCTTTCACACACACTTCATTTAACCCATTGGGTACCCCCTAAAAGGGTAATTGCAAAAATTATCATTCTACAAAGAGATGGATTTTTCACACAGAGTATATTCTAATTTTAGGAAATAGAAGATCCTAGCAATGAAAGCTGAACGATTAAGTTAAGACTGTTGATCATGACCTTTGATCCGTTTATCTATTAATTTGAATTATAATTACTAGTAAGTATCTACTTAATTTACAATTTACCAAGTTAAATAATGAAAAAAGCTAACCATGCGAATGCCTTTTCCAGAAAGTCAGTATTGTTAATTGAATTTACACTTGGAGAAGTCCATTTCAGGATGCTGTTGCTTAAATTTCTCAAGTAAAGCCTGTTTCTTGCGATCTTCACTGGTGGGCAGACCCATTTCCTTTTGACGCTGATCAAACATCATCTTTTCAACCACGCGGCGGGTCTCACCATCCAGTTCGGAGAGTTTCGATGACTCTGGATTGATTTTGCGTGTGGATATTTCTGGATCTGTGGTAACCAGACGACTCCACCATTTCATTTTATTGATCTTGTCCAATGTAATCATAACCGTTTTGCTATCTTGCAAGACCCAAACAGACTCTTCTTGCTTTACCTGGGCATACAACTCACCATCGATGATGGGCTCTTGACCTTTAAGGCCCACTTGCAAAGTTTTCTTACCAATATTAATGACAAGATCTCGGGCCCGCAAAGCGAATGTTACGTTGAAAGGAATCTTGAGCTCCACCTCCTGCAGTGTCTGTGTCCACATATATTTGTCGAGAGTGCAACCATTACCAGCATTTGGTAGCAATTTACCCAATTCACTCTTTTCGGTTTCATCTTCTACTTTTTCTATGGGCTGGGAAATATCCTCGCGGCTTGATAAGTCTCCGCCAGCAGAGGCAACATTTGGACATTTCTTATGCTGTTCTTCTTTGATAATGGCAGCGGCTTCCTCATCGGTAATATCACTAATTTTACTCTCGTTCATTTTCTTTTGACGCACCTCTTTCTTGTTATGCTGCACAGCTTCATGATCGGCCAGAGCCAGTTGGGACTCCTTGCGAAAGACATCAAGTAGAAGCATTTCCCATTCGGTCGGTTTAGCTCCAATGTAGAAATCTGTTTTGCGACGCAAAAAGCTGGCCAATGTATGAAGGAAATCAGGCACGCCTCCACGATGCTTTGTGGCCAACGTCAGTAGAATACTGTCGAACTGTTCCTTTTCGTCAGACATTTTAGTGAAATCTTTTCTTCTGTTTTACTGTTTTTAGTACTTAGTATACGAAATGAAATTGTATGACTTCTGAAAGTTATTTCGGATGACAGTGTGACCAAAGGTAGCTTAAGTGATATTTCAAATATAAAAGTCAAGCAACTTTTGATACTGATGATCTTTTTTGAATGCTTTGAAATTTAATCGATTCAAGGTACAATTAAATAAAAGATAATGAGAAACTTAACTGTGCCGGAAAAACGACAACATCATCTTCATATCATTTCGTGTGGAAAATATTTTCTTAAAGCAATTTCAATGTAAAAACGACAATAGAGATTTTTTGTTTGGTTTTTTGTGTCTGGCTTTTAGCTTGTGGCCATTAAAACATAATGGGTTAATTAGAGCCAGTCCATAGCAATTTGTAATGCAACGCAGCGGCAAAAACCGCGCAAGAGATATCTGACCAATTTAGTGTTATTGCAGTCACATAACTCCAGAGATTGCCCCACAGGATGCTGTTGGTGCTGCTGTTGCTACTGCTGATGCTGCCCAGTGCAGAGATTCGCCGAGATCCCAACTGCCAGGACACAGGACACTCAAACAAAAGGCAGCTGCACAATTAGCACTCGGAAACAACTCGAGTTTTACTGAAAAGTAGGCGGTGGCTCGGTAGCTCGTTGGCTGGGTGACGTCGATGGCACTCGAGGGTATGAGGTGGGAAAAGAGGCAAATAATATTGTCGACGCACTTGGCGAAACGGAAATGTAACTGGGAATTATTTAATTTGCAAACTACAATGCTCCGAGCTGCAATCTGCTTCACCCTCTCGTTCTCTCTCTCTCTCTCTGTCTCTCTCTCTTTCTCTGTGTGTTTCTTTGCCTTGGTCTATTCCCCTAACCTGCACTCTCTTCTTTCATTGTTTTATGGCATTGTTTGAAGTGGCTTGAGTCCTGCCATTATGTGTGTCCCGACTGTGTTAGTGTATGTGTGTGTGTGCGAGTATTGTCTCTATGCTACATAATTGTTATGATAACTGCAGCAAAGTGCCTTGGCATCGTGGGAGTAACTTAAGTAAATGTCATTTCGCATTCACCGCATACCAACGACAACCAATTTCACTTAAATATTGAAACGAATCGAGAAGAAGAAAAAGGAATGGAAAGAAAAATGAATAACTACATGCCGACATCTCAAAGGCCGTAAATTGAACCTATGTCTACCTTGAAAATTTTTCGTTTCTCCGCTATCTCACCTAAAGGCATTTATCAGATGCAGACAGCAATAGCCAGAAAAAACAAAACGAGGGGAAAAAAAATACGTACATAGATGGCAGAAAATCAGAAAAAACAAACAAAATTTCAATGACTTTAACTGAGAATGGCGGCAGAGAGGTAAAAAAGACCGAGGAACGAGAATAATTTTGTAGAGTCATAGCTTTTGTTTTGTCTGCGGCTAAAAGCCATTGCCATTCGTTGTCTATGCCTTGACGTTTTTTGTTTTTTTTCTTCTTTCTTTTTCGGGAAAGCCCCTTCCGTCAGTCTCTCCGTCCCGTCAGACCTTACCACCTGAACAAAATGACAAGTTAATGAAAGTCTGCCAGAGCATAGATCTGGCCAAAAAAAGTTTCAAATGAAAAATGTCACAGTGAATCCTGAAATACCCTAAAACCCTAGACAAGGGATTGTAAAATAAACGTGTCAATTTAAAATATTAAGTAAAAATACAAAGGAGTGAAAATTTACAAGTAATTGTAAAGAAATCCAATCAATAAGAAGACTAAAAAAGAAGCTTAAAGGGAATTTATATTCTTCTTAAATGGAATATAGAGAAACTATTGTATAATATTGTAAAATTGATTAAAAAGTATGGTTAAGTTTAGCCTTTCATTTAAGTAGAGCTTGAGCTTGAGCTCTGCCTAAACATAGTAATTAGTAATTGGATTATAATATTCAAAGGTTAAGTCAGCATTTAAGCAGGTCAAATCAGTTGATTCGATTTACTTGGAAAGATAAACATTTTTGCTTTCAGCAATGCATCTTTGCAATTCAAAAAAGGAAAACAAAAACAAAAAAAAACATATCCTGTATAATGTCCCATCAAAGTGGAGTACCCAAAAAAAGTGTTTTTTTTTTTTAATTTTGAACGTCATGGTTAATACACCTTTTCCAAACTGTTCAAACTGCCATAAAGTCATTTTGCATAATTTTGGAAAACCTCCCTCAAGGCCAATGGCAACCAACCTTCCTCTTCATTCTCTCCCCATCCATCTATCCATTCATATTAAAAGAAGCGGAAAAAAATACGAAAACCCAAACCAACCAAAATGCCATAAAAACAGACATGCTAATTAATGTTAACGGAAATTGTAATTAGAAGTGGTTGGCAGCCAACGAGAGATGGGATGGAGTAGGGTAAATTTGGTAAGCGGGGGATGTGATTATAACTTTATGCCACAAATTCATATAAAACTTTGAGACTAAGTCGCCACATTCCACCCCAATTCAGCAACATTTTGTATATATGTACATACATACAGTTATTCGTACATATGTTTGCATAAAAGTTTCGCAGATAGTTTTATAATTTAGGACGGCGACGTTTGGCGCCGTATTAAACACACAAATCATTATGACCCTATGATTGCGAGAAAACAAACAGAACAGAACAGTACAAAAACAAAAAAAAAAAACATCAGAAACGGGGAGTAGTATATAGAGGAGACTACAAAACAATACAAAACTGTTTCAGTCAGGGCCACAAAGTCAAATCCTTTTTAGCGCCATAAATTAACTTCATTTCCGTGCCAGACGCAACACGACAGCCGGCAAACGTGTGTGGTTTTTCGGGGTGAAAGGATATAAGCAATGTGGCAAAGAGAGGTTAGCGGGCTTCAAGAGTGATACTCAAGTAACATTTTTTTTTTTTTTCGAAAAAGGATTTTAGTATACGTATGTACATATGTATATGAATCAGTTCAATTTCAGATACTTTCAAAAGATAAGACTTCAAATGGATTAGCTATTACATTTGTCGTTGGCATTCATGTGATTTCATTCAGTTTGGAATCGAACTTACTTACAGCTCGACTGTGTGAAACATTCTTATCGTGTTAACGTCTTCTTGAAAACTGTACTTCTGTTTTCTTGCCAAAAGATTCACTTTCATTTACCTTATGCAAACATTTCTCACATCAATTAAAACAGTTACGCACTATTTAACATACTTTAAGATACAGCTGCAGGACCTAGCAAAGAAAAATGAAGTAAGTAAGTCGTCTCGCCGACTTAGGTATACCATACACCAGTAAAACAAATATTTCAAATTAAAATAACAAATGCATTTACTTTTTTTTTTTTTAAGAATTGTGTTCTCATGCTTTTTACAAGCATATTTTAGTATCTCGCTCACTCAAGCATACAAGCACACTAGCGCCCCCACCAGCCAACGGCCAACTCCGGCCTTATTGAAAAACGTTTATATGCATAACTTGGCTATTTTTAGTCCGATTTTGATCAAATTTAGTATTTCGCTGGGTATTCGTATCAAATTCAAGTGTGCCAATGATTGCACAAGAAGGAAAACTACGGGAGATAATCTAGTTACGGGGGCGCAAAGAGGCGTGGCAAAACCTTTACACAAATGAAATGTGCGCATTTACTAAGCAAGTATACATACCAAATTTGGTGTTTCTAGCTCTTTTACTCTCTGAGATCTACGTATTCATACGGACAGACGGACGGTCATGTCTAGATCGACTCGGTTGCTGACCCTGACCAACAATATATATACTTTATGGGGTCGGAAAAGCTTTCTTATGCCTGTTACATACATTTTGGTGACTTTAATATACCATTTCACCCTTTGGGTGTATGGTATATAAATGGAAATGCAAAAACAGGGGTTCCTTAGTAACAGTTTTTTTTTTCTTTTTTGTTTTTCCAACGCACTTTGCCATCTGTAAAAGTTCAATTATCAGTTCAACAATTTCTCCTTCTTTTTTTTAGTGCAAATCAAACGAATTTGTGTGGAAAAAATGTTGAGGCAAGCAAACAGGCAGACGCAGATACGAGTGTAAGAGGGCGTTAGTTAACACTAAAAAAAGAGATGATACGCAAGGATGATTGGGCGAGTTCTGCCAGGAGGGAGGGATGGAGGGAGATATCGACACAAGGCAAACAGTTAAGTAAACTATGCCAACTTTAGTTAGATATGTGAGAAGGAACGGCAAACTCTGTGCAATCAATGAGAAAAACTTTTCCATTCTTCCATGCTCCATTTTTTGTGCGTCTCCTGTCTGCATCCAGAGTGGCCTTTGATTGAAATAGTTTGTTGCATTTGAAGAACCAGAAATCACTGCAAATTATCAGTTGCAAATAAGTGAGAGTAACAAATGTGACTTTACTTTCTGCTCCGGAATGATTGGTTTAACATTCATTCGAATTCATATCTCAATCTAATACACCGCATCGGATTTTACATTGTTTAATATTAAATAAGTGATATATTTCAAAACTCTTCAGTTCTTTTGGGCTTAAAATTTAACATATTGCAATAAGCATTAACTCAAAAGTCTAGGCTATTATTATTTTCTTACCACACACTTTACATCAATTCTAGGTGATTCATATAGAATAATGTTTAGAAAAGAGTTACATTTAATAATCGATAACAAATGGAAAAATATCTCATTGTGTATAATAATTTTTAGGCAATTGTATTGTATCCTTTTTTTTCTTTGTTATTATAACAAAATATGATCTAAATATTAAAATATTTGAAATATTTAATTGAACAACAGCAAACAAACAAATAAAATACATGCACTAACATTAACAATAATCATCAACAATGATCAGAAAAATACTTTGCCATACAATTATATATATGTACACATATGTATAAATATATATAAATTGCGCATAATTTTGTTTATTTTCATATGTTGTAGATAGAGCCCATCATCAGATCCCTTGGCCGCCTCTTTTTGCTATTAACATTTTATACATTAATTTGCGCAAATAAAGTTGCCGCAACATACGCGTACTCACGTAACCGCAATTGAACTGGGCAGAGAACCACAACAACAACAACAACACCAGCAACACCAACAATGAAAAGAGAGAAAAACAACAACACAACACACAGATATAAACACACACGCACAGACACAAACGCACACCGAGATATGCGGCGCCACATGAAAGGTAAACAATTTTAATTTATTTGCCCAATAATAAACCCATCAAATAGCATTTGCCTCGACCTCATCCCCATGTTGCCGCCCTCTTCCGACCACCTCCATCAGCACCAACAATCCCTCCTCTTGGCTTCCTTTTCCTATTGCCTGCTATTGCTACCAACTCAACTCACTTTCGATTCAGTACAAATCAAATATGTTAACGGGGCGTTACACATATTCCCGTTAACAGCTCATTGTTGGGATCTAAATGAGCGTCAAGTTTGTTTGTCTACATCTCTGTATGTGTGTGTGCGTGTGCGTATGTGTATTTGTTATTACATGTCTGCGGCATTTAACAATAACTGTCAATTTACAACTTAAAGCCCTTGAAGTCTGCCATTTAAAATAAATGGTGTATGGAAATTTTCGAGTATATTTTATAGTCTACCTTTGGGGGACGCAAGTAGGCTAATTACACTGAAATTTTCCCATATATATGCAGATTTATGTATGTAACGTGTTACAATTATAAAATAATCAATTTTAATGGGAAATGGCACTTTGTTTTTTTTTTTTTTTTTTGTGTTTGTCAGAAAGCAAGAGAAATTTTCTCTCAAAAGTATGCAATCAGTCAAAGGATTCGCTGTTTAGAACAAATAAACACACGATCAAATTCCAATTTCTAGCAAACAATACATTTTTTTCCAGCTTATTGCAACTTAATGGAGCAAAGTTGCCTCATTTCACAGTCCTAGATTCGCCTTTGTAAGTTAAGGTCATGTTTGTGGATCAATTACATTGACTTTTGTGACTTTGATAAACAATTGAAATTAATTGCAAAGAATCTTAAACGAAATAGTGCAATATTCTCAATACGAAAATCTCGTAACGGAATCAGTTCATGCCGCTAACGTAATCGCAGAGTTGTAAAACTGAAAACTGATCTATCAGTTCTTTGTTGTTTTGCATTCTCTTTATCTGGTTTGATTTTAAGCTCTGGCTCAATTGCAACAACCCTCGATGGGAAAATTTCACTTTCAAATTGAATCCGCACGATTAATCACTTTACGCTTTAAAAAGCTTAATCATTGCACACAATCGCACTTGCCTGTGCGCCTTTTCATTGAGCTTTGCCACGCCTTTTAATTCAATTAAACCACCGTTTTTGTCTCTCTTGATTCACACGCAGAGAGAGACACACACACACACATTCGCCATTCGCCAATGGCAAATGGCAAAATAGGCAATTACCAGTAATCGAATTTCGGCGTCACAACCAAATCCGTTTGAAGCCATAAATTTTTCACTTTTCCACCAAGTTGATGATGTACGCTTTGGCGTCGGATGTTGCCTTTGGGGGGAGGGTAGAAAAAACGCAAATGCACGAGCTGGGCTTAAGTCGGCTTAAGCTTAACTTTCACTGAAAAACAACCGCAGAATAAAGAGCACACAAAGACGCTACCACTTTTACTCTTCGTGCTCTCTTTTCCCTTGCTATTAATGCCTAATTAAATGCAAGTTGGTTTCGTTTTAAAGCTACGCGAATGAAATAAATTTCGTTCTTTTGTTTTTTTTTTGCATTCATTTGCATTTAATGGTATGGAGGAGGGGTAAAGAGTGTGCTTTTTTGGACATATCCGGATGGATGGCAATGACAAGCGGATGTATTTCATTCCCCGCCCCAGTCCGGAACTCGTTATCGTTTCTTTTCGCCTCCACCCATGACTCTCTCCTTCTCTCTGGATGCTTTCTCCTCCTTTGTTGCTTTATATCTTATACATTTTTCAACGGCTTCTTCTGGGAAAACAATTGCTGAGTAGTGTTTTTTTTTTTTTTTTCTTTGCTCTCTCTTCTTCTCTCCGCACTTGGCTGTTGCATTTGTTAAATAAAATATCAGCTGTCATTAAGGTTACTCCACTGGCCACTTTAATTTGTCACTCCAGTGCGTTTGACAATTAAAAATTGGTAAGCTGACGAGCTGAGAACACCAACAGCTGGTTGGTTGGTTGGTTCGTCCGAAACATTGGAAAACATTCCTTTTCGTATGGAAACTGCAACTGCAGTTGATTTCTTAAGCAAATTAATCGCCTCCAGTTGATATGCCAGACAGCCTGCTAGCCAGCTGTGTCTCGAAATAATGGTAAATCGCATTGAATGAGTTATCAACTTGAACAAAAATATTCTCAGATTTGAAATGGAGTTCTTAGAAAAGAAGTTTTAACAAAGTAAAATGTCCTTTTAAATATTTATTGTTGTACATAGTTTCTAAAGTATCTTGTGTCGTTCGTTAAGGGTATTGTAGCATGTTCACATATCGGATGATCACTGTACCCAATTATGTACATACATAATTCATAAATAATATCGAAAATATATTGTAGCACTTTGTCACAATATTTATGTATACACATTCAAGTACCATGCGTCTTCTGTAACAAGACCATCCATGAATGCATGGTACTGGACAGTGCTGAGTCGGCATATCTAACACGCGCAACGACTCAGTCACCAAGTGAACATGAGACGTCCTCACTCTTCCGCAGCGAGCATACATAATTATGTAAACATTTATACATAAGCTTACCGCTCCTCTGCTAGCTTCACTGGCAGCGTAGTCACGCGGACATTAGCTATACTGAACAATTGTTAAGATTTAAGAATTCATTCAATAAACAGAAGACGAAGTGAAAACACTGAAATCAAATGAGTACATGAAATCAACTTAGTACATGGCGACCGTGACAAAGGTCAAGGAATAAGGCCTGGACAGGAAATCTACAATCACTGGAGGGAAAATTGGAGTTCAAAAAAAACGCAAAAACTGAGTGAGTAGAGAGTGAGTTATGTCAAGAGGGGGAGTGCAAAACAAAATAAAGAAAAGAATAGCACACATAAAGTGGCTATTATATGCGAGCAAAAAATCCACCCCCCCTGGGCAACAGCCCAAAAGCTTCAACAAGAACTTGACTTTTTAAAGTCAACGTTACTTAAAACAAAAAAGAACATAACTCACGCTCACTCAGTGCATTTTGAAATAACAACAATAAAAACTAAAAAAAACTCCTCCCCCAACAAAAGAGCTACCAAAAAGAAAAAAAAGAGTGCCCTGACGATTGCCCAGGACCATTGGACAGTGTACATTGCGAGTACACATGTATGCTGAGAACTGGTGCGATGACCGGCACCGGTACCGCCTGAGCCCATAGGCCCCGGACAGCAGCAGCGGTGACAACAAGCGCGAAAGGCAGGCCGCCTTTTACGCCTTCGAGGGAGCATCAGCGAGCTAACCAGCGACGACCAGCTGATGCTGCTCACCTGACGTCTGACATGCTGACATCGATATAACTATAAAAACATATTAAATATTACATATTACATATATTGCACATACGAATAAGAAAATTTCAAATGTAAAAAAAAAAAAAAAAAAACCCATTGTTAAATTGTGCGGAATCCTATCTGCTCAATAGAAGTATAGCCTGTAAAGCTATGCGAACTAATAGGTAGAATTTTGTTAATTATACTTCATTAGTAGATCAAAAAAAAAGTCACTCTAATTTTTATGCTTCAAAATAGTATCAGCAAATTTGATGAAGAATATACTACACCCGTAATGGGCCTAATAGAAACTAAAACAGTGGATTCCACTGCCAACGTAATTAACAAGGTTGAATCACAAAATATTGATTTGAAATTCACGAATATATTGTTATTGATAATTGTTGTAATATTATGTGCATATGTTTTATACAAAGCGTATTTATTACACAATAAATGCGTAACTAAAAGAGCCCTCAGCGTCGCAAACGATTTAGATAAAGTATAAAATTTTTTTCTATATGCACACAAACAATTGATATAACAATACATTCCGTAAATGGAACATTTTTTTTATTGATTATGGCAATTTAAAAAAAAAAAAATAAATAAAAAAAAAAAAAAATTTTTTTAAAAAAAACTTATAACTCTGAAAATCTCAAAAAAAAAATGGCCACTATTGATAGATATTTCGAGGAAGTAAATGATAATAACCCTACAATAGTTGAAGATTTGTTGAACATTTTTAGAAGTGAGCAAATAACCTCACCTCAGCGCTCAATATGCTTAGCGCAAATCAAATTAGCATATTTAGACTTCACAGGAGAAACATTCCCTGTACAAGGAAATAGTAGACTGCAAATGAGTTTCATTCTAACGCTACCATATGTATGCTGTTATCAAAACGCAGCGGGTACGTTACGTTTCTACTTGTTGGATGAAACACAGCACAGAAATTAGAAAAGTATAATGAATAAAGTAGAATTAGTACATTTACAAGTATACATACCATTTCTTGATTACCTGATACACTCAGGCGAAAGAAATTACAAATACAAAGAAATTAGGTATTGGATATCCAATAATTTTAAATTTGAAAGAAAAATAGTAGAACTTATGGAGAAAGCCATAAAGATAGCATATAATAGATTACTTGTTAAGGTGCCAAGAAGAAAAGACGTGCCTGAATGGGTTCACGAACTTTTCATGGACACAGTCGAAATGGTAATTATAGATGATTCTGATGTGGAAATAATAGAAATAATAGAATCAGAGGATTAAATTAAAATGATCAGAGACAGAACACATGCCAATTTATTAATACAGAATCCCTAAGAATGGATTGGGAAGAACTTGTCCCATATATTCTTCGAATTAAGGAAACGTTTACAAAATCTTATAAATGTTTAAACCAAAACAGAAAAATCCAAAAAGAAACGTTAGACAAGCACGCAAAGATTCTTGTTGACTCTTTTAACGAAGCAAGAAGCCTAGTGCATGCAAACAGAGAAAAGATAGACGGAACAAACTGGTCAAAAGTATCAAAACTATTAACCAGGTTACGTTCTAACTTAGTTACCGTACAGAAAAAGTATAACCTTAAAATATTTATACCGACGATCCTAAACACACCTTTAACAATAGACGAAGAATCAGGAAGCCAACAAGAAATAGACTCAGAAGAAGAGGAGAATTTGGAATCTGACGAAGGTGCAGAAGTAGAAGAAAAGATCTAAACGATCTGACAATCCCTGCACGATTGACATTATCAGAACAGGATAAAGATTCAGAGTCAGAAGGAGAAGTAAAAGAAAACATCATGGCTGATTTAAGCGCCCGAAGGGCATATATGAAGGACACTTCAAGCGCCATTCCAGAGTTCAATGGACAAAAATTACATCTCCGAAGATTCATAACAGCTTTAGAGATGGTAAATATGATGAAAGGTGATTTTGAAGATATAGCTGTTGTGGTAATAAAATCAAAAATTAGTGCCCCAACACTGTACACAGTCCAAAATGAAACATCAATTGAAGCAATAATACAAAAATTGCAAGACACTATAGTTGGTGAAAAACCCAACGTGATTAAAGCCAAACTAAACAAAACTACTCAGAGTGGTAAAACAGCTGAAAAGTATACATCGGAAGTCGACAATTTACGCAAACTCCTAGAAGCTGCGTATATTGACGACGGTATGTCGGCAGAAATGGCCCAGAGGTATAGCGTTGACGATGCTATAGAAGCAATGGTCCAAAATTGTGAGCAAGCAAGACTTAAAGCAATTCTTGACGCCGGCAATTTTAAAACCATGGATGAAGTAATACTAAAGTACTTACGAAAGAGTACTGAGATAAATGGAAAGCCAAACTCTGTTATGTTTGCCCAAAGAGGCCGTGGTAATTATAATAACAGATATAATTATCGGGGTAGAGGTAATGGTCGCGGTAATTATAATAATTATAACAATTATAATAATAATTACAACAATGGCCAAAATTATAACCAGAACTACAACCAGAGAGGAAACAACAGAGGTTACGGCAGAAACAATAACAGAGGGAATAGAGGAAACAACCAACAAAACAGAGGTTATAACTCTAATAATAGCAATGTTAGGGTAGCCCAGAATAATTCGGGAAACTCCCAACAACCTTTAGATACTCAACAATAAAAAATTACAAGGTTTACACCATCAGTCTCAGTAAAAGCACATTTGCAAGTTTCACTAACGTAGCAACAGGAAAAGAGTTAGTATTTTTAATAGACACAGGTGCTGACATATCCATATTAAAAGAAAATTCCGACAACTTCCAATATATTCAAACCAATCAAATAATAAATATACAGGGAATAAGTCAAGAAATAACAAAATCAAAAGGACTTACTTCCATAGAAATACAAACCTCTAAATACATAATTCCACACGATTTTCATATCGTAAATTTACAATTCGCTATTCCTTGTGATGGAATACTAGGTATCGATTTCATAAGAAAATATAACTGTCAATTAGATTTCAAACCGACTGAGGATTGGCTTATAATTAGACCAAATAATTTACAATATCCCATATATGTACCAATAGCATACAGTTCTGGCAACAACTCCATAGTTCTGCCAGCAAGATCACAAGTTGTCCGAAAAATTGAAATAACCTCAGCGGAAGACAGTATATTAATTCCGAACCAAGAAATTCAGCAGGGTATTTACATAGCAAATACCATAGCATCTTCTCAAAACGCATTCATAAAATTACTAAATACAACAAACACAAATCAAATAGTCAAGATAAATAACTTGCAGTACGAATCACTTTCGAACTACGAAGTAGTTAAAACAAGTTCAGAAGATAGAGAGAAAACGGTATTAGCGACACTCTCGAAGAATTTCCCACCACTGTTCAATAGCCAACTAACCAAATTATGCACACAGTATAGTGATGTGTTCGGTTTGGAAACCGAATCTATAACTACCAATAATTTTTATAAACAAAAACTGAGACTGAAAGATGATGAACCAATATATATAAAGAACTATAGAAATCCTCATAGTCAAAAAGACGAGATACAAAAACAAGTCCAAAAGTTAATAGATGACAAAATAGTTGAACCATCGGTATCAGCTTATAACAGCCCACTGTTACTTGTACCAAAGAAATCACTGCCTAATTCCGAAAAGAAGAAATGGCGATTAGTAATTGACTATCGTCAGATTAATAAAAAATTGTTGTCCGATAAATTCCCACTCCCAAGGATTGATGATATTCTAGATCAACTGGGAAGGGCGAAGTACTTTTCGTGCCTGGATTTAATGTCAGGTTTTCATCAGATAGAACTCGAAAAAGAGTCACGAAATGTTACATCCTTTTCAACAAACAATGGTTCATATCGCTTCACGCGATTACCATTTGGTCTAAAGATAGCGCCAAATTCATTCCAGAGAATGATGACTATAGCATTCACTGGACTTGAACCTTCTCAAGCATTCCTTTATATGGACGATTTAATAGTCATTGGTTGTTCTGAAAAACATATGCTCAATAACTTAACAGATGTGTTTGAGAAATGTAGGCAACACAACCTAAAATGAAGTAAGTAAGTCGTCTCGCCGACTTGGGTATACCATACACCAGTAAAACAAATATTTCAAATTTGTAATAACTAATGCATTTGCCTATTTTAAGAAATTCTGTTCACATGCTTTTTACAAGCATATTTCAGTATCTCGCGCACTTATGCATATAAGCACCCTAGCGCCCCCACCCGCCAACGGCCATCTCTGGCCTTATGCAAAAACGTTTATATGCATAACTCAGCTATTTTTTGTCCGATTTTGATCAAATTTGGTATTTTGCTGGGTATTAGTATCAAATTTAAGTGTGCCAAATTTGATTGCACAAGGTAAAAAATTACGCGAGATATTCGAGTTTTTCAAATTTCGGGGGCGGAAAGGGGCGTGGCAAAATCTTTATACATGCAACATGAGCGCATTTACTAAGCAAATATACATACCAAATATGGTGTATCTAGCTACAATAGTTTTTGAGATAAACGTTTTTTTTGAATTGCGGGGGCGGAAAGGGGCGTGGCAAAAATTTGAAATAAACTTGATCACTCTACATACTACATGAGCCTACATACCAAATTTGGTGGCTCTATCTCTTATAGTCTCCGAGATCTACGCGTTCATACGGACGGACGGACGGACGGACGGACAGACGGACAGACGGACGGACAGACGGACATGGCTAGATCGACTCGGCTGTTGATGCTGATCAAGAATATATATACTTTATGGGGTCGGAAAAGCTTCCTTCTGCCTGTTACATACATTTTGGCGACTTTAATATACCATTTCACCCTATGGGTGTATGGTATAATTACATCCCGAAAAATGTTCATTTTTTATGAATGAAGTTACCTTTTTGGGGCATAAATGCACAGACAAAGGAATCTTGCCTGATGACACAAAATACGACGTCATCCAAAATTATCCAGTCCCCCACGATGCGGACAGCGCTAGAAGATTCATTGCATTTTGCAATTATTACAGAAGATTCATAAAGAATTTTTCCGACTATTCTCGTCACATAACAAGATTATGTAAAAAAGATGTAAAATTTGAGTGGACAGCTGACTGTCAAAATGCTTTTGAACATCTAAAATCGGCATTAATGAACCCAACTCTATTGCAATACCCAGATTTCAGCAAAGAATTTTGCATAATCACTGATGCGAGTAAACACGCATGTGGAGCAGCCCTAACACAGAACAAAGAAGGACTCCAGCTACCAGTTGCATACGCATCAAGAGCCTTTACAAAAGGTGAGAGCAACAAGAGTACAACGGAACAAGAATTAGCAGCTATTCATTGGGCAATAACACATTTCAGACCATACATTTATGGTAGACATTTCACCGTCAAAACTGATCACAGAGCACTTACTTATCTATTTTCAATGATAAATCCAAGTTCGAAACTAACGCGAATGAGACTTGAATTAGAGGAATATGACTTCACAGTAGAGTATCTAAAGGGTAAAGATAATTATGTAGCAGATGCCCTATCAAGAATAACAATCACAGACTTACAAAACATACAAATCGACAATAAAATTCTGAAAGTCACTACCAGAAACCAAAATAAACAGTTAAAATCCTGCGCAGGGAACGAAAAAGAAAAAGAAGATTTGCAAAAGCAAACTCTAGATGCTTCTAAGCCCAACGTATACGAAGTCATTGTAAATGACGAGGTACGAAAAGTAGTGACCTTGCGAATAACAGATACTCTATGCACACTAAAACATGGAAAGAAAATTATAGCAAGATTTGATGTTAGCGATATGTACACCAATGGAATTCTTGACCTAAGTCAATTCTTTCAAAGGCTCGAAAAAGAAGCCGGTATACTCAATATCAGCCAACTCAAAGTGGCACCGAGCGAAAAGATCTTCGAGACCATCTCAATAGAGTCTTTTAAAATAATGGGCAAAAACATATTACAATCATTAAGAGTAGCGCTACTCAAGCCGGTGACCCTATTAGCAAATAATGATAAAGAAAAAGAAGCAATACTGTTTACATTCCATGATGATCCTATACAAGGAGGACATACAGGAATAGCTAGAACATTAGCAAAAATAAAAAGACATTACTACTGGAGAAATATGACACGAGATATCTCAAAATATATAAAAAAATGTAACAAGTGTCAAAAGTCAAAAACGACTAAACATACTAAAACTCCAATGATTATTACTGAAACGCCACAAAAGGCCTTCGACAGGGTAATAGTGGATACGATCGGTCCATTACCTGAATCAGAACAAGGAAATGAATATGCAGTAACTTTAATCTGCGATTTGACAAAATATCTGGTAGCAATACCAATTAAAGATAAAAGTGCGAAAACAGTAGCAAAAGCTATATTTGAAGATTTTATTCTGAAGTACGGTCCAATGAAGACGTTCATTACGGACATGGGAACAGAATATAAAAATTCTATTATTACCGATTTATGCAAAAGTTTGAAAATAAAAAATATTACTTCTACCGCACATCATCATCAGACTGTAGGTACTGTGGAGCGAAGCCACCGAACACTTAATGAGTTCATACGCTCATACATTTCAGTCGACAAAACAGATTGGGATGTATGGCTACAATACTTCGTATACTGCTTTAACACAACACCCTCTATGGCACATGATTATTGTCCATATGAGTTGGTATTTGGTAAAACATCGAATTTGCCAAAACATTTCAATAGCATAGACAGTATAAACCCACTTTATAATGTGGAAGATTATGCTAAGGAATCGAAGTTTAGACTAGAGCAAGCGTATAAGCGAGCTAGATTAATGTTAGAAAAACATAAGGAAAAACAGAAAGTTAATTACGATAGAAATATCTTTGATTTCGATTTAAAAGTAGGAGACCAGGTTTTACTAAAGAACGAAACAGGTCACAAGCTAGATTTTAGATATACAGGACCATATAAGGTAGAAAGCATAGGAGATAACGATAACGTTACAATACTAGGCAATAAAAACAAAAAACAAACAGTACATAAGGATAGGTTAAAAAGTTTTGTTTCATAATCATTTTATTTCTCTATATATATATAGTATGGCCATACATAGAAAAAAAAATATACAAAAATAAAAAAAAAAAAAAAAAAAATTTTTTTGCCTTTGTACAATATTTTGAAGTAAATCAATATTTCATGACTCGATTTATAAAACTAAAATAAAAAAAAAAAAAAAAATAAAATTAAAAAAAAAAAAAAAAATTAAGAAAAAAAAATAACTTCATATAATTACGTTATTTTTCTAAAGGAGGGAGATGTAGCATGTTCACATATCGGATGATCACTGTACCCAATTATGTACATACATAATTCATAAATAATATCGAAAATATATTGTAGCACTTTGTCACAATATTTATGTATACACATTCAAGTACCATGCGTCTTCTGTAACAAGACCATCCATGAATGCATGGTACTGGACAGTGCTGAGTCGGCATATCTAACACGCGCAACGACTCAGTCACCAAGTGAACATGAGACGTCCTCACTCTTCCGCAGCGAGCATACATAATTATGTAAACATTTATACATAAGCTTACCGCTCCTCTGCTAGCTTCACTGGCAGCGTAGTCACGCGGACATTAGCTATACTGAACAATTGTTAAGATTTAAGAATTCATTCAATAAACAGAAGACGAAGTGAAAACACTGAAATCAAATGAGTACATGAAATCAACTTAGTACAGTATTCACATGCACTGTTTTTATATTTCATTGTTCTCTCATTATAACAAATTGGCTACTAATTACTACTTTTTGTTATTTTGTTAATGAATAAGGAAACGAAGGTCTATATAAGAAGATATATGTTTAAAAATCTCAGGGGTAAGTAGATTTTTGACTTGTAAGTTATCTCAGTCTCAGTATTATGTTGGGTCTCATTTACATTCTCTACAGAAACTTGGAAAAATTGCAAGTGTATCAACTTGCTTGGATGCAAATTTGTGTGCCATCTTTCACATTTGGGTTCCCATTGATTGTTAACATTCAAGTACTGTTAGGCTTTCTCCTACTTTTCCACAAATGTCAAATTACCCCAAAAACTTGAACCTTCAAGTTACTGAAAACTGACAAAAAAGGGGAAGAAAAAAATTATATATGTATGTGTATATAGGTGAGTGAGTTAGGGGGAAGGGTAGAGAGGAAAGTTGTCAACTCAGCAGAGCTAACTCAGCTGATGTAGCACGAAATTGAGCCACTTTCATTTCATCTACTATCCCATTCTACCACTATCTGACTGTCTGTCTGTCTGCCTGTCTCTCTGTCTCTATCAGTCTGTATGTATCTCTCCAATTCTCTAGCTCTATCTCTCATTCTGGTCGTCTAGTATGGCTGCAGTGTGTCACATAATATGGACAATCACTAACCACGCAAGTGTCAAACAAACAAAACGAGAGAAAGGCGGCAGGCACCCGCATTTGTTCCACACTCACAGCCGACCAGTGAACTCCTTTTCCTCCACACACACACACACACACATTATCGGCACACACGCACACTATTGCATATGAAGCGCAAAAATTTGCAAGCAAATCCTATTTTCCTCTCCTAAGGAGGAAAGAGAAGAGTAGTGTACCAGGCATTCAGGCAGACAGATGACAACGACGACTACGTCGACGTACCACATTTGAGTGCTGCGGGCTGTTCGATATTTTTTTTTCTTTTACTCTGGTAACGAAAGGAGAAGTGAGGGGTGGCGAAGAGAGGATGTAGGGGGGCGGACGGAATGCACAGCTGCCTCTGTGTGTGCACACATCAATCTCGCTCTAACTTTTGCCCAGATACGAATCTTTCATTTTCGTATTTCCGTTCAAATTTCGTGTAACTGAACTGGAACTTTACACAAAAAAACCCCCCCAAAAAAAAAAAATGCTATTTTTTACTACCCCACTAAAAACCAAAAAAAAAAGAAAAAAGGAACCGAAAAGAGAAAAAATGTAGACAGATAGACAGAGACATGAAGAAGAGCTTAGTTGTCGAGAGGAGGAACGGCGGCTGGGAGGTAAAGAGATGTATGGTCTACGGTGGCGCATGTTAATGTTGACCCCCTAACATACGTCTATAGATCAGAGTTTAGGCGAGACATCGACCAGCTAAATACCCTCTCTAAAAAATATGGGAAACTCAAATGCCCTTTGTTTGAAGAATTAATTATTTGTTTTCATTTACTTTACTTCAATTGAGTCTGCTTCTTGGGAATACAAATCGCCAGGGTAAAGGCAAAGTGTGGCCATCATTCTTATTTTCTGATTGCCGTCGCCGGTATCAAATTTAAATTTCTTCATTTGCTTTTTGGTTCGTGTGCAAGTTCAAGCCAAGTTTTTTACTTTGTCTGTCTGTCTGGATGGCGGGCGGGCCGCGGGCAGAGGCGAACGTTAGGTCGGTCTGTCTTCCCATCCGTTCCCTCCATTTTCCTACCATTTCGATGTGCGTGGGGCAAAAATTCAGGTCATGTGCGACCAAAAGTAAGTGGATGCGTTCTTATCAGCGCATACAAATGTTTTATCTCTCGTTTGGCGCGTGTGCAAGTCCTGTGGCTGCGGCTGCTCCTTCTGCTGTTGCTACTGCTGCTGTTGGTTCTGATGGTCCTGATGGTCTTTCTGGTTCCTCCTGGTTGGCTAGATGTTGGGTTGCTTCACTGGCTCTGTTTGTGGGACTGTGTCTGTGTATGTGTGTTTTGTTTTGCCAATTGTCGGAAGTGCCTGTGGCCCTTGCATAAGTCACATACACACACAGTCGCTTTCTCACACACATGAAGAGGAGCCAGTTAGACACTTTCTTTTGCTACTTGAGCTTCCGTTTCCGCTTCGGTGGCGCGCGCTGTCTGCTTATTTACTTATGCATAGCATATAACCTTAAACATAATTTTGTTTGCCTTTTGTGCGCTCTCGTTGCATGCAATTCTATTTGCCTTGAAAAGAAATTCCTTCTAAATCTTATCTTTCGTTGTCCTCTTCTTTTTTTTTTTTTGTTCCGTATTCGCCCATCTCTAAGACTGAAATTTTATCTATTTGACTCGTGCTGAGGGTTACAATAAAACAAAACAAAACAAAAAATCCACACTGACTTTCACATTCCTTCTCCGCAACAGATTAAATGAAACCTTGACGACTACTGACGAAAATTCTACAAGATTTTGCCTCAACCAAATGCCAAAATCCATATTTTTTTCCTTTTACGCATTTCAATGCCAACTTTGTTCAACTTGAAATTTCAAATATATGCAAATTATATTCACTCAAATGCTAAATAGTTTTACGAAAAAAGGTTTAAGAATATGAGTTAATATTTATTTCTGAGAATGGTTAAAAGCAGCAAATGTTTGGGGTTTAGAAAAGCTGCTACATGCTACATGATAAATAACTTTTTGAAAACGAGCATGTTTAACTTTCGATTTCTATTGAAAATTGCATCTAAGTACTCTTGCTTTTGCTAACTACAAGGACTGTTTTTAATGATTTGAACAAAAGTGAACTTAAAGTTACTAAAATTTCACACAACTTTAGTAAAATGATTGAATATCATTATACCCTTGTAGAGGGTAGTGACTTTTCGTAATAACTTCGTTATTTTCTCAGCTATTGTCGTGAAATTTAATATTAGTGAATTCATTATAGCTATAAACGACTGTCCCAAATTTGATCAAGATATATCAGATAGATCCCATAGGAACGATCGGTGGAAAACAGTGACTTTGATTAAAAACTTCGTTATTTCCTATGTTAAGATTGTATGCCGTTCTTTCGCAGACATTACTCTTTGTAGATAAAACGTTTTTCCACTTTGACGGCTATAAGTGAGGAATGAGTACCAAACAACTGACAAGGGTATAAAAACTTCGGCGCGGTCAAAGTTAGCCCCGGCCCTCCGGTTTTTATACCATACACCCATAGGGTGAAATGGTATATTAAAGTCGCCAAAATGTATGTAACAGGCAGAAGGAAGCTTCTCCGACCCCATAAAGTATATATATTCTTGATCAGTATCAACAGCCGAGTCGATCTAGCCATGTCCGTCTGTCCGTCCGTCTGTCCGTATGAACACCTAGATCTCGGAGACTATAAAAGCTAGAGCCACCAAATTTGGAATGTAGGCTCGTGTAGTATGTAGAGTGATCAAGTTTGTTTCAAATTTTTGCCACGCCCCTTTCCGCCCACGCAATTCAAAAAAACGTTTATCTCAAAAACTATTGCAGCTAGAGACACCAAATTTGGTATGTATATTTGCATAGTAAATGCGCACATTTTGTATGTATAAAGTTTTTGCCACGCCCCTTTCCGCCCCCGAAATTTGAAAAACTCGATTATCTCCCGTAATTTTTTACCTTGTGCAATCAAATTTGGCACACTTAAATTTGATACTAATACCGAGCAAAATACCAAATTTGATGAAAATCGGACAAAAATCAGCTGAGTTATGCATATAAACGTTTTTGCATAAGGCCTTTGATGGCCGTTGGCGGGTGGGGGCGCTAGGGTGCTTATATGCATAAGTGCGCGAGATACTGAGATATGCTTGTAACAAGCATGTGAACAGAATTGTGGAAAATAGGCAAATGCATTAGTTATTACAAATTTGAAATATTTGTTTTACTGGTGTATGGTATACCCAAGTCGGCGAGACGACTTACTTACTTCATTTTTATAAAAAATTCAAAGAAAAAACCAAAAAAATTGGAAAAATAAGGTTTTAATACATAATTTTCTAAAAATCAACATTTGCTAATAAAGTGCAGCGGAGACGACTCTGACTGACACAGTAAAACCAATACAAAGTGATGGACACTAATACAGACCCTAATATCTGACTGTCTCTTGGTTTTTGAATATTTATTTCTTGATTGTATTTAATGTCTTGTTGTTTCTGGTTACCAAGGATTCAACGCTCTGAACCCAATTGTGTTATGGCGCCTTTGTCATTGGCACTGGTTCAGTGGGACTAACTGCAAACACAGCAAGCATCGAACATAAAGATGGAGAAGGCGGCGATATTGTTGGTGCTTGCTGGACATCCATCAATTGTTCATTCGTTCCTGTGGCTGGGCCATGCAATAGGCGAACATATTTCAGGGCATAAAGCAACTCGGACATGGGCAATCGATGCTCCTTGATAAAGTCCATCGCCTCAGTGGTTTCCTCATCGGTATAGTAGTCAACCTTGGAATAAGAATAACTATAAAACAAATGTTTTTTTTTTTTTTTGCTATACGAGTCATTAGTTTACCTCTTCGTTTTGCTCATCGGTAAATTTATTTTCCATTTTGGTATGTTTTTCTCTTGAATTTTTGTTGCTGTTTGATGTTTAAGTGTCTAACTAAACTGATTGCTATATGCTGAATACAGATTAAGCTGGCTTGGCCTACTAACAACTGCTCGCAACAAAAATGAGTATTTTTTTTTTTTTTTTTTTGTTTTGGGGGCGAAAAGTGAATCCATCAACACTCAACCAAAATCAAGCTGAACCAAACTAAACCCGGACCCGTGCCAAGCTAAACCGAGTCGACCAAAAACCAACCAAACCATACCGCATTTTGCATTTGCAGTTTACTCGGTTAACCGCTTTTATAGCGGATTTAACACATTTTCAGGCCTTGGGCTCATAACATTGACCAATGCACAGTGGCAGCATAGAGAAAAAATACAAAAACTCTGTACAAAAAAACTAATTAAAAATGACAAAAACCTTGTTCATGTGCGCACCGGTTAAATTATAAGCTCCATTAATGTTGACCACTTTTGGGCAAAAGAAAAAATGGGGAAAAGATTAATTCATTTGTTGCTGCTTCTCACTGTACGAAATAGAGAAAATCGCTTGCTTTCTCTCTCACACTGCCAAAATATGCCAAAATGTTTGAATCGAACAATCATAGCAAAATCCAGAACCAAAAACTGCTGTCCGGCTTGTTTACGCCACGGCATGGCATGGTAGTGTGGGTGGTATATGGCATAAGAGGATGACGCTGGCCCAGGACCTCTCTCATCGTCGTATCGTGCATTTGCATGCATTTGCCATTTTCCCCAGTTGATCCCAAACCCAGCATGCAGCTCTAGCCGATATTTTTTTTTTTGTTTTTGGTTTTTGTCATTTCATCTGCCCTTAGTCAATGTATGTAGTTGTTGGGGCCAACACTCAGTCTCTCATATGTCAATGGGGCATGCATTTCATTTCATATTTTGGGTGGCCTTTTGTTGTTTTTATTTTTCAATTGAAATTTTCAACTGACATTGTGTGAAAGTCTTCCCCCTGTGTGTCATGGCCACACAGCAAAAGGCCTCTCCAGTACTCATAATACTCAATGGGCAATAGCAAAGGGTTTTAGTGGGAAAGTGATGGGGACTGGTAGTATGATTGTTCTTTCAAAAGTCTTTTGTTGTTCACACAGGTCACAGGTTAGCTTTTACCTTCTTTCTGTTGTTGTTGTTGCTTTTATTTTCAAAAGTGTTAATCTTGTCACGTTGAAAATTTGCTGTTCTGTGAGCAGACACAATGCATTAAATGGCCAACAATGCATTAAATGGTAGATCAAGATCTTTTGCATTATATTACCCATAGTCGACTTCCTTGGGCCAATAGACCAGGTCGATTAGGATTAAATGGTGGAATATACAATTCCTTTGAAGAGTTCTTACATAGCGTTGAGTCGATCAATAAGTAGTTTTTAATATTCTATTAACAGACAAGTATTTCACTCGTCCTTTGACAGTGTTAAAGTGTTTCTTGAGTAGTCCTGAATATTCATATAAGTTTGCTCCAGTATCAAGTCTCAAAGTCCATAAAATATATTTAAAAGGTATACAATTCTTTGACTTTGACTATAAATTCTTGAGAAATGCTAGCAAATTCCTATTGGTCTTTTATGCTATTAAATTCTCATTTCTATAGCTAATTAGAACGCCCAGCAAGGCACATTAAGTCTACTAATGCTTTGAAATCAATCAACCTTTTTACTTATTAATTACTGTTCGCCATTTTAAGCAGCTTAATTATAGACCTTTTTTGCTCGATTTACTCTCAATAGATGGAGTAGGTATGTAACAGAAATGGAGGAAATCTCTCACCTTTCAAACTATGCGAACAACTTAGTTACACATTATTATGATCTGAGAAAACCGCAGATGTTTAAAAGAAAATTAATATTTCAACCTATATCTACTCAAAGTGAAAGATAGCAGCAGTTGTTGGAACAAGGGTAGGGCAATCGTTTAACACTTCATTAAAAGCCATTCGACAACTTGTAGACAATTAAAGACAAGCGCCAAGGGTAAAAGGAGACAAATGCTGTGCGACGGAAGGGTGGGAAGGAGGGAGGAGAAAGGGGAAAATACTTAACACTTAACACATTTCCAATGTTCATTGACCGGCAAATGAAATAAAAATTGCAACAGCTACTTCAACCAGCGAATGCTTCATTTAACAGCAACAGAAACAACAACAACAATAACAACAACAACAAGGTTAGGGGGACAAGGAATGGATGTAAAGGAAGAGCCTCTACTCGGCAATAGACAAAGTTCCTGGCCACAAATTACACTTGGTTTGGCAGCATAAAATGGCGTAAAAATTGCAGCTGTTTCTGCCATTCAGTAAGAAAAATTATTGAATGTCTGTTGGTTGGGTCATTCTCGAGAAAAGAAGCCAAATTATTAAATGCGTGTGAATCTAATGAGCATTATTCTCAGTTGCCCAAAAATGTATGCTATGAAAATATGCATTGATGAATTTACCACATAAATAGAAGCGCCCAAAAATGTATGCTAAGAATATTTAGCTGCACCTAATCTGCATAGATTCAACTCCCAAAACATTATTGCCCAAATAAGTATGCTACGAAAAAAATGCGAAATCTATTTCGACAAATTGTAGGTGAAAACGTAAGAGAGAACAGACATTCTATAAGTCTGTCTACCATTTTCTGTCTGTCTGTGGCTCTGGCAATGGCTGTGTGTATTTTTTATGATGCTTGAAAATAAATAAACACTCAATACCCTCCAATGGCAAAGAGCACAGACAGCTGAAGCAAACTTACAGTCACAGACAGACACACAAACGGGCAGACAGACAAATGTTGTACAGAGTCGGGAGGTAAAGCGAAACGAAGTGAAGTGAAGAAGGGGGGGCATCGACTGGAGAAGATTGGGCTAAAAGAGGAGGAGCAGCCCAAAAGCATCGCGCACATTCAATAAATCTTCAACTGTGAATAGTCACTTGAGACGGGAATGAGTCGATGCGAAGCAGGACAAGAATATGGTGGCACAAGCGGGCAGAATTGAGAGGGGGAGCGTAAAAGAAGGTGTTGGTATTGGCTGAACAGCAACAGCGCAAAAGTAGACTTGAACGCCTTTCATTTTCATTTCCAACTGCTGCTGCTACTTCTGTTACTCCTCCTATAATGGCAATAATCATGAGCTTGGCTGATGTCTGGCTACAAGTCTCTGTGTCTATCTGCCTTATGTTTGTGTGTATGTGTGCATCTGTATGTTTATATCTGTGTGAAAAAGCGCAACTTGCACGTATGAACAGAAAAGACCTAAAGCCTCTAATAGCCTCATATTTTGCACTCCAATACATAACTCATGGGGCCAAAAGATGGTAGCCCGGACCACCGGAGGACCACGCAAGAGCAAGGCCAAATCCTTACATGCACTTGAGCTAAATCTAGCAAATGACAAAAACAAAACATAATAGCGAACAGACAAAAAAATATATATATGTACAAAGACCGAAGTGTAGATATGCTAAAAGGCATCTTTTCCAATTCCAAAAGTTGAAAATCATATCTATTACCTGTAATTAAAAATTTTTGTAATTTCCTCGAAATACTCAATTCAACTTTTTCTCTTTTCCTGTTTTTAATTTGTCAGCATCAATCAACATGTCAAGTTTAAAATTCTAAGGCCATATAAACTCAGGTTATTCACTAGTTGATCAAACCTAGTGAAAAAGTCGATCAAGAAGCAGAAAAACATTTCAAAAATAGGTTTTTCATATTTCAAAGTTAAACTAAAGCTGTAAAAACTATTCTCTATATGAAAGTGTGAGTAATATATTTTCTATCCAAATAGCATACATAATTTCTAATCAAAAAGTTGGCTAAAATTCATAATTCTCTATATGTACCTACACATATGTAAGTTTAGTAGACTAAACTGAACTCGTGATGGGTAGATTACAAGTAGCATTTATGTGTATGTTTGTAAGCAGTCTCCAAAAACCAAAATAAAACGTGAAGAGTATAGGAAAAATCGACAACGCCCCAAAGTATGCAACGTGCGTTGGTTTCGCAGCAGCAGAAGCGGCAACAACAACATCAACAACAAAATGGCGGAAGTAAGCGAAACGTAAATCAAATGGCAAACCAATCGACCAGGACACGACCAGCCAGAATACTTTTGGCCATCCATGCTCTTACCCCCCAGTTGTTTCTCCTGTTACCCTAACCAAATATTCGATCTATAATGGCATTTACACGACTAGGAACCAGGATATGTAATATCCTTTTGTGGTTCCTCCTTTCTATGTATTTTTTTTTTTTTTTTCATGCTCTTTTCCTTTTTGCCTGAAATTTGTAAACTTTTCTCTCTGTCGCTTCTCGTAGGCAGCTCAATTTTTGTACTAGACGATGATGGGTGATTGGGCGGGGTTTTTTGGTGGAAAGTCAAAGAACGACTTGACTTATTTTCAAATAAATATAGAACAGCCCCAGCTCCAGCTGTAGCCCCTTTACAGTCAGTCGGTCATAAATCTTAACAATTTCCGTTATTTTGAGCGAGAAGTAACTGGCCTTATATACATACATACATAGAGTACATTTGGATATATTCTGTCCCGACATGACCCTCTTTCTCTCTCACTTGTCCATAGAAATTTATGCACATTGGCGTAGAGTTTGTTGCTGCTGCTGCTGCTGTTAAACAAATTTTGTTCTTCTTTATATTTACAAGTGAAAGATTTCTGCCCAGCTTTTTTTTGTTTTTGTTTCATACACTTCTCGTCATCGTCTTTTTGGGCTTATGCAAAAAGGTTGTTAATGGAAAAGTTGTTTCCTGTTTCTCTCTCCATATCTAAATATGTATGTATGCATGCATGTATACATATATGAAGCTTAAACTGCTTGGTCACACTCTAAACACTTTTCTGCAAGTAACAGTAATTGCTACACACTTCAAATTTCCTGCAAAAATAGCACTCTCTCACTTCCACAAGCCAACCTAATTCCACTCTCTTCTCTTTCTAATCATAATTTCTAAATCTTAAGCAGGTAACCATCCCAAACGCGGCCTGCACCATAACACTTGTGTTCCCTATTAGAAACTTTCACTTCAAAAGGAGGCCAACAACCCGAGGGGAAAGGTAGGGGTTGATGGGAGCTTGCTTAGAGCTTGGCAATTTAAAAATTAAGCTAAACCATGCAGTTGTTGACTGCAACAAGAAAACAGCCATAAAAAAGCCAGTCAGCTAGGTAGCTGGCTAAAGCCAGGTTGCAGGTAGGTAACGGTCCAATGGTTCTATATAATCAGCACTTGCAACATGCCAAAAACAACAACAACAATAGCAGCAACAAGAATAACAACAATAACAGCAACCAGCTAACGGGTAATAAGCAACAACAGCACAGTAATGAAGCTATCAACCGTAAGATGGCGCTTAGGCACGCAATCATACTTTGGCCTGCACAAAAAAAGTACCTAAGAGAGAGGGAGAAAGAATGCCAAGAAAGAAAAGAGTGTCAGTTGCTGCAGGTGCATAAAAGCCTTGCAACATGTTGTTTCATATTGGTGGCTTACAAAATTTGTGTGTTCTCAGTTATTGCAAATTTTAAAACTTACAATCAGGAAGGAAAACATAAACCAAATAGCGGCGTTAGTGCTAGATGATCAGACTATATCATTGAACTTAAGAATTGCAAATAAAATTTGAGATGGTATAACGACAATCTAAAGAAATATTTTTTAGATAGTTTTATAACCAAATCTCAAAGAAGTAAACTAACGTGAATTTTGCTTTATTTTATTTCGTTGTAGAACCCAATAGATTGACCTAAAATGAGTTTTATTATCTGAACTGATATCAACAATTGGTTTGTATTTCCTAGATTACTAGGAAGTTAATTTCGAGAAATGGAAACAAATCACCCAGAATGTGTTTTGGCTAGAATAATGCAGCAAAATTCAATAAATTTTGAAAAGAATTTATCTAGTTTAGGAGTTTTTTGTCTGGAATTTGATGAGAATTTGCATTTCAGAGTTGTGTGTGCTCCGTCAACCGCCTGCACTAACGAGTGACTTGCCATTTTTACCTTTTCGCGCGTTGCGGTATATTCACACACACAAACGCATATATGTATGTATGCACAAACACAGCGACACACTCACAGGGCGTATGCTTAATATTTCCGCAGCAACTATGCGCATATTCATTTTGACTATGACGATGACGACGCTGTCGCTGACGATGACGAAGACGAAGAAGAAGCAGCAGCTTTGACGTCTGTCCGTACATTGACCGCTGGGAAAACTCGAAGGCTGGCTCAGTATTAGCGTTTAATAGTGTGGCATGTTGTGTTGCGTTTTAGTCAGTATGTTGGTTATACCACCAACTTGCAAGTTCTTCTCCCCATGGTGGTGACCTAAATTTTGTTGCAGTTTATGAAAACTATATGCTGCAATATAAAATGTTGCCTGGTCGCATGCATAAAGCAGGACAGAAAAGGGAATATAAGCGACAGAGAACTAAACGAAACAGAAAGAGAAGTAAAGACGAGAGGCACGAGAGGGGAAGCACATACAAAAAGGAGACGAAACATTTCATATTTATATTTATATCCCAAAAAAGGGACAAACTTTATGAAGTATCCTCTGTGTGCGTCTCTTCCTCAGTCTCTCTCTCTTTCTATCTTTCTCTTTCTCTAAGTGTGTGCTATTTTTTTGTCAACCGCCAAATGGCGACAGTAATGGCGGCGTCAAAAAGCGGAAATGCCCCTGAGCTGTGGCAACATTCATATACATTTATACACACACACACAGCAACTGAGAAAAAATGACACACAAAAAAAGGGCTAAGGGGAAAAGATGAAAATAGCCTTGGCTACTGATTGACAGGGAGAAACGTTATGGGACTTTTGCTTGAAAATGTAATGGATGGTGCCGCTAAGTGGACGATGACGGCTATGACGACAACGACTCCAATGTGTGATATGAAATTGGTTTCACCAAAAAACGATATATATGTATATGTATATAAAATAAAAAACAACACAAAATAATACCCAAAGCTCTTGAAAATGCTTTTGCATGCCTTTTTTAACATTTACAGAAATTGAAGACTCTCGTTGCCACTTGCAAACACCGTGGCATTTCCAAATAATATCTAAAAAAAGAAATAAAAACAAAACCAAAAAAAAGAATACTTTGCTCTCTAAATGTCACATGGCACGCCAATACCAAAGTCAAAGTCCTTCCAACTACACTCCATTTTTAATACATGTCATTTTTGTGCTCTCGACAACAAGAAGAGAAAGAAAAAACTTCATGCAACTTTCCAATTCGCAATATTGAAATGTCAAATGTTGTCGTGTTGTTTAAGCATTTTTCCTTTATTTTGATGTACCTAAATATAAATATAAATGTATTTATATATATGTTTTATACTCTTACAGTGGGTGTTATGTGAAATAGGTGTCTTATAGATTGCTAATTGCATATTAAAAATGCAAGCCTGAGTTTCAATAGTTCTGCTTCTATGTCAATCAAACACAAGATTTAAGTTTTCAATCTATATATGTTTTTCTTTAAATCATAAACTTTTCGCTTCCATAATTTCCTTTTAGAATAAAGAATAAGAGTTGAAAATCAAGCAATTTGGCATTTAATGTAAGTAACTTTAACTGTTGCTACTTGTAGAATTCTATGAATAAGTATTGCAAATATAAGTGTATATTCATTTCGTTGGTTTAAACTCAACTGATGCCGAAATCTATACAAGTTTTGTTTTTGTTGCGTTGGTTAATTCAATTGTAAAGAAACGAAATCTCAGTGAGACAGACAGGTGCAGCAGTTGTGATTGAAGTAAGGTTTTGGTGTGTGACAACAGTTGGCATGACATGAGAGAGAGAGAGAGAGAGTAGATAGAGAAAGAGATTCCAAGGAAATGCTGAAAGACTAAAAATAAAAAGTAGAAGAGGATATAAATGGAAATTGTGATAAGTCAGCAAATGTCGCCTGTTGACTTTGCATATTGCAAGGATGTGCGGTCAAGCGTTTTCTAATAATATTTATGCTTCTCAGATATTTGTGAAGTGTAAGCAAAAAAAAAAAAAAAAAAAAAAAAATCTATACCTATGTACATATATATGTACATATATATTTACTTATATATATATATATTTAAGGAAAATTCAATTGAATTGAAATGGGGTAGAAAGAAATTGTCTGGACATTTACATATCGCCCGAAGGGAGAGTTTAAGTTGGCAAGAGAGTTTACTCCAAGTCAACAAGAAGAAGAAGAAGTGGAATCAGGATAAAGCTTATCATAAGCAATAAACGCTAATGGATGAGTTTCGTTTGCTACAACAAACAAAATAAGGGGGGGCAAATTGGAGATGGAAATGAAAAAGTCAAAACCCGCAACACCAATGTGTCAGTCTCCTCACATCTTTAGATTTTAACCACAAAAGCTATGTCAAACAAAAGGCAACCGCATCGGCTAAAATGTTTATTCTCAACTAGCCCTGCTCTGTTCCCTTTTCGACATAATCTAAGGTTAGATGTCCCCCCACATTCCGTCTATTGTAAGGTGACAAAAGATATGGCAATTTTATGAGTAATCCCGACACTTTGACAAGAACACTGGGCACACACTGATTACTATACGAGAGAGGGCGAGAAAGAGATGCTGCTGTGTTGCAATGGTAATAAAATTTTCACTTCTAGATAGATTTTTGCATTGTCGTTAGAGCAGATAATATGTTTGTGTGGGGGGAGCAGGAATTCTCCTTCACTAACTTGACTGTCTCCATTCATTGACCATCCTTCTGAACAACGAAAAATTCCTCATCCATTGTTCTGGTCGGCACTCCGTCTGTCTGTGTGTCTGTCTATCTATCTATCTGCCTGCCTGTTTGTCTGTGTGTGAGTGTGTGTGTGTGTGTGCTGTCTGGCGGGTTGAGCGGATGTTGTTGTGAGTCATATTAAAAAGTAACGAGCAAAATATTATGGAAGCCCCCAGACAAAAGGCATTTCCGGCAGAGACGAGGAATATTGGATTCACACGGTGCAATGTTTTTATTTTTCGGTGGGGCACATTGACAGAGAGCCAGCCGGGTGGACGGCGGTATGGCGCTTGGGTCTGGGATGGATGGATAGGAATTGTTGTTCATTGCTTGTTGTTCCCCCCTCTATGTATTCTTGTCGCTGAGCTGTTGGTTGTTGCTTGTTGTGTTTTTATTTTTCATCATTTTGCCCCTTGGCCAGCCTTGATGGGCCACATCGTTTCTCGTCATATTATATTGTACTTTTACACCAGACAAGTCTGCATTGCTTCATGTATGTTTGCTTCCATGTTTCTGTCTGGAAGGGTCCGACTTTTGGTTTTGGCTTGGCTTGAGTATCTGTTTCTCTGTTATCTCTCTTATTGTCCGAGTCCAAAGTCGTACTGTGGCATTATTAATAACCATAACTCAAATCTATTGCCGCTTTACTGCTCATTGATTCTGTGTTTATGGTTAGAGGTTTCATCAGGTTTTTGCCCTCACTTGAGAAGGCTTGAGAGGGGAGGTTACTTGTTTTTAGATTTCAACGCAAAAAGCATTAAGATAAATAAATTATGACAAAGAGCTTGTTGTACGAACAAACTCAAATGTTGCCAAATATCTAAAGAGGCAATTATTTGCTTTTTATATATGTCGTTTTTATTTATTATCGATAAAATAGGTGTTTATATCTTTGATTTTACTTCAGCATTTGATTTGATTAGGTCAATTGACATATCAATTATTACCCTTGACTAGATTGAGATTAAAACACCAGTTAATAAGTCTTTTAAGTTATTGTTCTCATCTGTGGTTGGTTTACAAAGTCAAGACACAAGACTTCCGTGAAAATGAAAGAATAATCGTTGTGTCAAGTTACTATTTTATTGTAATCCCTATCAATTTCCTTTAGAAGTTTTTGTATTGAAACTCTTGGGGCAAATTTTTGGCAGCATTTGGCTTATCATTGAAAGATTTTGGCTTTCTACACAACCGCCAAACTGGCCTTTTGCGTTAAGTTTTAATTGTGCTCATATCTCAAGACCTCTTCAGGATCCACTGGTTTCCCTTTTTGCAAACTTCTGCGATTGGCCATTTGTGTAGGGGCAAACTTTTTTGGGCCACACACACACACTCGCACACAAATTGCTCAACAATCCATGTTGCCATTTTACAACACTTGAAATTTCTTTGGACATTTGCTTTTGGCTTAGTCTTGGATGTTGACTTTTACTTTGGCCAAAAGTGGAGGAACAAAAAATAGAAGAATAAAGCAAGAAGGAGAAGATGGTGAGAAGTACGCGAACTGGGCGTATAATTTCAATGCTCACTGTCGTAAATAGAAAGAGGGGAAGATGGAGATGTGGATGTGAATGTGGATGAAGATGGAGACGCAGACGAAGACGACAACGAAACGCTGAGTATTTTCTTAATTTTCTTGCACTTCCTGGCAGAAAGTTTTCTAGCTTTTCCAGTAGCAGCAACAGCAGCAGCAGCTTTTCCGTTTGTCAGTGCAAGAATGAGAGAAATAAGAGACAAGCACCCAACATTAAAGTATTATGCAAGCGTATTAATGCACTCAACGGACACAAGAAGAGGGAGGGGGCCAGAATCAAGACGGACATGGAGAGACCATCATGGACAGACCGACAGATAGACAGACAGAAACAAAACGGAAAAGTGACCAGCTCTACGAATGCTGCAATGATAAGCTGCAAGTGAAGATGTTGGAAATGGCAAAGGAAAAGCTTCTATAGCACTTGCTTTCACAGCATGTGACACGGCAAAAGGAAAACGAACTCGAAAAGTTTTTCAACCTACTCCAACTCCAAATCTACATCTTCTCCATCTCTAAAACAGAATCAGGATATTTTCTTAACAAAAATGTCAGTTGCCAGATAAAGCAATGCGATTCTATGGTATGACACAACAAATCTAATCTAAATCTGAAAGACGAATCCAACTACAAACGAACGAACAAAAACTCATTCCGAAAATTTAATATTTTCACAGAACCCTTCCTTCTTCTTTTTAGCTCATTTACAGAAACTTCGACATTTGGCTTTGGTTGGAGAAAGATAAAGCTACAATTGTTCTATGCCAAATGCATCTCATTTCATTTCATTACCCTAACTCCAAATGTGAAACCTGCATTTTAATTGAATTAACCCCAACAAAAATCCCTTGGGGTACACAACGCAGATGTCTAATGCGGCTATTGCTACCCCCATGTCTCACTGTCTGTCTGTCTCTGCTCGTCTCTTGCATGATTTTGGTATGTTGCGTTGTCTTGTCAGCTGTCAATTTCCACGGCATAATTCCCAGATGTATACCAATTTGACACCAAAACTCATGTCAAAGATGCGAACAATTCGTCGTACTAGCTGTTCCTTGACATGTCCTCCTTGTGATCATTTCGTTTAAGGGCACTCAAACAGCTTTAAATGTTTCTCTACATGATTGGTTAGACGCTCAAGATCCTAAGAACCACAATTTCAAGCAATTTTACTTGATAACTTTTATATGAAGTTTCTTTGCTTTACTTAGCTTAGAAACGAAAATAAATTGATTATCTCGTCTTTTTTTTTTTGTTGACTTAGGGTATTTGGAAGTCGTCTACCGTAATGAAAATTCTTGCAGATTTTCATCTGTATTAAACGTTAGCGCATTAACCTGATGTATGCTTCTGGTGGGTGGTGGTGGGTATATTTCCCTATTGTCTTTTACTCAAAATACCAAACATTAGCAACAGAAATAGCCACTTAAGGGCAGAAGAGTTTCTTAAAGTATCATCTTTTTTTTTTTCCTTTTGCAAACCTAAAATGCGGATTGTTTACCATAGCCAATTCAAAGTTTATGGCAACTTAAGTAATGTCACTTCAGACTCAGTTTACTCCGCAATGTTTTTGTTGGTGGTTGAAAGGTGTGAAGAAGGAGGAAAGTTATTCGATTGAACTTGTCATCGATTGTGTATTTATTTGACAAGCGTCACGTGTGTCTGGTCGATGATTTCCATCAAGTTGATAAAAAACCCAAAAAGAAATAGAAATCGTAAATGTTAAATGATGCCACCACACACACACACACACACACATTTTTCTCCTTGAAGAGAGCTTTGTGCCTCTGGGAGTTGATTTTTGTTTTAGTTTACAAAGCTCTCTTTGGCCTTTGCCATTAGTTAATGTCATTTCTTAAATAGATCTCCCATCCACCACCACTGCCAACAACGACAACGACAACAACCCAAATGGGTTTGTTTCACTTAAAGTTTGATTTATGTTTTGGCTGACCAGACGACGACAGTTCCCAGCTGCAGCCAAAGGCGCATTGAAAAGCGCCAAAACCAAAAAAGAAAAAAAAACACATTTCTTTTCTTTGGAAATTAGTTTTGGTAAGCAACACATGTGATTCGATATGTTAAAAAGGAAAACTAGAGAGTGTAAAAGAAATTATAATGGAAAATCATTTCGTTAACAACTGAGATCCAATTGGGGTTGTTGCTTGGTTGCTCCTTTTGCTGCTTTCTTTTCTTTTTCTCTTTTCCTTGCTTCTCTACTTGTCCACTTGACATATTTTTTTACGGTTGAAAAAAATCAGCTGGGCCAATTCATTCATTCATCAATCAGCGTAGAGGGGCGACATTGCATGAAAAATGTCAGCGTGCAAAAAACAAAAAGAAAAAAAAGAAACTCAAAATGGAGTAAAAGCATCATGTCAATCTATAACTGCGATGGACTATTCCAATACCGTGCAACTTTCGTACTCAAGCATGCCAGCATGCCAGAAATGCAAGTAAAAGAACTTAGAAATAGAACAAACTACCTAAAACGCTTGGAGTTCTAAGACATCTAATGAAAAGTTTGAAGAACTGTTTGACTAAAATCTCTTAATCTTTTTCAAAGTGAACATTTTTTTAATTACAAGAAATGCTTAACATAAACATATGAAATCACCAAGAAGAGCAAGCAAAAAACAAACAGCTTGGTGATGTTTTTCTTCCTTTTTCACACTCTAGAGTATTTGTCTATAATTATAAGCCTATTTATGCACGAATAGACCCATTTATTCTCTCTGTCTAGGGTGTGAAGAAGCATTTTCCACTCACCACTTTTACCATTCCCAGTGCCTTTATTTCAACAACTTTTTCCTTTATTTTTTTTTTTTGTCCCTCACTCTCGGGGTTTTTTTTTTGCGTTCAGTCTTTTCCTGCCATCATTTCGATGCGTTGTGAAAATTGGCAAGTCACTTTTCAACATTTTGTGCGTTGAGTGGAGCCCGCGAAGCAATCAATATTGATTGCATAATGAATGACAATCAACGCTCTGGCGCTTGACACTTGCCATTTCTCTACCCATTCATATACCCATTCATATGTATCTACATATATGTAAGTACTCACTTTAATGTCCATGTACAGATCAGATTTGTGTCAGCTTAATAAAATTAGTTTAAAGCCAAAAAACTAAAATGTTGACTCTCGCTATGGCCATTCTAATTGCAACTTTTGAATGTTCAATTGCCATAGACGATGATTCAATTGACATTCTAATCGAGGTGGCAAAGGGACTGCCACGAATGGAACGAACAAATGAACGAACTGAAGCGAGAAGGATGTCCGTTTGCCGGTCAATGGTCTGGTCCACACATACACACAATGCTCCACATACAGTACTCTCCCTCCTCCCCTCCCCTCCCCTACCCCTATCAACTAACTCAAAAACCCGTACACGCGCCACTTGGCTGCCGGACCGTCAGTGTCTAACAATAGTCCCAAAAAATGTCTCGACTGAAGCCGGACAGCACTTGTCTACGCTCCTCCTCTTAAACATTCCTCTCTTGCCATCCTTTATCAACCCGGGTTTGCTTCAGCTTTTGTTTGTCGAGGTTTTCCTTTTTGCCTCGTTTCAGTTTTGTTGCTGGTTTGCAGCCACTGCGACATTTTTACAAGTGATATTAATATTACCTGCTGACATTTTTCGACTATACCCAAAAAGCAATATATTTTAATATATATTTTTTATGAATGTTAATATTATCAAGTGAATATATAGTTTTTAATCTGATAAGTCTGAGTAGATGTTGAGATTTGAACTTGCTTCTTTATTGTACAAATGACTTGTAAAACAATCATAGTGATTTTTTAGTTTTCTTTTAAATTTAACAAACAAAAATTCATGAAATTCATTCGCATTCGAAAACTATTTATATTTACCTTTTGGTTTTTCTATACATCAATGGCATATTTGCTAGGTATTTTTAGTTTATTTGTTGTTTGTTTTTTCTTTGATTGTGATTTCTTCAAATCGTTTTGTTGCAGGATCAAAGTATTCGGCGGGGAGAAGGACAAAGCTCAAAAGTTTGCCATTGCCATTAGGCTGGCAAAGTGCATTAACTATGCAAAGCAATTGCATTGAATAAACTATAAAAGTTAAATGCAAATATTGCAAATTGCTTTATGCATGTTTAAAATCAATTAATTAAACAAAATCGTTTGATTTACCTTTAGAGTTTTGTATGCTTTTGCTTAGTATTTGTGTTTGCCTTTGCCATAAAATAAAACAATTTCATTTTAATGAATTTCAGTTTAAATACCCTATAAATAAAAAAAAAAACAGTTGACAGGGTATGCTGATTTCCTCATTAAACATTCTGAAGCTTATATCTTGTTTACTTTATATTTAAGTGTTGTATGAAGTGATTTTTGAATAGATGCAGGGTATCATAAAGTCGGAACTTTGCTCTGATTATGAACAATTTCATATTACTTTTTACTTAACTGTTTTTTTTTTTCTCGTGTTTTTGTTAAAAAATTTGATTAATTTTTATTTGAATTGTTCATTCAGCTTCAACCAATTAAATGTGATGGCTGTGCCGATCAATTTACTTTATTATTATTAAAAAAAAAAAAAAAATACTCTCCCTATATAACCCATACGCGTAATAAAAACAGCACATTGAATAAAAATTTGAAAAATATTTCAACTTCACTTGCTCTTTAGAGCCCTTTTTAATGCTCAGCCATTAAATGATGCGTTTTTGTATACCCTTTACAAAATGTGAGGTATACACATCGTGGAATCATCAGAATAAAGAAATAAATTATATTCATTTCGTTTATTAGACCTATCATCGGATTTGATTTTTAAGCTTCAAGCCTTTTATACATAGTTTATTATGAAACTTTAATCCCAAAAGTATGCCGAGAAATGTTGGAAAGCAGTCCAGGAATATTATTTTTCAAACAAGTCTTGGAATATTTTGTAAATAAAGATACATTCCCAAAGCAAAGATTGCTTGAAAACAATCTTTTAAGTCATAATGCGGACGAAAAGTTATAAATTTGCATACTTAAAGGGGCAAAGTTTCCACAATTCACAGATCCGCCTATAACAGAATTATGAGTCTTGGGTATTTCTAAAATGGACGATTAGTTTTAGTATTGGGAATGTAGTCGGAAACAAATTCCGATATAAGAGCTTTTCAAAATGAAATGGACTCTGTTTTATTTGAAGAGACGAAATGGTAAATGAAAGTATGTCAATATTTGTCATCAATATTTTGAATATCAAACATTTGAAGAAACTTTATGAAACGCACTTGACATATGCCTACTTAAGCAACCAATAAACGGCCCAAGAGTATTTTGAAGAGCAGCACATTGCTCTAGTTATGTTAGTACACATTTCATACACATATATATACATATGGATATGTATATATGTAAGTACATAGTAGGTATATATGTACATAGTGGGTACATATGGGAGGTAGATTCACGTAAACTTCGACCTGTCATAGTCAGCGATTTCATTTTTTATTTTGCACTCTTTCCTCCCGTGAGTTTTACATAAAATAAATATTTTAACAAGTGTTATTTTAATTGCGTGCAACTGCAACGCTGGCGAACATTTTTGCTGTTATTTACCTTTGTTTGATATGGAAAATGTTTTTGCCACCCGCCAACAGAATGGCATGAGTTAGCATGGTTGGGGAGTGTTGGGGGTAAGGGAAAAGCTGCGTGTGTACGCATAACTTTCTACCCGTGGCATGCATATTCATGTAGAGAGAGAATTCTCTCGATTTTCTCGGTTATATTATATATATTTTTGACTTTTTTTTTTTTGCTTATCTGATTAACGCCCTCGAAATTTAATTTGCCAACTGGAGAGAAAGTTTGTCACTTTGTCACCTTTTTTATTTTATTTTATTTTTTTTACCATCATCATCTCATTCTCTTACTTTGGCTCTGTGTGGCTCTGGCTCGGCATAAATCAATTCAATTTGTAATAAATTTCAAAACTTTTCATTTTATATTAATTTTTATGCCAGCCAACGTTGTCGTCGTCGTCGTCTTCGTCGTCGTCTCCTGTGGTCCTTTGCGAGAAATCAATTTTATTATAATAAAATAAGTGAGGGAAAAAGTTGCGGCGACATCGGCGTCGGCGGCATCGGTCGGCAGCGTCGATGTCTTTTTTTCTGTTCCTTCTTCTTTAGGTTAGTTTATAGTATGCAAGGCGTGGCATGAGGGCAGATGGCGGATGGTGGGAGGCGGAGAGCGCATGGCGTTAAGGCGGTTGGTATGCCTTTCCTTTTGCATGGGTTTCCCCATAGCATATTTTTGTCCCACTTTTGCGCATTTTCCAGTCTTCACACTGACTGCAGCTTAACAAATTGACTTTCTCCGGCCGCGACGCGCCTTAGTTTTTCTTATCCATACTCCATCTCCCTCTCTCTCTCTCTCTCTCTTTATGTATTTTATGCAGCATACTTACGTGCGCTTTGGTCCAAGAGCTGGGCATTCTTTGACCTCCTCGTCTCCTCTTTACTTCAGTTCTTATTCTTTTTATTATGATTATCGTTTGAATTATTGCTGCAGGCAACCGCAGTCCGGGATATTGGTGGGCGGATGCTGCTGATTCTGTTCTTGCTGGTGCTGCTTCTTCAGCTGGTGTTGGTATTTGTGGTATTGGTGATGAAGGCTTCTTTTATGGCCTGTCTGGTCGCATTGTCGTCACTTTGTCGGCCCAAGCACATAATAATTTCCAATGCCAAACATTTTTCTCTTTCATTCTTTGTCCCTCTCTCTCTCCCTTTTTTATATATATAGAGATATGTGTGTATTGGAGCAAAAGTTCCGACAAATTAATATGCTTGCAATTCCTCCAATGGCCAAAGGCAAATAATTGTTTTAAATTTACTTAAAGCCGACTTTCAGTTTCAACCGATCTGTTATTAAAAGCAAAACATTTATAAAAAGAACATATTAGAATTTGAAAATGAACTTAAAAAAAAAAATTAAGATTCCGAATGATTGAGTTTGATTATGGCAAACGTTGCGTATGCGTAATATAATATAATCAAATAAACTGATGTTGCTAATTTAATTAAATTTGATTAGACCATTTTTTGTATTCCTCTTTTCTTTGTTGAGTTGGGCTTGGCCATTCCATATTGCTTGTTGCCATTTGTTGCTGTTATCTGTTAACCAAAGGACTTAAGTGCCACAGAAATTCTTTACTGATCTGGTCTGTCAGTGCTTGGGATAAACAAACAAACAGACAAATAAACAAAACAGCTTTCAGGATTGAGGATTATAGTATATGTTTTGAGTCTTGACCAAATGCATGCGAAATGAACTTGGAAATGGTTCTGGTCTCTCTCTCTCTCTCTCTCTCGCTCTATCTCTGGCATGTGGCAGTTGGCAGCTGCTGCACTTTTGCGGCTTGTCTGCGGCAAAATTGGTTATAAATTATTTCATTTGCCAAACTCACAATTAAAAATCAACAAACACAAATCTAACTACACTAAGTTTTCTTTTTTTTTTTTTGTTTGTGCCTTTGTCGAATTAGTAGCCAAAGGCTGAATAATCAAATGGAAATTTGGCAAAGGACAAATACGTTTCGGGCCTATAAATACATATATATGTATGTATATGTGTGTGTGTGAATGTATATGTACAATGCAGAATGACGACAAAGAGCATGTCTAAAGAAATTCCTTCTGCTTCTCCTTTACTATGATGATGATGATGATGTCCATGATGATGGCCTGCCGGCAAGCAATTTCCAATTTAACAAATGACAAAAATGACAAATGAAAAAGCAAAAGCAACCAAAAAAAATAAAGAGAAAAAATTGTGTAAATTGATTGCATTTCATTTTGAGGCCAGGAGTCGAAATAAAAAAGGGCACACAAGGGTTTACTTCAATGGGTTAAGAAAGTGAGAAAAAAAGTGACGAAAAGTAAACAAATCGAAAGCAGAGGAAGAATTAATTACATTTAAAGCTTATCAAGAAATATGACCGACCATACGATACGATACGATTGAATGATTCATTACGTACACAAAATTATAATATTAAAGAAGTTGGAAATTATTTGAAATGAAATCTCTCATTGACATTTTGCTTCTTGAACATTTTTATTTATGCTTTTGCTTGTAATTTAAATTATTTTTAATTCATTTTATTTAGCATCTGGCAGACACTTAAAAATTTTCACAATGTTCTCGCGTATGTGCAATGTATGTACATGCATGTCTGAAGGACGAAGGATGCCAGACAATTGCTTTATAGTCCTGCCGCACACACACACACACATACGTTGAGCACACGTTTTATTGAAGTGTTTAACTCATGACCAGGCATTAACAGCCACAACAACAAAATGACAACGTTCTCCTCCATTGCTTCTCTATCTCTTACTGTCTATCTTCAGTGTCTCTCTCATTCATTCTCTCTGTGTGTTTGTGTGTGCCCTTCTTGTGGGCAATCAAAGTGTTGTCCTTTTTACGGCTTACCCAACAACTGCAGTCTCACTGCAGTCTCAAAAGCATCTTGGCTCATCATCAACGCCAAAGTTAATGCCACGGCACAGCAGCGTCAGGAACCAGAACAAGGACCCAGCCATCAGGATCCTGGCTGGTTGAGAGTTTTTGTCTATTGTGGGCATTGCCCTACTCCATCTTCTTCTCCCCTTCACCTCCACCTCTGTGCTTGTGTGTGGCAAGACAATTAATTAAACGCTCAGCTCACAGTGAGAGCAAAAGGAACTATAATGATGATAATGCTGATTTACCAGATTTTAGTATGCCTAGCTTCACTTTCTAACTTATTTAATATTTATTTTTTATTAATATTATCTTGTACTTTTGTAGAAACAAGCATTGCCATTTTAAATCACAGCCTTACAGTATAGATTCAAAATTATTTCATATTACATTCACATATATTTCAAATTCGAAATTTGTTTTTGAATACAATTAAAATTTAAAACCAAAACAATTAATTTTTTGATTAACAATGACAATCGAATAGAACGGATATAATTATTAATAATGTTAATTGAATGGTCAAGTCTTCGCTCTACATCACAGTTACATCCCTCTCCAGTTCATCATCTTCGCCATCGGATTTTTCGGCAGATTCTTCAATCCGTTTGGCAGCCAAACTCGCCATATGTTTGGCATGTTCAATATCAGCGATTGTGGCCCGGGCAGCGGCCAATTCCACAGCCAATTTCTCATATTTCTCTTGCTCACGATAGTTGCCTTGCTATTGATTGAAACGTAAATAAAATGAGAATTATTAATGACTTTTGTTACAAAATTAGTTGGTAGTATTAAAAGACAGTCGAAGTCGGTTCAGTGTTGGCAAAAGCGCTGCATTGAAAAGCAATTAAATATTTAAAATGCTTAGGGTTAAGATTTCAAAATGCTGAAAATAATAGATTAATGATTAAAATATGGTTAATTAGAGATTAGTTAGGGATTAGTTAATAATTAAATGGATTGGTGTATATTGCTGTGGGAAAGTAAAGGAAATAATTATCAGGGTTAAAAATATTTCATAATTATGGGTAGCATATTCCTACGACGTATTTTGAAGGGAAATAATTAGAATTAATATTAGAAGCTATTATTATTAGTAAAAAAGAAATAAGATTAGTATTCTCGCTCTGCGTGCTCAAGTTGATAAATATAATATTAGATGGAAAGAAAATCAGTTTAGGACTATGTAGATGAAACTTTTTGCACTAAATCAGATGGATCAGATTCATTATTCCAACGGCAATTGGGCCAGATTACTTAATACTTTGCTTTCTCTGCTGATCTAGATATTCTTTGGTCATATCTTTCTATAAGAAGCTGGGACATTTCCTAATAAAATGCTTAAACCGTTTCACATTCCAATCCATATCCTCTCTATCTTTTTCCCACTGCTTTATCGTTGGCCCTTCTTACATTTCTAATCTTCTTTCAAGCCAACGCGCGTTGACTCTCTGGCACTCCAATTCATTTAACTGTGTTAAATTAAATCACAAATCAAAAATCAATTACAGTTATTACGGCAACGACTGCGACGACGACGACGACTGCGACTGCGAGGACGAAGATGTCTACGATTTCCAATCTCTAAACGAGCGAAACCCTCCTTAGCCCGCCAAAAGCCCGAGCAAGCGGCCATAGTCCTTACTCTCCACTTGTATATGTATCTGTGTGTGTGTGTGTCTTTTTCTGCACCAGCTGCACACCCCATTCCAACCCCCCAGACGGAAGTGCTAGCCATCCCTGTGCTGTGCTATGCTGTTGTTGCCCTCTTGGGTTCGTGGTGTTCCCTTCATTCGTTCCCATGATGTTAGGGCCCACATTCCAGCAATCTGTTCGTGCTGCCTGCCTTTTTGCCATTTGCTGTTCCTGCTGCTCCTGCTGTTGGCTTGTGACTTTGTACCTACTCTCCTCTCGAAGCTTCATCAATAATGATGTTATCGGTTACACAGACACAGAGAAAGAGCCAGGGCACAGAAACGGACGACCAAGGAGTCAGAATCCAAGAGCTGGGAGCATCACAGCACACGCTGCATATTTATTTAAAGTTTTATTGAGGGCGGCAAGCCACCAAACGGGATGATGTTTAGTTCGGATGAAATGGAAAGAGGAGGAGGGAGGAATCAGATGGGGGAAAGGAAGCAATTCCAACTGGTTTTTAATTTCGATTTGATAAAGATTTTAATATTGTTAGGCCAGAACAGTCAGAGAGAGAGAACGGGAACGAGAACTACATCAAATTAATGTAACGGATGTTGATTGCTCTACGACCAGAGACCTAAATGCGATTGAAAGTTGATTGATTTTTTTCTATTTGACACCCACTGCGCGCTTCTTCTCCTGGAATTTGCATAGGCATTCATTGTATTAGATTTGCGAAATTTGATTTGGATTATAATCATCAATCTGCATAGAAACTATAAGTTGGAAAACAAAGTAAATCCCATGTCTTTTACTTTAGCCATATAAATGGTGTTGGGGGGGGAGAGGGGAATAGATATCTGCTCCACCCATTTGTTGTCCAAACCATTTGCTTTGTCATTTTGTTAGAAATTAATTCCCATTTATGTACTTTTTGTTGTTACTCATTTTCGGTGGTTGCAAATTTCATTAGAATGGAAACCAACCCCTTTTACCATTCCCCCCTCACACACCCACACACACACAAACAACCTCTTCGACTTGATTTTATGAGTTTTTGGCTCAGCTAGAAAAGAGAAATGCCAGCAATAACAATAAAACAAAAACCGGCTAAAGGATGACACACACACACACACAGAGAGGATCGTCCCAGCCAAGTTAAGCCAATTCCAAAAACCTAACCAAACCCTCTGGCCAATTATATAAAGGAATAGAGACAGAAAGAGAACTGGTTGTAGCAATTTTCTACAATTTTAATTGATGCTTAGAAAAGGGAAGGAGTGGTCGAACAGAAGAGAGGGCAGGGTATGGAAAACATGCATTGTCATTTGCATATCAACTGCTGCTAGGGATAATGGTAAAATTTTTGTGGTTCCTTACTTTTCCGCACCATCAAATCGAAGGCAATCGTGTCATCATGACTCTGGCATAATTTACACGCCAATGACTTTCAAATCAACTAAACATACACATATACATACATACATACATATGTATGTACATATAATACATATGCATATGGGGAACGACTCTTTCCCCCAATAGCTTTGGTTGGTTCATCTCTGGTTAATCTTATCGGGCATAGCACAGCTCATATAGCTTTGGAAAATCGCTTTAATATTGAAATTGCCAATTTCGATATTCATTAAATGTTGCGACAACGTTGTTGCTGTTGCTATTGCTATTGCCATTGCCGAGGAGGCGAAGCACCAGTGCTCGGGTGTCATCTCTGTGCAAGGAAGCGTGCTTATCCTGACATCAGCTTAGCTGCAGAGGAGCAGGAGCAGGAGGAGGATGGGGAGGCGTAAGCAGAGGAGCAACAGAAATGAGGCGAGAGGAGAATATGGCTTTTTGGGGCATGGCAGCATATACATAGAGAGGGAGGCAATCAAAATCCATAAACATCAATGTCGCTAAGCAGCGTAACCAATGCACTGAGAGACAAAATTTATATACAATTTGTGGAGAATAATGAATAAGCAAGCAGATTTTCTGAAGTTGGATTATGCATATATTGGTTGAGTATTCGTTTAATAAAACTTTTCAAGATCGAAAGGACAGGTATTTTAAAACGAGTCATCCTTGTCTATTACTTTTAGAATGAATCGGTTTTTCTTACAGTGATTCAAAAAGGAGGAGGATTGAAAAAAGTAACTTGGATCTCATTTCCGTTTTCACATTTTTTTTTTTTTTTGTCACACGCATATTATATTTAATTCCTTATCAACGCATCGACATTGCGGTTCATTATAAAAAGCGAAGAGAGCGAAATTATCAAAAACGATGGGGACGAGAAGGAGGAGATGTGTATGTGTGTGTAGAGCAAATGGGGAGAAAAAAATCTCTTACTTGTGGTTTAAACAGCTTTAAGATGAGGGGACTAGCCCCATGAAAGGAAAACTGTTCACATACGTGACGTGGCATTGGTTCGGCCTTCTGCTGCCGCTGCTGCTGCTGCTGCTCGCTGTGTAAATTTCATCAAAATAAATACAATTTATAGCGTAATAAGCCAATTTATGCGCCATGTTCGCAAGAAACGCACAATTTACATAAATTTACCAAGCCAAGCCAAGTCAAGGCAAGTCAGTCGAGAGAAAGTAAGAGAGCAAGAGGGGAGTGACGGAAATGTTATATGTGTAAATAGCGAATAAATAATATTTGATTGCCAAGTAAAATGGAGAAGAAGAAGAAGCATAATTTAGGCAGTTGAATTATTGTTCTATTTGCTGTTTAGAATAACGAAGAGGGAAACAAATACAAATATACAATAATACACTGAGCGACAAAAAACAAAAACCGCCCCAAAAAAAAAGAAACTAAAAACTAATATTCATTGAACCATCAATTCACTTACCACTCACTTTATCTCTAAGAGAAAACCAATTGAAGTTTCCCCATTCCCAGCAATCAATCTTGCAACAATTTTCGTCTCTCTGGGGGTCACTCTCAATTTCGTTTTTCATTGGTTTAAACAATAGCTGAGAAATTCCAGGATAATACCAGTTAAGGGGAAGTGTGAAAACAAATGAGTGGACAGTGCAGAGAAAGAAAAAAACGAAATACAAAAGAAAAGTAAAAGAAAGGAAAACACAATTCAAGCAGCAGCATCATCAGCAGTAGAGAAAACATGCCACACACCATACACCACACGAGGCACCAAGAGGAGCGAGGCGGCAGGCCAACATCAAGAAGCAACGTTGACAAATTTGCGCAAAAGAAAGTAGCGGAGACCCAGAGGAAAAAATGCCACAGTGCGTATGTGCAACAATTTTTAATTGTTGGACATATGTTCCAGTAATTGCTGCCACAGTTTAGCTAAAGGCACACACACACACGATGAGAAAGAGAAATGGGGAAATGGGAATGAAAGAAAAGCAAAAGATATAAAGAAAACATTCCGCATATCCTTTTGATAAAACGTACTTTATACCCACATACATATACATATAGCACATTGTATATATTACGGCACGTGGCTGCACGCAGAACCGGAGAAGAACTATATCTGATTTCCAAGTTCCTTTGTCTCGTTAGTACAAAATTTCAACGTTTCCAGCTTTACAATATTTTATTTGACAATTTTTTCGTTAGTTTTGTTTGATTAACTAAAGAGATAATGAAAATACAGAAATGGTGGATGCATAATTGTCGAAAAATCGAAAAAGGACTCAAGTAATTTGTTTTCTCATTCTATGCGAATTTGAAATAATTGAATAATTTAACATCGTAATGCTCTTGGCAGTGAACTTCTTACCTGGAAGATATAGTCAAGTAATACTAGCAGCTTCATATCTTTCATATATTTATGTAGTTATCTTTTGCAAAGGTTGCTGCTCCGACTCATAATCCATTCACAACTTGTGCATTTGCCAGGGCAATAAATTCAAGGAGTCCTACACATACACACACACACATACATGTACGTATATAGGCGCGCACTACAAAATGCAGTTACATGGGCTCTAAGTGAAAAATAAAGAAAAATGGTGTATACGACAACACAAAAAGGAACAACAACAAGAAATAGTAAACACAAAGTCAGTGAACAAGCGAGTGAACCAACAGCGAGCGAACAAACGAATGAATGGACGGCAGGACAAACGGACGGACGAGCGGAGAACGAAGCGCATAAAGTAAAACTGTATTTAATTAACCGACATTGCAATTACAAATTCTGTGCAACGCGGCGTATGGATACACAGGTCTGGGGACCCGGGGACTAGGGAACCCTTGTGACCAAAAAAAGCGAAAAAAATAGGAGCAGCAGCAGTAGCAGCTGCTGCTGTTCGGCATACTAAAAAGCAAGCAGCGACGAGCAAAACAATTTCATTTTGTGCACCAGCCGGCATGGGGAGGCAGGCAAACTCTATGGGGAGGACGACAAGACATGACCAAGCGGTAGGGTATATATTCCGCACAGTGGTGCAGGAGGTAATGAAAATTGCAGTTACCACTTTTCAATATTTGTCACATTTTTAATCATCCACTGTGCCAGCAGCGGTTTGTGTCCTTAGCCGAGTTCTTTTTCTTGCCTGCCGCATACGATGCAGCAGTTTTCAAGGCGTACAAACAAAAGCGCAGTGGAAAAATGAGAGAAACAACAAAAAATAAAGCAACAAAAAAGAAACACACAAAAAAAAAACAAGAAAAAACAAACAAAAACAAATCAACAGCAGTTGCAAAAGCTGCCTTTTGTTTATGGCTTTCAGAATTTACACCTTAAAGAACTGCAAGTTGCCATCTTTTATCACCCCAGCCTATGCTACTGACGACTACAACAAGAGGCAAGAGCCAACGAAAAGGAGCAAAGGAAGACAAAAAAATTAACGGTTGCAAGTTATCGTCTTAGAACAGAAGCTACTACCTACTACGACGACTCCTTCTCCTTTCCCTTCACCCTCCCGCTTCGCTCAACTCTCTTATCGGTTTTTGTCTTCAGGCAGCAGACAGTCAGCCATCCAGTCAGCCATTTGTGAAAATAAAAAAAAGAAACGGCAAAAGAAAAGAAAAGTGGAAAAACTTGTGCATAACTCAAAAAGTCTTAATGAATTATGAGCCTTGGCTCGTCGACTACGTCCCCCGTGGTCTCCGTTGTCGTCACTGTCCTCCTTTTGGTCTCGCCATCGCCATCACCGTCATCATCTTCCTCTTCATCTCCATCACCATCATCATCATCATCGTCTGTTGTCTCGTCTACTTTTGCCAGTTGTTGAAATGAAATTTTAAAGGCTGATTTCGGTGTGTCTCACTTTGTGTGTGTGTGTGTGTGTCATGGCGGTATTCTGTTGATGGTTGTGATTACAATGATTATGATATATTTGGGTTTTTGTCTGAGAGATGTCGGAATAGTTGTCCCTCTTTGTTGTTGTTTGCATTTCAACTTTACGTTTCTACATTACAAACGATTAATAGTTGTTCCTGAGCATATTTCATTTACTTTGATATATAAGGCATCTCACACCTTTTAAACATGTGAATCGTTTACTTGGGCTAAGCATACCCAAAAAGAACCTCATTCCATATCTGCAATGTTTACATTAAGCTATGGAATCACTATCCCCTCTTGGCTAAGCAGTTGCGAAAGTTCTCCCAATAAATTTCTTAGTTTACTTTCCTCTTTGTGTGAATATACCTATTTTGGGCAGTCTAAATCAAGTCAAAAAGATTCTATGGGGTGTCTTTTTTGATCAGTCTCTGGTTTAGAATATATTCGAAAACAAGAGTTTTGGCGTGGATGGCATAATTTTAATTTCCTCAGACAACTTTTTCTGCCAAAGGACTCTTTTTACTCCTATACACTCTTAAAACACGCTTCTGTTTCTGTTGGCTTGAAATTAAAGCTACTTCATATTCTTTTGGCTCACAGAGCGTGAACGTGCGAACAAACCGGATATCCGCTTATGGAGCGGATGTTGCCTGATTTCCTGACCAGCCCCAGCAATTGTTGTTATAATTTATCTTCAACTTTGCTGCAGTTTAAATGACAAATAAGAATGAAAAAATGTTCTCTATTGTGTATCGTGTATTAAAAGTGCACTGACCATAAATCAAAGGTCAAGCTAAAGTAAAAATTGGGTTAAACCTAAATTAGTTACTTAGATTTTGATTTAGCTTTTGCGATTGGGCCTCTCACTTTATGCCCTTTAGTAGCAACCACCCATCTCCCTCCTCCCCATCATCTCTGGGCAATTGCATGTAGTTTCTATTCCTACTAAAACTTTTCTACCAGAACAACGACAACTGGCACAAACAATATTTCAAATGGTTGGTGTGAGTGTGAGTTTTGGTTCTGCTTCTGGGTTCTGGATTCTGGGTTCTGGCTCTAGCAACGGAACATGAACAGTAAATTTTCATTTGCAAGACAGTTCCTAGTGTTAGCTGAGGGCGTGGCCAAAATCTACAGATGATAGTAGAGAATAGAGATCGAGGCGGAGGCAAAGGCATGGCAAAGGCAAAGGCATAGGAGGAGAAGAAGAGATATGCATTTAAATACGTGTTGAATTATTGTCCTGCAGCTGTAGAGGATGCAAAAGCAAGTTTCGACCAGTTATACTATATATGCCATCTCCCTGGTACTAACTTCTCTCTATTTCCTCTCCACTCCCCCTCTCTCACCATAACCAAGCTCCCACAGTTCATTCAATCTGTCTCCTTCCATTTCTCTCCTCTTGTATCTATTAAATTAAATTGCTTAATTTTCTGCAACTGCACATTGTGTGAGTGAGTTTTTGTGATGCTTTTTTGGGTAACATGGGGAACATCAAACATTACAAAACTTTCATCATTGTGTGACATGAAATTATTTGTTTGTCGTTTCCCTCCGCCGCGTCATCTACCAACACTCTCTCAGTATCTTGTTGGTGTCCTGCTGCTACTGCTACTGCCACTGCTCCTGCTTGTTTTTCCTGATGTTGCTGCTGCTTCTCTGCTGCTTGGCAACATTCATTTCAGTTGTTTAGATTTTATGCTTTGGAATTTTATTTATTGTAGATTGTGTAGTGTAGTTTTCTGGTCTTCCCCAAGATTTTATTCTCTTTGTCTTCCCCACTATACAGTTGGTTATTTACGTGTGCATGTCGCTTTTGTTCACAGTTGTTCCACATTGTGGAAATGCGAGACTGAGACAGAGAGAAAGAGAGATAGAAAAGCCTGAGCATGGCAATAATAGCAAATAATAATCAGAATAAATGGTGTGTTATTTTCTGTGTCATGTTGGTAAGTGTTAAACTAAATATTAAGTGACTATGAGCAAGATGTGCCACAGCAAAATCACATTTTATAACCTACATATATTCAAAAATCAAAACTAAGAAAAGAAAAAAAAGGACACAAGAACCAAAAGTAACGAGTTAAAGTTTTAGAATATCCATAGCCCAAGAGATGTATATAATCCTAATCCAAAAAAGCCATTATCCTTGTTGAAAAGCAAAACCAAAAAGCCTCAAAATTTTGGGTTACGAAATTTCCAAAGTAATTCTAAGAGTATTTTCCATTATGATGTCTTTTGATCAACCCTTAAATAGAGTAACTATAACTTGTTATTGCAGATTATTTGAATTCCTTTTTTTATGTAAAATACCGCACACACACATTTCCACCCGTGCCATACAACTCTGCCCTGGGATAACCGCTAGCAATTTACATTGAATATATTTCGATTAATGCAATTTGCGTTTGCTTTTGCTTTCGATTTTACTTGTTCTCTTGTATAAATTGAATTATGTGCGGAATTTAAGTGGAATTTTCCAGGGGGTATATGATGATGAAGCATAGCGAAAATTCTGCGAAAATCTGCATCAATTTGAACAGAAAGAAAATGATGGGTGGGTTAGATGGGTGATTGGTTGGATGGTTGTGGTCGATGGGTTGGGATTTCGTCTCTGTGTCTGTGTTTGTGTGTGAGTGTTGGAAATCTTATAGAATTGTGTGGTATGTGAATGTTTTGTAGAGCATTATTGAGTTAATAAATCAAATCAGATGCCGTCTTCAATTATCGCCGCCGCATTTGTTAACTCGAAAAATTCCATTCGTTTTCACTAACTGAATGAGTGAGTGGGATGGGGGGTGAATGGAAAAGTGAATGACTGGCTGGCTGACTGACTGACAAGCTGCTTTCGTTTCTTTTATTGGAATGTTGTTTTGGGTTTGGAGTATGCGACAAAATGTCATTACCAGCCACTTGAAATATATTCGTATTTCCTATTCAGATGCTAAATTTGCGTAATAATTCAAGACACAGACACAATCACAGAAGGTTTTCTCTGTGTTTGTCTGTGTCTGTCGCTTTCTGCACACACAGTCAAAACCAATTCGCGCTTGTTTGCCATTTTCAAAGTGTTGAAAATTGGGCGTATCGTTTGACTGATGAAAGACTGTACGATTGAATGAATGTCTCGAGACTGGTTTGAAAATTGAATTAAATTCTTTCACCATTTTGCTTTTCGTCTTCTCTTTCCCCCTGGACGCCCTTTAAAATATCAACTGCTTGAAATGTTTCTGGAAATCTTTGAGGAAATTACCATAGAAATCCCTACAACAATAAGACAGAGAAGGCAAAGGCAGAGAGAGAGAGAGAGAGCCTTGCCCATCAACAGACAATTAAAGACTTCATCTTGGACTTAACTGCACATTGTTTATAATTTATGAGCTCTTGCGTCATTGTCTACCCCTGCCAGCTCTCTTTCTCTTACTCAGCCCACTTTATGTTATATCCTATTCCTGAAAATGGCCTCTAATTTCCTTTCTCCATTGCCTTTCCCTTTTTTCGTATAGTTCGACTCCATTAGACAATTACGCCATAAGCTTTTAGCTTAAGCTTTCAACTCTCAGACTTTGACTCAGACTCCGATTCCGATTCCGGAGGAGTCTTGTTGTTGTTTTTTTGTTTCTAGTTCCCTCCCGCCTTGATGCGTGGCACTGCCAAGGGGAAGGCTAATTATTTCTTAATGTCTGCCTGCCAGCGAAAACATTTCCGTTTCCGTTGTCAACTGCCGCCATCATCAATCTATATATCTACATATATATATACTATATATACGGGGAATGTATATGCTTGTAATAAAGACCCCATTGTCTAATATTTCAAATGGCCAAATGCTTTTAAGTAGCTGTTGGCATATTCGATTTAGTACATCTTACATCCTAAACTAAGCACTTCCGAGTTTACACGAGTTTACCCAACTAGGACAATGCGCACTTGGGCAAACAAATTACATATAATTACATGGGCAAAAAGGCCATGGCACAGTTGAAACTACCAACATGTACATGACCTCACACTCCCCCAAACCACCCAGTCCCCTCCGTCCTCACACTCCACCTGATACCAGGTGCTGCATGCTCCTCTCATTCAGTCTGTCCCCCTCTACCTGGCCTCTGGCCAACTCCACTAACTGCAGGTGTAAACTGGCCCACTTTGTTGCAGGTGTGCTGCTGGGCTGGGTCTGTCCTCGGTTGAGTGTGTGTGTGTCACTTGTTGTTAACGTCTGCGGTGTGAAGGAGAGCAGGATGATGATTGTTGTTGTGGCTAACTAGAACTGACTAACTGCCTCTGCCCACTGCCGCCACTTCGTTGGGGTGGCTAGGGAGAGGGTCAACAGCATAAACTGAAAGCCCTCTCTCATCTAATCAGAAATGCAATTATAAAGGTAAATGATATTGGCCTTAGTGCTTTTGGGTTTCCAGTCGAGTTTGTGGGTCTCCTATCTCATGCAATGACTTTCGAGACGGAATGTGAATGTGAATGGCCAAACAAGCAATGTTGGGAAATCTCGTTTTTAGGCACTCTGATCTTAAGAGTGAATTGATAAATGTGCCCAAAAGAATAAGTGAATAAAAGTTTCATCTACATAGAGATAGCCAAAAGATCACTTCTCGTTTGTGCAATCGAGAGGTGAGATATACTTACCTAGACTGGATAATAAATTTCCAACTGTATCAGCGTTTTGCCATGCAAAGAAAAATATGCCAAAAAACAATGTGATAACAGCATCCAATTCCGAATTAGTTATTATCGAATATATCTGGCCGATTTGAGTTAAATAAGTGGCCTGAGCTGCCCACATTGGAGCCGATGCAATTCCCAATAGAATGCCAGACGGAAGCAATGTATAGAATCTAGGAAAAGTATAACATAATTCACATGCAAATTTTCAAGTGCTTAAATCTTCACCTCGAATGCAATTGAAAGCCTATATAGGGTATAAAGCATGTCATACAAATGACCAATGTCCATTTGCAGGTAACATAACGAATCATTAGAGTGGGAAGAACCATGCAGGATATGCCCATGGATAGGTAAATGCAAGATAAGGAAATAGTGCCCAAACCTTGTTCAGCATTCAAAGACGATTGCAAATTAAGAGTGCCCTATGAAAGAAAAAAAATCGAGAAACGGGTTGGAGCAGAAGGGGAGGAAAAGACTTACCTGATAAGCTACATATTGGACCATCATGGCCAATGATATAACACAGACATTCTTCCAAATGCGCCATTTTTCACCTTGATGAACATAGATCTTATCCCGATTGGGATCGTCCTCACCGATGTGGCCAACTTTGTAATATTTTTGAGGTCTGACCACAACCTCTAAGAGATCACCAGCATAGGATGCATAAGATCCTCGACGTGATTCTGGCATTGTGTGAAACTGAATTTCTGTTTTAAGTTTTAATTTTTTTTTTTTTTTTTGGTTGTTTCTCAATGAAGCTGTGAAGTTATACTAAATTTGTTGAATGAGAATCGCCTAGAAGTAATATATTAATAGGGGGAAAGGTCAAGGAGTTAAAAGTCAAAGCCAACTTTTATATATTTTTTGATTTTCCTTTCATTAAGTACGCCAATTGCAATGCATTGAGTTGGGTTTAATGACCTGCCATGTACCATATTTTGCATTGTCTGAGCAAGTTTGATGCTAATGATGATGATGATGATGATGAGACATCTATGTACGTCGTCGTCTCCTAACCATTGTCTGTGACTATTGTAGTAGCTCTTTGTTTTTGTGTGTGTGTGAATGTGTATTCCTTGGTATGTTGTCTAATAAAAGCGCATCACAATGTGGGTCATTGTACCCGCAGTCAACATCACATGGCTTTGCATTTGTCAGCAACAGGCAAAGGAATAAAGCAAGCGTCTCCTTCTGCAACCGTTTTGCCCACATAATACACACACACACACACATACCACACAGAAACACACACATCCACATATGTCAGGCAGCAGGCAGTAGAACAAACGAAGCGCCTCTGCTGCTAATTGCAAACACACAAGTCGCTGCTGCTCCGTCTTGTCATATCCTTTGTGGCCTCGCCTCAAAAGTCACCATCAGCATCCGCATTCGCAACATCCGCAGTGGCAACGGCAGGCGGCATCACCCAACCAATAGACGTCAACAGAGGGAACAATCAGAGCAAAAGCTCACAAAATGTCAGACCGATTACGAATCGATATGGCATTTGCCTATAATTAGAATTTGATTAATTGTACAATGGGGAAAAAGTGAGAAAAACCAAATTGGGAAAGGGGAGATGGCTAGATGAAAAAATTAAGTTGTGTGGTGAGTTTAGATAATGGTTTAACGGTATACGCATTTATCATTTATTTATTCAATAATTGTGAAATTAAAAAGCAATATTTTGGTTGGAATTAAGACCAAATTAAATTCACTTTGCATAGATAAATACAATTTTCGATTTAATATTTGTTAATGCAAATGTTTAATTAATTTGCCAATTAAAGAATTGTGCATTTGATTGCATGCTTTTAGGCTGCAATCGTAATAATGCCAAAGCCGAAAAGTAGGCAGCTAACTTCACTAATCCAATTGTAAATAAATCTTAAAAACTTTCAATGAAATTCAAATATCAAAGAAGCTAACTTCGGCATAGCCGAAGTTTATGTACCCTTACAGTCCTTGGTAATAATAGTTTTGCATGTTAAAATTTCTTTCCCTGCAACTCACAAACAAAACATTCAAATTATTACTCTTTCTACTACAATTTTTCTTCTTCTTCCATCATTCCCTAAGCAAAGCACTGCACGCATACACATACAGTTCATGTAGCGTGTCTGTGTGTGTAGGCAGCAGGCAGATTTGGGCCGATTTATATTGACTGTAACTTGTGTCCTATTTATCCGATCAGATTCAAATTTTGATTCATGCTGATCAAGAATATATATAATTTATGGGGTCGAAAACGTCTCCTTCTGTGCGTTAGAAACATCTGACCAATTTTATAATACCCTCTGCAAGGGTATAAAAAGATGCAAATAATAAGAGGAGAAACATAAATCCAATTAATATTGAATGAATCATGAACAGGAAAAGAAAACACCTTTATTTTTCACTTTGACTATTGACAATCAAAGGCTAAGAATTTTATTTCGTTTAGTTTGGTTTTCTTCAGCAGTGCGTAAAGTAGTTGCCCGCGATTCCTAATTATATTTATTTATATATGTATGTATATGTATGTATTATTTTGGCTTTAGTTTAGATGCGATCGGCATTGATGTCATTTACTACTTCTTAAATAAGAATCGGCTATATAACTTCAGCCGCTGCATGTAGTTGTTTCTCTCTTAATACTATTTATGATTATAACTTCATTTATAATTAGAATTGTCCACACTCAAGCCTAAGCATTTGATAGAATAAACCATGTTATTGCTTATCTCTAATTAAAATATTTTAACTATATTTTACAGGAGATGTCTTTTGGTTGGCCTATCATTACTTGAGGTAAGCTGTAAATGAAAGCAAGATCTTTAGGTTGTGTGTCGAATTGCATTTAGTTTTCGTTAAAGTGAGTTCAATTCATTTTTGTTAGTTGTTCATTAGATATTTCCTGAATTATATGTTCAAGCAATTCTTCGATATTAAAGTTTCCCGTCGGTTTCCCGCTGTGTCTCTTCTCTTCTCTTGCTACCATTGTCTTGCCAAATTTAAGCCAATGCTAAGAGGCAAAAAGGAAAATCTCAGCTTACGTCAACTCAGCCTTAACCAGCATACATATACATATGTCTTCATTGCCCAGACACTAACTGGCAGCAGCATACAACTTTGAGTATTCTATGTGGTACTCTCATAACGCCTCTAGGCTATGGAAATCAACGTTGCATTGTAGTTGGCATTAAATTGTAGCAGAAATCGATGGCCAGCCACTAACTGAAGCAGCAAAACTCTGGCTCCTGCTGCTACGGAAGAGTGAAAGGCTGAAAGAAAAAACACAGTACAAAACAAAACCAAAATCCACCTAAAACTTCAACTTGCTGCAGGAGAGAACTAAACAAAACCAAAGCCAAAGCAGCACAAAAAAAAAAAAAAAAAACGAAAAATAAAACTATAATAGTTGGTGTGCAGCTGGTCGAGATCTTGGTAACCTGATTCAATGAGCTTGGAAATCTATCACCCAACCGGCAAACCAACCAACTGAGCCAACCATGCGAAGCCTTTCTTTTTGCACTTTATTGCAAACTATTTTAGCCTATAAAAACTAAAACTTGATTGACCAGCAGCATTTTTCCTTCGTTTTTTTTTTTCTTTTATTGTTTGCTGCTTACCCTAAACAAAACCTTAATACTTTCTAAAGCAAATGCTTAAAGCTTGGCCCGTAGTTGTTTTATTACAAATTGGAAATTTGTCTCAAATGTGACCGCGATTTGCTAAAACGAAAGATGATAATAAAGTGGAAAAAGCCAGGGACAAAAAAATTTGCATGCCGCAAATAAAGCAAAAATATCATGCAAAAACAACGACATTTGACAACTTTTATTGCCTCTAAATTATTTTTATTATTTTAATTTTAAATAACGGTGCGAAATGGAGAATCAAATTGATTTAGGTTTATAGATTTAATTTTATTATTATTATCATTAATTTTCCATTATCCTTGACTTAGATGACACTTGAGAAATGTTGAAAAATTTCAGCAAAGAACTGGAACAAACTTTGAATCTTTGCGACTCGAAACATATGTAACCAAATAAACTGAACAATATTTTGCTCTAATAAAAAATCAGATATAGGCGAAATCTGTGACAAGTAAATGATGACAAGGCGAAAATATAATTTAAATTCAGAGGTTTTTGTAAGTAAATTTGATAAATATACAATAAGTATTAATTTATTTTCCATTGAAATTGATGACTAATCCAATTAGCAACGTAAAACCCAATAATTGTTATAATCGTAAGCATATCGAATTACAATTCGTTCATTTATCTTGCCTGCAACGACTATATAAATCAGCTTTAATGTCAACTTTATACTCAGAATGAAAGCTCCATTATCAATCTTTCTGCTAGTTTTGGTCATTGTTACTCAGTCAATGGCTATTCCAAATCCAGAGAGAGGAGGTATGTAAACCTTGACTTTATATTCAGAAACTCTTTGACCATAATTTTATTCCGATTCCAGGTGATAGAGGCAAATGGTGTCGTTTAAATTTGGGTCCAGCCTATGGTGGAAGATGCTAGTTATAGGGAAAAGTAAGAATGAAATAAAGAAAATTGTCTACACACAGTAACAAAAATTGTGGAATATTTTCTTACAATTAGATAAAATTTGAAAAGCATTTATCAATTAAAGTGATTCTCAGACCTAAATATGTATTAAAAGTTATACCACAAACACACAGACATACGCACACACACTCATTACATGCTTGGTGAATTTTCCACTAAAGTATAAGTTTTATGCCATGCCCAATTACACACACTCACCAACAGACACACACACACATACACACAGTCGCCCAAATGTCTCATTATCGTGGCATGTAATTCTCAAGTCTCATGAGGAGTTCTCAGTTCTCAGTTCTCAGTTTTCTGTGAGTTTGTCGCTCGCGGACAATGGCAGAAAACTTTTGTGTTTCGGCTCGATAGAGTATCTGTTAGATACAATTTACAATATTTTTTGGCATAGACACACACACACACACACCAACACCAACACTGGCAAGTGAAAGTTTCGCCTTCGTGTATGGCTTTAATGATAATGACTTTAGCTATGGCAGGCGAAAAAGTAGCACAAAAGTTTTAGAATACGCCAACGCTTTTGGGGATTTTCGCTCAAAAATTCCAAGTGGTTAGAAGTTTTCTATAGCCAAAAAGATACGCAACACAATGCAACGAGTTGAGAGTTTTATGTCTGTATATATGAGTGTGTGTGTGTGTGTGTGTGTGTGTGTGTGTGTGTGTGTGTGTGTGTGTGTGTGTGTGTGTGTGTGTGTGTGTGTGTGTGTGTGTGTGTGTGTGGGGAGGAGACCAAAAAAAGTTTGGCATTTTTCTCTCATTTTAACGTGTTATTGTGGGTAAGGTGAGGTGGCTGGAGGAGAGTTCGCAATATGAAATTGATAAGACTGAAATATGAGAACTGTGAATTTGAAACAAAAAGTTCAGTTCAAAATGCGAAAGAGAGAGTGAAATTAAGGGAAATTATCAAAGTAAACTTTAAGCTAACTTGTACTTACTTGCTTTATATTTATATTGTATTAAGAAACATCTATGGAAAAACGGTAAACTATTATTTTTTAGCAAAAAGAAATAGGCAAGACTTTACATTTTACACCAGGAGAAGATTTTGAAATGTTGGAAACTTAATAAATGAAGAATAGAATGATTATGATTGATTTAAAGTCTGTACAAGTGACTTTAAAAACAATGAAGTAAGTAAGTCGTCCCGCCGACTTGGGTATACCATACACCAGTAAAACAAATATTTCAAATTTGTAATAACTAATGCATTTGCCTATTTTAAGAAATTCTGTTCACATGCTTTTTACTAGCATATTTCAGTATCTCGCGCACTTATGCATATAAGCACCCTAGCGCCCCCACCCGCCAACGGCCATCTCCGGCCTTATGCAAAAACGTTTATATGCATAACTCAGCTATTTTTTGTCCGATTTTGATCAAATTTGGTATTTTGCTGGGTATTAGTATCAAATTTAAGTGTGCCAAATTTGATTGCACAAGGTAAAAAATTACGCGAGATATTCGAGTTTTTCAAATTTCGGGGGCGGAAAGGGGCGTGGCAAAATCTTTATACATGCAAAATGAGCGCATTTACTAAGCAAATATACATACCAAATATGGTGTATCTAGCTACAATAGTTTTTGAGATAAACGTTTTTTTTGAATTGCGGGGGCGGAAAGGGGCGTGGCAAAATTTGAAATAAACTTGATCACTCTACATACTACATGAGCCTACATACCAAATTTGGTGGCTCTATCTCTTATAGTCTCTGAGATCTACGCGTTCATACGGACGGACGGACGGACGGACGGACAGACGGACAGACGGACAGACGGACGGACAGACGGACATGGCTAGATCGACTCGGCTGTTGATGCTGATCAAGAATATATATACTTTATGGGGTCGGAAAAGCTTCCTTCTGCCTGTTACATACATTTTGGCGACTTTAATATACCATTTCACCCTATGGGTGTATGGTATAAAAAGTTTAGGTTGCAAAAAATGTATGGATCGTTGAACAAATTCACATTTTTTCCTCATTTTGGAATGTAGAGATAAATTTTTAACTCTAAACATAATCATTTCCATGGAGTCTCTTGTCTTTCTTGTTACATTTACCCATCAACTTTATGGTCAGTTAGTGCATATTTTACACGTTGCTAATTTTCCAGCATTGCATTTTGCAGTTTCTTGAACAGTCTCCTCTTTTGCTGGCATTGGTTTCAACCTCTAGTGAACCTTAACAAATAGCGACGAAAATTGCAACAAATGTGTTACGAATGGTTCGTGATCGTGGCATGACAGAATGTCGCCGGTAACAACAACAACAACAGCAGCAGCAGCAACAAACCGCAAAAAGCTCTGATCTAGAGAATTGTAGACCAATAGAGAGAAGAAGAAAAAACCAGAGGGCCGGGGTTAACTTCGACCGCGTCGAAGTTTGTATACCCTTGCAACTGTTTTGGTAATTCTTTCCTTACCCATAGCCATCAAAGTGTAAAAACGTTTCATCCAAAAAGACTAATGTTTGCGAAAGAACGAGGATATAACGAACTTTTTGATGAAAGTCACTGTTTTCCACCTATCGTTTCTATGGGAGCTATATGATATAGTCACCCGATCTTGACCAAATTTGGCACATTTATAGCTTCAATAAACTAACGTTTATTAAATTTCACGACAATAGCTATAAAATTAATGAAGTTATTGAGAAAGTCACTGTTCGTGACTTTGCCGTTTGTATGGGAGCTATATGATATAGTCACCCGATCTTGATCGAATTTGGCACAATCATTAATAAGAACATAAAACTGACAAATACCAACTTTTATGACAATAGCTATAAAATTAATGAAGTTATTGAGAAAGTCACTGTTCGTGACTTTGCCGTTTGTATGGGAGCTATATGATATAGTCACCCGATCTTGATCAAATTTGGCACAATCAATAATAAGAACATAAAACTGACAAATACCAACTTTTATGACAATAGCTATAAAATTAATGAAGTTATTGAGAAAGTCACTGTTTCGTGACTTTGACGTTTGTATGGGAGCTATATGATATAGTGGTCCGATCCGGCTGAATCCGAGATATACAATGCCTGCAGTATATACAAGCCTACGTGCAAAATTTCAGCTCTGTAGCTCTTACGGTCTCGGAGGAGTTCGCGTTGATCCAGACGGACGGACGGACGGACGGACGGACGGACGGACATGGCTATTTGAACTCGTCTCGTCGTGCTGATCAAGAATATATATACTTTATATGGTCTGAGATGCTTCGTTCTATGCGTTGCACACTTCTGACCAAAATTAATATACCCTTTTTGCAAGGGTATAAAAAACACTAAAGAAACAACGAAACGATGAGGAAATCGTTGCCTTGGCTTGAACCACTAAACATCACGAGTTGAACTCTTAACAGCCTGAGACTAAGCTGTGACTGAGACGAAGTCTAAGTCTAAAACTGAGACTGAGACTGAGACTGTGTCTGTGACTTTGCTCCGCCTGATGAGCCTTAGGATGAAGAGGATGAAGGCAAAGTTGTCAACGGCAAACAACCGCAACAACAACAACAACAAGATTAGCGCGTTGATGAGGCTGCCGAAATGCCAGGGCAAGTAACACACAGATACCTTCAGAGAGACAACCAACTTACCTACATACATATAACCCATGAAGCTTCTTACCTCAATTGGTGGCAAAGCGTCTTTATACCATACACCCATAGGGTGAAATGGTATATTAAAGTCGCCAAATGTATGTAACAGGCAGAAGGAAGCTTCTCCGACCCCATAAAGTATATATATTCTTGATCAGCATCAACAGCCTAGTCGATCTAGCCATGTCCGTCTGTCCGTCCGTCTGTCCGTCTGTCCGTCTGTCCGTCTGTCCGTCCGTCCGTCCGTCCGTCTGTCCGTATGAACACCTAGATCTCGGAGACTATAAAAGCTAGAGCCACCAAATTTGGTATGTAGGCTCATGTAGTATGTAGAGTGATCAAGTTTATTTCAAATTTTTGCCACGCCCCTTTCCGCCCCCCGCAATTCAAAAAAAACGTTTATCTCAAAAACTATTGTAGCTAGATACACCATATTTGGTATGTATATTTGCTTAGTAAATGCGCTCATGTTGCATGTATAAAGATTTTGCCACGCCCCTTTCCGCCCCCGAAATTTGAAAAACTCGAATATCTCGCGTAATTTTTTACCTTGTGCAATCAAATTTGGCACACTTAAATTTGATACTAATACCCAGCAAAATACCAAATTTGATGAAAATCGGACAAAAAATAGCTGAGTTATGCATATAAACGTTTTTGCATAAGGCCGGAGATGGCCGTTGGCGGGTGGGGGCGCTAGGGTGCTTATATGCATAAGTGCGCGAGATACTGAAATATGCTTGTAAAAAGCATGTGAACAGAATTTCTTAAAATAGGCAAATGCATTAGTTATTACAAATTTGAAATATTTGTTTTACTGGTGTATGGTATACCCAAGTCGGCGAGACGACTTACTTACTTCATTTTCTTGTAGGCTGCTGCTGAGGTTGCTTGTTTGTATCTCGTAACTGAGTGCTGCTGATGCAATAAATCGCTGACATTGTTTTGCTTAGTTGTTTGCTGCTGCCGCTCTTAGGTCTTGGTCTTCCTCTCCTCAGTGATAAAATTAAATCGTTGCCCAATGGCCGCCAATCGTGTGAGTGTGTCTCGCTAAGTGTAATTAGTGTAAAAATAAGTTTTTGACTCTAATGTAAAGACTTTAACAAGGTACCAAATTGTGCATACTTTGGAGAACAAAAGCAGCAACATCAAACTCAAATTTCACCTCTATTAATTAGAAGAACAACGAGAAATGAACTAAAACGGAAAGGAATTTCTACATATTTTTACCATCAACTTTGTCTACTATTCAGATATTGAAAGCATTATTCATAGAAAATGAAGACGTTCTTAAGGTTCTTAAGATAGATCTTATTTATAATCACCATATAAAAAACTGAATGAAGTAAATTATGAGTTAATATTTCTTTTGGCTATTAAAAACAAATAATGATAAATTGTAAAGAGAAAACATTTTTGTGAATTTCTTAATTAATATGTTTAAGTATGGGTTAAATTTTTTAGCTGTCTTTTGTCGAATGACATTGATGGCATTACAGCTGATGGTCAAAACAAAGACACAAGTTGAAAAATTCGTTAAAACAAATGTCAAACTTAATTCAATTTATGGTGAATTAATCAACAATTAACATCAAGTTTCAAACTTTCCTACACTTGAATCAAACTTGACTCAAAATCTTGTAGAAACATCGGATTTTACAAAGAATTCTAAGAATCTTTTATCAAGAATACCCGGTGTCTAAAATAAATTGCAAGCCGATTTAGCCGAAAAATAAATGTATTTATCAAATTTTTATTGGAGTTCATGTCATTTGATTTCAAGTATTGTGTCTCTATGAATTGTAAAGTGTATTATAGACCAATACAATATGTCAATCAATATATGTACCTACATATGTATGTGTTTATTTATGTGTATATGATTTCGCCCCTTCAATTTGCATTGTCTTTGCATTTATGGCACTTCAAATAATGGTCCACTAATTGTTTAATTGATATCCAGGTGCCACATCTCGCCAATGCCCCCCAACTATACATATGCACACACATACATACAAACATATCTATCTATCTCTTTCAGCTGCAATTTGTGCAAATTGCACACACATCAATGCTATTCCCATTCCCATTCCCATTCGATTTCACATTGCCATTGCCAATGCCGTTGCTGTGTTTCCTCACCTAGTGGCACTTTCATTCCTGTTGCCCGAAAACCTACACTCAGACAGTCTATAAACATATCAACACCTGTTATAGGTTTGTCTCTCTCTCTCTTGCTCCCTGTGTGTGTGTATTCATGTTGAATGTTGGTAACCTGCTGCAAATATTGAAAATCACTGACATCATTGTGTGTGCACATACGAGTCGCGCGCTCATTCCTGCCACTATATCGCCCTGTCTCTGGCGCTGTTCCACAATTTAACCTAAATAAATTTTATTTGCTTGATTTTCGCATCAGCATTGCAACAGCAACAACAACAACAAAGGAAAATAAAATAAATATGTATATATATATATATATGTATATTGATATATTTGTATGTATACACTGCATGCTGAACGACGTGTGTTCCTAGTCAATCAATGGACACGAACTGGACATGAGTTGAAGTGGTGGACTCTCTGCATCAACCGTCAGGTGGGCATGGTTGTTAATCCCGCACGTTGGCCGTTTGACGCGTGCAAAAATATTTCCATCTGCACTGAGAAAACATCAAAAAAAAAAAAATTGCAAATTTTTTTTAGATACTTATGAAAAAGGGCATGGAACGTTGAATTCTAAGTCTCTTTTTTATTTAGTTATTTATTTTAAAAAATTGGTGTTTAAGTAAAATGGATGAAAAAGGCATTTCTCCGTAGTACTATAAACGCATCTTCAATCTGAAGATTCGCTTGATATCATTTAGTTTAGTGAACTATGATATATTCTTAATCTTAAGATGTAATCAAGTTTTTTACTCTCTGTATTCTTTAATCCCATATTGATGAAGGGTTTTTGTTTCAAGTGTATTTTACACCCTTCTGCTCAGCCTTTTGCTTGTTGTTGCCTTCTCTTTTAGCTGGCATTGTCAATTTCACACGCGGCTAGGTCTGGACATTGTCCTCGTCCTATTTGATGCTCTGCTCTGCTTGTACTCTGCTGGCTGTCCTCGATGTCCTTGCCTGACTGACTGACTGACTGCCTGCCTGCCTGGCTATCCAGCTTGTCGCCTTGTATGGTACTTCCGTAGTATATATTTTGTTATTGCTAACCATTCGTGGCACGTTCAATTGATTGAATTGAAGTCGCGCTCCAATTTGTTATTGTTATTGTTGTTGTTGCCTGGGCTTGTTAGGCCCAGACTTGTCCGATCATCGTATGTATGTATGTATGTATGTGTATACGGCCCTACATATATTCAGATACTGACTGCCGATACTGCTGTTGCTGCTGCATCCTGATATGTCCTGCCATGTAACAATTATTCAATTTGATTTGCTTTCCTCCCTTTTCCTCATACTCCACCCACCTTGTTCAATTCCTTTTCCCTTCTGTCTCTCGCTTTCTCTCTCTCTGTCTCTTGGTTTTCCCTCGGTTTCCTATGGTTTGTTGTTGTCACACTTGAATAGCTGCCAAATGTGTCGCCCGTTGGCGGCGTCACAGTTTACACCTGTTTCAACTAGAGATATGGAAATGCAGAGAAATACCCACGGAGAGAGAGAGGCAGAGAGAGAGAGAGATAGAAAGGGATGGATAGGTGTGAATACACACAACGGAAGCGGTTGCAAGCCCCCAACCCATCACCATCTCCTCTAACCCTCATCTCTTCTTTGACTCCATCCCAATCGAACGGAAGTGAATTTAATGCGATTGCAATTTGCAAACCAGTTTTAGTAAGCACATTAACACCAATGGAAACTGCTAGATTGATTATACATATTTTAATGATAGCTCACTCCCATCCCCCCTTCCCTCTTCACCATCACAAATCCATCCATTGTTTGTTGAAGCTATTAGCACAGGAAGATCTTTAAATCACAGTTATATATTTATGACAAAAACGTTTGTTAATCCCTTGTAAATTGTTAATATGTCACCATAGATATTGCTTTTATATATGTATATAACAAATGAATGATTCAATTGGTATCATATTTCTATTTACTGAGATGTTTATTTCGTTCGCTTAACTATTAACGATTTAAGAGTAGAGTCCTGTATATAAATATCTTGAGCTTAATTAACGATGACTTCTCCCTAAAAGTTAGTTAGTTTATTTTCAATACTTATTTACGCTATTAAACCAAATAGCTCTTAAATACAGCAAACCGATGCAAATTTCATGAATAAAGTGTAATTTAAACGAATTTTACAGGCCATTTTAGAGCATTGAGAATCATGTAAGCTGTCTTTTAAGCCCTCTGAGAGTCTGTTCAACACTATTATAAATATTTTTTTAGAATAAAACTCTCATAACTCTTGAAAGAATTTTTCCCAGCCCATTCTGACCGAGGGGGTGGGAGTGGTGGAAAAACCTTCTTCTTCTCTTTATGCCACTTGCTTCACGCCACTTGCCACTACACTGGCTGGGTGAATGTTGCCGCTGCTGCAATTGCTGCTCTGCTCATTATGCTAATCATCATGAACATGAAAAGCCAGCACCAAAAGAACGAAAAGAAAACCTAATTGAACTTAAACGGAAACTCATAAAATGCACTTCAGCGCAAATGTAAACTGTTTACATGCAAAGCTCATTGAAGCTGCCACTTGCCCCCGACTGACAACTGACACTGCCAGCTGCTGTCTGTCTGCCTGTCTGTTTGCCCGCCACAGTGAACCCACGCGATTAGTTCATGGAACATAGAAAGTAGCAACAAAGTAGCAAAAGAAGGAAAAAAAGAAGAAGACCAAGCCTATGCCCAACTCAACTCAACTTAGTTTCGAGTTCACAACTCAGCTCGAGTGTCAATTAAATTAATATCAATTAAAAGCGGCTGCAACTTGTTGCATCAACTCAATTTTTTTCATTTTTTTTGTGTGTGTTCCTTCTTCTTAATGCTGTTGCAAAATTATGCACGCCTCCACAGTGTGCAATGCAGTGTGGAGCAGTTGGCGGCGCCGTGTGGAGGGGAGGGCACTTAATAAAGGGTTAGTTGACTAGCCGCTTGCTGCTGTAGAAATTTAATCAGCAATTTCCTGTGCCAACTTAAAGATACAAAATTGATGCAGCGTCTCTGTGACACAGCTTACAGTTTGTCAGCGTCAGCAAGGATTAATAGAACATTGCAGGAGAAAGAGCAAGAGCAGGACCAGAAGCAGGAGTAGCTGAAGACCTGAAGTTGGCCACTGCAGCAGCTAGCTTGGTGGAAGCAAAATGCTCCCGTGGGTGAAGTGTCACAAAATTTGCACGCGAACGTGGAAAGCCACATGGCAGAAGATACATATACACTCACATGATGTATGTGTGTGTGTGTGTCTATGTACTTACTGTGTATAAGTGTGTAAGGAGGAGCTGAACTCTCTCAAGTTGAAGCCAAGACCCAGGGAGAAATGACAGCCAGAGATGCAATCAAATGTAAGCTCACTTAAGTCACCGTGATTGGGAAAGTCTTTACAACAAATGGAAACATCAATATAAAGGAAATACTTCACATTTTCATTCTACTCTTAATGTTTTATATTGGAATAAAATGGGAATCTATAGATCAATAAATAAATCAATACCATTGACAAAACTGTGTTTAAGTTCAAAGAGGAAACTTTAAAAGATTAGAAAAATAAAGTAAATGGTAACTTATTAATAAACAAACTTAATTTAGTCTTACCTCGTGAAGGCAAACAATCATAACCATGAATAAAAATTGAGCTGATATTTCGTTTATACATTTGTGTTTAAGATGGTGTAGCAGTTACCGAATGAAATATCAGTTTATTCCTGAATTCCCAACATCATCATGAACAACATAAACTTCATTATCGTTATTATTGGCATCCCTGACTGGCACACATGTCACCATGTATTGAATGTCGCTGCTGTTGTTGCTGCTGTCGTCTCCATCTCCATTTGGTTGCTGCTTAGCCTGATGCCAAGGTTGTCGTTAGGAAGGAAGCAGAGCCCCCCCCCACTGACTTTGGCTACTGGTGCAACATTTGCCCCATCTGCAGCTGATGCCGGTGGATGATGCTGCTGTTGCTGCTTTTGCTTCTGCTCCATCTTCAACTTACGCACGCACACGCATTCAACATTCTGGCTACATCCGTGGCAAAGTCAAGGAAATGTGCAAAAAGTTGTGCACTGGCAAATTTATAGCGACAAATGTTGACTTGAGATACGACAACGAGGACAACAGTGGAGCGCGTATATCGTTGCAAGACGTAGACGTACAGGAGACAAAGAGGAGGATGAAGGGGGTGCATAGTATAGTATAGTAAACCCAGTCACTCGTAGAGCTCCATCTCAAATTGAATGTCAATCGATTTTAGTTTTTAATTTAAAAAACTACTACGCCACGTTGTCTTCTTCTTGTCTGCACTGCGTTGCATTGCATTGCGTTGCGTTCCGTTGCGTTGCGTCGCCTTGTAATTTAGCTTGGCGTTTGCACTTGAAGAGGAAAATTGAGCTATGCGCTTGATTGCAGGCACCTCCGTCTTCTTCATATTATAGTTGTTCGCGAGTGTGTGTGTGTATGTGTGTGGGCGTGGCAATCAGGGAATAGAAATGAACGGTACATGAAACCACAGAGTTCAATTTCAATTTGAAGAGATGCAAACAATTACAAGAATAGAAGAAAATAGCGTTAATATCCTCACCTCAGAGTAAAATATATCAAGGCTTTTAATAGTTGATGACTTGAATCCATTGAAAATTCTCAAGGAAAAGAAAAACCTTTAGCATGATAACCAATGCCTATTCCAAGATCCTAAACCATTGCCAAAAAAGTACATTGAATTTCGCTAGAAGTTTCCCACGCAAAGAATAATGCATTTCTAAGTACCAGTAAGCTATAAGCAGATCCAGTGAACAGAATTAGACAACTATATATATTTTTGTTGCAAGGGTATGCAAAGTTCGTTCAAAGTAAGCCTGGTCTTCTGTTTTTTTATGTTAGCATAGCGGGTGGAGCAAAGATACATTTATATTTCTAAATCTTTTTTCCGTTTTGTTTTTCTTGGAGGGGAAGTGCACGACTTTAGCATTTTTTGATGAATGCGACGACGGTTACCAAACTCTCTGTGTCTGGACTATTGCCTGATTGCTGAAATTCACGCGACTGGACAGCAGCTGGAGCCGGAGCTGGAGCTAGAGCAGACTAGACCAGATCTAGTCTGTACTTACCTCGACAGGGACAGGCTAAAGTTATGAGCTTTAGTTTTAGTTAAAAGGTTTTTTGCTTTTTGCTTGCTCATAAACAAATTTTGTGCCAAAGCCAATGGGAAAGTAATTTAAATGCAATGCGGTGCAGGCAAATTGTGGCCATTTAATGAGCGATTAGAGAGAGCACGTAGACCTCTCAGTTGATAATGATAATGATGATGATGATCATGGTAATGATGATGTTGTTGTAGGTGCTGTTGTTGTTGTTGTTGATGATGATGGCAAGCAGGCACGACAAATGAAGGGAGATAGACAGACAAGGGCTTCAGTTTGTGAGCATGGCATGGTGCAATAAGCTAACAAGTTACCGTTATGATTAGCAAGAGGATTGCCTTGTGGATGTCATTTTGGGCCAAGACATTTCCAAATGCATTCAACATGAAATGTTACAGCCAAGCAACAGATATATAAATCAAATATAAATTGTCCGCAAATATCAATTTTCAACAATTGAAAATGTTAAAATTCTTATCAAACTATGCACTTCAAGTATTTGAATAAGGAAAATGAAATAATAATGAATTTGAATAAGGAGGGTGAAATTGACGAGAAGAGAAAGACTAAAAGATAATTTAAACTTTCAGAATAACGTTTAAAACGAATGAAAGACTTGCAAAAAATCTACTAAAAATATATTCCAAATAAAATTAGTTTATATTGCCGAAATTAGGTTAGCTTTAGTTCATTTACCTTCTTTCATTTAATGAACCGAAGAAAAAACAAAAAAGAAAGCATTGTTAACGGATTGACTATAAATTTTCCGTTTCAATTGTCAAATGAAATCGATTGAAAACCCATTAAACCAAAAAATAAATTCATAATTTCAACAATTTTCACCCTTTCGACTTCACTTCAACACTTTTCGTTAGTTATGTAGGTACTTCAAAAGGAATTTAAAATATTTATTAGCGCTGTAAATGGTTCAGCTCATGTATATATAAAACTTGGCCAGGTTGTAAATATTAATAAATAGAGAGAAAAACTAAAGGAGACATGACAAAGAGGGAGCAAGAAGAAGGGGCGCCAGAAGTTGGGAGAATGGAACCAATTAAGCGCACTTCAAGTGCTACAAAAATAACGCCAGGAAAATACTTAATAAGGTGACGAAGCATAGCCGAAAACAGAACTTCATTTCACTCCACTCCACATCATTCCATTCCACTCCACTCGACTCGACTCGACTATTACATAATGCAGATGCCCATGGGGGGATTAGAGGTAGTGAGTGTGTGTGTGTGTGTGTCTGTGTGTGGAGGTGTAGGTAGCTAGGTACAGATGATGCTGCCTTCTTTGGAATGGGGGAACCCTGACATTGAAAAGTAACGCGTGCAGCATTGCACACAAAATTAAAAATAAACAGACCAAAAGATAGACACCAAGATACAGACAGAGGGTGGAGGCAGGGAAAGATGCGTCGGCAAACATAAATTAAAACTACAACCAGCATTAAGAGATCAAACATAAAGTTGAGGGAGGGCGAGTGTGAAAAGAAGAAGGAATATGGGAAGGGGCCGGTAGGGGCAAGTATCAGAAGTTGTCTAACTGCATCTGCATCTGCCCCAGATGCCGGGGAAGCAACGAAACGGCTATTGAAATGTTGTAAATTTTAATTACAAGTGATTCTCAAAAAAGAAGAGGCAACTGCAACAACTTTTTTTAATTACCAAGAACAGATAAAAAGTTAAAACATCTCTTTAAATTCTAAGCAAATCAAATGGATTTCAAGGGGAGAAAACTTAGTTTAGATGTTGGCCGAATTCCAATAATTAGACCAGATTGACCATCTTTCATTAGTTTTTATTTAACTAAACAGGAAGTACAAATTTTTACTATATTTAAACGTTTCTTATAAAATTTACTAAGAAATTCCTATTTAAACTATTAAACTAGGGTAAAAGCATTTCCTAACAAATTAAAGTCACCACAAAATCATATACATATTTATTAAAGAATTTCATAATAATACTTTTAGATGACTGTAATCTGTAATGTAGATACAAAAATGATTTTGACTTTGTTTAACTGCTTTGGTTTACACAAAAAATGCCGTTTAAAATCATCGCTTAGCCGACATTCTGTGTTAACCCTTCAGCTGAACTTCCTGGTCTCAAATTGTTTTAGTGGCTACAATTCTCTGCAAAATTCTACAATGTCCAATTGCCTGGCTGGCTCAACTTTACTCTGGGATGGCCATAAATAATAATCATTGACAATATTTAGCCCAAAGCAATGTGCAAAGGCAGCAACAAAAAAACGTTAACGTTTTGAAGGGGGAGAAGGGGAAGGAAAAAATTAAAAGAAAAGCATAAAGAAAAACTAAACTTCGTTGTCGTTTCGGGCTCGATTTGATGCCAAGCCAAGTCGAATGAATCTTGCGAAAGTCTCTTTGGTGTGGTTGTGCCTCCTTTTGTCTTTTGCCGCAGTTTGTTGACATTGGTTGTTCTATTGGTCTATTCTATGGGAGCTTATCAACCAAAAAATAAAAGGAGAAAAAAAAAAAAAGTCTAAGCGCTTAAGGAGAAGGAGAAGGAGTATTAGGAAAAGGAGGAGGAAAAAATTGCTTGGATAGGTAAAAATTGTTGAGAGAGTGCTGAGGCTGTAAAGCAATAAACGAAACACAAAATGAAACTTACACTTTTCAACCGGCTGAGAGGTTCACAAATGCATCTACGTCTGCTGCTTCAACTTCATCCACATACCCAGCATCCAGCTACAGTTTCAGAGACTATTCTTACTTCTCCTTCCCCTCGTCGTCGTCCACTTTGCTGCTGGCATAGCCACAATTCTTGACATTCGTTGGCGAGATTAATGCGCCTTTGGTTGCAGCCGCCGAAGGGCTATGGGAGATATTCTGTCTGGGTATACGGTCAGCTCAAGTTCTCTCCACACATACTCTATGCCAAGACCGATGCTTGTATATTGTAGTTTTGCTTAGACAGCTTTTTAGATGATCTAAGAGGAAACCTTAACCATTTAACATCGAGAATTGAGAATCATTCAAAACCGTATTCTGATAAATAAGTATATAAATTAGTTGTATGGCCTTTGACAAAGTCTATGTACCCTTCATTTTTGATTACCTTAACCTTGTTGCTTAATTTTTTTCTTATTTTGTTGCTGTTTTTGCTTGTTGCATTGTCGTCGAGCCAAGTCTCTCAGTCTCAGTCTCAGTTTCTCGGATTGCGCAATAAGAATCCGACAAAAAAATAAACAGAAGAAGCACAGAAAATAAGCAAAAATAAGCAAGACAAGGAAGCTGGAGGAGCCACCACAGCAAATTGTTAAAAATAATTTATATTAAAACCCGGCACAAAAAGACATTGCAATGAAAATTGTGCAAACAATTCAGAAAACGAGATGCCAGAGATCTCACAATTGAGATAAAGGAACCCAGGGAAAACAGGGACCTACTACCACTACTACTTCCAAGGGTCGGCCTGATGTTGGGGCCAAAAGGCAGAAGGTAGAAGGAAAAGAAGCTGCAAACAAATGTCCAAATGATATTTTGTCATAATAAATGGCACAACTATGATTATTTATGACTTCGAAATGCGATCGCTCTCCACTTGCAGTCAATTGAAGTCTCATAATCGGCAAAACAGACAAGAGAGTGTGAGAGAGAGAGTGAGAGCGGGGGGAGAAAGAGAGAGAAAAGGAAACACAAAGAAAAAAAAGCTATAAAAGCAAAAACCTTTAGTCATGATTTCGATTTCTTGGCTAGGCATAATTTATAGTGCCAAAGAAGAGTATTGAACATGGACTTGGTTTGCCTTTTATTTGCAATCAAATCGCAGCCCCTAAGACAGAGAGAGATAGAGTGAGAGAGGGGGGAAGAGACCTAAGCCACGAACCAGCTTGGATAATATTGTTCAATTGTCTGATTTGCTATACGTTTAGGCTCGAATTGCAATTGTGATTGTTGTGAGCCATCATTAGAAGACTGTAAATCAACAAATTATGACTTAATGCAACTGCCATTATGATTGAGTTAAAGCGAACCAACGAAATTGCCTAGAATCGACTTGGAAACATTTTCCCAAACAATTAGCAAAGCTAACTCAAAAGATCTAACCAATTATCGTTTTCAATAACCTATATAAGCATGTACATATATAAAATGCCGACTTTTCCTAATGGCATTCACACGCAGAACATGGACAAGTTATGGCCATGCATAATTATAAATCATTAAAGATCAATTAAATGTTTTGCACTAAACTGAATACCCTTTTATACTTTACAATATTAGTCCCTTGGATTGTGTTGGCCACCCCTTAAGTTACTGAACTAAACTAGGAGAAGTCATAGGGTATACTGTAGTCGCCAATACTCACTCGTCTTGGGTTATCCCATTTGAATAGCCTTCAAAATGTATTGGGCGCGCACCCACCACAAAATAGCAAAACACCTTAACCAAAATGCTATACGATTTCTTTCTTCTTAAGTCTTGAGGTTTTTTTTCTTTTTGTTTTTTTGTTTTTTGACTTTGATAGTGCCTACATAATTATTATTTAATTTTGATTAATGATTTTTGAAACGGCGGCGATTAAAACGTGACTTTTTTTTCTGTACGAAACAATTTCTGTTTTTGCCAAGGCAAAAGAAATCATTGCCCCTCTGCCGCTGCCTCCGCTGGACTGTGAAATAATTCGATTCTTCTGTTCCCCCCCCTCCTAATTCAACCCACACGAGCACATTTCATGCGAATCGAAGCAGCATATTCTAGGGAATAGGAGCAGCTTAAATCAATATGTTCTTGCAACTTCCAACCATTGTCGCAACACCCCCAACTGCCTCTACCTCTCTACCTCTCCCTACCTCGCTATATATAAAGTCTATAAAACGCTTTCTGATTGTAAACAATACAGACGATTTAATATTGCTCCGCTCGTTGACTTCTCTCTCTCTCACACTCACTCCTTTGCCCAAGTCAAGTTTGACTCAACTCCCTGCGGAAACTTCAAATAAGCAAACAACACGCTGAGCACGCGGCATACCAGGAATCAGTCCAAACACATACAAAAAAAAAAAAAAAAATTTATTTAGAAAAAAAAAGAGGAAGAAGTGGAATTGAAACGCATGTGCGCAACGGAATTGTTGACTACGGCAACGGGAATATATACATAGTAGGGTTGTGTCTGGTAGGGGAATTTTTTGTCCAATGGGTGTGTGTGTGTGTGGGTGTATGGGAATGGAAATGAAAAAAGTTTAAGTTTAATTTGAAATTGCAAAAGAAAAGGAGAAAAAACACAAAAAAAGCTTCAGACAGTAAGAGAAGGGATTCAGAAATGATGAAAAATCACAAAAGCAGCCTAGATACAACAAGAGAACGGAAGTATCTGTGTATGTATGTACATATAGAAGTACATAGATATTGACAGTTAAGTGCAAATTTTTGCGTTTTGCTGCCCTTTTTATAGTCAAATTATAAACGAAGATTAACAAGAAATATGAATTTTAAGAGAAAAAGTGATAATATCTCACTTATACCCATCGCAATTTGAAAAATCATTTTTAATAGCCCGAAAGTGATAATGGCCTGAAATTGTCACCCTTCTAACAAAACCTTTAAGGTTTCAAGTAAATTCAAAAATGCTTTTCCATGGAATCTCTTCTTGCCATTCTCATGACAATGAGTTATGATTCTTGTTGATTTCCCCTCCACGTCAAGTAGACATTAACCGCCTACTTACCTTTTAGACGGAAACTTATTTCAATTAAAATAAACATTAAGTAATTACATTCTATTGATATTAAACCAATATCAATTGGCTCAATTTCAAAGTAAAAAGAAAATAAAATCAACTGATGACAAGTCGAAGAGACCATAATTTGAAAGGACAACAATTATTTGATTTGTTGAAATTTAATATAAAGAGATGACTGAAATGGATACAGAAGACCAAGAATTATTGAAACAACTTTATATGTGAGTAAGTTTGCATTTGTATTGTGCTGTGCGTGGGTGAAAATGCTTAAACCTCTGCGAAGGTACACAAAATATACTGTAAATACAGACTTATGTGGGACTTTGTCTGGACTCTTGTCGTTTTCTCCAGGGTTTATGTGACCTTTCACTTTTGTAATATGTCAAAGTGATGGACTTTTTACCTTTTCTAAGTTTTGTTAAAGCATCAGTTAAATTCGCTTATCAAAAACAATTTCAAGCTAGAAAACGATTTCTGGCCACATTCGAGTTTGACGGAGAGTCGTTATGGCCCTTTCATGCCATCAACTTTTATTTGGACTAAAAGGATAGGAATTTACTTCAACTTTAATTTTATAACATTCGGCAATCTAGAAACGAAAACCTTTAACTTACATAAACTTAATAAACTAAACCATTAACTATAATAAACTCAATTTTAATCAATGAAAAGCCAAGGTACATTTGATACTTCTCTCCCATAGCTAATGATGGTCAAGTTTGCTTTGACTGACTTTTATGAAAATTTCATAAGTCAAAAGAGCTAAAGTTTCATGCTAAAAAGCTATTCAAAATGTTGGCTTACAAGGGGAACTTCAGGTATGCGAATCACCGATTTGGATGAATTTCGGATATGTTATAGAATACCCCGTCATTTGAAGCTGTGTGAAATATTTCGACGCACTATTCTATATTTTCCTTATAAATCGCGTTTAAAGCTATAGCTTGGGTGACTTATACGTAAAACGCCGAGACGTATTCAAGCAGCTCGGTGGTTTAATGGGTAGAGGTCCTGGTTTAAGGTGACGGAACCCTGGTTCAACCCCCGCCCGAAACTGATTAGTTTTGGATTTTAATTTTTTTGCCTTTTTAATAATTATTTTTTTAAATAGCAAAATAGGGCATTTGATAATTTTTGATTGAATTAATTTTTATGCCTTTACAAAAACATAATTGTAATAAATAAAATAATATAAATAAAATACACTAATTAACTAGTTTCTTCACATTTTTTGTTGTGATATACACCATAAAAACTTTAAATACATATGTACATTTTTTCAAAACAATGAACATGCTAAAATGATGCTTTTGTCCAAAAATATACCAACTTTAAATCAATTTAAAAGAAGAAAACCAAATAAAAATTTTGGAAAACTACTCTCTCATCTCATCTCATCACTTTGAAGCGAACCATGTATACTTGAGCATTCTCTTCAATATCAGGGATGACAAGTGGTCTTCTTTTGATAAAATTTCTAGATTTTCTTCATTATCATATTTTTAACCTGGCGGAAAAATACAGTTCGTAATATTGTGCTTATAGGTAGTATTACCTCAAGCGTACAAGTTTTAATATATGTACAAAAAATATGTTTCCAATGACAAATCATCACAAATCATATATTGCTATGTATTTAAAAAATAATTATTACAAAGGCAAAAAAGATGAAAATCCAAAACTAACTAGTTTCGGGCGGGGGTTGAACCAGTGTTCTGTCAACTTTAGTCATGACCTCTACCTACTACACCGCCGAGCTGCTTGAAGTCGCCTCGGCGTTTTACGTATAAGTCACCCAAACTATAGCTTTAAACGCGATTTATAAGGAAAATATAGAATAGTGCGTCGAAATATTTCACACAGCTTCAAATGACGGGGTATTCTATAACATATCCGAAATTCATCCAAATCGGTGATTCGCATACCTGAAGTTCCCCTTGTTAGAGCAAGCGAATGAAACGTGGATAGTTTAGTTTCAGATGGAGGGGGGCTAAAAGAGGAATCGCTTCTCTAAACTCATTCCAAAACTAAGTAACTTCTAAAAAAACTAACTAAAACATTAGTGAAATAAATGAAATCCCTTAAATTATATCAAATGCCATATTACATATTGTTTGGTTGTCAATATTTAGTCAATCTTTGATCTCAAAAGATTTCAACACTTTTCGTCCCACATTCAATCCCTTCATCATGAGGAACTTTCTGTCAGTTGGTTTCGCTCACGTTTATCTGGCAATAAAATGTATTTCCTCTCGGGCTGGCTGATAGCAATAATCTCCAACTAAATAAATTATCATTTTATTTTCCACAATAAAATCTCAACTTTTCAAAATCCCCCAGCCGTGTTTACATGCATGTTAAGCTAACAGAGGAGCAACTGGACACAAAAAAAAAAAAAAAAACAGTAAACCAAATCGAAAAAAAAAGTAAAACCCACAGCAAACAGATTGTTTAAATTGCTTGTAAAGGCCAACAACAAAAAATGAAATAATAACAACAAACAAGTAGCTGCAACAACAACAACAATAACAATGACCAGCACATTGAGTTTTTTTTTTGTAACTGTGTTGATTTTTTACAAGCCACGACAAGGACGAGAATGTTGATGAGGATCAAGAGAGGTGTGGAGAGTGGGAGTCGGTGTAGGATTGGGTGTTCAGGGGTACGAGGAAGGTAAAGGCGATGGAGTCACTGTGAAGAGGAAAAAAAAAGGCAGCAACATTTATGCAGCAATTGAACCCGCAAGGGCCAAAGGGTAAATGTGAAAAACTCCCTTTCTCAGGACATTCCCCAGCCCCGGCACCGCTAAACTCGTACAACGTAGGTGCCATCCCCCCACCTCGTCCCAACATCATCATCATCATCGTCATCGAGGTAGTTGGACTAAGGCTAAATGAAATGCGCTTCGAGTTGGGAGTTCAACTTGGAAAATTGCATTTTATTACACGTTCGATTGATTTTACCAGGCAATCAGCAAAAGAAGTACATGCTGTGTCAGGTTGGGGGAGCTAGGGGTAGGGTAGGGATCGCCACTCGCCATTATTAAGTGGAGAGTTTATGTTTATATTTACAACAGAAACACATTTGTATCTGCATCTGTATCTGTATAGGAGGTATGTGAGTGTGTGTTTTTGTATCACTGTGTCCCACCACCATCACCACCGCCACCCCTCTGGGAATGTATCGCTTCAAATTGAAATTGTCGATTTAACATTTTGAATTATCGTTTAGCAAATGGTCAATATTTTCCCTTCTCTTTGCCGCCCCCCTTTCGACTCTGTACACCGATTCATCCATCCATCTACTAACCGATTCGCCCCATTTGCCGTAACTCCTACAACTGCTACACATAAAATTGTGGCACACATAAATTGTATTGCCATAAACAATCAATTACTTTATATCTGTATGTGTATCTGTGTGTGTGTGTATACATTTACCACTCAAGGGACTTGGTCTGTTTGCAATTCCGTTCTCTTTATCAACAACTGCAAAACAAAAAAAACAACAGGAGAAAATCATATATATAAATATATATACTTATATATACAGATATGTGAAGAAGTTATTGTTGTTCCTTATAGTTGATGTTTACAATACGGATTTCGGATTCGACTTGTGTGAAAATAAACACAAAACGCAAAAGAAACTTTAAATGGCCTTTTATACAGTTGAAAAGTCAAGGACATTCATTCAATCAATGATGAAGTTATAAACACAATTGAAGGATATTAAAAACTCAGGAAAAGTGGCCCAAAAGGAATTTACTCACACAAATAGGAAATACTTCAATCAAGACAAGCAACTTGAAATCAATAAAATGAAATTTATTTACCCTTGTGTGTGAGTTTAAGTTAAAGAAATCTGGAAAATCAAAAGATACACAAAAAGTATATTAATTCAAGGCAACTTGAACTCTAAACTCTCTTTTTAATTTTAAATTTAATATTCTGGAAATAAGTTGTATGCCTACGTATTTGCATTGTTTACTTTTTTTAACATTGAGATAAATTTATAAATTTATATTTCAATATTAAATTGCCCTCACTTTTGTAAATAAATTTGAGTAATCGAAAGATGCTCTAGAAAAGGTATAAGAAAGTATTTTTAAACTCGTTTTTGAACTGTTTTGAATTTGTTCTAATATCAGTTTATCTATTTATTTTTCAAAATTTCAAAATTAAAATATTTTGATTTATTCTTCTATTCCCTTTGGAATTTGTGCCAAAAACCGCCAACGAGATTTCGTAATAATAAATATTGACTATAGTGCCTATTACGTTATGTACTCGTAACGTAATCGATTAGTTTTGGTCGATTTCATAAATTTTATAAACAAATTTGTTCAAGTCTTCTGATTCTCGGTAACTTTTTGGCCTTGTCTCTCTCTCTCTCTCTCTGTCTCTTCTGTTTCCGCCTTTCTCTGCCTTATTGAAAAACGAACAATGCAATTTGCTACACACAAAAAAAGTAAAGAAAATCGAGGGGAAAAATGAAATGGAAACAACAAATTTTGCAGAACGCAAGGATAATCCATTGTCTGACTTTGACTGCAGTTAAGGCAATTATGTAATTTTTAATAGTTTTTGTTGTCGTTGTCGTCGTCGTCGTTACGCAATTTACGAGAGGCGCTCTGTATAAAAGTCAAAGGATAATTTATTATTGTCAGATGATGAGCCAGCCACTGCTGCCTCCCGCCCCCAGTGCCAAATGAGAAACGATTAAATATGTCAAAAAATAAAAGTAGATTCGGTTGAAAGAGCCACCAGTCGTTGCAGGCACGTGACATGTGCATTGCTTGCAGGGATTCCAAAGGACTTCAAGTGTTAATTGTGGATTTCTGTCAGGGTGAGAACTGGTACGTGCTACATCCCCTAGATACCCAGAGCCACCAACCATTGAAGCAAAACTCTAATAAAATATGACTGGCCATGGAGGGAGCAGATGGTTGGAGCATCACACATACAAACATACACTCGTACGAGGGTGGTCACAATTGTTGGAATCATTTAATTTCTCAATACTTGAGAACTTTCCGTAACACCCTCGCCCTTTTCCACACATCCAGCATAGAGTAGCCAAAGAGTCTCCGCTGAAAATGTTGCCGGACGCGTTGTTAAAACGAACAGAGAGATGAAAGAGCGTGCAAGTGCAAGCGTTTAGTATCCAATGGATCCATAAACTTGGGGATTTAACTAGCTGACCAAATGTGAACAGAAAATAAAAAGGAATCTAAATGTATAAATATATATTTTAGTTTCAGACTTGCAAAAATGTTAATATTCAATTGTTTTGTGCAATTTCATTTCAATTTCAACTTTAAATTCTTATTAAAGGAAAAGACATATAGAAATATATGTATATAAATTCTTAACTTGTTTTTTGTTTTGTTTTTATTATTCAGCAGTTTCAATTCAAAGGAAATTCAATTCCAACTTGTCTAACATAGACAAAAGCAAACTAAATTTGAATTCTTTTCTTTTAAATAATGTTTTCTAGAGTGAATTATAAAAGTCTCTTCCATCAATGATGGCAACTGTTTCAGACTGTAATTGAGATGGTAAAATGCATTTACCAGATTAGTTAATATTCTTAGCCTCTGCAAAGCGCATCAATTTGTAGTTAGTCATCAATTTGAGCAATCAATTTTCATACTAGTTCTTTTACTGTATTAACTTATCTATGGCAGTTTGTGTTCCAAAAAAAAAAAAAACCTTTGACTGACCACATCCCAGTGTCCGGTCCTATTTTCGGTCATTGCCCCATATAATATCGTGGAGGAGTTAAACCCGAGGCAGAGCCAGTTACCTACATTGTACATATAGTCGAAACTCCACTCGAGTTGGCCCTTTTATGCCAACTTTGGAGCTGTGACTCCACCTGGCGTTGGCTAGTTAGACTTTGCGTATCAAGTAGCGACTACTTCAACGAGATTCCTCTTCACTCCACTTCAAACAGAAAATGGAATAAAAAACGAACGAAACCGCAACTTAATAATTTTTGCTTCCCCTAGTTTTTGTACCGTTTTATATATAAATTTTTGTTTTAGTTTTTTCTTTTTGGGTGCTGCGGCAATTAAAAATTTTTACCTTATTTGCTCCAGTTTTTTGCATGTGGCAAGTGGCGTAGATGGCGAGCAAGATGGAGATGAAGAGCGAAGGACTCTCAACTTTTGCTATCTTTGCGAAAAATTTGCATGGTCATTTACTCGTTTTTCCTTTTTTTTTTTTTTTTTTTTGTTTGGTTTTGGAGTTTTTCTTCTTTCATTCTTGATACTTGTTGTTGTTGTTTTTTTTTTGGTTAGTTTTTCTGTTTTATTCTACTGTGTGACATCTAGATTGTGGTACGCAATGTTCGTCTCTTTCTGCATTCTGACCAACTCGCGTTGTTACTAATTAAAAACGCAAATGGGTTTATGATGTTGCACAAGTTGCGGTTTCGCCTTCAGGGGAGTAATGTCGTCGGAGAGGGGATGGGGAAGGGGAAAGGAAAAGGGAGATACTTTTTTACTGCTGTCGCTGCAAAAATTGCACAAAAAAGAATGGTGCGAGAGAGACAGAGTGGGGGAAGAGAAAACTGAAAAGAAGTTATAAAGAAAAGCATAAAAAAGTGAGGCATTAAAACAAATTTTTGTTCTGCACAAAACAAGTCCTGGTTCTGGTTCTGGTTCTGCTTCTGGTCCTTTGCGGTTGCCTGTGGGCCAGAATGGCGAAGGGAATCGGTTTGGATCCTATCCCCCCCGCCCCACCATACCAGCACCCACCATTTAGAATTGTCAACTCTGACTTTATCGCCTTGCTGCCAAAAAAAAAAAACAGAACAGAATAACAAAAAGGGATCTCAGAAAACAGTGTAGAGAGACATAAGGTGTGGGACGAGGAGGGACTTTCACGCTTTTCACATTGCTGTGGCATGTTTTGTGTTTTATTAGCGTGAAAATTTTTCAAAGGTGTCAGCAGTTTTTATGTTATTTTCTTTGTTCCGTTCCTGTTTGCCATCCCTTCCAAGAAAAAGTGAGACTTTCGTTTTTTTCTCTTTACCCTGTGCTTCCGTAAGGTATATGCTTTCCTTTTTTTGTATGTTAAATATGTTTTTTGCCAAAATATAATAATAGAGAAAAGTGGACATCTTGGGAGCTAATTTTCGTACCCTCAAGCAGCAGAATCATGATGAATTATATCGACTTGTAGATAGAATTGAGAGAGTTGGAAAACTGATCTCTGGGCTTTGATATTTAAGAAAGATGAGTGATTTAAACCAAATATGTGATCTGTGGGATCATTATCATAATTAAGACTTGAGCCTTCCCAAAAATGTTTCCAACAAGAACAATTTTCCTAGATTTATTCACTAAAGTCAGAGAAATGAATAAACAAGTCAAACTCGAAATGATTGAACCTATAAGTGCTTGCCGACCTAAATTGAACAAACATTTCAGTTTTGAAAATTTAAAAGCAAATTGTTGTTCACTTTTAAAGAGACTTTTAAATAAATTTTCAGCATTTACTTTGTTGCCTACCAAACTAAACCCAAAGTGCAAAAAAAAAAAAAAACTCCAACTGGCCGGAAATCCTTACAACACGCGCCGCACCACAAATCCATGCCCCATCGCCTTTTTTGACCCTCCTTCCCTTCCCTTTCGACCCCTAGTTCGTCTCGGTCCTCCAGCACCACCTCCTCCATCATGGGGTGCTTGTGTGGAGGGGCGGGGGGCGTGGCCATTGTGTAATATCCGTTGACTATTATTCTAATTCATGCCGAAAATTAAAAAGCTGCCTATAAGCCTTGTTCTCGTTTTTCTCAGCCTTTTTGTCCGAGTTCAGCGAAAATTTCATGCAAAATAAAACGCAAAAAATGCCTGTTATGCCTTTTTCTCATTCTCATGCTCATTTTTTTCGTTTTTATTCTATCCTTTCCGTTTTTCTATTCAAAATAAAGCGACCGCATCAACAAAATATATAAAATAGCTGGCATAAAATAATATTTCGACTATATACATATATATGGAAGGAAATATGAAAACAACAACAGCAACAGCAAAATAAAAAACATAAAAAATTAACATATAAATTAGCACAATAGGCAGAAAGAAAAAAAAAACACAGAGCCTTAGGACAGGGGCGATAGCAGAAGGACAAAAGGACAGGAGGGATAGACGACAAAAGTCGTCCCTTTGTTTTGAAAAACAATTTTTGGGTAGGTAGCATAAATTTCGGTGGCAATTAAAAATATTTTGTAATTTTTCTTAGTTGACCGCATTTTATGGGGTCTAGACTGGTCCAACAATAACAACAATAACAACAACAAACAGATAAATGGAAACTTTAATTAAATTTCATAAAAATGTCCTAGTCAAATATTTTCAAATTTTACTCGCAAATTTGTATCTCTAAGATATATTTGTTTAAATTAATTGCAGGAACAACAATAAACAAATTGGATGAATCCTTATTAAGATTTTATTATCTTCTTTGTTAAAGAGGCAATTGGATGTTAATTGAAGTCAAAGCCTTAGCCTCGTTCTATCAAATTGATGAACAAGAAATATCAGATAAATATCTTTAACTATAGTTATATAAAAATAAACTTTATTTGCTGTTAATCGAAATATACTTTCATAGTCATTAAATAATCATCGATGCATGGCCCTTTCTTCTTTAAATACGTTTACGATTGAAGTGAAATTCAACTTAAATTGGCTACATGTATTAGCCCTTATGTTAATGGTAGCCATAATTTTAATGGGGCATCTCTCGAGTTTGCTTGTCTTCTACAGTCTGCTTCCCATCTTCTTATCCCCTTCCCCGTACGGCATTCCAGCAAAACGTTCGCCTTGTAAAACAATTTATAACTTTTGCGCTTTTGCCTAATAAGTTGGCATGTTGTGGCCAATAAGTTGTGGGCAACAACAACAACAAAAACAATGGCACAACAAAGTCATGGTAGCTCTTCCACCTCCGCCACCGTTTTGCCACTCTTTTAGCTAGTCTCTTTCTATAAATTTTGCCAGGGAAATGCAACTCGCTCTAAAACTAAATTACAAGTATAGCATCAGCAGCAGCAACAACAGCCGTTGGCAATGCGATATTCCCGCTACGCTTAACTCTCCCCCCATCCTCATCTCATCCCCTACATACCTAGCACACATCTTGCCAACAAGTTTAGGTGCTCTTGTTGTTGTCGTTGTTAGTTAGTTGCTCTTGCTGCCTTAACTGCTGTTAATTCTTCTAATTGTGTGTACGTTGTTTGCGTGCGCTAATGTCCCATATGCACAAGCAAAAACAACAACAGCAACAACAACACTAACAACAAAAATACCAACACCCAAAGGGAGGCAAACAACATGCAAATGTGTAGCACTTGTTCCTAGAGATGGGCAACTGTATCATTATCATCGACATCATCATCATCACAATCGTGAATTTACATAAATTCTATTAATTGTAAGATTGAACAAAAAATAAAAAATTATAAGGTTTTCTTTCTTTCTCTGATCTTCCGAGGCCAAAGTATTGGCGAATTTCACTTCTCCATTTCAGATTCTTAGTGAGAGTTTTCTGAATAGAAGGTTCTAAGCCTTTAGTCTTGAATCTCTTTCTAACCATTTGCATTTTAATGCTTCAATTATAATTTTCGTATACCTTACTTCAGGTATCTGAAGAAAAGAAAAATTGTTTATATTAAAAAGTAACTAAACTGTATCCAGTTTATAGAGATATAGTTAGACTTATAGTTTTATCATGTAAATGGTTTATCATTGTCTTTGTTATACGTGAAATATATATAAAATGTGCTTAATAGGATACGTAATACGTATACGTGATTTATCACAACCATCTCTCATATCGTATGTACTCGTATTACTCACTTGAGATTTTTAGTCCGCATCACTTGACAACTTACACGGCGCAAACCCCTCACGCAAAACTCTTTCTCTCTCCCTCTCGTTCTCTGTCGCTGTCTCTGTCTCTGTCTATCCGCCACCCCATTTTGCTTATTAGCGCAAAACGTTGCACGTAGTACACGTTGCAGTGTGTTTTTGTTATTGTTAAATGTAATTAAATTATGCAGATGAGTGCCAACGATGTTGCTCCCTCTGCTGAGCTATGCTGCTGCTCTACTCTGCTGCCCTACTCTGCCCTATTTCGCTCTTTGCTGGCATATTAACTAAAATGCCATAGAAAAGTGTTTCTCTTTTTCCCAGGTATTTGCAACTGACGTTGACACAAGGTACATACTTATATGTAGCTAGCTAAGTAGTAGTTACCTCTTATCACACAACTTCCAAAAATCCTAGCTGACAGATTGCCTAACAAGCAAACTGTCAAATACAATTTTAGCTAAAACACAACAGCTTGTTTGTCATTTCACTTAAGTGTCGCCCAAATAATCAACAATTAAATGCATAAAAAAAAGTAATTCACATTGGCAGCGGTGGGATTCGAACCCACGCCTCCGAGGAGACTGGTGCCTTAAACCAGCGCCTTAGACCGCTCGGCCACGCTACCATTTGTGCGGGTGTTCAAAAGTGACTATCTCTAATCGACAAGGCAACTTGAAATTCTAAAAATATTTTTGGATTTTTATTTGAATATATATTCTTGATCAGGAAAATAAGCAACTACTGATTGTCTCTTGAATATGTAAGATATAAATAATTAAAATTTTCATATTTCTAACTCATTAGTAAGAGAAAAACATCTACAATTTGCTTCTGCCTTCATGAATTATTGCAGTCCCATTCTTTCCTATAATTATTATAGGGAAAATAATGAAAAGTGCGCTGAAATCCAGCCCCAAATAAAGAACTACTCTACAATATATTCCAATATCCACACTTCCCTTGTCAGTTAAACATGTGATATAGACATTTGCATTATGTTCAAAAAATGTAATGGGATTCTATCGATAATCTTCGATATTCTTAGCTGTTTCAGTTATCTGCTGGTCTTTAAATATTTTTGTTGGTTTTACCAGGAAAGAAATACTCGAGACTATGGACAAAGTTGAAGTTGAATATTGAACATGCCATACTTTGATTATTCCTTCAGAAAAGTAAAACAATTGTCGTATTAAATGTGTTAAGTTTGCCGTTTATTTGATTTTATCTTCTAGTTCTTGAACATTTTTGGGGGATGTAATATCCCCCTTCATTATGCTTTGTTTTGTGTTTCTTTCTTTACATTTATGCATATAAACTAAGTATTTTTTGTTGAGAATTCCTTGTATGCTTTTGGTTTTTTTTTTTTTTTTTCTTTTGTTCTTCTGCTCCACTTTAGTGATACGATTAGAGATGATGATCCACATATTTGGTTACTTTGAGTATAAATAGTATACTCATTCTATCTGTCTGTCTTTGCAGCTTAATATTTTGTTTTCTTAATTTGCCAGAGCTGCAAACTGATGGCCTGTTTTCGGTTTAGAGGGACACCTACGATCAATAGTTTTGTTGACTGATGTCTAGCTAGTATTAAAGACCGAACTATAGCGAATGATAGGGGATAATTTGGATAATGTGAGTAATGATATGAATATCGTAGCCACATTCACTGGGGGTCTCAATCATTATAGTGTTATAGTGTTTCAAATCGAAACCGAATCAAGCATTGTTTTGCGATTGCAGCTCTGGTTTATTCCCTTGTAATTTACTTAAATTGTATTTTGCGAATGTAATTTTAATTTATTCATTAATGTATTTTCATTTGTGTGCTTTTTTCTTTAACTTTATTTCCTTTTCATATTCATTTAGTTTTCTTTTGGTTTCGTATAACTAGATGAAAGATCGGTTTTTATGTGTGTATATGAATATGGATTTACGTTTGAATAAGTTTTTCAATTACAATCCTTTTTTTCCACCCACTTCTCTTTCTCTCTGTGTGTTTGTGTGTGTGCATGTGCGTGTGAGTGGGTGTGTGTTTGTGTTTATGTTTGTGTTTGTGTATAGGTTACTTTTAACTCCCTTGTATTGGTTTTTGCAATTTGTTCCATTAAATTTGTTAAATATGTACAGTTTTATGCCCATAGAGCTGCCAACTTGTTGCAGAGATAAAGAGTTGGCTGAATCGAATGAATACTAAATGAATGAGGAATGAATAAAAAAGGTAAATTGTTAAATCCAATCAGCCAAATAGCCAAAAAAATACAAATAAAACTAAAAATAAAAAGTCAACTCAACTCATTTCTCATTTTTTTCGGCTATGTATTTTATATTTCGTTCTTTTTTTTTTTAAATTTTTTCCATATATTTGTTTTTTTTTTTTTGTTTATTATTTACACATACAATATTTCATAATTGTTTATCTTTTTCCACAAAAAAAAAAAAAAAAAAAAAAAATGTATATTTGTATATTTTTATCAATTTTGTTTGTCGTATATATATATATACCTATATATATGAATATTGCATAGTTTTGCATAATTGTTGCTATTTTTTGTTTTCTTTTTTATTGTTATTTATTTAATCAATGTAAGTAATATAAGTTTATGGTGTTTTCTGAGTCTATTAACTATATAAAAATGGGCCGATTTTGTGGTTGATTTCATTTGAATATTTCGCCAACTTTGTCGTCTTTGTTTGCCTTTTCTATGTATTTAATTTATTCAATATTCTTGTTCTTCTCGTTTTGTTTTTTGGATTAGTTGATTTGTTGCATTTCTGTTAGGTTTTTATATATTATTCTTTTGCAAATATCTTTTATACTAAATACATACATATTTTTAATGACTTGTGCTTAAGCGCGTAAATTATGTATAAGAAAAAAAATTTATTTATTAGTTATGTTTTGTGTGTTTTTTTAAGTTTTTTTTTTTTTTTTGATTTTTAAAAAAAATTTTAATAGTTTTTTTTTTTTTTTTGTTGTTTTTCGTATTTTTGTTTTGTTTTGTGGTTGGAAAAAGCTTTAAATTATTTACAGGAATTTTTGTTGCAGTAATTCTTTTACTTCTTTTTGTGTTTTAAGCAAAACTTAATAATTAAGATCACTGGATGCAAAAAAAGGACCTTCAGATGCGAAAGAGATTGAAGAAAATGTTTTCAGAACCCATTTTTTGTTGTCTTATACAGAATTGTGACTTTTCAGGAATTGAAGTGCTACTATAAATTCAAAATCCATTCTTGCGATTTCAGGGATCTTAATGCTGACTGAGAACTATTCCAAGCAGCTCTTTGATTTTGACGTTTACTAACGTGAAGTTTTGAAGCTATCTATGATTGGGTTTTCCACTTGGTGGCTCTGTTATCCTGTTCTTACACTCACTCACTAAGTATGTTCGCTTTCTGTTTATATATAGACATCTTGAATCGAAACCTCTTTTCGCTTGCGGTTCCCCTTTTTTGCCATCAACTAAAGTCTAATTTTTACAAAAATGCTTTCGCCTGAATACACGTAACGTAAATACACATACATATATAATAGGTATATATAAAACAGATATTATAAATTATTGGATAAAAATAAAGTACTCTTTCTTGTAACACAAAAGCACCCGTTCGCCGTTCGTCGGTTGCAGGTCGCAGTCGACATCAGCAATCATCATCATTGTCCTTGTGTTCTCGTTTAGCCCTTGTAGAAGTGATACAATTCGATATCTGGATTGATTTTCGGTTTGATGGTGCGACCCATTGTGCCGCACGTTTTTAGTGAATATCAGTGATACCGTCGTAGGCTCCCATTGTTATTGGTGGCCAAAATGACACCACCAGGACCAGGACCAGAACCTCCAGATCCACCAACATTGTGATTGTTGTTCGAAAGAGTGGCCACATTATTGTTATTAGCATTGAATGAACGCCTGCCCGTGGTATTGCCATGTATCATGGCCATACCGACACCATTGCGTAGTGGTAGAGCCGGCGGTGGTGGCGTCGGTGTGGGACTTGGTGGCATATCGTGATCCAGGGGCAGCGAGTAATGGGAATTGTTGTGTATGTAGCCGGGATCGTTCATGGCATCACAGGGCTTGGCATAGACGGCACCATTATGATTGAAATGATCCTGGGTGAGACGAATCCCGCCATGACCATTGGCAAGTGGTTGGCTATAGTGCGACAAGGTGCTCTCCTGCATGGCCCTGTGACGTGGCAAAGAGGCGGCATTTAATGGCTTGCCACCGCCATTGGCCATCAAACGCATATCCTGCTGGGAATGGTGGGTATTGCGCGTTGTTGCAGTCGACGCAGTAGTGGGCGAATGATTGTTGGTCATGTAATGGATCTGACTGAGTTGGGCAAATGCGGCATGATCGACGGGGCTGGGCACTTGTAGCTGCTGTAGGGTTGTGGGTTGTGTGGTAGCTGCGACACTCGTGCCTGTGCTAGATGACGATGTTGTGGGACCACCCCGACCCCGCAACTGAGGTGGGGGTGGTGCTTCTAGCTATAGCTCGGTCACTGGAATGGGCCGAGTGCTGCCCATATATTGCGACTGTTGGGGATTGTAGCTTGGATAGCCCGACGATGGATGCACTCCACCGCAACCGGCGGGCGCTGGCCTAGTCATATAATCCTCATCCGAGAAAGTCTTCTGATACTCACGTTCCTTGCGTCCCAATGCCGAATGGCCCTTTAACATTTCCCTTATGCGACGACGGCACGTGTACAAGACTAGGGCCAAAGTTGTTATCAATGCAGCGCAGACCACGACTAGAACACCAATGATGGCCTGCTTGTTAGCTGCTCCATGGCTGCAACCGATCAAGGGCTCTGAGAGTTGTGTCAATGGCAACTCCCTGAGGGTCTGAGGATAGGCGCAAATCACTGGAGCGAACTGACTACTCGAATTCTTGGTAATCAAGAGATTACGCAACCACATCAACTGGCAATCGCAAACGAAGGGATTCTCCGACAAGTCAAGAGTTTGCAAGGATGTCCACGATATTAGACCCTGATCCAGTGTACTCAATTGATTCTCCTTCAAGATGACTGTAGTCAAATGTGGTAGACTACGCAATGCATTGGCATGCAACTCGCTCAATTGTTTGTTTTTCGCCAACACCAACTGCTCCAGATTGGTATTCGAAGTGAAGGCATCGCTCTCGACACGACGCAAACGTTGAGCTCCAGTGATTTTCAATTGACGCAGCTCACGTAGACCCGCAAATGCACCCGTTGCAATTACCTCAAAGTCATTCTGACCCAAACTCAATTGCTCGAGGCGTTCCAAGTGTTGTAATGCCAGAGTGGGCACTTCCGTGAGACGATTATCGGAGAGATCTATGTAACGCAATGTTTCCAATCCCTTGAGGGCTTCTTTTGAAATGTTATGCAAACCGGCACCACGCAAATCCAGACGTGTCAAACCCTTGAGATCTTGGAATGCTCCATCACGTATGGTCATAAATGAATTTGTTCCCAAATATAACTCGGCGAGCTTTGGCAGTGCCTTGAAGGTCATCTCTGCTGGCACCGTGGTCAATGTATTGTCATCTAGATAGAGCAAACGTAAATTAGCCAGACCATCCAGAGCATTGGGATCAATGTGACTTATGCGATTCTGGCCGAGATTCAATTCCTCCAACATCACCATGTGCGAGAAGGTGTGATACTCTAGCTCGGCTATGAGATTACCTCTTAGGTTTAACACACTACAATTGGATAGACCCAGGAAGGTCTTATTCGAAACTTGACCAATTTTATTGTTATTCAAGTGTAACTCTTGCAGTTTCGAATGATAGGCAAATGAGCGTTCCGGTATGTTAATCATTTCGTTAAAGGATAAATCAAGAATCGTTAGCTGGGCATAGAATTGCATCGATGAATCGATGGTCTTTAGCTTATTATTCTTGATAACGAGACGCTGTATGGCCGGATTAAGGGCAATGGGCAACACATCGAGCGTACCCTCACCGCAGTTGACCATCAGTGTGTCATCATCGCATTCGCAGCCATTTGGACAATTTGCCAGGCCATTTGCGGACACCACCAGGAGCACCATCACCATCATGGGCATGCAGAGCTGACTCAGGCCCGGCGACGACGACATGGTAATTGCCCTGGACGACGACCGTCGTCTGCTCATTATATAGGCGCTCTCTGTCACGTCCCTCCTCTGTCCCTCTGTGTCTGCCCTTTGCCTTCGACTCTGGCTGGTTTCTGCTGTGTCTTCCTCCTCCTCTCGTTCGGTGGCTGTTTTGGTGTTTGTGTTTCGCTTTTTTTCACTCTGCTCCTCTTTTCTCCTTTTTGGTTTGTTGTTTTGTTTTTTTTATGCTCTGCTTCTTCCTTCTTTTTTCTCTTTTTTTACTTTTTGTTGGGTTAAATACGTTTTAGCCAAGTTTGCCAATGGCTTTCAAATTTAGCGTCCGACATTCGTAGAGCTCTGCAAAGAGATAGAGAAAGAAAGAGGGTTAGATGTGCGCTTTAAATTGATTTTCCATTAGAGTTCAAAATTGCTTGGCTTTTGGATTTTCATTGGATTTGGCAGCTGCAGCAATCGCATTGGTCTACTACTCCAGCTACAACTACAACTACAAAAGCTTCTGCCCTCTGGGAGTTAATCGGTAGTTTTCTGTATTTTCGTCTGTATTTTCGTTTTGCTACGTTTTGTGGATTATTTTGCTTCGTCTGGTTTGCTGGTTTCGCTTTGTCCAGCAGTAAACAAATGAAGACAATTTAAATGGCCACGGCATAGACATTAGGAATTGGCATTAGCCAAAAGAATCAAAAGGGGAAATCGAAGTAACAAACAACAAAAAAGAAAGAAAAAAATCAAATTGAAGTTGGCAAAATGGAAGCTAAAACAGTTGCAACACAGTTTAAGCTTTAATGGCCGAGGTTAAGTAGACTCTTTGGCGAATAGATTTGAACTTAAAGTTGCATCATTTTGGCTTCAAGTTAGCTAACACACACACACACACATACACATGGCCTTACCCTAACCCCATTTACCCTTTCCTAACGATTTGGTTTTTGTGTGTCAACTCCAAAGTCCCCAAAGTCAAAACCTTGTCTCACACTCTTATCATTTTCCAGCTCCCCGAAGGCTCTCACACACACACACACACAGTTGAAAGGGCAAAAAAAAAAAAAAAACAAAAAAAAAACTTAAAAAACAACTTGCACTTTGTTTGCTTTGGGGATATTTATCAGTTCAGGACAAATGGCAAACAAAACTTAATTTAGCGGCGGCAACTCTTCTCCCCCACTTTATCCTTCTTCTCCTTCTTTCTCGCTCTCACTAGCTAACCTTCCCCTATGTCTGAGTGTGTGTGTGTGGTTGGCGGAGGTTCAAGGATGATGGCCCGAAAAAAAAAAAATGGTAACCATTGGCAGATCCCAAAACTGGGACTGTAAAATAAATAAAACAAAAGCAAAAATACAAAAGGCTGTTTGTATTCTCTGTTTTTTTTTTTGTCCTCTGTTAAATATTTTTCAACTTGGGCGTGGCTTGGCCTGGTTGTCAGAGGGGGAGAGTTGAGGCCCCAAAGGCGCTATGAAAATAATCATAGATGTGGGTCATACTTCAGAGGCAGAACCAGAAACAGAGACTGAGCGGCAAAAGGAGCCTTCCTTTGTCCTGTAACAACAAATAAAAAATACAACAACAAGAAAAAAAAGAAAGGATAACTGCTGCCAGCAAACTCTTGACTCATCTCAACTCTCGTTTTTTATTATGTAAATATCGCATAAACACCCGGGAGCAACTCAGGCGCAATCATATGAAACAACGCCAAAAAAAAGCATGAATCAACTTTCCGTTTTAAAGAGGCCGATTATTGAGTTACCCTAACCGAAGAAGGAACTACAGAAGTCCTCTCAAATATATTGCTATCTACCTCAACCTGCCTACTTCAACAATATTTGCAACAATTTTCGGTGCATTGGCTTAAGTAAGTAGAACTTAAGTTGGATGCATTTTGATTTGGTTTTTCCATAATGTTGCAAAGTTACCTTTTGGTCTGTCAGCTTCATAAGTTGTGACTACTTTAATATACCCAATGGGCCGTATAGGGTACCCAACAGCATAAACAAAGAAAAGGGGAGAGAGAAAGGGGGCGGGAAAAAAAAAACCAACGGAAAATGGCGCCCGTACAGGGACTTGTAGTGGTGATGGGTAGTGGTAGTAGTCGCCGTCGTCGTAGTCCTCTCCATCATTATCATGCATATGCCATAAAGCAACTTGTTGAGACAGAGCAAGGAGGCGACGGCGATGGCCAACACTGACTTTTTTGTTGTTGTTGTTTTTCCTGGTTCTTTTGGTCTTGTTCTTTTGGCAGCGACTGACAACATTTTGTGTGAAATAAAAACAAAAGCAATGGAGTTTTTCTCCCCATTTCATATATTTTTTTCTTTTTGGTTTGGTGGCAAAGCACAGCTGCTTAGACAGTCAGTCAACACACAGTAAATTTTGTTTTCTCTTTTTTGTTCCTTGCATATGGGTAGAAAATCAAATTTAAATTGCTAAAAATTCTGTTAAATGGCCAAAGAAACAATGCCGCTGGCATAAAAAAACAAAAAGAACCCTAACAATCTAGAAATTGGCCTTGTTTTGCCCCAAGAGTATAAACTGGGCTAAGAAAATGTCAGTTGAGCCGTTTGGGACGACCAAATGTGCAAAAAAACCAAGCTACGAAAAGGTAACACAGAACTCTACGAATAACAATATTTTGTTTAGATCACTCTTGAGCCCTATATTGTTAACAGTTTACATAATAAGACCTACAAATGATAGAAAATGCAATGGATATAGAGTATAGAGATAGATAGAGAGAGAGAGAAAGAGACACTTTAAATGATATGAAAAAATTTACTAAAATAGACATTAGGATGCAGTGTAAAGAGAAAGAAATAGAATTTAAATGATTTTCCTCTTAGTGAATTGATAAAATTTAGTGAGACAGAACTCCAAAATGTCTATATGAACTTCTTTCCAATGCACATTTGTTGTGGGAAATAGAAAAAGAATAAAGTGCAAACAGCTGATCGTTTTGGTATAATTAAGGTCAAAACAATTTGCAATTAGCTAAGTAATTTAAACAGCTTCAGTTGCATTAAATTGCAAACAAAGATAAGAAACGACTGAACTATGCCGCTTTAATGTAACGCCAGTTGTCTCAATATTTAAGCAAATTCTCACAACAATTTCTCTGTTTCTCTCTCTCGCTCTATCTCTCTAACATAACTTTTTGCTTAAACATTTTTCGAAATTAAGTTCTCTATATAGAAATGCTGCCCCCACTCCTCTTTTTATAGTTGCCGTAATTTAAATTGTCACCCACACAAAATGTTTCACCTATTCTTTTCCTCACTCTCTGACTCCAAAAAGTATGCTCTAAATATTTTATAGCCACCCGCTACTGCTGCTGCTGCTGAGGTTTATTTTTGTTGTTGTTTTTTTTTTCGCTGGTACGTTTTTTGTTTCAGACATTTTTATTTTGGTTTTTGTGCGGACCTCCTTTTGGTTCTTGTTGGTTTTTTTTTTGGATTGCAGCTCTGCTCTGTTGCTGAACTCATTTATTAGTTCCGCTTGTGCCCGTCCAGGAGCCGCCGCCATCACCACAGCCCACAGTTAGAGTCTCCATACTCTTTGTCCAAACCAAAACTGTTTCCATTGTTATAAATGTTTGGCTGTCAGTTGAACTCTAACTGTGACTGGACGGTCAGCCTTGCGGCCATGGCCCACAAAAAGCGACAAAAAATAAGACAAAAAAAAAAAAAAAACAAAAATATATCAAAAGAAAAAGCTAATTGCGACTAGGCCGAAGTTTATATACTCTTGATGGTCAACAACAAAATACATACTACTGTATCGAAAATGATCTTAGGTCATAGCCATCTCTCTGATATTTATGTTGAGTACTTTCCCTCTTCTAATATCCATTCACCTGTTTCCTTGGAAAGTGCTGAGAACTTTGCCCTCCAACCAATTAAAGGGTACAAGAGGAGAAAATAGAAAAAAAAATAATAGAAAACTCTGGACAAAATAGAACAAAAAAGAAATTTAAAATAAAAGCAAACTCTTTTTCTATTGTATCTGTCTGGTTCCGTCTTCTGTTTGTGTCTCTCTCTCTCTCTCTGCACCAGTCCGGATTTTGGTTGCTTTAGTTTTGCTTTGGGTATGACTTCCGCCTACACTTGCCTTCCCTGCATTCCCCCCACCCGCTTTTAAACCCCATTTTACACTTATTGGTTTTCTCATTTTTGAAAATTTGCCAAAACAAAAAAAAAAAAACTAACAATAGAAAAAGGAAGAAAATAAAAACTTTTTTTTCTGTATTTTCTTTTTTTTTTTTTTGTGTAAGGGAAATTGCAAAATAAATGCCTTGTTTCTGGTTTAATAGGAAGCAGGCAAAACCAAAGAAAAAATAAAAGTGAAAAGAAGGTTGTGAGAGCGTTTAAATTGTTGAGTACAGTTGTGCTGATATGTATATACATATACATACATATCTGAATGATGTTACAGGGCCGCCTTTGATATTTTGAAAAGTTCCCTTTTAGGCTCGAGTTAGGCTCCAATTTCCACTCTAGTTCGTCAGCAATAAACTTCAACTTTTGCTTGTTTTCATATTTCAAAGTGACGCCAGCCAATATCCGCAACCAGCTCGTCCAACCCACTCACTTGAACAACCTACCCCTATAAGGGACCAACCATTCACTCAGTCGCCCACCCATTCACCAACACACACACACACACAAACAAACACACCACCCCTTATGTTATTTATATGACAATTTCGCTTGAGCGCGCGTTAAAATATCGCTGACAATATTTTATGCTCAATGCCTTGGCTCATGTTTTGCCAACGAATTCGCTTCACCCCTCCCACCATCCCTAAGGGGAGACAGAGCTGCTTCCTATGCATATACAATCTATCCAGCTATGATAAACTTGGCAAATTTATCCTGCTTTGTGCCATACGTCTTTTGGCACAGTTTTTCCTTCTTGCTAGAATGCGATACATAAGTGGCGGATTGTTTTGCTCCAGTGTGGGGATGGTGGGAGGGGGTAGAGAGGTTGGCATTAGTACAACAACTATTTGCACAGTTTACAATTTCAAGTTTTTGTTTCTTCTCTTTTCTCTTAGTCCAAATATTTGAGACAAAACAAGAAAGAAAGAAGCTCACGCACGCTCCATCCAACAAAAAGAAAAAGAAAAAGAAACAGGCAACCCATACCAATCACCCAATCACCCAACCACCCACAAGAAGAAGGCTGTGTGTGTGTGTGTGTCAGTGAAAGTCGGCAACTGCGGCCACAATCATACAATACAGTCAGTTAGTCAGTCGTCTGTGAAATAGAAAAGCGAAACAATGTCTGCCAGTGTTGGAGGGGCGTGGATCTTGGGGCACAGTGAAGTGGCCGCCAGGGGCTCTTCTACAATTGCAATGAGACGCCGCCCGTTGCCGTTGCTCCCACCCTCATCGCAATCATTGGAAGTCATCCGCAGTCGTCGTCGTCGTCGTCGTCGTCGTCGTCGACGTCGTCACACATGTTACTTCAATTTTCAGTAATGGTAATCGGCAAAAGTTTCTCGGTCTGGTAGCGTTCATTCGTTCGTTTGTTCGTTTTGCCCAAGCAATTGAATTGGATTTGAATTTAGATTTTTGGGGAAAATTGAACTGGTTTTCTTTAACGATAGGGATATGTTTGTTTGTCTATTTGTTTGTTTGTTTATGCACCACACTTGCAACATGACTATGATTGTAATCAGTGTACAAATTATGGAAAGTTGAGTGTACAGTGTAAGCCATAAGGCAAAAGGCAAGAGGCAAGAGGATATTAAAATTTTTGATTTGAAATTGAAATCAAGACCTACTTTTTCTTTTACTTTTACATCCATATACCCAAAAGTAGGTTAAAGAGACAAGTATAGATGGAAGCCATAGGAGCAAAAAGGGTTCAGATGTCTGAAACTTCAATAGATATAATAGAAAGAAAAGTTTTCAAATACGTAATACATTATTTTGTTTCTCATTGTCTCGTTTATGTGTCTATGTTACTTTACTGTCGCTTTTTCATTACATCGAAATTCAAAACACAAGGATTTTAAAGAGGTTTTCATTTTAAAAAGCTGAGCTTGTTCATCTGATGAAAAGAAGACTCTATTTCTTTCCATACGATAGTTTATTAGACCTTTTCATGCTTTTTATACCATACACCCATAGGGTGAAATGGTATATTAAAGTCGCCAAAATGTATGTAACAGGCAGAAGGAAGCTTTTCCGACCCCATAAAGTATATATATTCTTGATCAGTATCAACAGCCGAGTCCATCTAGCCATGTCCGTCTGTCCGTCCGTCTGTCCGTCTGTCCGTCCGTCCGTCTGTCCGTCTGTCCGTATGAACACCTAGATCTCGGAGACTATAAAAGCTAGAGCCACCAAATTTGGAATGTAGGCTTGTGTAGTATGTAGAGTGATCAAGTTTGTTTCAAATTTTTGCCACGCCCCTTTCCGCCCCCGCAATTCAAAAAAAGACGTCTATCTCAAAAACTATTACAGCTAGAGACACCAAATTTGGTATGTATATTTGCATAGTAAATGCGCACATTTTGTATATATAAAGTTTTTGCCACGCCCCTTTCCGCCCCCGAAATTTGAAAAACTCGATTATCTCCCGTAATTTTTTATCTTGTGCAATCAAATTTGGCACACTTAAATTTGATACTAATACCGAGCAAAATACCAAATTTGATCAAAATCGGACAAAAAATAGCTGAGTTATGCATATAAACGTTTTTGCATAAGGCCTTTGATGGCCGTTGGCGGGTGGGGGCGCTAGGGTGCTTATATGCATAAGTGCGCGAGATACTGAGATATGCTTGTAAAAAGCATGTGAACAGAATTCTGAAAAATAGGCAAATGCATTTGTTATTACAAATTTGAAATATTTGTTTTACTGGTGTATGGTATACCCAAGTCGGCGAGACGACTTACTTACTTCATTATAATATGTAAGAATAACTAGATGCAGCAATGACATTAACTAAGCCATATACATACATGGATATATAAATATCTTTACCTTAGCTATGTGTCCTTTGTTTGCCTCGTCTCAACATTTGTAGTTATATAGTATTTTTTGTTTTTATAACCATAGAATTTATGTCTCAACTCTAAGCCAAGTTTTGCACTATCGCGCCTTATTTTTAAAGCCCTCCACACTAAACGTTCCCTCTCGAAAATCTCTTCATGGTGAAGCACAAAGTTTATGTTCGACATGCTGTTACGACGCCATATGCGCGTTTATCAAAGCTAAAATCCACCTATTTCACCCCGTCCCCCGCGCCAACCATCCTCATCGACGCCCCTCATCATAGAGTTTGCCACACTCTAACTGAAAGAAAAATAAAGTAGAGCCAGAGCTAGTTTTCCGTTTGCCATATAAATTTGTTTAAGACATATAGCAAGGATCAATAGCTTGGATTTATTGTCTGCCACACATAACTTTGGCTTGGCTTTAAAGTTTTCACTATGAGACAGAGCGAGAAAAAAAACAAACCAGAGAAAGAGGGAGCAAGAGAGCGAGCGAGAGAGAGCCAAGGCAAGGTCGATGGGCAAAACTTTTTTACCTACTTTTTCCTTGTCGCCGTTTTTATGGGCATGGGGCCAACCCGAAAAAAAGAAACGAAAAACCAAAAAAATTATGGCAAAAACGGCGACGTCGTCTAGCCCATTCCAAGAAACTCGACTACGTCGTCGGCTTGCGGTCGTTTATATGTAAAATATTTGGTTTACTTTATGACTGCTTTGGGTATTACTCTTTACTTTCTTGCCATGCCATGCTATGCCATGCCATGCCAATTCGCCAAACACCGAGCTCTCTGCTAGCCAAAAACTTTTTGGCTGGGAAAAAAACGTTCTAACATGCTAGAAGAGAGAAAACCTAAAAAGACGGTGCTACGAATTATGCCATAAAAGGCATCGAAGTCGTCGTCGTCATCGTCATCGTCGTTGGCGGCGTGGTTGTCGTAGTTCCAACTTTGCCAAATTCTTGGTTCATCGTCGTCGTCGGCGTCTTGGTCGTCGCCTAGTCTCAATGTTCAAGGGACACATAAAATACTTTCATGTTGTTATTGTTCATGTTATGGTGTGAGAGATTACCGCTGAGGGAGTTTAGCTTTATAAAAGGAAAGTAGAGACCAACAAATGAGCTAGCTCTAAGGGAGGGCTCTTTAAGTGGTGAATTTTCAGTGAAAGTGAACTGCACTAGGAGTTAAGAATACGTGAAAATCTTAGGAAACTTCTTTTCGACTTGACTCAAACTTTTAACAAACAACGCTCGCTACCTACACGTTAGGCCTTTCGTTTCTATTTCGTGCAAGTCCAAACCTTACCTAGCCTTATCTACCATTATCTAAATTTTCAAAATGATCCCAAAATTCAAATGAATTACTTGAAGTACAAAAAACTTTTCACCCATTTTCGAGCTTAGCAAATTAAATGGCAATTTCAGAGCCAAATGCCGATTTATTTCTTCTTTGTGCGAATAGGTAAAAAAAACTTTTTGCCAAGTTTGGCCATCATTTCTGTGGCCTTATCGACAAAAGTCAGCAAACAGATCGGATTTGTATTTAAATTAAGCACTAAATAGTACAGCAAAGCTAAGGGTGAGGCCAATGGGCAATAGAAGGAAAGGTAAATGAAATGGAGCCAACTTAAAAACGCGTAAAGGATTTGCCCAAAAAACACAAAACACAAAAAAAAATGAAAAAGAAAAGTGCTGTAGGACTTAAAGGCCTTACGACATTTTGCTGACAGGCATTAGAAATGGTGTCGGCGGAGTCGGTTGTCGGTTGTCCGTTGTCGGCAGACGACAACGATATTCCCTTCCCCCGTTTACGTTTTGCAATTTTGTTGCTGACTACAGCAGCAAGTGCAATGCAGCAACAAGCCGATGGTGGCGCGTTTGGGACAATACCTGCGACTAAGTAGCATCAGCCAAAACCATCGTTGACCACGTTGCCACCGAGCAGTCGAGCGAGCGAGCTGGCAAGCATAGAAGGCGGTGACCATAAATCTTTTGGAAAATCGCGACCGGGCGCAAAGTGCACCACAAAATGGTGAAAATTGCACGGCAAAAAGGAAATAACAAGTAGCGTCAGCAGGGAAAACTACTGAATGCAAGGAGAGCATACAAAAATAGAGCGAGAGACAAGAATCTAACCGGGGACCGGAGCTTACATTGTAGTAGTCATGAAGCTTTACGGTATGGACACAGACAGGGCCAAAGATAGAGTAAACGAGAGAGACGGATACTGAGAGAAGCGGACACGGGGAACAGAGGACGGGGACTCGAGTTTTTGGGTTAGGTTCTTGGCGTTGGCGTTGCGTAAATTTAGTGCGCTTGAAATTTAGTTGCACAGTTGCGGTGATTTAGTTGGCCACGCCAACAGTGGGGCAGCTAGACAGGTGGGCAAAAGGATCTGCTCCTGCCACTGCTGCTGCTGGAGGTCACCAAAGTAAACAATAAAGTAAGTGGACCAAAGGTAGCAACAACAATGAAACAAAAGAAAAGTTTTTCGCCCTTCTTACCCTTCTTCTGGCTATTAAATAAAATTGAAAAATATGCTGCTATCTTGGGTTATTTACGTTGCGGATAATAAACTCGCTCTTCGGTCGCTTAGTTTGCGCCAAAATTATTAAATGAAGACTTTGATCTCTGCCTTTTTTCAACTATCAAATGAACAATGTTTTCTATAAATAACAAACATTTCTGCTTAAGTTTGTTCCACTGTGCATTTAAAATGTTCCATATTGTTTGCATTTGCTTTTAAATTTCCACGCTCAACATTGTAGAACAGAAAGAAGAAAAAAACTTTTGCCTACTGTCGACCATTCTCTCCTTTCAACTCCTCCCTCCTGTTAACATCGTGATGATTCTTGGGTCCCCCGCTGAATTTAACATGAAGGAAAGCAGCCGCCACCGCCACCGCCGTTGCCGCATCCACTGCAGAGGAACGTCACATGTGTGCCAGAGTCGTCGTTATGTGGGGTAAACGGAGGGGCACATGGCAGAGGAGTTGAGGATAGTTGAGGTTTTTGCTTTAAACAGCGTCATTGTTTATGCACAGAGAGATAGAGAGAAACAGTGGGGCTGGGGAACAAAACCAGACTCATTTAAAGAGAGAGACCTCGAGACATGAGTTAAGTGCGATGGCAAAATTTATGCGAAGAATGCAACGCGCGGCAGCAATATGTGCAGCAGCAACTCCAATCCCAGGCAGCCACATGGTTTTCTGTGTCGGTTTTGCTACCACTCTGGACAAAAGACCAGTAAGGCGCCAGGATAGAGTCCTTTCCTTTATTCTTGCATCCTTTTTTTCTGCCTCTTTGTATACACATACATATATATTTTGTTTTTGTCAGAAAATAAGCGTTTGCTGTGCCCAGTGGTTCTTCTTTCGTCTCTCGTCTGTGGCTTCAATGTGTGAGTAAGTAAGCTTTGTGGATAATTTCTGTGTTCCCTGTTTTTCCTTACTAAAGAAATTTAGCTAGATTGCGAATAAAAGTTCATCAAGTAACTAATAGACTAATATTAATTCGATTTTTCGAAAGCCTTTAAGCTGTATTTGAAATCTATAAAAAAAACACCTAATTTCTTTGTTTTCCTTTGATTGGCCATTAACTTTATGTCGGTTGGTAGTGGTAATTAAGTATTTTTCTTGTCAGCTAATCCAACTTGAGACTTTATTATTTTTTACTCTGACTCTCTGATCAAAACTACAGAAATATTACTGCCGACTAGGCAAGTATTTCTTTTTTCAAAGGAGTCTTTAGATTTAAATATTGTAGGGTATACAAACGACTAGTTTACCCAAAATACTTAACTTTTGCAGTACTTTTTCATTATTTATTCTCCTTCTTTTTTTGTTTTTTGCATTTTGCTTGATATTCCCTTTTCTCTGTCCTTCCATAAGATGAAGATTCTTCGGCTATGCATTCAAAAACTTAATAAGATTTTAATTGAAGCGCAAGAATTTAATTAATACAATTATGAATTTATAAGCCGATTCAAAGACAGAGAAATAGCGAGTGTGAGATAGAAAGAAAAAGAGTGAGAAACACAGAGAAAGGGGACCATAGAAAGGGAGTGGATTCAATATGATATATGCCAGACATTTGGACAATAAGTTGTCCTGGCTTGTAAATGTGGAATGGAATATGTTTAGGGTATAAATCACATCGCTTTGTACATCAGTAAAAGTTATTTTTATTGACTTTTAAAGCAGTAAATGCCACCTCAATAAAATAAATGTTTAAAATTTGAAATTATTGGCTAATCCAAAAAGATATCTGTCCAGATAGCAAAAGGATAAGTCATCTATGAACTTTTCTAGGATGCTTAAATTTTGAGAGTCCTTGTTGCTTTTTTTCAACATTGATTCTACAAGATTCGTTAAATTCTTTTGACTGTATTAGAGAATGTTTTTTTTTGTATTTTTGGGAGTATTATATCGAGTATTTTTTTTTTTTATATTTTTGTGTGTGTTTTTGTTATTTTGTTAAACTTCTTTTGAACTCTGTGTAACTTATTCTCTTTGACTGGCAAAAGTTATTCGTGACTTGGAATTTGGCTACGTGCCTTTTCATATATTTGAACGGTTTTTCCTTGTTTTCTTTTTTTTGAGGTCAAACTTGCAACAGCAGCGAAACAAGAACAACAACAAGATGAGGAACGACTAAGGAAACTGCCCCGAACACTAATTGCCAACTCAATTGAAAATCTTTGGTGACTTTAAGAAACTTGCAAAGTAATATAAATCACCCAAAGGTTCAGGAAAGTAACCCGAAGCTGCTTGCCTTCTTCCCTCAGTGAACAGCAGCTAGAAACTTGAACGTTTTAATATTGTGTTCATTTTTTTGTTGTTTTTTTTTTTCGTCTTTCTCCCGTTTGCTGCTTGGTGTGTTTTTCATTCGCTCTTTTTTATGGTCGCTTGTTTAATGACGCAAGTAATTGCAATTGCAATTGCAGAGTAGTGTTAGCGGGGGAGGGCGGTGAGGTGGTGGGGGCCCGAGCTAGACTTAATGAAAATCAAACAAAACAAAAGAAAACAACAATAATTCAAAGTCGGTCAACTGCGCCGAGAAAACGTTGACGGTTGTCGTTGAAGTCAGAAGACCTAGAGTCGCCGGCATGCCAAACAATAATTGATAAACGAACAGATGTACAAGTGTTTTAAATGAATGAATGAATGATGATGGGCAGGAGATGGCTACATACATATGCTCATTGCTGTTTGTATGCAACCCAAATCAATTGATTTATGCAGTTGCCAACTTTTTCCAAGTTTTCCGTTCTCCTGATGAACAACCAACATTCAGACATGCATTTAATTGAAAACAGTAATTAAATTAATGACTGAAGAAAACTTGAAACTGCTGCTTGGTCTTTAATTAAGTTATGGAATGACATCCTCTCTAACTAGAGCGTATACGCATTACTTTGTGAGGGGATGGATGGATGGATTGGAGGTATGTATAGCATGTAGGAGGTGGTGTAGTGGCATAGTGCAGCGATCTGTAGACACATTGGCTGGGGCCATGTGAAAGTTTTGTGCGTTTTCATAATTGTCACGCAATTGGAGGAGGCCATTGGCCGACGTCGCCGCCGCCGCCGCCATCAACGACCAAGAGATCTCAATGCGGAAGCCAATTCATGAGTGTACTAGAGAGTACGAGTAACGCGTGCTTTTCCAACTGATAGTCACCAAGCATTTTACGAACGTGACCATCAAGTATATAGAAGTCATAATCGATACGGTACACAAATACAAGTAAAACAAAAAAAAACTTAAAACACTCTATCATTGTGGGACTATTCATGATTGAAAAAATGACTCAAAAGTAATCAAAAATCAATTTCAAGTTAGATTTCAATGTCACATTTTTAGTAATTACACTGCCAGCTAGCAATTGTCACGTAGTCGAGAGCCTTTCAATAGTCATGAATAGAAAATCATAGAAAATATTAGCGATATGACACGTTAGTCATTTCCATAAACTGAACTAGTTTAAACTGTCCAAAGATATAGAATTAAAGATCGAAGTTTCGAGTAAAAACTAAACCTGTTTATTCTCAAATGAGATCTAGTTACATCTTAAAGAAGCTAACATTAGCTGCGCTGAATAATATATGTATATACTCTTTAAGTGCGTCAATGCATTCTACAAATTTCGTTTTCAAACTTTCGTTTTCCAATAAACCTACTTTTAAAAAACCGCCATACCATTCAAGTGGCTGTCTAATCGATGACGTGTAGTTGCAGTATTAACAGATAGACTGATTAAAAATTTATATGGTTAATGGAGTTGCAAAGCGTCTCTACATTCGATAGAATATCCTCTACAAGGATCTACAAATTATGACAATTACAACTTGACTTATTTCTATGTGATTGATTTCCTAGTAAACTGATCTATATTGGAATTTTTCGTTTATGGAAATTGATGACAATGTCTAAGTCAACCGATCCTTTTTTGCTTACCCAAACTCATGCGACCTATATTCATTGATAGGGATTTCAATTTGAGTAAGTGACCCTTGGGCATATGGCATATGGTTTAATGTTTTATTGCCCGTATGGATGGTTTGTGTTATCTGTCAGTTTTTTTTTTTTTTTTTGTTTGTTTTTATTATTTTGTTTTTGGATTGCTGTTAATGGACTTGGACTTTGACACACTGACGACATGTTGTCACCAATTAATTGTTTGCCTTTAGCAGAAAGCCAAAGATGGAAAATGCAAATGGAAATGAAAGGGGGATGGAAAATTGCATATAAACTGACAACATCAATGTAAATTACAATTATTGTCGAAACTGTCCGATTGTCCATTTGAATTGCATTGTGTCTCTGTGTGTGTGTGTGTGTGTGTGTGTGTGTGTGTGTTGGGTATTGTTGTTGTTGTTGTTGTTGCTATTGGTGTTGGTTGTAATGCAATCAGTTTCGATTTGATTACCTTTAATTGACTTTTCAGCATTCAGTTGAATAATCGACGCTGACATTTAACAATTTTTGCTGCTCATTAACAATTCAAACGGCGAATATTTGTCCCTGTGTGTGTGTGTGCGTTTCGTTTATTCCTTTTTATGTTGTTAAATTCAATTTCAATCGATGCTCCGGAACTGTATGTTTAAGCATATTGTTGTTGTTATTATCGATCTGCAATGAGAATAATAAGCAAAAATATATATAAATATAAAAATAAAGAAGAATATGAATTTATGAATTATTTCAACAAACAAGAAAAAAAACATATATGTATATGTACAGTAAATTGTTAATAATGTCACAACAAAAATTCTGCAAATGAATGTCAAACAATTTATGATGCGCTTAAAATATGCATTAAAATCATTTTTCAATGGTTGACATTTTTGTTGTATTTTATGAATTTTGTTGTTGTTGTTGCACACCCACTCATGTTAATGTTTTAATGGTTGAATTGGATTGATTGGAATCCAATATAATGGCAAATGAATAGACCCTTCAGAACTTTCTATACCCTTTGCCAATATGGGTAGAAAAACTGGTTAGAAATTATAAACTGTCGATCGTTTATGAGAGGGTTTAATTATAGCATTCAATCGACATTGATATGCCTGTCAATTAAGTTGAAGTGAAACAAAAATATGCACTCACAAATTTGATAATTAATATGTTGAATTCATGAAATTGTCGCCGAAGTTTGTATACCCTTGCAAGTTACTCTTTCCTCACTTATAGCCGTCAAAGTGGAAAAACGTTTAATCTAAAGAGAGTAATGTTTGCGAAAGAACGGCCTACAATCTTAGCATAGGAAATAACGAAGTTTTTGATCAAAGTCACTGTTTTCCATCGATCGTTCCTATGGGAGGTCTATGATATAGTCACCCGATCTTTATCAAATTTGGCACAGTGGTTTATATGTAGGTGTAATACACTGACCAATATTAATCACGACAATAGCTGAGAAATAACCGAAGTTATTAAGAAGTCACTGTTCGTAACTTTGCCGTTTGTATGGGAGCTATATGATATTGTGGTCCGATCCGGCTGAATCCGAGATATACAAACTCAAATTTGTCAAATGTTTCGAACTGAAAAAGACGGTTTCGAACCCAAAAACTTATTTTTGAACAGCATCAGAAGTCGAGTTAAAATAGCCATGTCCGTGAGTTGATCTATCCTCCTCAATATAAGAGTTTTGGATATGAAACTTGGTTTTTTTCACATTGCAATATCATTAGAAGGTTCTGTTCTTTAATTCACCGGATCGAACTTCATCTTTATCTATGAAAATACATATCTTGTAACATAAACAGTCACAGACAGCAAGAGTATATAAACTTCGGCATGGCCAAAACTTCAATATAACTTCCTTTTTTTTGTAATTTTCATTAATTCTGATTTCCCACGTTGACCAAAGCAATGTCAAGCATAAACAAACACTAGATAATTATCGCATATTCAATTACTCAAAATTGCAATTATCCATTTGAATTAACCAAACAGAGAGAGAGAGTGAGAAAAGATGAAAAGAAAAACCATTTATATTTTAACCAATTGTTTAAGCATAATTAATAAAAATGTTTCATATGCAATGCATAGAAAAAAAAATTATGGCAATCCACCAACAAAAAGAGCACACAAAAATCGCCACAAAAAGCAAATGTAAAAATGTGGAGAACTTGAAAGAAAGACAAAAAAAGACAGAAAATAATAATAAAACGCTCTGCCCTGGCGGCCACACGGCACCTAACCACCACACTAGCCTCCATCCATAGATGGCAAGTGTTGTAAGTATGTGCTTAAATACGCATTTATTCATACAAATATGGCAAGGAGGCGGCGGCTGGCTATGGCAACAGCAGGAGCAGCAAGTAGCAAATGCAGAGGGCCAACCAACCAACCAACCAACCGACCGACACATAGTAAATGGGTAAAAACAATAAAACCAAGTGGGGGAGAGAGTCGGGCACATGGGGTTAGCTATGGTATGAGAATTTTGCTAGTCAATGGCTCGACTAGAATGACCACCTAGAAATATTATTCAAATATGTGAAATCTAAACAAATTTCAATGAGATACTCGACTACTTCAATACTAGTGACAAAACTCTTAAAGAAAAAGTATTTAAAAATCTGAAAAAATCTTTTATATGTTTATGAAATCCTGGCATACCCTTTCTCATACCCTTTTACAGTATTTTTTTTTTTGTGTCCACTCAGTGGTTCCTATAACAAAACGCAGAGTGCACAACGCAAATTTCCATGTCGTCGTCGTTGTCGTTGTCGTGGCTGTTGCTCGTTAGTTGCGCATCTGATTTGGCCCAAAACGACAAATGTAGGAAGCAAAAGCAAGAAGTGCCAGCAGATGGGAATAGAAATGGTTAAAAGGGGAAGGGGGCCAAAGTAGTCGTAGTAGTAGTAGGTAAACCAGGACTCCTTACCAACTAGGGCCGGACGTTGGCGGTGCCTAGCTACCCCATGGGTCGGATTGGGGTTCGGGTTCGGGTCCGGGTTGGGTCTGGTGTGGTCTGGTCTGGTCTGAACATGGCGCAAATGTGACAAATATGGTCATGAAGTGTGCAAGTGACAAGTCTAACATACTTACAAATTTTCATGGCGGTGGGCCATGAGAGAAGTAAGTGAAGTGGCAAGGGAGGGCACGGAGGGACGGCAGACAAGACCCAACCACAGAACGAGAGGAATTTTGCGTTTTCAAATATATGTTAATGATGCTCCAGGAGAGGCGGAGTAAAAGCAGAAGCAGCAGCAGCGGCAGGAGACCGAAGGGGACAACACACAATGATATCCAGTTTTTTTCCCCCCCACCATCCTCAACTTTTTTTTTTGTTTTGTGAGTTTTCTTTTGCTCATTTTTCAGTTAGCCCCACGTATTTCCTGTCTTTCCGCTACTTACCCAACACCTTTTTTTCAGTGTTTTTATTTTAATGATTTCTTCTTCAAACGACGCGTCCCATGCCTCACCTCCCCTTGCCACTTGAAAGAGTTGATTTGAATATGTGCAAACTAATGCCAGTGATGAGGCTGCGCTTTTTTTATCTCTTCGGTGTTTTTTTTGTTGTATTATTTTGCAAATTAAATTTCAATTTCAATTTTCAACGGAAATGCTTTTGTTTGAGGATGGTTAAACAAGTTTTTTATGTTTGTTTGTTTGTGAATCGCACAGAGAGAGTGAGAGAACGAGAGAGGGATGCAGATGGAGGGGATAGTGTGAAGATAATGTGATTTAGATATTGAAGGTTTCATTTTGCAGCCATTTTTAATTGAGAATGAATCAAGGAGAAGATATTTTACCAAATGAGTTTTGAATTGCGCTGTGCCGCTCTTTTCATTTGTTATGGGAACTTAAATCAATGGAATTTTTTTGTATCCATAGAGAATACTTAAATTCATGGCAGGTTTGTGGCGCTATTTACCGACTTTATTAATTCATCTGACATCATTTTTAAATAAAGCGCGTACACATGCGAATTATAGATAAATCAAATCGAAATATGGTAGTATACAAATAAAGAAGTATAAACAAAATAGAGAAAAGAACTTAGATCTCAGTGAAATCATTTGTTATCGTCCTATCCTATCCTATCCTATCGTGATCCTTTATCAGTACTAGTTTTGCCTCTGTGGATTTGGTCCTGAGGTATCCTCGTTTCCAATTCTATTGACCATAAAACCATTTTAAACTTAGTACAAGGCACTACGATTATGAAACGAATCAAGTCTAAGGAATTTTGTCATTTCAATTAACGTTCATATTGAGGTATTTACTTATATCGATTGGCTAGTGAAACGCCCTCCTCCCATTACCTTTTGGGGTGGATGCAGGGCATAAGAAAAGCTCCACACAAATCAGTATAAATTACTCATATACCTTGGTCGTTGTTGTTGCGTTTTTTTCTTCTTATGGCTTGGAAAATTTATGCGTTTACTTTGTGAACTAAAAACAAAACGTTGTCTGTACTCTCTGTGTCCCTATTGTCACCTCAGTCACCAGCAGCAACAACAACAACAACAACAACAATTTGTGTGTTAATTTATGCCAACGGGCAATGCAAAGTCAATGTCGAGCATGAAAATGAGACACAACAAAACGTAACCAAAAAAAAAGCGAACAAAAAACAAAATACAAAAAAATTAAAGACACGAAAAAGCATTTATCGGAGCGCAAAAAAAAAAAAAAAAAAAAAATACACCATCCGTTTCAATGGTTTAAATATACGACATGAAAATACCCTATACCAAAAGGGTGGATAAAATTTCTATTAGAAAGAAATTGACAAGTTAAAGTAATAGCTTCTCTTTCTCTCTCTCTCTCTCTTTCTTTAATCAATCAAACTAGATAACTTCAAGTTCCAGTTTTACTCTTTAAATTTTAGATATGCCCTTGAAATTAGTTTCTATTTGAGAGGTATCAAGTCAGATAATTACAATTTATTGTGGGTAATTATGTAATTTTTTGGTTTGTTTGTTTGTTGTTGTTGTTGGCGTTTTGCTTTCCTGAGCAGAGATTTTTGTTTTGTGACAAAACGCAAGTGCGTGAGCCCTTCCCTACCCTCATTCCACCATTCCAACTTGCCATTACCTTGGCAAGGGAAAAAGACAAACGCGAGATGTAGACTGTCCCTAGTTCTAGGGGGCAATTAGCATTTGGTGGCATGCAACATGCAATTGTTGAAACATTTACAAAATTGTTCTCTTCACATTGAAACTAGAATTATTTGTCTAGATGGTCTTTCAACTGATTTGATTGTGGAAATTGAATGAAGAATGAGTTCAATCAATGCCAAGTGCACACACACACATTGACCCCTCTATATGTATGTATGTATGTGTGTGTGTGTGTGTGTAGGATGTAATAGACATTCAGTTGACCTCTTCCAATCAAGAAAAAGTGTTTCAATAACTAAAAATGTCTGCAATTGATGGGCGACAAAATGAGACCAGAATCTGTTCTGATTCAAAGCAGAAAAAGCAATTTCAATAAATAAACAAATTGGGTCAATGCATTTTTCATTTTCTTTTCTTTTGTTTGATATTTCGTTTGTTTTCTTTTGGGCATTTGAATGGATTTTCTCAATATCTGTTGCTAACTGCAATAGCCAAAACTGATTTTTCCCTTGGTGTGTATGTGTTTTTTACTTTTTCTTTCCTTTTTTTTTTTTTTTGTCGGTGGGCGAACCAACAGCTTTTGCAGCTCATTAGGGTCAGACAGCCCCCCACACACACACACCCCCGCCTCATACCCGAAATTGTGCTCTCATTTATTATGGACCATATAATCTAAAAAAGTCACTCAGTCAGCTTTTATGCAAAAAAGAAAAAGAAAAAAAAAAGGAAAACTAGTTATGCTCTTTTGTAAGCTGCATATTTAAGTTGTTCAACATTTTAAATGTCCAAAACGATTTGCATATATAATAAGCTACATATAAAGATATAAATTTAGATACATTTTTCGGAAATGCACAATTTATATAGTTTAAAATGCAAAATCAATGGAAAATAAATGCGCATAACGTTTAGCGTAATTACATTGAGGCAACGGCAAATAGTTTTCTATATATGTAAATCTATATATATATGTCTCTCTCTCTCTCTCTTTCAATATATTTCTATATATATAGGGAGTGTTTTTCATTGATAAGCTAGCTCAAAAATGTTGTGTGTGTGCTTTTTCGAAAAATTTATTGCAAAGGTTAATTGGGTGTTGATGAGACAGACACAAAAACACGAATGCGATAATGAGCAGCTAGGAAATACGATCAGACTTACTTATAATACAAATATGCAAATAAATATACATATTAATTGTGTTTGTTATACAATTCTTGGAATCTTGGCAACTTGAATTTCGCTGACATTGATAAATATTTCTTGGTTTCTTGAGAAACGATGATAAAAAGCCATTAGTTAAATCTTTAAAACTGTAGAATAGAATGTGCTATAATCTTATCGGCCAATTTTTTTCCACCCATTTTGATGCTAATCACTAGAAATTATATATAGAAGTTGGCAAGTTAAAAAACATTTCAGCATTTCAAACAAAGGTTAAAGTATATATACATTTTATATTAGAATGTGTTTATCATGGTCATTATGGCTAAAGAAATCGAATTATGTTATACTAATGTTAGTGCTTACAAGCAGATACTTGATTTGAAGGAAAAATATCAATTAAATGTAAAGAATTGCTGTAAAAGTTTTAAATTTGAATAATTTCCTGTTGTCGTCAACGAGAAGCAGAGGGAGAAAAAAAAAACTTTCCTTATAATCTTCTCACCACTTTAATGTCCATTTTGATTAGCCGCCCATTAAACATTTAACTGGCCACGCCCTTGGATTACAATATATGTATGTATGTATATATTTTTCTCCTTTTCTCTTTAGCTTGTTTTTTTTTTTTTGTTTTTTGCATAAATCGATCTGAGGTCTAGAGCTGTCTCCGGCTATTTACTTATTTATCACAATGACCCAGCCTTATTTCTGGCCTCCAACTTAGACCACACACACACACACACACAGTTATGGGGAATGGGTCACGGACACGGGGGACATTGGCAAAAGGGAGTGGGAGACAAGCATCGAGTCTAGGGACAACAACTATTAGTTTTTGTGCCCGCCCAGTCAGTCCTTCTGCATAGAGATGGCCATTACGCCTCTGTTTGCTTTGATAATGTTTTCACGTTTCCCTCAGCAAGGGGGAAACAAAGATGGGAATGAGGACAAGGATGAGATGAGGATGAAGAAGTTTCTGGCTGGCCTTTTTGTCATTTCAGTTTTGTTTGCTAGGCAAAAAGAGAAAAAAGCAAGTAGGAATAGAAAATGGTGCAAGGGAATGGTCGGGAGGGGAAAGCATCCCATCAGTGCCACATTGGGTTTGGGCCTTCAGTTGGTGTTTAACTTCGAAGAGACTTCAATCCAACCAACTTCCCTCACATTCTCACTCTCTCTTGGCGCTCTCTGTCAGTTTGGTAAATAATTTATTTATGACTTGGTCTGTTTATTTGTTTATTTGTTTGTTTGTTTTCCTTCTTAGAAGGTGCCAAGAGTATGACTTTTCTATATACACATATACACACATATATAGACAGAGGGAGAGAAATAGTCAACTTTATAAATAAGATATCAATTGATTTTTATTTACAACATTTATTTTGCTCCCTAAGAAGCTTAACGTAAGGAGAGAATCCATTTGCAAGCTCAATTTGTGTGAAAATTCCTCATTGATATTTATTTATTTTTCCATAAAAGTAAAAGGATCTCGTTTCATCTCTCTCTCTTTCGTTCTTTCTCTTTCTTTGTCGCTCTTGCATATGTTTCGTCTCCTTTTATATTGCATTTGCCTTTTTAATGACGTTTACTTTATTTTTCATATGCTTTTCCTTGTTTTTCTCCTGATTCTTTTCACTTGCAATTTAAGAATGCATTTCACTTCTCTCTGCAGTTTCTCATTGATATGAAATTTTCCTCTCAATGATTTTTTCCTTTCTCAAAGTAAAAAATTTACCAACAGTAATCAGAAGAGGCAATAAGAGGCATTGATTTAGAATGTCGTGTCTCAGTCTATCGAATACTTGAAAATTGAGACTCATTAACAGTTTCTTAACATGGCCATTTACATAGAATTAATGTTGTAAATTTCATTTTGAATTCGCGAACAGAATTTTGTTTATCCCTTTCCATATTTTGTGTTGCGAGTTTTTCAAACATTTCCTCGTTATGTACCTAACCGAAAAACCATTTCAAATGATGGAACTTTTCCTTGAACAACGGGACAAAAAAAGGGAGAAAAAACAAACTTTTCACAAAAAAAAAAAAAAATAGAACTAACATCCAACAGTTTCCATTAGCAAATGCAACCACAAAAACTGTTCATCGAGGTTTTCTTTACTCTCTCTCTCTCTCTCTCTCTCTCTCTCTCTCTCTGTCTCTATTTCTATTGCTCTATCAAACCCCACCCCACCACCCGTTTGCACCATCGTTTTACTGTCTGCCATTCTCGCTCTACTAATTTCCAACCAATAATTTGCACTTAACTGCCAACAGAGAGCTAAGCTCAATTCCAGGTTTCAGTTACTTTCATAGAAAATTCCCTTTCATAAACAGCACATAAAAAATTCTCGGCAAATTTCTGGCGAAAGTTTCTTGCAGACGACGGCGAAGGGGCGATAGTTGGTAGGAGAGCGAAAAGGATGCCATTACGTGCACAGCACAATAGTTCAAACCCAACAGATATGTACATGTTGGCATTTTCGAAAATGAAAACCCCAAACTAGTTGAAATAAAACGAAAAGTGCAAGGAAACAACCAGAGCGAACCAATAAGATATTTACATCAAAGAACAAGAAGAAGAAAAAAGTAAACTTGAAATCAGAGAACGTTTATAATTTGTTCTCCTCTAGTTTTAGTTTTGGCCAAATTTCTGTTTTGAATATTACAGTTTTCCCTCTTCTCGTCTCTTCTCGTTTACCCATTCAAGATATTCAATATTATCAGGACAAAATGAAGTAAGTAAGTCGTCTCGCCGACTTGGGTATACCATACACCAGTAAAACAAATATTTCAAATTTGTAATAACTAATGCATTTGCCTATTTTAAGAAATTCTGTTCACATGCTTTTTACAAGCATATTTCAGTATCTCGCGCACTTATGCATATAAGCACCCTAGCGCCCCCACCCGCCAACGGCCATCTCTGGCCTTATGCAAAAACGTTTATATGCATAACTCAGCTATTTTTTGTCCGATTTTGATCAAATTTGGTATTTTGCTGGGTATTAGTATCAAATTTAAGTGTGCCAAATTTGATTGCACAAGGTAAAAAATTACGCGAGATATTCGAGTTTTTCAAATTTCGGGGGCGGAAAGGGGCGTGGCAAAATCTTTATACATGCAACATGAGCGCATTTACTAAGCAAATATACATACCAAATATGGTGTATCTAGCTACAATAGTTTTTGAGATAAACGTTTTTTTTGAATTGCGGGGGCGGAAAGGGGCGTGGCAAAAATTTGAAATAAACTTGATCACTCTACATACTACATGAGCCTACATACCAAATTTGGTGGCTCTATCTCTTATAGTCTCCGAGATCTACGCGTTCATACGGACGGACGGACGGACGGACGGACAGACGGACGGACAGACGGACATGGCTAGATCGACTCGGCTGTTGATGCTGATCAAGAATATATATACTTTATGGGGTCGGAAAAGCTTCCTTCTGCCTGTTACATACATTTTGGCGACTTTAATATACCATTTCACCCTATGGGTGTATGGTATAAAAAGTATACAAAAGTATTGAAAAAGATATTACATTTTGTTCATTCTATATTTATTTTCTTTAATTTTAATGATAAAGATAGAGTTTTGATAGTTAATGTAATTAATTATTTGGGGGTTTTTTTTTTTTTTTTTTTGCTTTTCTGCGCTTTTGCTATTAATGAATCGACGAATCTAAAATTGCATTTATTAAATATTTCCTTTCGTTATTTCATTTTATTAATTATTTTGGAAATTTGACTCAAACAAAAAAAATGTACATTTATATTTACTAACAACTATTTAATTTTATATTTACATTCTGAAATGGGGAGGAGTGGAGTTATGGGCTGAATAAGGGGCAATGGTATACAAACCCACACACACACACACATGTATATATGGGAGTATCAATACAAATACTGGGTTCAGGAAGGCAGGAAAAGCACACATAGAAAATATTTCCGTAGTGCTAACGGCATTTTTTTTTTCATGTTGTCCTGACACTACACATAAGTTATTATTTGCACTGACAATAGAGTATGGCAAGGCTAGGGGAACTGGAAGAGGAAGCGTAGGAGTTGGGGCAGGATGTAGTCGCTGGCTTGGCTCTAGATTCAGTTCAGTTTGCCAGTCAATTGGCGGTCGTCCCCTTGTAGTTTTGTTTTTTTTTTCTAGCTCTCTTTCTCTGCTGTTACTCTCCCCTCTGGCTGTTGTCGGCCTGCCAAGTGTTGTCGTTGACTTGGCTTTGACTCTTTCCTTCCCCTACCCCATCGTTGGCATTGCCATTCTCCTCCTTAACTCCACTGTAGCATTCGAAGCTACTCCGTTTTGGTTTTCGCTTCGATACAATACAATTTTCATGGGCCAGCGCAGAGGGTTTCTCTATAAATATCTGACGTGATATTCCATTTTCGAATTGAAAATTTGGAAAAGTCTTACAGTAAAATGACATTTCAGAAAGGTTTGAAGAATTCAAATTACTGCACAATGAATTGAAAAAATGTTAATCAAAATCAATGGAACTTAGTCATAACTTTATAAATCGGCTAAAAACTCTTTTTCATGATGAGCTTGAAATATTATAAAACTTTCAGAACTTGGCAAGTTCCCCTCTTGTATTTGTATAACATTTTTCTAAACCAGATTCTCTGGCTTTCTTTGTTTGTTTTGGCTGGCTACAGAGACGAGGGGAGTTAAGTTGGAGGTTGGAGGGCCACACCTCTGTTTTCTCTCTCTCTCTTGCTCAGTCGGCTCTGGCTTTGGATAAATAATGGTTAGTTTTTGATTTCAAACAATAATTCAACGGCAAAACCAAGTTGGTGGGGAGTCATAGACGTAAAAGTGGATGTTGAAGATGAAGCCAAAGCCGTTGGCCGTAACTGGAGCTGGAGCTGGAGCTAGAGAGTTGGACTTGGAGCTCAAGTTGGAGCGGTTGCTGTAGGGGAGTAACTCATGGTATCCGCAGTCAATTTAGTGGCGCTATGTTGACCATTTTTGGGTGGCCCAGCCACGTTCAAAGTGGAGAAGCACGCGTTGAATGTTGTTGCCATGTTGTGTTGCTTTTGGCCATAAAAAGTAAGACAAGTTCCAGAGCGACGCGTTGCCAACTTCAGCGACCAAACTCAAAGTGCTGCTGCCTCCATCTACGTTTTTATTTTCTTTTTGCTTGTCAAACGTAGCTGTTAGATACAATTACAGTTAGCTAGAGATGTACACAGCATCGCAAAGACTTCGACTTCGACTTGGACTCGGACTTTGAGTTTGGCGGCACATTTGATGTGTCGTCTGGTTCCCTCAGGTCCTTCATCTCTTGTCTCCGCATTCGTCTTCGTCTTAGTCATGTGAAGTTATCTGATACAAAAGCAAAAAAACAGACGCGGAAATAAAAGCCGAGAGTCTCGTCTCAGCTTTTATTGTTTCAAGTGTAAAGTTTTCCTTGCTTCCACACTCTCCTCTACCTACATTTGCTTGCAATGCTTCGATTTGCTTATCTTGGAACTGTGACTACTGTTGCCTTTGGCCAATTTCGAAGTGAACAATTTGTTACAGAAACAAAAGTAATACATACCTGAAGCTAAAAGAAGTGAAGTGTGTGAATCATCCAGTTTACTTTATGGTCATGTTGCACATTAAACTGCGACAAGTGTTTCTGCCCCTCACACTCCCTTTGTCTCTGTCTTTCTTTCTCTCTCTCTCTCTCTCTCTCTCTATCTCTCTATGTATCTCTTGCTGTCTCCAGATAGTTTTTATTTATTCCTTTTCGTGTAGAAAAATTGCATAATTGCCATGTTCGTAAAAAGATAATCGTCGAATGATTCATCTTTAAAATGCGAGCAATTTAATGGCAAAGATGAACGAAACCGAAAACGAAAAACAACATGAACAGAGGAAGGAATTGCCTTAAGCCAATTTAGGTTTTGACTTGATAATTATAGAGATTTCAGTTTTGTTTTAAACTTTATCTTTTTTGCTTGGGTTTGGTTTTTTTTTTTTATGCAAATAGAATTACATTGATCTGCCCTTATTCTGAAATAATCTCGAGTATTGTTTGTTAATCAATCAATAGCACTGGCATCTAGATATTATCGAAAAAACTAACAAATAAGTTAGTTGAAGTCCTGCTTAGAAATGTAACTATAAAGAGCTTAAATTGGACACAAGATTTTGTTTTTGAACTGTTTAAACCATAAATACAAGATGCCAAAAAGCACATAAGAGAAACACCGATCCAAAACCCCCCTCTCAGAATACAAACACAAGCCAAAAGTTCGTAAATAGTCAAAATGTATAAAAAGGGAGAAGAGAGAGAGGGAGAAGGAAACGGAGAGAGATATGGGGACTGAAAGAGACAGCCGAAAAGCAATTAAAGATTAAAGTCTCACAGACAAAACGGAAACAGAGAACTCTGGTCCAGTGCAAAACAGATGACCCACACGTGCTAAGCTCATTAGATGCTTTGATTTCTCATGGCAAAACATACACACACACGCACACACCAATATATATATATATATACCTTATATATATTTATATAGATACAAAAAAAACTTTATTGGCTTTAAATTGTAGGAGGAACCAGACCAACAGCAACAACTAATAACCAATAAAAAGTCTTAAGCCATCTTAAGCTTATAAATGCTATTTTAAAACACATACAAGTACACACACACACACACATATGAACACACACACTTAGATGTGGGATTGGAGCAGTGAAGGGAAAGATTTCGGAAGAGTTCGTCTATAAAATAATATAATCCAAGTGGCCCCGGGAAACCATTCAAGTTGAAAAGCCCTTTTAATAAGCATTTTAGCCTGGACTCTGTTTCATTGGAACAAGAAAACAGGGGCAAGTGGGTTGCGGAGCAGCTGGAGAGGCCTCTTCAGTGTAATGTTTGAGTGAATGGAGTCGAAAGATGAGCAAGAAATGTCAGTGCCAAGCCAAGCCATGATTGGCAAGTCAAGAAGACTGAGTGAATTGAGCAAGAGAAGACGAATACCAAAAACCAACAGCCAAGACTAAGAACTAAAAAGTAGGAACCAAGAACAAGACCGAGACCGAAACCAAAACTAAAGAGCAAGAGCAGGCCGTAAAATAGAGCAAGCAACAGTTGCCTCAGAGTTGCGGTTGTTGTTTGTAGAGTTGCAGTAGATGACAGCCAGCGAGGGTTAGTTGAGTAATTTGAAAGTTAAGCAGTCACTGCATCATTTGTTGCAACATGTTTTCAAACTCTTCGATTCACCCATTCGATTCAATTTAGTTCACGGAATAATTGTGTGGCAGGCAAAATGCCTGCAACGTTGTTGCTGAACTTTTAATTTGATGAATGATATACATTTGTCTCGAGTGCGAGAGCCTCTCTTTTCCTCTACCTCCATCATCATCTTGCACTTCAACTCCGACTTCATCTTCCTCTTCTTTGTCGTCGTCGTCGTCTTCTGAGATTGCCCGCAAGTCCAAGTAATTGTCATGGATTGCAGCTGGAGTCGAGAGTCCAGCTTGGCAATATTTGCACAAAAGCGCTCATCTCGTCATCTCTTCTCTTCTTACCCTTCTGGTTAACCACAATGCTCTAACCATCAGAGCTCTTGTGGATGACACATGACTGTGGATCTTTCTCTTGGTTGGTGCTGCGGCTATATAATTTTGCTTAGCTGCAATTATGAGATGTGGCGGGCTGATCTTGAAGCCAAATATATGTATGTACATACTTCTTTTACTCCTGCACCGGAAGCTTTCTTGTTCTGTGGAAAACTTGTTCTTACGGTTATCTGTTTGGTTTTTACAAGTGCCTCGAGTGTCTCTCTACCCCTGTACCCCTTTTTCCCATTCATCCGTCCGTCTGTCTGTCTGTCTGCTGGTCTCTTGGTCTGGCATGCCAACCATACAACATCCTTAATTATGACAATCATCTCGCAGCTTGATGTTCATTTCTTTGGCTTGGTTTTATTCTTCTCTGAATATATTGTTGACTTCTGATCCAGATCGGTTGCAGTATGTGTGAGTTTGTTGCTGTTGTTGGCATGGGAGCTCGGGCCCCCATTTCTTTGATACAATCAACAAGGCCTCCGCTTGGGTGAGACAAAGTGAGAGAGAAAGAGATAGAGAGAGAGATTGCAGAAAAAGATCTGACACAGTTTTTTTTTTTTTTTTTTGGTCTTGTGTTTTTCTGTTTTCCTCTTTTTGGTACACTTTGGAATGTTTTGATGGGGGTTGATTTTATTGCATGGGAAGTATATAGTGGATGGAATGAGGTGAGAGGAAGATACTCTTAGCGTGAGACCTAATTTCTGTATAAGATTTTGGAACCCCAACTAACTCAGAATCTTACAACATTCAATTATAAGTGATTATTAATCGTAAATCCAGAAAAGATAGACATTTTTGAAAGAGAAAATATTTTTACTACAACACACGCCACGTTGGGGTCACCAGTGACACATACCTAGGAATGTTTTCATTATATAGTTTTGTTTCTAATCATTCATGACTATGACAGATGTTCCAAATGGAGCTGAAAGCTCTATCAAGCACATGCCACATAGGGGTCACCACTGGGAAGATCATGACTACTGCAGAAAACTTGAACTAAAGGCCAAGCCCATGTCCAAAACAAAACCCCAAATATATCACTTTCGCTATCGTACACACCCCAAAAACAAAACAAAAAATAAATAAATAAACCAAAAATCAAATAAAACCAACTGGAACCCGCAAAAAGTCACTCAAAAGAGCGCGTGGTGATTGATTACACAGCAGCAGAAGTAAGCAGCAGTGTCAGCGGCAAACAAAATACAATTAAAAGATCAGCTTTCACCCTCGAGCCGCAACAACTAATTACTTTCACTGGGACGACTTGACGTCGTCGTCGTCGTCATCATCATCAAATCAACTTGCAAATAAGCCGGCAGTTACAAATCGAGCACGCAGTTATCAACTGGCTACATCATTCAGTCAGGAGGCCAAAAGGTTAATATGGCAATTAGCCAACTCCAACATTATCTCGAACAGCAGCTCAGAGAAAGAAAGCCAATTAACAGCAGGCCTCTACAACAAGAAACAAAAACAAAAATCACCTAAAAACTCACTCTCATAACTTTCAAATGCGATTAAGGTCGATGAGCTGCCAAAGTTTTGGTATCTCAAATCACAGAGGTTCTAACACACAAAAATAATTATGTTGTTGTATTGAATGGATGAACAACAATCATAAAAATACGAGCACACACTCACAAACACACACACACACACACAGAGACAATAGCCGTGAGGCATAAACCACCAGAACGGATGCTGGACCGCAAAAGAAAAAAAACTCGTTGAATTTCAACAGGTTCACGCCTCTAACAGGGTACAACAAAAAAGTATCTCAAAGTGTGTGTTTGTGTGTGCAGTGAGTGTGTGCAACACACATTAAATGTAATTTTCAAAATGAGAAAGAAAGATAGATAGATAGAGAGGAGGTGAAGACAACGATCCCCAGCAAAAATGAAGCCGAAGACGTAAAAAGAAATGTAATTGAAGGGGGCAACATACAAGAAGAAGCCGCCACAAAACACAAATCGAAGTAAGTGCTGGACATCAAATTTTGAACAGTTTTTCAAGTGTTTATGACGTAGATGGTACAGAGACGTGAGCCAAGCAAAAGATTGGTTTAGTAAGCTGCAGAGAGATAGAGATGGGGGGGACCAACAGGGTCGGCATGATTATCGCAAGTAAACTATCATCTCTCAGCTGGGTTTTCTTTTCTTCTTTATATTTTTTTTTGTTGGCTTTTATGAAGATGAATTTCTTTTTTATTCGAGATTTGTGCCTCACTAAGTGCTGCTGCTGTTGTCCAAGAGGTTTTCTGTTTGAAGCTCCAATTACTTCACTCACTCTGCTGCTTATGATTCTTTCCTCTGCAGCTGTTGCTTTCTGATTATGTTGTAGATTTTTGTAGTTTTTTGCAATTGAAACAAAATAAATGAAAATAATATGACCAAAAAATTGATGTCTAAGAGTAAGAAGTTTATCCATATAAATTAGTGGTATTTGTCTGATCTCTATTTATAATCAGCATGGAAATACATAGATACGTCTCTGAGACTTGGCCTAGTTTCGGAGTTTCCATCAACGATATGAAATGCCCTTCAAATTCATTAACAGACTATTAGGCTTACATCTAATCCCCCTCTTGTCATAAACCTTCAATTCAATATCTTATCAGCATCATCATAATTTTCCTTTTAAGCCCCCCTCCAACAACTCTTTCGCCAAGTACCACTCGAATCAACACAGAATACACCTGTAGCTTAACTATCTAATTAGATCCCCAGTTCCCTCGGACTAAGGTCATTTTTACAAAAATATCATACAATTTACATAGAATGCCCATCAAAATATCTTGTATAGAGTTTATCATTTTCAATAAACCGCCTCGTTTCGTTCATATCTTTAATCTTCATGTTCTGCTTCTATTTTTTTGTTGGCATAAATCAGAGGCACCAACCAGTTTTAAAATTCTCTCAAATCTCTCAAAAAAGATCTCAACCTATAAATTCAAATTAGATATGTATGTACAAATGTATGACAGAGAAAAAAAAAATAAACTTTTACCTCAAAAAGAGCAGGTGATTTAGTACTTGGCCATAACAGTTGCAGGTGTTTCAATTTGAAAACAAGTTTCCAGATACAATTCTCGAGTTTCTTAGACTTGACATATTTGCCTGCGACTCTGCTAATTTTTGTTGCGCATTTTTGTTCGTTCTTCTGCCCCCCTCCTTCGCCCTCTCCCTCTCCATCACCCTCTCATTCCCCACACTGAAAAGGCAAACAATGGAGGAGCTTTGGGTGGGGTTGTCTGTGGCTTTTTTTTTCTTTCTTGAGCCTATTGTTTGCGGGGGTCTCACAAAATGACAATTACATGTAGAAAATTTGTAAGATAAATACAAAAAAAATGTATAAGAAATATTTGTTAGCTCGCAACAAATTGCCTGTCTGCTTTGCGATGATGTATTGTGTGGTATGAATTTATGGTATTTGTTGGTAGAAGTAATCATAAACAACCAAAGGAAAAAAAAAAAACAACGTATATATAATTGTTTCCATATACAACAAATTGTCTGAAGGTCATTTATATAATTTGGTTTTTAATGCAACAAGTTTTGCCAATTTCGAGTTAAGTAAGCTAAGCTAAATTATTATTTTTAAACATTTGCATTTAAGTGTGATCTCAACTTTGGTTCATTAAGTAAATGATATCATCGCGAATATATGCAAATGCCATTTGTAAAAAAAGGGAACTTCATCCCAATTTTGCATGATTTCAGATGAACTCAAATATTGGTGACCCCGATGTGGTCAGCTCTAGATTCCCAAATGTAGACTTTAACTTATGCTATTTGATGACCTGAACTAGACATTTGAATACCTACATATACATATGTACATATGTGTGTATTAATAGCCTTCCCCATAGATTAGACTATTTTCAGTTGTTTTGCATTTTGTCAACGACTTTAGGAGTAGCTTTTCATACTCCCAGTGCGCCGAGCATTCCCCACAAAACAAAACAAAAATTCCTGGCCACAGGATGGTTGGTTGGTGACAAAAATTTGACGCCATGCGAGGCGTTTTCAGCGTTGTTTTCGTTGTTCCTTACTTCTTTTTCCCGTAGTTTTTGTTTTTTTTTTTTTGTTTTTGGATTCTCAGCCTGTTTGTTATTTACCGACAACTTTATGGCCACATGTCGACGACGATGAGAAAAAAAGAATGAAAAAATTTTGTCATCATAAACAATGCGAGGAAAAAAATTGTTGCTTAAATTTCTGCCTCTTTTTTTTACTGCTCTTAGTTTATTTTTTCTTCTTCTGTTTTTTGGCTTTTTTTTTTTTTTTGTTTGTTTGTTTGTTGACGCCCATGTGTGAAAAATAAGCGAAAAAGTAATGTGGGGGTGTGGTCGGTTGTCAATGGAAAAGCGCGCCTCAACGGCGTCTATTTAATGAAGTGCCTGGAGGCAGATATGAGGAGGTTTTTCTTCTTTTCTCCTCTTTAACATGTACGTGTGTATGTATATATGATGGTTGTGTGAATTTTCACATTGAGATGCAGTTAGAAAACGTTTAAAGTGAGGTCTTGTTTATTTAAGGTGGGGTTAACTTTTCATATGAAGCGAATGAGGTTAAGTAGAAGAACGTCGGGGTCACCTAATCCATATAGCTTATATCCACTTTAAAATGTCTAAGAAATTTAATTAACTCGCCACAAAAATAGTCTTTACAAATGGTTTCAACATATGTTTAAGATCAAAAAGACTAAAACCCTAATCCACTTAGACAATGGGGGAAAAAATGGAAAGAATGAATGCATAATCTCCATTACTTACCCGAAACAAATTTACTTTTCTTCTAGAATTTATGTTTGTATCCAATCAAACTCTCTGTCGTTGTCGTATAATCTGTAATGAAGAGCAAACATATAAATTTAATAAGCTGTCACATAAATTTCTCCTTCTGCACTTATGTATATACACGACTAGAAAATCATTTAAAAAAGCTAAAAATACTTAAGACAAACTTAATCCACTTAAAAATGGGGAAAAAAGTAGAAACAAAAAGAAGTTGTTGTTGCAGCCAAAATAAAATGTTTTGTCATCTGTTTCGATTTAAAGGATTGACATCTCTGTAAAGGGAGGGAGAATGATTCGATAGAAGGGAAATTTAATACTTTTAACAATTGCAATAAGAACACTGACTAAGTGAAAATGAATAGCACTAAAGCAAAGGAAAATCTCTACAAACTGAAAACTTTCACTTTAAATGACTTTTTGAACTGTTGAACCGAACACTCACACTCTCATTCATACACACACACTAACTATGAGTGTGTTCATCGAGACGCATCATAAATAATTTGAAATGTGTCTCTGTAACTGACACGCTGATGGTTCGACTTATGGAGGGAGCTGAAGCTGTAGCTGTAGCTGGAGTAAAGCGGAGTGAAGTGGCGTGTAGTAGAGTTGGTGGGTCGATAAGTGCGGTGGGGTGGTAGAAAATACCCCGCCAGCATGCCACAGCAAAATTTGTGTGGTGACTTCTTCAAACATTTTGACACACTTAAGTATTCGGACAGCCCCCATCACATGATCACATGTGATGATCGGCGGCGGCGGCGGCGGCGGCTTGCGGGAACGATAAATTTGAAAATTATGAACATAATTCTTCATTAACAGCGCCTCCGTTTCGGTTTCGTGTATTGTGATGAGTAGGCTGAATGAGTAAAACCGAAACCAAACAAACTAACAGCCAAAAACCGATGAAAGTGAAATGTACATCTCTTGTATCTTTGGGCCTTCTACCCACATACAGAGTCTGTCTCTCTCTCTCTCTCTTTGTGTGTGTGTAGGGCTTTCATTTTTACCTAACGCCTAGTGATAAATTGCCAATGTATTACGGCAGTCAGATTATTTCGAATATTTTCGCTTGTGGGCGTTAACCCCACAAGAATGCCAAACCAGAAGCGCTTGACATCGAAAATCGAAGGGAGAGTGAAAATGGTGGGGGCCGGGGAGACTGAAAGAGGCCTGAAGCTAGACCGAACGTTTGTTTGGCATTCAAATCTAAAATAACGTGATTTTTGTGGTCCACTGAACGAAGCTGCCGGACACACACAAAAGCCTGACATACATTTTTGCCTCCATCTATTCAAGGGGGCGGCTATTGTTTTGCGGTTTCGCGCAGATTTTTTTTTTTTTTGTTTTTGGGGGGCTTGACTGTATTGAAACGCACTATTTTATTTGATATGGGTGTGGGCATATACTATAAAAATCTATCTATGTATGCATATAGCCTTTTGCCCTCGGTTACAGTGTGTGGCATTTGCTGAGTTTTAACGTATTAGGCAAATTGACTTGAAAAACAGATATCTAACATTGATTTATAGCCATAACGTAACCCCAGTGGAAAAAGTGACTTTCGCCGTTTGGGGGTTTTCCATTTATATTGAATCTGCTACCTGAAAGTTTTAGGTCTACTGCAATTGTTTTTTTTTTCTTTTCCGTTTACTACTACTAAAAGTTACGATCAATATTACAATTTTCTATGTTTTCCCCTTTCATCGACCAACTCTACGATTTCGAAATCATTTCCATCTGCCACCTCCTCTTACTCCTTCACCTCGCTCCGACTGTTGCGCTTTCACAGTCCAATTCACTTTACCACAGAAACCGCAAGGTGCGTTTTCCCCCAAGTTTTTGTTTTTTTTTTTTTGTAGCTGAAAAGCAATCAGACAACAACAGAAACACAACTTGCTCTATAAAGAGCGAAAAAAGCCATAAGAGAAACAATTACAAAAAACAATTCGATAGATGGAAGCGAAAAGGAAAAATAATAATAAAAGCGTAAGAATACAATTCCATTTTCCATAAACATAGCAACATTTTGTGCTATTATCGAAACAAAAATCCAAACCGTTGAACAGATAAGAAACAGAAAAAAAAATTGCTTTTTGTTTTGTTTTTATTAAAATCTAAATTTTGAAAGTAGATTATATTAATGTTGCACCATGGCTAGCGATAATGCCGAGCCATTGACGCCACGTCGCTGTGTCATTTGCGGGATTGAACCCCCGAATCGGATGCCAATGGCAAGAGTGTCTATCATTATCCAAAGACCATGGATGAGGCACGCATCTGGCAACGTAGCATGGCCGCCAACAATGTGTGTCTGGAGAGTATACGGGACCAGTGTTGCGTTTGCATTGAACATATACCAGAATTTGTGGCACGTGCCCAAAGGCAGTGCGCCAAGTTCAAGGCCAATGAGGAGGCCGATGCAGAGCTCCGTGCGAAGCTGCAAAGCGATGTCGATGTCGATTTGTGTCAGTGTCCTGATGAGGGCATTGGCTTAAATCGGCCATCCGTCAATGTTTTGCTACTTCCGGGTGCCACGTTGCCATCGTATTTTGGCAAAGCTTTTGCCAGGAATTGTGATGGCGATAACAACAACAATGGCAATGCCAATGGCAATGAGGGCGACGGTGGTGACGAACAATCGTGGAAGGGCAATCAAGATGGTGTGGATAAAAGGGATTCGGAATCGGATACCGAAATTTTTGTACTCGAATCGGACTTTAAGGACAATGGCGCCACATTTCCCGATATCGATGGGACAGAGGTGACTGTTTTGCGTACACCAACCCACGAAGATCATGAACTCAATCTGTTGGCAGAAGAATGCGAAGAGGAGGAAGAATCATGTCTAGGTATGGCGAATTAACTGAAAGTGTAACCATTCATCGACATCCTTGGTTCACTTAGGTCGTAGGGATATGTGTTTGACTGGCTGCACGGATGTTTTACTACTTGGACGTGGTCCCCATGCAACCGACGTGTGCCCTTGTGAATGCGATCAGTGCACGAAGAAACCGACGGCAGCTCTCGACGATGAGAAGTGTTGTAATCCGCCATGTTGTCCGGATCCACCGCCACCGGAATACTTTTGATCAACCACCCTGTGGTTGTGAGTGCGAACAACAGGTTCGCCGAGAGCTCGGTCGGGTTATTAAGAAGCAAAAGAATCGTATACGCGAGCTCGAAGAGTTGCTCTGCCGTCAGCACAAGTTGCATCACTGTTTACAGACGAAAGTCGATGAATTGTACTGTGAGTTTGGACGCCTTGATGAGGATGATAAGACTCGTTTAAAGTGTTGCGCCAACCGCGATCCACCCAATTGTGCAGAGGTACAGAAGCCGAAAGAGACACCGCAGCCGGTGCCAGAAGCAACCACAAAGGGTCGAGCGAAAGCACCGAAGAAAAAAAGAGTGCTCCAAAGATTCGAGACCACGAATCGGATGCCATTGAAGAAGAGCTTATTTTTTCCAAATCGTGTGCATTTGTATTCAACGAGAAATCCCGATTCCCAGAATACCGAACGCACACGTCATCCCGCATGGGTAACAACTGTGGAGAGTTCAGATAGCATTGATTCAATACATACGGAACGCAAAAGACAAATTCCGGAAGAAACCAATCCGGCAGCACGAATAACATTGCCAGCCGAAAGTCAACAATCAACAATTCGGACAAACACTCATGAAAAAACTCAAACTTTCAGACACTAAAAACTGTATCAAATTTTTGTGTATACACTAATTCGAAAAGAAAAAAATTGTTTCCAAAATAAATTCGCAGTCGGTAGGATTCGAACCTACGCTCCCAGAGGGAATCTGATTTCTAGTCAGACGCCTTAACCGCTCGGCCACGACTGCTGTCATAACGGTTCAGTCATTCTGGCCAACAAGAAACGTTCAAATTTCAATATGTTCATGGTATAAATAAAAAAAAAACTTTTAAGCCAAATCAAAGGGGTGTCTCTTCTTGGCTATTATCTATCGAAACACTTGACCAATCGTATGACGTAAGAAAATTTGCTATTAATAGCCAACTTAATAACTATTTATGTATATACATATATTTTTATTCGTTTCTTTTGCAAATTGCATAACGATTGATTTGGTGCAAAAGTTATGACTGAGTCCCCTTCTATCTCCTTTTTGCGTTGCCATCATAATGGCGCTCAAGTCTCACACTACGTGCCACACGCCGTTCAACTGGCTGGCTACCTCCTCCCTCCTCTTCCTCCTTCTCTTTCCACCATTCATCCATACATCTCCTACTTTTGTTACCCATTCATCATCCCACTCTTACTCTTTTCATCCCCTTTCTCCCTTCCTGCTGTGTGCAATCATGCAAATAAAATATTTTTCATTTTGTTTTTTTGTGCATTTTTTTGCATTCGTTTTTTATGTGTGTGTGTGTGTGTGTGTGTTTGCAAAAGTTTAACCCAAATATTTTGTAGACATGCAATATTTATGCTGCAACAACAATTACAACACTTACAATAACAGTTTTTTATACTCTTTGCCCAAAAGTATATATCCAATTTGAGCTCAATAACAACAGAAGCTGCAGCTCTAAAGCTCTAATTAGCAATAAGTTCAATAACTCTGCAGATTTTATATATTGTTTTATTTGGATGATCTAAGTGAGCTATGATAAAGCAAAAAAAGAAACACTGGGCCAAGCGTTTACTGTTTTTTAAAGATATTCATTGATTTTTCTATTTTAAATTCGATATCCTTTTTAAATTTAGATCAAATTATCAACTCACATTTAAAATAATTGAATTTCCTTAATTGTTTATTGTAAATTAACTAAAAATTAGCTAAATTAATCCAAAAAGCAAATCTTAAAGATCCAGAGAGAGTATAGAAATTTCGACATGATCAAAATTCATCCTTCACTTGAATATTTTTGTGTAAAAATTGTTGTAACCCTCCACCGACCACTCGACAAGCAGCCACCCCTACCTTTTGGCTCCCTCTCTCTCGCTCTTTCTCTGTCTCTGACACTAGCTCGCTCTCTCTCCCTCAACTCACCTGAAAACCAGCTGCCATTCATTTGCCAATTTTTTTGTTTTGTTTTGTTTTGCTTTTATTTGTGTATTTTGTTGCTGTTAATGTTAATGCCTAATGCAGGCAGGCAGTCAGCCCCTCGAAATGCAGCTGTCCCTCATCGTCAACCGTTTGTGTTGCATCGCTCCTGCATTTAGCGAGCAATTTTCACATGCTATTCTAAATTTTCATAAACCCATTAAAATGATAATTAAAAGAAATAATTTTATATTTTTTTCCCCTCTGTTCTTTTTTGCTCGCCCATTTATTTACTCTCTGTTTTTGTGGGGCGTCGACTGTTGCGCTTCAGCAGCAGCGGCAGCCGAGTTACTGCTGCATCTGCATTATTTATTTATTATGTATGCAAATGCATTTAATTGCAATACGAATGTTGCAAAATATGAGAGCAGGCGGGGATGATGAAGTATGCGAGTGGACGGGCCGAGTGGGGGCAGAATGCGATGAGGTATGAGGGAGAAAGGCAGAGCCAAACAATTTGCATATTTTAGCATGTAATGAAATTTGTAATAATTCTGCAATTAATTGCGTACGTGTGTCCTTCCCATACGTGCAACAACAGCAACAACAGCAACAACAACAACAGCAACAACAACAACAACAACAGCAGTGGCAACAGTGGGAGTGGTAGACAGGATAGTAAACTCCAGTTTCCTCCCCACCCTTCTACAAGCTGTAGTAACTTTTTTCTACCACTCCCCGCCAGTCCTTACCATTCACTAGAGCTTTGTAATGCGAATAACAAGTCTCCCAATGTTTTTTTTTTTTCCTGTCACTAGCCACTGAAGGTCACAATCCAATGAAGGAAATTTTCAGTGATCAAAGTGGGCAAAGCCAGATGACATAATCAGTTGAAATAAATAATAAGGAGCATTAGCATTATAGATAGATGACTCAGTTAGGTTTAGGGCTAAAATTTTTTAGGGTCATAGTCAGTCGAAGAAGAAAATATGAAGTGAAATTTCTGTAGATTGCAAGAAAAGCTTTCAACTTGAACATATAATTCCCTCGTTCAGAAAGTAAATATATTAAAATAGGCAAATCATTTGGAAACGTAATTTTTCTGTGGTATTTTGTCTTAAGCTTTATATCCGCATTGAGTTTCATTGTCTTTTTTGTGGTAGATACAATATCTTAATTTTTTTTCCGTATTTTGCTTTTGTTTCAAATTTGCAACGATTTGAACTTTCATTTATCATCAGGCGTGTTTTCGAAAACCAACCTTTTTAATTGTCGAAAATTGCTGCTAATTTTGAGCGTTTCAAATTTGTTCGCATTTTGCACATGACTTTTGTGAATTGCGGCAATTAAAGCATTTAACACGCATTTCGGTTCAGCCAAAAACGCACAACTCATTTATCATCATGATGGAAACAAAATATACACATACACAGATGGATATATTTATATACATATATAGAAAACTATTTTCAATATCTTTGCTGTGTTTCCCGCGCCAACACCTCCCCTTTCAGCTGGCGGCTGTATCCCACCTCTTGAACATTTAATTGGCTGTGCTCTCAAACGGCGCGAAACTAATGAAAAAATCATCATCAAAGACCGAAAAAAAATACAAAATATAAATAAGTAGAAGAAACAACAAAAAGAAAACAAAGACCAAGAAAGACAAGAAACATAGAATTTTAAAGTCATTTCTACTAATTTTATTAGGAATTTGTTTTTTTATTTTTTGTTTTGTTCTTGCACAAATGATTATGGGCAGGCTATAAAAGAAAACAACATCTGAGGACTCGCATCAGATGTGGCAAGGGAATGAAGAAAAAGCAAAACGTAACCATTCTTGAAAAGGAAAACAGATGAAAATATACGAAAGCAGAAAGCAGTAAAGGAAACAACGAGTTTTTCTCACTCACCACTCACCACCCAACCCCCCGAAACCCAAAAGCCTCGACTTCAAGATACCCTCTATACAGGCTTAACACCTTATATCCACTTGAAACTTAAGTTCTCATAGATAACTAGAGAGAAACAACAAAGAAAAAGTGAAAAGTTCCTCTATACTCTGTACAGAAAAAATATACCTCTTAATAAACGAGTCGAATCCAGGGTGTCTAGGGTAGAAATGGCCAAAGAGAGAGAAAATAACAACAAATGATGCCTAGGACAAACAAACGAATCCGAATAAATGAAAATAAGGGAAAGTAATTGAAAAACATTCAAATATCTGTTGCAATTTGCCCCTGTAATCGGGACGGGCATCTTCAACGCAAAAATTTTCAATGACCCTGCAAAATGAAATGAAAACATAAACATGCAAAACAATTAAAAATAAACAACAAAATGACCAAACAAACAAACAACAAACAACAACAACAGCAACAGCAACAACAGCAGCAGCTTGTTATTGCAAATCAACTAGATGATGATGAGCATGGTGAGGATGAAGAGGCGGCGGAGGACGATGATACAGGTGGCTGGCTGTGGGGGGATGAAACAACAAAAGCAGCAACTTCATTTAGTGCATTTGCAATGGCAAAATAAATAAATATTCATGTCGAAAATTTACTTGTAAACATGCAAATTTGTAAGGGCCAACTGGGCAAAGGTCTGGAACATAAACACTTGACTGTGTTATCATAGTTGGTAAACGGGGTGGGATGCGGTGAGTGAATGAATGGAAAACTCAAAGTCCACAGACAGACATCATCATTCAAAATCAATACAATTCCACAAAATGACTACAAAATACAAATAAAAAGATACTTTTGAAGTGAGATTTATCTTCAAGGTTTGTTTTTTTCTCTTTACCAGGCACTGAAGACGACATCAAGGCATTAAGGATAAAGATTAAATGGCAAAGACTAAAACCTTTCAAGGTGTTTTAATAATGCCTTTGCTTTGATTTATCTAGGGTAAGTTTTAATTTATAAATTTAAAAAGACTATTTTAAATGCCTCAATGTGAAATCAACTTATCTTAAAGTTCGCTTTGGAAATTTTCTGTTCCCGCCTTCATTTTCGTAAACGATTTTTGGCGTAATTGATCAAAACTTATGGGGGAAATATCGTACTGATATTGATATAAATAAATAAATAAATAAAATAAATGTTTGAATAATATAATTTAAGCAATTTCAAGCAATTCTTTGACATCTTATTGAGAGCTTTGCTTTAAAAATAAATTTCTTCTTATTTATTTTTATCTCTTTTGCCTAACAAAAAGGAAATTGCGCAACAAATAACCAGAGCCCAAATAAACCCTTAAATGAAAATACAAAGGAAAACAGTTGCAAAAAGAAATAAGAGAAGAAGAAAAAAAAACACAACAAAAACCAGCCCAAGGTCCTGGAAGGACACACTTGCTTACTCACAAACACACACACACAGATAGACACAAACACACCGGGGCCGAAAAATAATAGTCAATAAAATATTTGCACAAGCAAAAATCGTTCAAGCGCAGCAACAGCATCAGAAGCAAGACCAGATGAACTTTTATAGATTTCTATAGCCAGCCATCGAGCATACATAGATATCGGGTATACATATGTACATTCATCCATATAGTATAGTGCAAGATGTGTAGCTACCACAAGAGGGGGTCAGTGGGGGAGAACAACTTTTTGAAGTGCACCAAAAAGATGACAGAGACAAGAGACAAAAAGAATTTAACATAAAGAAAAACAATTTTCAATGTTTTTGCTTCTAGTTCGTTCTTCTGGAGACGTTTTATTCAATGCCAAAGCACAGCAAAACAGAAGAAAACAAGGAAAAACTGAAAGAAAAAAAATCAAATAACCAGCCAAAGAATGAATGAACGCAGCGAAAAGAACTCTTTAGGAAAAGTTACTCTTGCTCAGACTTTGCTTCTGGTTTTTCTTTTATTTTTTGTTACGAACAATTTTTACCCATGACTGGACCTCAGTCAGCAGGACCTTTATAACAAAGGCCAAAATGGCGTACACTGCCAAAGAAGACGAACAAGAAGAAGCTGAAAAGAAACAAAGCAGGAAATGGCTGCCAGGATATTGACAATGGCCAAGGCGTGAGAGAGGGCGTGACTTCTCGTGCACTAAGCGTGAAATGCGACAACTCTGGCAGTCAATGTAACGTGGCTCAACCCGCACACACACACACACACCTAGAGATGAGTATCGTGACACGCTGGCCAATTCCTTGTGCAAATCCTTTCAATCATTTAGCTATTTAAAGCTTATTATTATAGAGAACTAAACTATTTCGTTTTAAATATTTTTAGTCTATCAATCTTTTATAAACTAACTAAGTGAAACATTTCCATCTGAACTAAAACTGCTTAAGTGATATTAAATTCAGTATGTCGTGAGCCCACTGACTTTGTTCATCTCTCAGATGTATCGCCCACTCTATAAAAAGAAATCAAATTCGGTTTTTTTTTTTTTGTCCAACTGTATCAAAAGATAAACAAAAGTTTGAATTCAGTTCCACTTGTAGCTCTCTCTCTCTTTCTACCTAGCCCCGCCACTTAAACAACGTTTCCAGCTACTTATGGACATTTTAGTTAAATTTTATGACAATTTCCCAGATAGCCCAGATTTTTAAAGACAAACAACTCGAGAAAGAGAGAGAGAGAGATCAGGAGCAGCAATGATGGGGGTGGGCAGGAGAGGGCGATGAAGGTTGAGGCGGAGGAAAAAGGAGGAGAAGTAGCGAGACTGAAAGCCAATCTATTGAAATTGCGGTCGAAGCTCGAAGCGAAAAAAGGTCAACACATTAAATTTATAATGCGATTGAAAAAAGGCAAGGAAAAGCAACGCAACACGCAAAGGCAAAAGGATGGGGTGAGGGCAACGCAAGGAATGAAAGGATGGACGGAAGAACCATCGGGCAAGGATTGTGGGCGTAGCATCAGCAGTAGGTCTGTGTGTAAGTGTCCTTAAGTAGGTCAGTTTTGTCTGTCATAAAATGCAATTGGAGCGCATTGAAGTGTCCCGCGCGACTGGCAAGTGAAATGTCAAGCTGTAAATAAGCGACAGAGGGAGAAGGAGATGAAGAAGGACCAGCAAGACAGACAGACCAGCTCAGGACGTCGTGGAAAAGCGTGAGGATACGCGTTTTCTGTTTTCTTTTTATTTTTTTGGAAAGGAATAAGGGCTATCTCCGTTTTTTTTTTTTTTTAAAGGAAGAGCATCAAGCATCCTCCTAATGGCACAAAAGGGTTGCCACTTTGATGGCTCTTTGATGATAGCTTAAGAAATGGAAATGAAAAATCAGAACAAATAAAAATCGACTCAATTTTCCTCCTTCACCCCTTTCTTATTTTTTGTTTTTGTTTTTTTTATTAGACTGTAAATTCGTTTAGGCTATACGCTTCAACTATGGAGATTCTATTAACCATAACGTAACTGAAGGTCACAAAAGTCTACGAAATTTGCGTAATTTTTATATCGTTTCTCTTTTATAATAGAAACGACCTTCATCAAAATCAAATCAAATGGAGACAAAATGCCTCTTAATTTTATTTTTATTGTTAAAATGCAAGTCAATATGTCAAACAGAAACCAAACCAAAACAAATTCAACACCCAAAATCTGAGTTCCGGTCGCCAAGCCCTCCTTCCTGCCCTCACCACTGACCAATGTCATAAATTCTACACAAAAAATATATACATACATATGTATATAAATAAAAAAGAGCTGCTGTTCGATTCATTTTCAAATTCAAATTAGCAACAAATCAAAAATATGTCATGAGCAATGAAGATGGAAGACTACCAAAACGCCAACCATTTGGCCAGCAACTCATAAAACCCAAACCAAAAGAGAGAGAGAGAGAGAAGCTATGGAAAAACCAATGAGGAGAACCTAAATGTTCATATACATATAATAAAAACTGACTACCAACCGGAGCCGTCTCGGATAACAATCACAGACCATAAAATGTGTGGACAAAATATTTGCATATAAAAAAAAAAGACGGCAAAAAAGTACACGGTAGAGAAGTGAGAAAATGCAAAGGGATCCAGAGGAGTCATTAAAAAATCGCCAGCGACTATCAGAAACTAACTGCTCGGGAGACACTTTTTTTCTGCAGTTTTTCCTTTTTATGGCAATAGTTTGAAAAACGGGTAACAAAAAGGGTAGCATTGTGGGGAGTTTTGCGATTAGAAAGAAAGTTAAAATGAATCTAATGAAACGTTTTTATGTCGTTCTCTGGCTCTGCGATAGATCTGTCTGGCCCTCAGACACTGACTAGTTAATAGTCATTCGTCAAGTGTTTTGTGTATAGTTTTTCTTTTTTTCTTTCCTATGTAATTAAAGTTTTAGTTTCTAATGCATCAAATATACATTTATACATAGGTATCTATTAGTCGACTACTCTTGACCTCAATTTGGCGTATTTCTGTTCGTTTGGCTTGTAATTAAAACTTGTTGGCAGACTGTCAGGCAGCAAGTTAACAAGTCGGCGGCTTCACACAGAAAGAAAAAGAAGAGTCGACAGCGACGACAACAACGTTAAAGAAGAGAGTGTTGTGTGGGGACCAAATACATACATATATATATATATATATATAGCTGGCGAAAATATTATTTAATTGTCAGGCCAGGCGCTAATTAAAGACCATGCCGAGAGTCGGGTTTGAGACTCAAGTCGGTATAAAGTGGAGACGAAATGTCTCTCAACCAATTCGACCATAAAGCCAAACACTTAACGATGCTGCTGCCGCACTATGAACATCATTTTGTGGCTGATATTTATGTTTATTGACTGGTAGCCTACGACTGACATCATCATCATCATCAACAACAACAGCAGCAGCAACAGCACAGCATCACACAGCATCAATTCCAGCTTTAGTCTCAGTGTCAGCCTGAGCCTCAGTTACCAGTCTCTGGGTCTCAGTCTCTGTCACAGCGGTAGACTTAGCCTCAGCGTCAGCCTTAGTCATCATAACACTTTTACACACAATCACACACACATACACACACATAGAGAGAATATCTCCTTCAAAGTGAAGATGTCATGGCAACTTATGGTAATTGTTGCAAATTATTTATTTATTTATGCAACGCCTGATTATGTGCTTATTTATAAGATGATACCCCAGGTATCTCCTACTACTTACATACACTACATACACCTATACATATGTACATACAAACATATATTCATATAAGGATATATTCCACGCGACATGCCACTAATGAGATGCAAACCAATGCCGCATATGAATATCAATTATATATGGAGAGAAGGCAGATCAAACTCGCTATCGTAATTCCAACCTGGGGGCTTAGAAGCCAAACGGAGCGGTGGCGGGTTGGGGTGTGCTGGAATTGGAGTCTGACTCTCTACTCTCAGTGTGGTGAAGTGCTTTTTGGAGCAAATTGAAGTGTTGCCACTAGAGTAATGTTGTTGTTGTTGCTGTTATTATTATTGGTGATGGTGTTAAAAACAGACGTCAAGACGTTGGCTTTTTACGGGGTAGGTCATAACAATGCTTTTAAGGAAAATTGTGTGTTTGTGTGTGTGTGTGTGCTATACCCATTTGCATAGAAACTGCAAACAAAATATACATGTTGACTCTATCAACAGAAGCCAGAAGATAAAAAAAAGGGCACTTGCAACTATATTTTCCATTATCACTGAGGCAATGATTATAAAAAATTCCAAAAAATATAACAACTTTTATCTCAATAAATAAATTAGAGCCTCAGAAGAAGAAGCTGAATTTGCAAGGACTTAGATTCCTTCCAAGGAAGGACTTAACGTAACGAGACTTATTGATAAATCTTATTTTTAACGTCTTATCTGAGTTCAATAATTCCAAGTTTCACGTCATTTTTACAAGTTTCACTAATGATTAAATATAATATATGTATCTATAATTAGTTTTCGTTAACGCCACGCCTCCTCAGCTCCATCATTTATCGAAAATGATTATTAACTTGAGAAATCCAATTAGATAAAACAAAATTGCCATTTCCGTTTTTTTTTTTTTTTTCGGCAAATGTGTCGAAAATTCTTTCACACGTTTTTTGTTTTATAGATTTTTGAATACATTTCTTGTTTTTGTTTTCTCTTTTGAGATTGGTAAGAACCTCAATTACTGGCCCAGGTATCATCGAACAAATGTTATGCTGTCGTTTGGTATTCATGTTTTTTGCCCACCCCCTTTACCGCTGCTTCCCCCATTTCGATTCGACTGACAGCCGAATGCCTTTAGATCTAGCCATAAAATATGCAATTGCAAGTGCCGGAGCCAGTGCTGATGCCGATGCTGATGCCAACGTCTCGTTGCTGTCGTTGCTGAGGCTGTTGGCTGGTTGGCTGCTCGTAATGCCCCGCTACAGGTACGACAAACAGCAAAAATTGTACCGTGCCGCGCGATGGTCACAACTCAAGTGATATATCTCATGGAACTAGTTTACGCAACATGTGGCATGCATTTTGCATGCCACACACACCACAAGCAACAACAAAAAAAAAAATAGAAAAGAAACCAAACCAACCTAAACTAAACGTACAAAAAATTGACATTTTGACATAACTGGTGAGGGGCAAAGAGCCAAAGAGAGATAGACAGAGGAATGGGAGGCTAGGTGGTATTACTTATAGATTTTTTTCTCTTGAGATAAACTACAAATGGCTTGCTTGGACCGGTTCGGTATGGTTTAGTTTTGGGGTCTCATACGCAAAGTGTCTTTTAAATACAAATGTTATCTTGCAAGATGGAGCAGAAGATGACGTTGAGGAAGAAGAGAAACATATACGCAGAGAGAGAAAGAGAGAGAGAGCGAGAAAGAGGCAAAAGTACGTGCCACATTTGTTGTTGTTACAATTTTCGTATTTCGTGTTTTATTTATTTTTTTTTTTCCTTTTTTTTTCTTAATGGATTGACGGCAGACAACGAATGCACATTAGAAATCCAAACGGCAAACCCCAAAAACTTCAAGTCGAACCTGAACCCCAAGTCCCCAAGTCATGCACACACATGAGCTGGGGCATGTTTGTTCCCTAGTTTCCTCTTGCCTCTTGCCACTCGAAATTCGTCTTGCTCCTTGGCAATGTTTGCATGCCAAATTTTCTTTCGTTTTGGCTACTGCAATTTTTTTTTTTTTTTTGCTTCCTTTACTCTTTGGCCAACCTTGGCAATAACTGGCCAATGGTCACTTGAACGGATAACGAAGACGGCAAACGATGACGACGACAACAGCAACGACGAGATGGTGGAAGTTTTGTTAGGCACGTATTGCATAAAGTATCTTTGGGTAGGGATATCAATTACATTGCTTCAGCTTCACTCCATTGCACCATTCGCAGTGGACTCGAGTGTCAATGGGCGGATTTCTCGATATTGCATATATTTATTTTAATTGCATTTAGTGTTCAACGATATTGTATGTATGTATATTGAAGTGTTTTTTCAGGTTTGACTTTGAAATTGCTTTTTCGCATTTTGGATTTTGCATTTTGGCAAGAGGCCAGCCAATTAGGTGTCCAAGCTAAAAGTTTCTCACGTAATCAAGGTAAAAGTAAGCAACTTACCACTATAAAAATTTGACAGATTGTCTATGGGTGAAATGTTGATATTGACAACTCGTTTTTACACATAACTGTACAGAAAAGAGAGAGAGAGAGAGAAAAGGGTTTTAAATAGTTGAAATGCAAGTATAAAAAACAAATTAACAATCAAATATATTGATAATGGACTAACAACTAAGAGACTTAAACGTGTAGTTACTTGTATTTCATAGACTAGAATTAATATATATCTAAATACATTCTACTTTGATACTTTGTCCAACTAATTCCTTAGACGACTGAAGTGCAATTTTTGTTTACCTATTATAGAAATTTGATACTTTCTCAAGCTTTTGATGGAAATGAAATGGGAAGTGACTAAGAATATTCTTTGCAATGATTCAACTAACTGTAAACAAAGTGAATATTCTAGCAAGTTAGTCTTATCTGAGAATTGGTTTCAGCACGTTTCTTTAATTTCTTGAACTTTCTTGGCAAAAGTAGAAGAAACACTTTATGAGCCCGTTATCGTGTCAAGAGAATTGCCTTCTTTTTACTTATTTAATTCGGCTTTTCTCTCTTATTTTGGTTTCTCAGCATAATTAAGCACACTTTTAAATATTTTAACCTATGTGGTGTGTGCTGACTCGTAAAAACTCGTACTCGAGTCATAAAAATGAAGCTCCAAAGACCACCCAAGAAGACGTTGCGTGGGCTGTTTGACTCTTGATGGATTCTCATACTCTTATTTTCGTTTTTCTAAGCAAAAATGCCCAAAAATGTAGCAAAAAGCAAAGAAACCAAAACGAGTGGTGGGAAGAGGGACGAAAGGGAGAAAAAAGGTCAACAAATTTTATAGCCATTTTTCGCTTGCGTTTCGACTTTCTAAGGTGTTAAATAATAAATACGTCAAGGCAACTTGGAATTGGTCTGTCAATAAAAACGGGCGCACATGATTTACAAGTTGCGTGTTTTCTCTTCTTATCGTTACAGTTCAGTGGGCTCTATACATATATAAGATATATATCCAAGATCCACCAAGAAAGAAAAATTAAACCGACGGCTGGGGGGAGGTGTGGGCTGAGTTGGGTGGGGCCGGGTCACCTCCAAATGATGACATTTTAATAGCTAGAGAGAGAGAAACCAAAAGGCAATAATAATATTTTCGCCTTTTACGACATGTCATAAAAAAACATTGAAACAATGACGAAAAGCTACAGCAACAACAACAAACAGCCTTCCATTTTGGCCAAAACGGGGGTTAACCTTATTTCCCTACCTTTATTTCCTCCTATTTTTGTTTTTGTCTTTTAAAAGGGATGGTGTGGTGTGTCTGTGTGTGTGTGCGTGTGTGTTTTATTTTTGTTCCTTTTCTATGTTAGTTAGATGTAGTTTTAATGGAATTTTTGAGCACGTTAGGAAGCTCAAAGAAGCGTTAAGAAAGGGTTTTAGGAAATGCATAAGCCATATTTGTTATTAATTGCTTTATTTTTTTAGCCAACACCAAAAACAAAACGACGACGACGATATTCTTTCCTTCCTAAGCTTTAAAGTACAAAAGCAATTAAAGGCGTCGACCAAACCGAACCGAAGGAAAAGAAAGCAAAGAGAAAACGAAGTAGAACCTTTTGGCTCTTGGCTAAAGTAATTTAATTAGTTCAGGCTACATAAGACTCGAGGGTTGAGTGGTTTAGGGGCATAGCCAGGGGTGGCAATAGTGGTGGAAATTGTTCTGGCTCTCTCTCAGACCTGTCCTGGGCAGTCAAGCGTTTAGTTAGTCAGACACACCAAATGAAATCAGACAATGTCTAATAAGGTGCGCGAAATGAATAGAATTTGCGTAGAGCAAGTTAGAGTTAAAAACTTTAGTTTAGAGAATAGCAAAAGAACAATGAATTTTATTTTACAAAAAAACTCATTAAAGGACAGAAAGTTTTAAGACTTACAAGTAAATCTTCTAACTAAACCTCTCACTTCCCTTTATGGACAACTTTGAAGCAAAATCTGTAACAAAAATTTGATTTAATATGGTCAACGAAATTAATAAAAAGTATCCTAAGGATATATTGACCAGAAAACTAATGTTGCTAAAATGTTCAGAACAGAAAACATTACTAGCGTAAATCTGATTCGGCACTGATTCCAACGTGGCAAATCACTCAAAAGGTGGCCTAAAGTAACTCTAAACTAAACAAAAATTCAGTCAGATAACCAATATTTGGAAAAAATTCGGATTGCCTCTTGATGTATGTAGGTTATATGTAATTAAGTAGTCACATTGACTTGTCTGCCTTCTCTGTGTTGCTTTAATTGACATTAGAAAGAAAGATTTCTTTTAGCTCTCCCACTTAACACACACAATTCAGTCAATTAAGCTCGCCTAATTGCTTAACCCTTGAGTTATGAGTAAGTATGTTTCCTATCTACATGTATATAACCCCTCTGACCCCCATCATACATACACAAAGTGGGTACTAAATTGTGCAAAAAAAATTATAATGAAATAATAAAAGATTCCTAGTATGAATTTTCCCGAGGCTTACTCTACAAAATGAGCTTAAAGTATCATTTCAAGATACTCAAAGAGCAGAAAAAAAGAATAAAATAAAAAATAAAAAGTCGTAAAAAATGCCAGAGCAAAAGTTGAATTACCAAAAAGACAAGGGCAAAATATTGTTTGTGTGTGTGTCTTGTGAAATAAAATGCTAAAATTATTCATTTTGCAAATAAGCAGCGTAAATATTTAATTAACAACTCAGCAAGCACACAATTTACTGAGAGAGGAACGAGGGGGCAATGTCTCACATTTGCGTTGTCGCTAGTCTAAGGTTTCTTCTATCCTCCCCCCGCTTTGCCGTTCACTCAGCCAACCTACTCCCCCGGTTGATATGTGTGAGGGTAATATAATATTTATTTATATGTCGCAGTTTGTGGAGACCCTAGCTCTCTGTGAGAGTCTCTGGGTCTCAGAGTCTCAAAGTCACCTATAGCAAAAACCAAGGGACGAGACGGTTAGGTACATACGAAGCCCATGGAGCCGCCTTGGCAATTGTTGCTTTTTAAGGTTTTCGGATACCAAACCAAGTCAGTTGCTCTCTGCCTCTCTCTTTAGTCTAGTCCAATGACTTTTGTACGAACATTTTGATGAGCTAGCCGGCTAAATTGGGCATGCCGGGAAAGGTCTGCGACATAATCAGATGTGAGCTCTTGCCATCTTTTGATTGAAACATACATTTTATGACTTAAGAAAGAATTATTCACTATGATTATTACTTCTTCATCTTGTGCCTAACATTTTGTAGGACCGAAAGTGTTAACAAACTGGCTAAAATAATTCTCTAATAATTTCGGCTTACAGCAAATTCTAAAAAGTATTTCGTATTGAAATTCCATTAAAGATAACAATAATAACAAATACATCAACGTTTTTCTTTTCAAAAACAAAACAAAAGTTTTGAAAACTATTAATTAGCCCACTGATTGACGAATTATGCAAACAAGTCAATTCTCCCACAACCTTCTAATTTGAGGAGTCATAAAAATCGTTTTATGGCATTCAATTTTAACACACATTTGCATTTAACTTTCAGTTTTATTTATTTTTATTGTGGTTTTAGGTTGTTGTTGTTGTCTGTTTTATGTTCACTTTGATTTCTTACGCTTCACATTTTGGTGTCTGTTTGATTTTTTGTTCATTTCCCAGGCAAGCGAAACGTGTTTTGCAATAAACAAAAAAAAAGCACACTAAAAATAAAATAAAAAAAAATTTACTACATAAAATACAAATTTTTGTATGTGAGTAAAAAGAGAAAAGGCAACGAATATGGCAATGCCCTATGCCAATTGGGGATACTAACAACATGTTGACATCAGAACTACCAATTGAGAGATCATTTTTGTCTACTTTAATCATAGAGATTAAACTATGAGACAGAAAGAGTTTAGGTTAAAATCATCATCATTTCAACCATCTCTATTTCATATACCTTTTAATTCTATGATTTACAGGGTACAAGAATGACATTCACAGTCCCCAGTGTCAGGTCGAGTCGAGACGCTTTGCATTATGTGAAGTAAAGTCGAAATCGAGTCCAAAACGAGAGTGTGAACAGATCTTTGGCTTCTTAGTGCTATTTAAGCTAATGACTTCATTTTCTTCTCTTCTTCCCCTTCTTCTTCATCATCTTCAGGTGCTTGTTCGTTCCTTTGTCAAGGTAAGTCAAGTTGTTTGTATTTAAATTTTACGAATTGAAAATGTTCAAATCAGAAGCGAACGTTAGAGAGAGGGAGAGAACTTTTGCATAATTAATTAATATTTTTCTTGTGCCGTTGGTTGGTTTATTTTTATTTTTTCCTCTTGTGCAGGTGGCGCCTCAAACTAGTTCATCGAATACATATTTAAATCAGTTACATTCAAGACAACTATATATGTATGTATATGAATGTAGGTATAGACTTATCTGCGCCGCATTTTAAAGCAAATATTTTTGGTGTAAGGGTTTGAATTTCGTGCAAACGGGAAATTTATTGATTTCACTTACATTCGAATTTTTGCTGATTTGTTGTTTTTCTATTTGACTATTTTGTTTGTTTGTTTGCCCGTTTGTTTGGCTATTTGTTTACCCGATTGTTTGCTTGTTTGTTTGTTTATTTTATGTTTACCTAATTATTTGGGTTAAATCAATAACTTCATCCGTAGCAAACGACTTTTAATCAATGAATAGTTCAATAGTAAGCTCATAAAAATGACAAACAAGACAAAACGAAAGGAAAAACATTTTGATGAAATTAAGAGAGAGAGAGAAGCGAAAAGCGGCAACAAATTGCTTCCTGGTCTAAAGTCGAGGGTAACGTGAATTCGTTATCTTTATTGTCGCTTACTTTAACCCACTTCTTTTTTTTTTTTTTTTGGAAATCTATTACTATTATTATTATCATATGACATATTTGTGCATTTTATTTCTAATCTCAAGTTTTGTCGAGTACTACTTTCTATAAATCTCAGCAAATTGTCATCTAGATAATATAGCTTATGCCTTTTCAGATAATTGTGTAGATAGGATTAAACTAATTATAGTTTAAATATATATTTACTCTACTTTTTCAATACAAACAATAGATAGTTACTCTTCACCTACATTTACATACATTCGATTTGTGTCCCACATTGAAGCTAACTCATCGATATTTTGGATTGATTGTTATGCAGATTCAAATATTGCTTATTAAGTTCAATTTTCAAAGTTTTCTTGTCAAAATGATCTTACTCATTGATATATTAGGAACCTGAAAAAGCTTTATGAGTTATTATTTGTGACACATTCACAAAATAAAAGATTATAATTACTCTGCTGGTGATTCATAATCATCGAAAAGTCGTGTATATATCTATTCTTTAGATCGAAGTTTAGATAGCCTAATTGGTTTTTCGAAATGAGAATGAAATGATCCTATATAAATATCATCCGTCGATTATTCGATACAAACAATCTTAACTTAATATTAATAGACCTTTCAAATTGAAATGAAGCTGATCAAAGTGTAAACAATCTCCTTTACATAATATATTGAGTTCATTGAACTTATTGACAGCTTTTTAGTGGATTGGCAACCTTGACTGATCTATCACTTTGCTAATTCTTTGCTTCACACCATTTCGAAGAGACAACAAAATGATTTTTATTTTGCATATCAATTATGAAAATTGAGTTGCCCTTGGGGCATTCTTTTGTATCGAAGGCGCTAATCATGATTCAAAAAGTCTTTAAGTCTTTTAAGCGGCAGCCATGTCAAGACACAAAGATCATCATTAGTTGAAGTAACTAAATTATAATAAAAAGAAGCGTTTTATTTGCCCACCTCCCCCCACTCATAATTAGGCTTAAAGCTAAAGAGTGAGTTTAGGCAAAACAGAGAAACACGCAAACACAATGAGAAAAGTTTGCCTTAATAATTTCTCATTTCTCATCGAATTTGGCTGCCGCCTGTAAAATGTTGATGTCTCAATTAAGTGGATAGAGTAGATGCGTGGTGGGGAGGGCGGACTGGGAAAGTGATGTAATTTTAATTAATTGCCATAAATGTTAATTGCTCATACGCCACGTTAGACAAACTTTAGTTGCCTTAGTCCTCTCCGCCATTGTCAATATTAGTTTCTTACCACCTATTTATAGGTCTGGGACCAAATTCAGGTTCGGGACCGAGACCGAGACCGAGAACGAGAACGAGACTTGGGCTTTTTGTTTGTCTTTCATTATGTTTATTTGTGTATGTGTAGGTAAAAACTATGGCTTATTATGAAAACATTTCACGACAAAATGTTCTCTCTCTCTCTCTCTTAGTCTTTGTCTTTGTGTTTGACTCCTTTTACGTTTTCCCTTTTTCCTGTGCCTTTGCTCATACATATACATATACTAATTGTCTGTCCTTTTGTGTGTGTGTGTGCGTTCTGAAAGTTTTTGCCAGTTAATTAAGCAAATATTTTTTTTGTTTTTTTGTTATTATTATTATTTTTTTTTTTTTCTGTTGTTGTTGTCGTTGCTTTGTTTACTCAGTTAATTTCACTTTGTAGATGTCAAGACCCCCGAGGAGGAAAACCCAAAAGCGAGAACACAACAGAGAACATAACGTTGACATGTGCGGGATTTGTGCTTTAGTTAGTTTGTGAAATTAACTTGACTTAATTTGTTGCTGGATTGCTGTTGCTGTTGCTTTTGCTTTCGGGCTTTTTGTTTGTTCGGGTTGAAGTTAGTAGCAGTAGTGGGTTAAGTAGTAAACGACTTAACTGGGCTTCCTGACAGAAAAAGGCGATTATGGAAAATATTGTATTAAGCATAACTTTAAAAAGTTTTTAAAGAAATCTGATTTAGAGTCCCTTAAGCAGCTATAGTGCCCTTGGTTTTAGTTATTTAATTGGCTTCCCTTACAATTTCTGCAATGATTTTTAGTATATTGAATTGGTTTCTCTTCCTACTTCATTTTGCTTCATTCATTCACTCATTAAAGCTCTTTCAGAAAACATTTCTCATATCGTTTCTTTTGGGGGCTCAGTTTAATTGCACGATTCGGCAGAAATTGTAGAAAACCTAATTCTCAGGCCCATCCATAGAAAGATTTGTATATTTACAGATTGTGTGGTTGATTTTTCTTTTTTTTCGAGTCTTCTAGTGGGCTTGAAGGAGGGCAAGGGGAAGTTTTGGGGCATTGGATGTTTCGTGTCGTTTTCAGTTTTTCCCCCTCTCTCTCTCTCTCACGCTCTTCTTTGAAGCTGATAAAGCAAAAATTTGTTTGAGTCTGTCTCTGGTTTCCAAGTATCAATAAACCCATAAATTTAAATACAGAGCAGAAACAGAGAAACTTTATAAAAACAAAAACTGAATCGAAACGAAACCAAACCGAACAAAAAAAATATATAAGCATAACAACAATTTGTTGTTGCTTTTGCTTTTTATAAACATATATTATAGCTGAGAGGAAAATTGTTGTAGTCAGCCCATATTTTCATATATGCTGTCTCTTTTTTTCTGTTTTGTTTGAGTATTTGCCTTTGCTCTTATTTATGGTCTGACATTGTGTTGTAGATTTTGTGGGCGTCAACTAACTATGTGGCCACAACATCATCTATCTATTCTATATCATTGGCATCAGAGTTGAGCCGGCTCACCCAACTTCCTTGCCCCACTTTGCTTCACCTCGTCTCACTCCATTGGTGTCCCCTCTGTTATGGTCTCCTTTTTCTTTTTTTTTTTTGGCTTGTCAAGCTTGGAGTGTAACAAATTTTTGCATATTTTGTCATAAATTTTCAGTCTGAATTCTGTCCCGTTGCCATTTTTATTATCATCATGTTTGCAAGCATGTTTCTCGGTTTTTGTTTCTTTTTCCTTTTCGGTTTTCTTTATTTTTGTAGCTGTCTTTTGGTTTCTTCATACTTTATACCCTGCACAAACAAAAGGGGTATATTCAATTTGTAGATAAAAGACTGCAATGAGGTCGATTGTTGACAGGTTAATGCAAAAGAGCTTGAACATAATAAAAAAGGATACAACTTGCCTAGGCGTACCACAAGATTGCTTTCTCTTTTCAAAGAAATGTTTCACTATTTTACATTTGGATTTTCATTGAGCCATCAAATTCCAAAAACATTATATCTCTCTATATTAACCATTTTGATTATGGACAGAGGGCATTGAATTTTCGTTACAATGGTATCAGTTTCACCTCTTCTTTACCGCTCGTCTTGAATGCCAGAACATTATTTTAATGGATTTTCATTGTTGTGTATGGTCAATGTGTGGCAGTGTATAAAATTAGAAATGTTTACATTTTCAGATATCTGCTATACACTAAGTATATAGTATATCATCAAAACGAAAACAGATGCAAGAACAGATGTCTCTGTGTGTTAGCGAATGAATTATGAACAAGGAAATTCAAGTTTAGCAAATTAAAATGAGTTAAATGAAATGAAAAATCGCTTAAATATATATATGTAGTACATTTATATACAGATGGCCAGCTGATAGACATTGATGGCTCACTTACTCAGCTTAAAGCTTGGCTTTAATTGCGTACACCTCTTGGCTCATAGGAAACTTAAGACTGCTTTGTTCTCAGTGTATTACGGAAATCCGATTGATTCTATTATTATCTTAAGTAGAACTCTTTGTTTGTCTTTGAAACAGTCTCAATCTGTACTCTATACTCTCTCTCTCTCTCTCTCTCTCTATGCCTCTCTGCCTTGTTTATGACTTTTACCATTTGCTTACTCTCTTACCAATATGTATTTATCCTATCTATAAATTATTTCTTCATTATTTCTTCAACTTTTTCCATGCGCTAAAGCTGGCTTAGGTAACTCACTTCTTCTACTCGGTCTCTCTCTCTCTTTCTGTGTGTTCTTAGGGTTTCGTCTCTCTTTGTGGTATTCCCTCTATACTCGCCTCCGTCCCCGTCGCCGGCCCCATTACAATACACAAATATTGACCAACATTCAGTCGCCATAAATAAGTAAGAAGTCCATTAGTAACGGCTACTCCGCACACCTCCGCATCATTTGTACACCGCCTTCGCCTTCTGCCATTGCCTTCTGCCACAATCAGGCTTGCACAACACAATTGCAGGTCTCACACACAGTTCTTTTGTGTATGTATATATGTAGGTAGTTATAGGCATAGACTGAGAGCAAAATCAGAAAAATATCGAAGACCAATGTGTCGTCGTCACACCCTAGAATCGGGAGTAAGTTTATCTTATCGCTCACAGTTGGCGCCTTATCTCAAAAGCGTAAGGTAAACAAATGATAAAGAGCAACCGATTCATTTGCCTTCATGACGCATAGACCGACCGACCTATTCCTATGCCTCTATATCTATGCTACAACTATGATTTTGAATGAAATGTAGAGCAATGTACCCCATACACACACACACAGTCAAATATATGGCTATAATACCTTTTGGATCAAAAAATTGACTCTTTTACCCTGTGCCATGTTTGGCACGTGCCGAAAGCAGCTGCTCGACTGATAGGAGAGGAATTGAAATTAAAAATTCTACAATTGTCTCACTTTTCATATGTTTTTCTCCCTCTCCCTATATCTCTATCTATCTCTCTCTCTTAAAGCACTTTCAATTTGTAAATATTTCGCCTCATTTTAATTAGAGCAACGTGATCAAAATTCGAATATACAAAATTATTCAAACATCGGAGATGCCGCCGCTCATTCATTCATTCAGGCAAATGCGCATCCGTTTTCCGTTCAACAAAATTATGTTAATTAAATTTATGATTGTTTTTATTTCTCATATTAAAATAGTTAATTACATATTATCGCATGTTGTTCAAAGTTCTTGCTCGATGATTTCACATTGAAGCTTGTAAAAAACAAAAAACGAACAAAAAACTTAATGGCAAAATATGTATTTTTAATAGACTTGCTTGGTTCGTTTGGTTGGTTTGATTCGATTTGAATTTTGGGTGGCTTGTTATTAAAAGTGATTAAGTCTAGAAATTGCTTTGACTTTGTTCGAGTTCCAATATGTATACATATATTGTAATTGTTAATGGTTTTTAGTGGGTTATTTTATGGCTGTTGGCTGTTGCTTTTTATACCATACACCCATAGGGTGAAATGGTATATTAAAGTCGCCAAAATGTATGTAACAGGCAGAAGGAAGCTTTTCCGACCCCATAAAGTATATATATTCTTGATCAGCATCAACAGCCGAGTCGATCTAGCCATGTCCGTCTGTCCGTCCGTCTGTCCGTCTGTCCGTCTGTCCGTCCGTCCGTCCGTCCGTCCGTATGAACGCGTAGATCTCAGAGACTATAAGAGATAGAGCCACCAAATTTGGTATGTAGGCTCATGTAGTATGTAGAGTGATCAAGTTTATTTCAAATTTTTGCCACGCCCCTTTCCGCCCCCGCAATTCAAAAAAAACGTTTATCTCAAAAACTATTGTAGCTAGATACACCATATTTGGTATGTATATTTGCTTAGTAAATGCGCTCATTTTGCATGTATAAAGATTTTGCCACGCCCCTTTCCGCCCCCGAAATTTGAAAAACTCGAATATCTCGCGTAATTTTTTACCTTGTGCAATCAAATTTGGCACACTTAAATTTGATACTAATACCCAGCAAAATACCAAATTTGATCAAAATCGGACAAAAAATAGCTGAGTTATGCATATAAACGTTTTTGCATAAGGCCGGAGATGGCCGTTGGCGGGTGGGGGCGCTAGGGTGCTTATATGCAAAAGTGCGCGAGATACTGAAATATGCTAGTAAAAAGCATGTGAACAGAATTTCTTAAAATAGGCAAATGCATTAGTTATTACAAATTTGAAATATTTGTTTTACTGGTGTATGGTATACCCAAGTCGGCGAGACGACTTACTTACTTCATTTTTATTTGTGCTCGATAGCAATCAACTTGGCTTGACTAGTTGTGGTTAATTGTTGTAGTTATTAGAATTATTATATAATTTCTTACATACATATAGTATAAATGTCAAGGCTTAAACCTAACGATCTAGTTGATGTAACTAAGTTTGCTTTGATAATTAGTATTATTACAATGTTGTACCAATCTTGCGACTCTTTGCAACTTCAACTTGAAAAGTTAGGGCTAATGAGCAGCACTGAGAACATGTAAGACGGACATCGTCTGTCGATGTTGGCAAATATTGTTGTTAAGTTATTAACCCTAAATGTCAGGGTGTTGCCAGCATTGGGTCTTTACATAAAATTATCTGGCCAATGAACTAAGAGCCATTGTAATTAGGCAGAAGCACGTAACAACCTAGTCATAGATTGCAACTGCAACTGCCACTGACTTCTGAGATGCTGCCTCATCAGTGACTTGAAATTAGTTTCACATAGCTTTAGGGAAGACTTTAAGATCTTTAAGTCAACTTATGGCATCATCTTGCTATATACAATTCTTATCACACTAACAAGGCCCATTTTCAAGGCCGCATTGTCTCTGTGTCTCTGTGTGGCCCCCTCAAAATATTTCAACCTGCATTAGCTAATCTAAGTAGACACAAGAGTGGAAATGAAAACTTTTTAATTACCAACAGGAAAAACATTTAAGATAACAGACAGCAAGAGAGAGAAAGAGAAATGTAAGAGGAGTTTGGCAGTCAAAGCGGATTGCAGGAGGGGGATGGAGGCTTGAGGCCTGCCAAACCAAAAAAAAATTTACATAAATTTAAAATATAGCAAGTTCAACGAAAGAAAGAGAGAGAGAGAAAGATATTTCAACTTTTACGCAGTCCGAGAGTCTACCTTAACCTTTTTTTCTCCTCGTTGTTGTTTTTTTACTAACTTGGCTCTAAAAGTATTTATGACTTGTGTAAATAAAACAGAAAAGAGAAGCGAGAAGCAGCTTTTAGCCATCTTAGAGGGCTACAAATTTTTACAGCTTAAATATTTTTTAGCCATTAGATAAACAAACAACGCAAGCAAGTGAAGAGAGTCGTGGGGAGAGAGGGGTAGGAGAGTGAGGCGCTTGCAAAAGGGAGTGAGAAGTGCCACAAAAACGTAACAAAAATATCTTTCAAGTACAATGTTAGGTAAATATAAACAGCATCTTTTTGGGATGTGCTGCACTTTGCTGCTGGCTGCTGGTTTTTTCCCCCTCCTCCCACACCACATTTGTGTGTGTGTGTGTGTGTGTTTATAGGTACCTTCTTTTTCAGCTACTTAAAGCTTTTAGAGCATAAGATGTAATATAAATTACATTAGCTGAGTGCCAGGCGGCAATTAAAACAAAAAAAAAAAAAAAAACCAAAGTGAAAGACAGAGAGGGGAAGAGTGAAGTTTTTTTAGAGAGGCAGTGGAGGGAAACTTTTTCCTTTGCCCGGGCCTCTGTGTGTGTTGTGATAATGTTGTTAATGATGTTGCGGCTGTTCCCTACCCCAAGAACCGCCACCAGCATCATCATCATCATCAGCATCATCGTCATCATTGTGATTATTATCAGCCTCATCTCCTCGCCACCATTAGCAGCATCATTAGAACGTCAACTTAATCAAGGTTAAAAAGCATGTGGCTGGGCCTCACTGGAACTTCCTCCTCCTCTGCCTTATTTCAGCATCTGCTGCTACTTGCTTCTTGGGTAATAATTTTCTGTTTTTGGGGGTGGTGGGGCCAAATTATAAATATAAATACCCAATATATGTATGTCTATCCCCGCTTCAGTTTTCTTTTTTTTTTTTTTTTTGTTTTGATGTCTTTATAAACAAATATGGGGGATAAACAATGTTTTCGATTAATTTTCCATCTTTGCAATGTGATGAAATCGCAACAAGAAAACTGTTGGTTAATATGATTATGCAAACTATTTTCAAGTTGACGCAATGTTTTTGTTCAACTTAATTTGTGTTTTGGGGGAAAACTTTTCATGGGTGCAAAAATTTAAGTGTGAACCGTTTAAACGTCTTTTGTCTTTCCAGTTTACATTAAATTGCACAATTTTCTTTATCAAAGTGGCCACAATGCAATCAAAATGAAGTCATCAAGCCATCAAGTGCTAAATTTAGACAAATATTTTGTAAACACTTGAAACTATGTATATATTAACAGTCTATTTCTCTATAAACTATAGACTCTATTTCATTTCAATGTAAGTCATTTAATCATTTTTATTGAAACTTAATTCTGTCTGTTTTACTTTAGTTACATTCTTTAGGTGTCGTAAGGAGTTTCTTCATAACTTTTGTATATCTTCAAAGTCTGTCTCTTTCTTAGAAATCAAGTCAAATTAATTAATTACTGAGAAGTCACTTGAATTTTCTAATACATATCAATTAGTGAGAATTTTAAAGACAATGCTTTGGATAATTAAAACTCTTTCTCCCACACAAAATCCAGAAACCAGGAGTCTCTACATAGAATATAGTTGGTAATTTATCTTGTCATACGCTAATTGTCTATTTCATGCAATTTTATGTGTCTACCTATATAAATCTTCTTGGAAAACCACTGACAAATTCTCGTTCGCTTTTTCAATATGAAAAGAGGGAGAGATAGAGAGCAGTAGTAGAAATGAACTAATGTCAGACCATTTGAATATTTATGGCCACAAATATTATTCTAACTCACGTCTTGGACATTAACTGAAACTCTGTTTAAGAATGTATCTCACTTGGTTGCGACTCCAATTCATAGAAGTGTCAACCCAGTTACTCATAAAATCCACAACATATACATTACTCGAGGATGCCCAACCAAGAAACCATCAGAGAGCCTCAGCCTCAACCTGAGCCAAGATTCACATCTCTAACAAGTTCTGAGAATTGCACAGAAATAACTGGCGGGGGAGGTGAAACGTAACTGAACCTGTTTCCATAACCCCCCAAAAATGCAGACATACATATATAATTAATGATTTCAAACAAAAACTCATAAAACTTATTGATTTTCATTTCACTTGAACAACACACAAAAAGTCAAACTTCATACAAACTTAAATGAAAAGATTCAACTTAATTACAAGGAAACTTACATTCTTGAATTCTTCTTTCTGTCCAAGTGTGTGAGAAAGAGGGAGAAACACTCGCGAAACAAAACACCACAGAAAAAAAAGGGAAAATAAAAATTTTGAAAATAAACAAACGAAATTTCGCACAAGTCTATAACAGCGGCGACGGCGAAGGCGACGTCAACGTTGGCAGTGGCAGCCTTTGCCGTTTTAGATTGAAATTATGAAATGTATCTATTAGATACGCGACACACGATTCGCACACGTAGGAATCATTGATAAAAACGGCGCAAAATTAGGCATTTCATTAAACAAGTCTTTTTACTATTCTTTGATTTTCGATTACTTGTTGTTGTATTTATTTTTGCATACACGTACGACGCCCCGAAAACAAGTTCTCCTCACTAGACTAGACTAACAACGATTAGCAGTAGCTTGGTTGTTGGCGGCGCGGAGGGTGATCGAGAAGTTGGATCACACCGGTGCAGAGGGCAGAGCGGGGCGGGTTTTTAGTATTATTGGCGATGACAACAAAAAAAAATAAACAATTTTACACGCGCGCGATTCACTTTGGTAGCCTGGCTGATGAGATAAATTTCTTGTTTGTGAGATTGAACTATATGCCTAACGGTTCCGTTCGGTCCATGTCCATCCATACACGTTCACGTACTCGACTCAACTAACGGTCGGTGTGTGTGAGAGAGACGCGAAACGACAGCGACAACGACGACAATGCCGTCAACGACGATGCCTACTGCCGAAGCGGGCAACGAGCTTCAAACGAAACGACAACCAAAAACGAATGCGTCGGCAAATTGTGCGAAAACAAAACAAAAAGTATCTGAGAGTACGAAATGTATCTGCGAGCTCTCTCAGATACAACACAGAGAGTGAGAGAGAGAGATAGTGAGCGAATCCAACCGGCAAATTCCCACTCCAATGAGTACAAACTCAAATTGGATTCTCACCGACAATGAGTTAGATACATTGAAACTTGGATGGTTTGAAACCAGGCTAACTCTAGTCACTAGGTCTATTTTTGTTTTCTTCTTGTTGGCTTCAAATGGAAATGGTTTTATGACACGCGTGGGTGTTGAATGCTCAATTGGTTTGACGATTGGGCGAGCGTGTGTTTCTGTGTGTGTGTGTGAGGTGTAGGCACAGGTGTGCAAAAAATGTTTTTGGGCGGTAGTGCAAAGTGTTGTATGACTATAAAGTTGTTGACAAAGTCATAAAGGAACAATTGAAGGGGCATGTCGACGATAGGCCAACTTAAGCTTAGTATGTTGCTAGAAAGTTAAGCTATGCGGAAATGTATAGATATCAAATACATACAAATACATATATGTATATATGGTCAAGATATGCCTGAAAAAATCTAAAAGTAAATCGTAGAGATTTTCGGATCACTCGTTTAAGGACTAAACTAAAGTTTTTGATATCTAAAGGATTTAGACTCTTCGATGTATAATCGTTTGACTTTTTCTCATCTATGTATAACTAAGGAAAGATTGTGAAATTAAGTTAAGGTTCCAATATAATCAAATTTCTATTCATTATCGATTCTACCAGAGTAAGTTTTTGTTTGTATGGGGAATACTCATTCAGATTGAAATGATATTTGTGATTATAATAACTAAAGCTAGAACTCTTTCTAGTCAAATAGATAAAGAATATCAGTTCCAAAAACAAGAACTTCGTCAGGGTTCTTATAATTGAAAAAAAAAAATAAGCTTAATTCCAAAAATATCCCATCCACTCCTCATTTTTGGTGGATTTTCCAATAGAGACTGTATTCAGATTAGATATTATCTAGTTTTGACTCGTGTTCTAACAGAGATTGCCTCCCCCCTGGTCGATCTTTTTCCCAATTAATCCACTTAACTTCCTGTCGTATTGGATCCCAAAGCACACACCTTGCCGCGGCGGGAGAGTTCATTGGACGCTTCACCCACGCTTTAAGACCGCAAGTGCTTATCAGACTATCAGATAAACAAAACAAAAAAAAAAAAAAGACAGTAAAAGGAAAATCCAATTCAATGCAACACCACAAAAATGCGGCGGCATTCGACATGGAAATCAAAAACCAAAAAAAAGAATGAAATTTTTGTGTTATTGTTTTTGTTTTTTGGGGTTTTTTTTATGGGGAGCGGTTCGTAGCACACAACAAATTTAAGGAAAAATGCAAATGCAAGCAAGAACACAGATAAACAGAGAAACGGCAACTCTCTCACTCATTCTCGCTCTCTTCCTCTCTGTCTCTCTCATCGTAGATAAAAATGTATAGGTTAGATAGTTTCTTTCTCAATTTCTCAAAACTTTTTCATTCTCTCTCTCTCTGGTCTAGTTGCGCTAAAAGCCAATAGATGGCGCTCAAGTGCCATAGATAAGAAAATGCCGCCTGAAAATGCATTTGGGTTGCATTGCATTGCTTTTTCTGTTTACAATGAAAAAACCGACTTCCTCTCCCCTTCACCACAAGCGAGTTGGCTTAAACGGTGTATGGCACGGTGATGAATGGACGGAGGGGATTTCGCAGTAAGTGTGAGAAACGCGATTGCATTCTTAGAAATGTTTGCAAAAACCGTCGCCGGTTTGGATTTTGCTTTTGCTGTTTCTCTTGCCACAAATGCCGCGTAATCACTTTTTTTCGCTTTTGCAGAATACGTCGTCTGCAGCGTCGTCGTCGTCGTCGTCGTCGACGTCTCCGGAAGTTGCAACATGTCGTCTACGCATATGCCACCAATGTGAAATGCCACACCCCAACAATTGCAACCAACCACCCACCCAAAAAGCATCCCCATCCATTCCCCCAAACCGCCTAAAACTTGTGACGGTATTAATCGCAAATTTTGAAAAAAAAAAAAAAGAAACCCATTGTACTTGGGAGTTGTGAGAGTTGAGTTGAGTTATTGCTCGGGTGGGTTTTCCTTTTTTCCACTTCTTCTTCGCTTTAAACAGTCAAGGGTAGACAATGGGGGCGGATCGAATGCCATAGGTGTTTTACAATCACCCGAAAAGGTCCTCTATATGAGATTGAATTCTACAATAGATGGAAATGTTCGTCTTGGCACTGTCTTCAATAATTAGATCATAACTTGATCATGCATCATGCAGGAAAATATAAGGTTAGCAAGCTTTGGCCTTTAAATGTGTATCCGATGGAAAAAATCTAAGCTCTAAATCAGATTGGAGAACAACCATATCCTTCTCTAAATCAAAGGAAGATAATATCCTTTCGTATAAACTTACAACTTAAAAAAGATTATTTTTCATATATTAATGATACTCAGAAAAAATTTAGATAAATTTTATTTGCTGTATCCAGGATCCAGTTCTATTACCAATTTTTTGATTGGACCAGTTCAACATTATTTTCTAAATGCGTCTGAGGATAGGTTTTCAAGTTTGTAATGCAGCGTTCCCATTAAAGATTGAATTGAACTTTAGTGCAAAAAAAGCTTGAAATAAACGAAAGGGCCTAGCGTTAATGGAGAGACGTTCTAATTCTAAATAGATTAGCAAAATTTAAAACTAACTTTAAGCAAGGGGACAAAATGGCTGAAAATTCATGCTTGAAAATCTAAAGAAAGATACAAATACATATTCATCGTTGGACTTGTAGTCAATAGATATATAAATTTGCAGAGAGAATCAATCCATGACATTCTTTGACCCAAATGAGTGCTGTTAATCCAACAATTTTGCCACTTAACTCTTTTTCGTAAGCCTATTTCCTGTGTTAATAGTTCCATTAAGCCCACTGGGTGGATTTGCAATTTGCAAGTTTTTGGCAATGCCGATAAACACCCCCTCATCCCCGCAGACCTACGACCACTCAAACCACATCTTTTTCTCTCTGTGTGCGTTTTTTTTTTTTTTTGCGATTTTGTGAACATGTGTGAACAACTTGAGTTCTTCAGATGCAACCCCCAAATGTATGTATGGGTATAATAGGTATAGGTATATATATACATATACATATATATATATGGTTAGTACGTAGCACGTAGCACCGTTCGCCCAACCCTCGAGGCTGCGATTAATCATGAAATTTTCACAGAAAATATCCATTAGATACGAATTAAGACATAATTGAGGAGTGCAAGAGCCCAGAGAGTCGAGTGCATGTTGCACACACACACACACACATACACAAAGGGGAAAAATTTGTTTTTGGGGGTTGGATGTGTGTGAGAAGTGTATGACAGAATGCGGCGCTGCCGTTGGACATAAATGAAGTTCGCCCTGAAGGGGCTGGAGCGAGCGCCGACTGCATCAAGTGTCTGCGACATATTTATTATTCAATGTTGGAAATATGCTTTCAAGCAGAAATTAAAGATCTCATTGTTTGGGAATTGGGGAATATACATATGTACACACACACACACACATCTCTGTGTATATTCAAAAGTGTTCCTTCAGGCTTTAATTACACTTTGAGTGGCATTTTTGGGGGGTGCTTTTCAAGCAGAGAATTATGCAATGAAGTGACATTAAAGCCATCCTAATATTAAAGTCAAAAACACTTTGGTTAAAAATTTTAAGCTGAAAAGCAATCACTAACGTTCTTTTTATTAACACAAATCATTTAAAGGATTTCTGATATTGAATCATATTATAGATCAAGAACTTAAGAACTGAATTGAAAAGCGTTTTAAATTTCTATCCATATAAATCTAATCAGTCTGTAACCCGATAACACATCGTTAAAAAACAAAGCCCTTTGGTAAAGTCTAAACTGCTTAGACATAAAATTGAGTTTGAACATAAAAATGTTCAATATTCTGATGAAATTCCACATCAATTTGTAATCAAATAGACCAAATAATTGTAAATTTCCTCTCATAGAAGTTTAGCAATTATCTCAAGTGTCCTTGAAAAGCTGTTGGAGCTTTTGCCTCTTTTACCTTTTTTAGCCCTCTCTCTGTCTCTCTCGATCTAACTGTGTTTTTATCTGTAGTTTGCCACTCGAATTGCACTTGATAAAATGCAAATCACAGAAAGCTGACTGGCATATCAAATTTTCAAACATATTTCTCTGCCCATTTACAAAATGTCTGAATATAATAAATTATTTATGTATGTTGTGTATAAATTTGTATATGTATATGTGCATATTACGTCGTTGTCAATAAAGACATAAGTACCGCACAATCAAAAGCAAAACCCAAAACAGATTGACACACCGACAATGCGAGAGGTGGGGCGAGGGGAGGGCAACACCAGCAATTACTACTACTAACATCAATTAAAGCGCAGGCAAAGTGCAGGCTATAAAAAACCAAACACAAAACCCCCAACAACAGAAAACTCTGAGGAAAAACCGAAATACATTTGACACCAAAATCAAATTAACATACACACTTACATTTGGACAAACATACCGAAAACAACAAAGCTTTTTGTCCACACGAATAATAATAAAAAACGAAAGCCCAATGCCACCGACTTGTAAAATACCCTCTAACTTTCAAGATGATCCATTTGGTAAGAGAACTTAAAGATGCTCATAATGTAGATCTTTAACCTGAGAAATTGGTCATTTGAATTCAGGTTGGAGTCCTTAAACCAGCCATAAATCCTTGGAAAACTTCATATAGGTAACTAGGGATTTGAAATAGATCCTCCAGCGGCAGAGAAATAGGTGGAATTTGTCCCCCCTCCCTTACAAATGTTGCACCTTGGCACATAGTTTTTGTCTTATAACTGTTGCACTTCCATATCAATAGTTAATATACCCTATTTGAATCAAAAGGCATGCAGGGTATTAAAAACGACTCACAGTGGGATGTCAAAGACCTGTCATATAACACTTGTAGGTTTAGTTTTTTTTTTTTCTTGGTTCCTTCTCGCCTGTCTTGCGCCTAGAAATATGAATAGTTTTGGCTGGTTTAGGTTTTTTTTTTTTTGGGTTTCTCAGTTGTTGTTTGTTGTATGACTTTTGTTTTTGTTTTGGTTGGTTGTCGTTTTGGCATTTTACAAAATTCTTGCGGCTGCTTGGAGCTGGTTAACAACAAATTGGCAGGCAAACATGCCGGAAGCAACGAAATTTATATACCCTGCCACAAATCTGTTAAATTTGTTACTATTTATCATATATTTTCTTTCGGTGTTGAGATATTGGGCGACTCTTAGAAATGGGTCTTATTTGTAGTGAATGAAAACCCGCAAAGCAATTTGGATATGAAATCTGCTCCTGACAGGATGCTTAAAGCTTAGGGTAAAACTTTATGTGATTTCTAAACAAGTTGCTGTAGTATCAAAATACGTTTGCTAAATGAAATTGTAGAATTGATCTAATACAAAAAAAAATGCAACTATTGTCATATATTTTGGCAAATTATTTGATAAAGAAAAAAAATGTTAAACAAGTGAAACCAAATTTCAATTCTTTTTGTTTATATTCGTTGATGACTTTCAATTTCATGTTTCTTGTTTCATTTTCCGGTCTCATAAATCACATTTCATTATGCGATTTCCATTCGCATCATTCATTCGAGAGGCAAATGTGTAGAGAGTCCTAGTTACCTTATTTTTGTGTCTGCATAACATAATCAATTATTTTTCCGAGCCCCAAAACAAAGTCATTTATTATGGCCACCAAAAAATTTGTCACTATTCTACACTTGTTCTTTTTTCGCCCTTTTTTTTTGTTTTGCCCCGTTCATTTGTTTGTTTGAATGTTTGTGCTCTCGTTCTTGTTCTTGTTTATCAGACCAGAAATCTCGGCCATAATTAATTTGGCCAAACACACACACACACCGAAAGCTTGAAAGTGAGATTGGGGAGGGGGAGAGGAAAAAAAGAGGAATAAATAACCAAACTACCGTTTGCCGTTTTGGCCTCCAAACAATGGCAAACAAATTGATTAATGACAGCGTATTAAACAATAATCGAGATAGGCCTCCGGTAAAGCTCAAATGGAGCGATATAGTTTGTAGGGGCAGGGCCCGAAGGGGAGGGAGGCATGCGGAAGATTCAACGCCCACGCGCAAATTTTTTTGTTTCTGCTTTTGTTACAGAAAAAAGTTGCTGCTGTTGTTGTTGTTGTTGCTGCTATCATTATAGTTGTTTGGGTCGCCTCAAAACAATTCATTTAAATAAATAGCCCGGCCACTTCGCTGGAAAGGAAACAAATCATTTTTCATATTCCTGTCCGTGGCGGAAAAAAAAAACAGAAATACAAAAACACAGGAACAAAAAAATTACGAAAATTAATAATGTGTAATTAATATTTTTGCTTAAAGAGCACAGGCACGGATTAAGACTTCTATCGGGCCGCAGGGGGCGATGCTCTGTTAATCTATTTTTGCAGATAATATCCATCCATATTTGCCTATTAACACTTTCACAAATCAAAGATCGAGTAATAGCCAAAAGTTGTTGTTGCTGTTCTTCAGTTTCTCCCTTTAGAAATGAACCACCAGCCGGCCCTGTTTAGAATAGAAACCAAATTTATTAGGGTCAGGTGAAGCTGTTAAAAGTCCACCAAATATTTGTTAAGGAACACAACCATTTAACAAAATTATAAAGATATTTACCTCCAAAGAACCTAAAAAAGTTGAAAAAGAATATTAAAGGCTTTGCAAGTTTTAAAGGAATTGAAAGAGTGTTAAAAAAAAAGAAAATTGTAACAATTAGGTACTTAAATTCAATTATACTTTTTCTCTCCATGTCACAGGAAATTGCATAATCCTAAGAAAGTCATATATATTTCCTAATAATCAAGAGAAGAGAATGCCAATCCCAATCGATAATTGACCCACATAAGTAAAAATAAAAAGCCCATCAAATTTGCCGAGAAAAACTTTCGCCAGACTCCCGAGAAAATTGAGCGACATTCACCTGGTTGGAAAATTGGTAAAAAAAAAAATGTGTATATTGTAAAAAAAAGGGCGGCCACTTTGATGGCAAAGGAAATTTTGCAAAACCATTTTTGGTAGGTTGGCCAGATCTTTCACTTTCTATTTTGCCATCGAATGAAAAGACAGAATTTCGCATAATTTACTTGCCATGGCATTTAAATGGAGCACAAGTGTAACTAATCTCGTAAAGCGGCGACAACGTTTCGGTATTTTATTTTTTTTCGCCTCCTTTTTTTCTGTGCCTTTCACAAATAGGCAAAAAAACAAACCTGAACTAAGTTTAGTTGAATTTTCTGTGTGTCTGTCGTTTTTTTCTTCATCTACTTCTTCTTTTTCTAGGTTAGCCGCAGAGAGCCTGAGTGCCAGCGAGAGGCACCTGCGGCCAAAAGCCAAGAAAATCCACAAAATGAAAAACAAAAAGCAAAAAGAAGAAAAAGAAAAAAACGAAATATGCCAAAAGCCGTTGACATTTTCGTGCAGTTTTCGTTTCTGCAATTAGAAGGCCGGTTAAATGCATCAGGCAAAGACTGAAGATTGTTGAGAAAGATGGAGGTGGAGGTGGAAGTGGCATAGAGACGATTGGAAAGGCAACTCAAAAGGAAGGGTATGAGGTAGGGTCAGGGCATTGTAATTGATTTGCCATGTTGGAGATTGCCTGTGTAAATAAAAGCTTGACCAAAATTGAATTAAATATTGAACCAGGGCAAACCAAGCAACCAATCGGCCGGACAACTGACCGATAGACCGACCAGTCGACCAGCCGACCGAGCACTAGCTGTACCTGTGCCTCAGACCTGGGCCTAGGTTAACATTTAAATTTTCTTATAAACAAATCTTTTCCATTATCTAAGCCGGGCAGTGAGCCACGTAGCAAACACATGTACATGGATATGGACATGCATATGGAGTCGAGGTCAGTGGAGGTCTGAACGAGGGTTCCATACATATGAAAGCTACTTTGTTATGTCCACTTGGCGGCAAAGAGGTATATGGGGTGGTGGGGTTGTCTAAAGGGGGGCATAAAGTTGAACTGCATGCAAAACTATTAAAAACTTTGACCTAAATATAATAAAACATAAAATTTACTTACCCAAGGCTTTCTCTGGACTCTTCTTTGTGATTTCGTGTGCGTGTGCTGCAGGATGTGCCCCTTCCTTCTCACTCTCCACTCTCCCATCACCACCCGCCCATTCTCTTTTACTCTATCTATGTGTTGGTACAGGAATGCTGGGAAATTGCAAGTTAAATGCAAAGAGGTTTAGGTCGGGAATATATATTTATAGTAAAGTTGAAGCTAGAAAGGGAAACGAAACAGCAGACTTTGACTTCTACATACCATATTAGATATAAATTAAGGTAAGAGGGTAAGGCAGATTTCATAAAATAATTTGCACAAAGAACTTTGAAAACAGAGCACAATAAACGTATAAAGGTAAACACTCAAAGTGTTTTTCACTTAAACTATCAGTTTAAATTTGTTTACATAATTATGTGTATTGATAACATTTTTCAAAAGAAAGTTTCCCTGGGCGAATCTAATGTAAGTCAAGGTTACGAGACACAATTTACGAAATTAATTTAAATATATTGGAAAAAGAACTAACCTAAGAAGGGGACTTGATGTATGAGTATGATCTGAAACGGAGCAAGAGAAAAACGGATATTCATATCGATAAGTTTTAAAAAAGCAATGGCTAGGAGGAAAGAATTATAAATAATTATAGTAAAAAATTATAAATATTTAATACATTTTCACTTTAAACGCATTTTAAAGTTGAAAAAAGTTTATATTAAGTTGAAAAACAATCTCGAATTCAATACGTCGTGTTCGTGCTTCCTAGTATATACCCACACATACATTCTGGGGAAAAATTTGTACTTTGAATAACTTGAATGCTTGCATAGACCCACCCACCCAATACCTATGACTTGTATGTAGTTGGTTCTCAACATATACATACATACATAATGTTGGATAGTTCCGTATAACTAAATACCCACCTTTATATGCAGCTGTTAGCGACTCTCTGGCAACTTCAAACTATATATGTGTGTATGTATGCTAAAGTGGAACAAAAAGGTGAGAAATAAAAAGTTATGATTTAGAAATTAAAGTTTTGCATATTAAAGTTGTTTCTTTTTTTGTGGATGCGCATTGCGCACATGGCAAAAAAGTTTTTCCGGGGCGTTGTTGCATCATGATGTGGCTCGTGCCATGCACAAGAAGCCTGCTAATGACAAAAGTATAAGATTGTCAGGTTGTTTGAATTGTTGTAACTACATACATACATAATCCATATGGAATGCACTTTCGAAAAAGAAAACATGCAAAAGTTGAGAGGACGAACTAGGTCAGTAGTTTGTCAGTATTGGTAATGATCGAAAAAGTCCATGAAATGTTATGAAATAGTATTGGAAAGAGCAAATGCATTCCATACCACATAATGCTGATTGGTGTGGCTAAAGTAAAGTTTGATTAAATGCAGTTGCCCATATATGTCTGTGTCTGCATATACATCATTTAAAACCAGCAATCAATTCATATTGGCAGTGTTGGTAAGTGCCACAGAAAAGCCACTAACCATAATGGCCAACTCACACACGACGAGCACATTAAAAACAATTGCAAATGCATTTTAACTCCATTTCAATGCCAAAATTAATATGCTCACATAAACTAAGTACATACACACAATGAATGAGTGGGAAATGGGGAAAGAGGTGGCTCTTTAAGGGGGCGGGTAAGACTAGTTGGCTGTGAGTGCACTACTACTATATTTTGGGCAATCCGCCCTCTATATATATATGTATATATACATATATGTATATGTATATATCGTGGCCCTCTAAAACCCCAGCAATAGCAACCACAACTATGCTCACAGCCAAGAGAATATTCCCCCCAGGTGAAAGTATGTGAAAGCATGCCATAAATCGTTTGCCTTACCAGTTGGGTGGTGGTGTCCTGGACTCGGACCAAAACTGAGACTTGGAACTGGGCGTGGGACCACATCGTCGGGGCTATACAGGCGATTAGAATTGATGTGGGTTACTAAGCAAACATGAAAGGCTATTACGTTAAGCGTTACGTTATGTTATGTTACGTTGTGCCCGCTCTCTCTCTCTCACTCTGTCTTCCTCTATTCTTCCTGGGTTGCAGCATTTGAGCAAAAGATAAGATGGGTTTGAAAATGAAAATAATAATGTGGTTAGCTTGTTTCCCCCTATACACCTGATATTCATCTGTTTATAGTTTAATATATGCCAAACTATTTGAAAGGTTTCGCTTTTTAATGCTCAACTACAACAATCGATTGTGAATATAAAATTCGCATTACCATATAACCATATATACAAATATCCGATGTCGTTTGCATTCAGAATAATCTGCCATTGTCTCTTAACTCTAAAGTCATTTGCATTGGGACTTTCGATTATACATTTTGTTTGGTTTCACTTCTGGTTTTTGCTCATTCTAGCACGTGCACACACACATCAAAAGCATCGTTTGGCATCTCAAAATGCTGCTAATAGCAACTTCAGTTCAACTTTTTGATTTTGCAAGAAAAAAAAAAATCAAAATGATGTTAGACCTTTTTTTTTTCCTTGTATTTTGTGTATGTGTGTTTGTGTTTTTGGTTTTCCTAGAGTCGAAACTCATTAAAATACCTAAAATCAAAAAGATAAACCCGCACGCAATCAAAGCTAAACAGAGACAGAAAGACAGACAGAGAGAGAGAGAGAGAGGGGCAAAAAAAAAGGAGGAAATTCCTGGAAATCAGGGTGACAGCGCTCCCACAGAAGGCATTTTGGTATGCGTCCCCATCTCATAGGCATTGATTACAACAAGCGAAAAGCCTACATAGTAGAGGCTAAGGGGAGACAAACATGAGTGGCAAACAAATTATTACAAGTGCAGTTGGAAAATATGCGGCGGCCTTTTTATCAACATAATCAACAACAAATACCTGGACACGCCTGAGTGCAGAAGGCCCAGAAGTAGTTGACTCTTATGGCGGCTACCTTTGTGCCTAGTTGAAACCTCTGGAAACTTATCGACAGCACCCTACCAGAGAAATACCAGAAGAGACTTTGCAAAAAGGAAAAAAAAAACAAAAACTAAATACAAATAAACATCAGAAAAAAAGACGAAAAACAGCGAAAAGCAAAAGATGTAGGTAGGAAGGTAGGTAGCTTGATGGTTGGCTGGTTGGGATAGCATGGGAGAAACCCCAAGGAACCAGAGACAAAGATGATGTCGCCGCCGCCATGTCACACACACACTGTGGGGTCTTCTCTTCCGTAGCAGGCAGGAAAGTGAGTTGTTGTGTAGTCAAAGAGATTGGGCTTTGGGATTGCAATCAAGCGGGAGAGGCACCACTGAATGACTGAGATGGAGCAGCACTGTGCTGCTTTCCGTCGCTTGTCGTCGTCTTCTTCGCCTTTGTCGTCATCGTTTCATTTCGTTTCGTCTCGTTTTTTTTTTTCTTGCTTTTCTGTCAAATGTTTTGGCTTAATGATGGCATTGATGGATGGATCACACGTAAGCGGTAGTCATTTAGTAATTTATCTCAAGACATTTCAAATTAATAGACTGCAAGCAAGTCACTTTTCGTCGTCGTCGTCGTCGTTGTCGTCGTCATCGTCATCATCCTGATGGTGGTAGTCGTCTTCTTTGATTTTCCGATTTTTATCTTGCATTAGAAAATTATGTGCAATTTTTGTTAGTTTTTATGAAAATTTATGGCATATGACAAAATATTGTAAAAGGAAAGGGAAGTCTCTTTTCGACAGTCGGCATACGAGATTCGAGTCGAGAGTCGCGACTGTAGTTTACTTTCGTCTCTCTACTACTGTGAGAGTTAAGCTAATTAGTGCAGCTGCTGCTGCCGCCGCTTGGACAGTTTCAAGCACGATTAACTTTTAATTGAGAGCAGTTTAGTTAATTGGTTGAATGCCGTTGCCGTTTTTTCCTTCCAACTGATATGCAGATTGAGCAGCAGGCCAAAGCAACCATGTTGTGATGTGTGATGTGAAGGGGAAGGGTCAGTGATCTGAATCAGAAATACTTAGAGTGGACTTTGCGAGGACCTTTAAATTAGTAGGTAGAACTTCTCTTAATTTTTCATTTGGGGTGGGAATTCAAGTGCTTTATTGACCATAACTTTGTGCTCATCGAATGAAACGATAGAACATGATATTCAACAATCATGCCAAAACCAAGATTTTTATTCACAAAGACTTTTTTCATTCCTTTAGGATCGTGTGATGTCAAAAGTAGGGGAAATCCACAAAGTAAACCAAAAAGACGTTAGGGGGTAGATATGGTTGAGGTCGGTTTGTGTTCTATTAAATATACATACATGTATCTATGTATGTAGTAGTAGAAAGTAATTGAAGAAAATAAACTCAAGAATTCATATTTCGAAATTGGATTCAAAATTGAATTGGAAGTATTTCACTTTTGGATCCGTTGATCCTACTTACTTCTTACACTCCCCAGAAGCCAACAAATTAGTGCTCTTATGAGTAAGTCATTCCCTGTCCATTTGAATTTAAATGTTCTCCCATTCACAGGGCCAATATCGATCCCTTGGGTTGACCTCTCACCTTCAGACAGCCGTAACAAAAAAAACATGAAAAAAGAAGGAATTCCTTTATGCACTCCTTCAATAAATATTTAACCCACAAAACAAAAGAATGCACAAAAACAACAACAACAGAGGCAAAGAAGAAGAAAAACAAAATTTTTATTATGTTGGTTTGTTGCAAGCTCTCAAACCGAAGAAAACGAAAAAAAGACAAAAATTGTGCTGACACTGACAAGTCGTGTGAAGCACACCTGCAAGCAAGAACCGCAAAAACCGAAACGAAACCGGATCGAGGGAACGAACATGCATGCATGTTGCAAAATGCAATGCAATTTCAGTCCACCTCAAGTTAGAGAGTCAGCTGTGCGTCTCGTTTGCTTGGCCTTAGAAATGAGTGCAACACATTCTATCTACACTCCCCCCACCCTGCTCCGCTACTCCTTCTTGCCTTCGCCCAAACCCCTGTTGGTCGGCGGCTACTCCTGCTTTCTGCCCAGAGGCTGGCGTTGCGCCAAACTACATACATTTATACAAACATGCATTGCAAACTTGAAGTAGACGAAGAGACGAACAAAAAAAAAAAAAGAATAAAAAAAATGAACACAAAAAAAAAGAAACAAATGTTGCACCGCTTGATTTTCTTGCCACAGGCCTTTCGCTACTTGAGCACACACAGCAGCACAGTCGGAGCTGTCGGAGCAGTCGGTGTGGAGCAGTGACAGGGCAGAGCAGAGCAGAACACGCATAGAGTGGAAGACATTGTCATTGTCCTTACCGCGAGAGCGTGCACAATACGGTAACAATGTTGCACACTCAAGAGATGCGCTAGGTATTTGGCTAAGGCGATAATGTGACAAGGATAACGAGGCATTCGGACCAACGAGAAGGCTTGTTATCAGTCCTCCTCCTCGTCCTGCTTCTCCTCCCGTCGGCCAGCCGTACTCAACTTCACAGATTCTCTGTACCGATGTGCGTAATGCGCTCATTACGTGCCTGACATCAACTTCGCATCGCATCGCATCTTTGCTGGGGAATGCCAAGAGCCATGTGGCTTAGGACTTTGTCGGTTCGGCTCCTCTGTCCCCCTTTTTCTCTCCATCTCCTTCTTTTTCTTTTTGGCTGTTGTGGCAGATTGGTCGTCCAACATGGCATTGCCATGCCAATTGCATGCCTTTCCTAATACCTTCCACTCCTTTCTCTCTCTCTAGTTTTAGCCATAGTCGTTGCCGTTGTCGCCGCCAGCTAATTAGAGAATTGCATGGGTAATAAGGTAAAACGGTCCTATGCAATGTATCCTTTTTTCCCTTGAATTTTTATTTCATTTACTTTTTTGTTGTTTAGCTTTTGGTGTAGCTGCTGTGTTGACATTTTGTCGTGTAGTTTTAGGTATTGTGTGTTGTAAATTGATGGAATTGTTTAAAACGCAATCGTTGGGATGAGGTCAGGGTTCCAACATAGCCATGAAACAGATACGCAGCAGAGCTGACCAATTTTCTAAAGTGTTATTATTCTCGTACAAGGTTTCTGTTTCATCAAATAATATAAAATAAATAAGAAAAAAATTTTCTTATATTTCTGGGGGTACGAAAGTTTAAAGATCATGTTTTTGTTTATCCTTTCTCATAAGTCAGGATGGCCGAGCGGTCTAAGGCGCCAGACTCAAGATTTTCGATAGTCTTGCTTTCTCAACGAAAGTTTCTAATGAGCGTTCTGGTCCTCTCTGAGGGCGTGGGTTCGAATCCCACTTCTGACAAATACTTTTTATTTTGATGTTGGCTATTATTGTTTTCAAGTGAAATGAAAAGATATATACATAGATCATATAATATCCATCGATGGTCTTTTACTTTTCATTTCGCTAGTGATGTGAACAAGACATATCTATTGATGTTTATTTCCATGCTATATTTTTTTTTTCTTTTTTTAACTTTTTTTAGTTTTAAAGCCCTGTCGCCCAACTTCATTGCTCTGCTGGCCATTATCACATGTCAGGATGGCCGAGCGGTCTAAGGCGCCAGACTCAAGATTGAAAATCTTACTTTCTGAACGAAAGTGTATGAGCGTTCTGGTCCTCTCTGAGGGCGTGGGTTCGAATCCCACTTCTGACAAAATTTTTTTGTTTTCCACAAAAAATATTTTTCTAATCAGCAAAAAAGAAAACAAAAAGTATTTGTCAGAAGTGGGATTCGAACCCACGCCCTCAGAGAGGACCAGAACGCTCATACACACTTTCGTTCAGAAAGTAAGATTTTCAATCTTGAGTCTGGCGCCTTAGACCGCTCGGCCATCCTGACATATGGTTTAGATCGGTAAGATATATCACTGACTTCTGGTCTACAAATAGTATATACATAGGTAGGATTCATTAGGGTGCTTATGGTCTAACGAAGCCTATAAATAGACTATTTTTGGGCGATATGACATGTTATTTTTCGAGATTTTCAATTTATGATAGAGCATTTTTTTCTTCAAGTTTTCAATCCGTTAGTAGCACTAAAAAGTATGTAAAAAATGCGAAAAGCTTTAAAGAAATCTGTTAGGGAGTGACCATTTTGGCCTCTAGAGCAAGGTAACGCCTAAAAGTATGCAACAAATACCATTTTCTTCCCGGTTAAACGGCCTTAAAGCATGCAAAATATGTTTTTCTAAGCCCCAGTGCAAGCTAGACTAGTAAAAAGTGTGCAACAAAACTGTAAGCCCTCTTATAACAAGCGTCAATGCCTTAAAGTTTGCAACAAACATTTGTTAGGCATAAACGTGACCTAAAATATGTTCTAATAAAAACAATACAAACTTTCTATATACATACATATGTATGTATACATAAATTTAAGGCTACTAAAAACCCATATAAAACCAAAACCAAAACATTTTAAAGACAATTAGAACGTATGTAGTTATATTTGGATGATTCCTACATTTTCTTAATACTAACTGATACTAACTGTGAAATTAATATAAAATGAAAATACATATAGAAAGTAATCTAGAATGATAATAAAAGACTTATCTATCATATCTATAAATTAAATTTATATGTTATCTACTATTCGTAGATCGGCGTCAGTGGAATATCTGCCACATGTGAGACATATGTCAGGATGGCCGAGCGGTCTAAGGCGCCAGACTCAAGATTTCACAGTCTTACTTTCTGAACGAAAGTGCGTATGAGCGTTCTGGTCCTCTCTGAGGGCGTGGGTTCGAATCCCACTTCTGACAAATAATTTTTTATCATTTTATTAGATTTGTTGTTTTATATAGTGTATAATATATAGCTGTCGTAACCATTTTTGTTTAACATTGCTGAGTTTGTTCATAGCAATTGAAGGATTAAATTGTAGTTTAATATGGTAAAAATTATAAAAATACAAGTTTACTTTATCTAAAACTTTTCAGCTTTAATTAATGTCCAGGAAAAAACTAAGAAATCTTTGGAATGCTTTTGATTTTTCTCTCTTGCTTTTGCACACTCTTTTCTGTCTCTATCATACTACATTTCAATGGACTTGTCAATGCTCTTATTCCGCCTACCCATAAAAAAATTATACCACCACAACAACAAAAGAATAGAATTGTGGGGAAATATTTTCAATACAAAGAAGACAAAAAAAAAAAAACTGAATGTCACACGTGGCACAATAGGCGGTAGCCAGCCAACCAACATCCCCTACTAGACCCCCTAGACCGCCCACTCCCACTTCCTCGACCTTCTACGCCCTACCGCATTTCAATGGCCAACTCGAAACTCAATTTAAATCCAGTGCATATGCAAAGTGTCACGTAATTTCAATTACACAGCATGAAAGATAGATAGAAAATGGGGAAAACAGAAAGACACAGAGATAGAGAGAGAGAGAGAGAGAGAGAAAAAGATTGGAGAAGAGCAGAAAAAATCGAGTGTTTTATAAACTAAACCAAGTGACGATGGTGCGTGCCAGTACCCGTGCCGTTCCTGCGCTTAAAGTGGGCGCCAAACGCGTGTTGCATGTCAATCACGACTGTTGCTGCTGCACTTGTTGCCCTCCAACAACAACAACCACGACAACGACAACGACGACAACAACAACAACATCGTCGACTACGACGGAGAGAACACAGTAAAAGAGAAAACGATGGGAAAGAAGAAAAGTGGCAAAGCCAAAGAGTCGACAATGGACAAGAAGCGGCTTAGTGACCCATAATGCGTTTGCCAAGACTTGAATCGAGTTAGGTGCCACATCGGCGCACCGCCCCATCCTAATTCAATTGCACTCCCACACACACTCAATCCTGCTAACCTTGTAATCTACATCTCAAACGTCGCCTACGCAACATTGCATGCTATGCTCTTTTTCTCTGCCTGTCTCTCTCCCCATTTGGTGGTTTTTTTCTCTCTCTCTCTTTTTGTCTCGTTTTCCTCCTGCAGCTGCATTTTTGGCGTAACTAATTTGTTGGCGTCACAAATCCGTTTTAAGCGTTGTTACTTGTTACTGGTTAGCTGAGCAGGGAAATTGATTTTGTCGCGTTGTTGTACAGGCTTGACATATGGACTTTTCAGTGGCCAAGAGCAAAAGCAACCACATACCTTTTGTTCGAACGTTACACGTGTCCCTCTGCCCATCCATCCCGTCTGTCTGCTGGTCCGGTCGCCCGTGCTGTGCTCGACACCTGCCCCATGACTGATACACATATTTTTTGTGACAGCAACGATGACCATGGCCTGTTGCATTTCGGGGGTATTTAGCGGTTTTCATTGCATCATTAATTTTGATGCGCTGACTGGAAGCAACATTGTGTTTGGGTTCATTATGGAATAGTTGGGTATGGGTACTAACACAAGGCAGGCACCGGTCCGTTTACACTAGGTTGTTGAACCCACTACAAAATTATGTTAAACGGACCGGGGGGCAGCAGTTAACTGATTTTAAAATCTACAGACAGTGACAATAAAGTGTGTGATAGAGTGGGAAGATCGTTAATTAGTACTCAAAAAAATCGTATACCATAAATTTACACTGATTGTGAGTCATTTTCGAAAGTAAAGCTACATAGTTGACAATATTATTTGTACATTTAAATCATTGTTTAATCTTCTCGTGGACTGTTGAATGAAAATGTATAAACAAAAAAATGTATCTAAAAGCAATGGAATATATTTTAAAAATTTATCCAAAAAACTTTTGTCAGAAGTGGGATTCGAACCCACGCCCTCAGAGAGGACCAGAACGCTCATACACTTTCGTTCAGAAAGTAAGATTTTCAATCTTGAGTCTGGCGCCTTAGACCGCTCGGCCATCCTGACATATATTTTACCTCGGTTTCAATTGTCGTGCAGAAGCTACGAGGAATTGTATTGTGTAAATTATTTAATTTAAATATTGTTAAATAATAATTTATTCAATTTGATTAACTAATTTTGCTTTATACTTCAAAAAGGGCATACTTTATATGTACAACGACCTTTTAAATATTGAAAAGACACACTTTTCAACTCATATACATTTCTGTTTAGGTTTAGCAACAAGTTCTAATTATATGAACAAATATATGTAAATAAATAAAAATTAAGTAATTTTATTCAGCACAGAAGCATAATTGTTTATAAATATAACTACCAACGCCATATAAATGTCAATTTTGTTGACGAGGCAAAAATTTCATATATGGCGCAAGGGCTAGAGACTCGGTCTACCAATCAAAGGTTGATGGTTCGTTTCTCAACAATAACTTCAAGAAATTTTTAGATATAACACTTTTTTCATAATCTTTTATGAGTTTCAAATATTATACTGATAAAAAAATGTTCGTCAAAAAAATAAAAAATCAAAAAAATAAAATAGAAAAAATTATTTGTCAGAAGTGGGATTCGAACCCACGCCCTCAGAGAGGACCAGAACGCTCATACGCACTTTCGTTCAGAAAGTAAGACTGTGAAATCTTGAGTCTGGCGCCTTAGACCGCTCGGCCATCCTGACATGTTGAACGACGTCGACCAAAAAGTCAAGTAGAGCTCCCCTATTGATTGTTTCGCGAAAAGAGAATTTTATATACATATTAAATATTGCCATGGAAAAAGTGCGTTAGATAACAAAATTCTATATTTATCACACTCAGCGTGTGTGCATGTGTGCGTGAGAGTGTGTGTTTGTGGAGGCGATAAAAGCTTCTGTGTTTGTTTGTTGCTATGTGGTTAAGTGCCGAGTTGTGCAATTGCCATTTGATGCTTGGCTAAACGTTTAACGCAAACGTAATCGGTAACCTGAGCAGCTCGTTTCCGGCACAGGGCAATCAAAACGAGAGAGCGAGAGTGAGAGAAGAAGAAAGGGGAAAGAGAGACAGAGACGAGATGTTGTTGCCTGGGGCCTCATCATAAAAATCACACAAAACCGCAGCAACAGTCCCAACAATTGATGCGCCACGAGTTCAAGTCAATTGCAGAGCCCGCAGGCAGACGGTCCAACACATAGTGTGGTGCGGGAACGTGGAGAGGGGGATTGAGGCAGAAAGCAGAAGCGCGTGTCGTTGTTCCCCCGCCCCCATCCCGACCAATTGTTTCTCCGGGTCTCTTTCTGTCTGTGCCTAAAAACCACAGGTTTAACCCCCTGCCAGCTGTTGTGATGTATTTGTCAGTTGAAAAAAAAAAAAATAAAAATAATAAAAATTGAAACACAAGAAGTAACAAATCTGAATACGAATTGGAATATACCCTAGCCAATAGTTTGGGAACAGTTACATTACTCCAATTTGAGTCTAACAAATCAATCAATTCATTTATTACCTACTACCTTAACCAATCCAAGGATATGACTCACAATTAGTCCAAGAGACTCTGTGAAAGTAAGAGTATAATCATATGATATGCAAAGAAGACTAACTTCACAATACATAAGGATATGGCTATCAAATGCAGCAGCAGCACCAGCAGCAGCCTAGTGTCAAAGCCAATGTCAGAGCGCAAAGACGGAGAGATGGCATGGGATGGGATGACGATGACGATGGCGATGATGTTGGCATTGAAATCGAATTCGACAACCCAAGACACTTCAAACGCATGCAAAAACGCATGGAAACAATGAGATTTACGTGCTTCCAGCTGTTATGGACTGCAATCGGATACATGGTATCCCAGCTTGGCGAGACTGGGGGGTTTATGTATGTGTACGGAAAGGGGGCCGGGTTATTACAATGCCACTCACTGGGAGGCAAATGGTACATTTTCGGACTCCCTGTGCATGTTCAAAATGTACGAAATGACATACAGACGGGGCGGCATAAGCTCAGCTCTTACTCTCAGTCATTCTCCTCTGTCGCTCTGTCTGCCTGTTTGGTCAGCCATGCCGAAAAGTTTGTTGTGTTAATTTTCAATGCATAAAATTCATACGATGCTTGGCCCCATACCCTTGACCATATCAAATGAAAGAGGTAGAGAGAGATTGGGTGGGCATGGGGTCTAGACTCGTCTCGAGTATATTGCATGGCATCAGTTTTCAATGCAATTGAATATGGATGTATGTATATGTTAAATTCAGTCGTCTGCATTTGGCTCTTGGTAATCATAGCCGCCCTTCTGTTGGAGCCAAGGTTTCACCTTTTTGTTTTGGGCCAAATTGTCCCACCACCACCTGTCCGACTGTGGCAAGTAACTCAATGCCTTTAATTGTTAATATTTAAAAGGCTATAGAAGGCATATCATTTGACTAATTGTCTTTTTCGACCTCACATGTCTCGTTGTGTGTGTGTGTGTGTGTGTGTGTGTGTGTGTGTGTGTTTGACAGCAAAGTTCGCCAGGGGGTTATTCCAGGTTAAGAGTGGTTGTTAGTTTTATTTTACAATTGCAACTCAGGTGTTAAATGAAAAGCAGAATAATAAAACGTATTATAAATATCAAGTGTAATTTATACTGAAAATACATATATATTACTTTATTTTATTCTTTTAGCTATGATATATTTTGATATTTTCACAAATAACTATTTAAAGAAAAGTGTTAAATATTCTAACAAATGTTCCCCCTAAATCAGTTGTGAATCTCTTTACAGAATATTTATTCAAAGAAATGTGTATAAATGGCAATAAATAATATTAAATTATATGCATAGACAACAACAAAATCTGATTTGGATAAATTTCGATTTAAAAAATCTAAACAAAATCAAAAAAAAAATTAATCACAACTTGGGCTCGTCCGGGATTTGAACCCGGGACCTCCCGCACCCTAAGCGGAAATCATACCCCTAGACCAACGAGCCAGTTGAATGGAGCAGTGCCACATTTAAGTTTTTTACTACATTTGATTTCAACCACGAATAATTTATGCTAATAATGATTATGATCACCATCGATCGTAATGCATATATGTATAATTTTCAGCCATTAAGTGTTTCTATGTGTGTGTGTTTGTGTGTGTTATCAATTAGTTAATAGAAAGGCCAAGATTTACATTCCCATGGCCCCAGTTTGCATGTAGCTTGCACTTGACCCAACCAAGCAACCAACCAACCAACCAACCATATGGCATATCCTCAAGTAAATTGCATTGATTTTCGATAGGGGAATGGGCCATATGTTGGGCTAACGATAAATCTGCGGGACAGTACACTGAACCGAACCTGCCCTGGACATAATGCCTTCTCGTTGTCCATTTGCCACTTTGCAGTGCGCGATTATATCTGGCAAAAAAAAAAAAAGGAAAAAGGTTTATTCCTTTTCGACCCAGATATGTCCTTTGCCTTATGTCACTTGATTGTAATCTCAGGGACCGCGGCTCGTTAACATTATTGTTTGTGGTGTATGCATTGGTCTTTTTTTTTCTCTGTTTTTTGCAATGTTTCTTATGGGTAGAAAAAAAAATTAGGGGAGGTTAACCCGCATTTACAATAATTTTTGAATTCCTACCCAGCATGCCATCATCATCATCATCATCATCAAGATTGTCGTCATGTCCTTTTCCCTGTTTCATATTTGTTTAGTACCTTTTTCTTTCAAGTTTGGCAAATATTTGTTTGAATACTTAAAGGCAACATCAAAAGCTCAACTAGTTAACCTTATATGGTCAGTCAAGTCAGTCGGTCCACCATTCCAATCTTGAAAGAAACTTGTTCACCGAAGCTACGTGAGTTTATAGCTTCATTAAGGCCATGCACTACTGTTTGCCCATTCCTCAATTCTCTTACCAATCGGCTATTCTACATACAAGTATTTCGAGGGTTGAATTCAACCCAAAAACCCGCAGCGGCGACAAAAAATGTTTTATGTCTTAATTTCTGGAGTGAAAATTTCAAGTGGTTGGAACCACCCCGCTGTTATCCATTTGTTACATCACAGCTGTTAGGATTTTTCCATGATGAGGTCGATGTGGATGATGATGAGGATTTTTCTTTAGCCTTTAACCGGCGGTTTGTAAGTGCTCTTGTAATTAATATGGTACCCACTCTATCCTAATCAAAAAACAAAGCAAAAAGATACTCAAAAGAGATGAAGTTTTGCGCCAAACAGTTCAAGTTGGTGGCTCATTTGAATTCATTAGCTTTTATTTTTTTGGACAAGAAGAGCCTTTGCTTTCTTCAATAGTGCGTAATTTTGGTCTTGCATTTTTGGGGGACGAGAAAATTCTATTATTCATTTAAATTGCGCATTATCTGAATGTTGAATTGTGAATGGTATAAATGGCACAAGGTAAGGGTAGCTGGCATACTCTTTCTTCCCATTGCTGGAGGTGACAGGGTCGTCTTTGGCATTGTTAATGGTTCGAAGGCCTCTTGGGGGATTCTCTAGAGTTCTTCTGACTCTGATGAGGCGTAATAATGTTTAAGTAATTATGTATGTATATAAATATATGTATGTACTCACTTAGTTATGGGGTTAAACGGCAAGCCCAGAATGTGAAAATTGTCAAGGGAAATGTGTTGAAAGCATTCTTAATCGAGGATTATATGTTGAAATATTTCTACAACATTCTGAGCAAACTGATCAATAAGTATAAGAAAACAATTAATCCCTTTCAATTAAGGTTGAGAGAGACAGAGAGAGAGAGAGAGAGAGAGAGAGAGAGAGAGAGACAAAGAGATATTAATACGACAAATTTTGGAAGTTTATATTTATAAGATTATGAGTGGCTTCTCTGAAAGATTAGTTTTCAAACTCTTCCTCATTTCAACAGTTCCTAATTGTTAAAAGTTATATAACGTTACGTACAATAGCTTGCTATAAAATTATAGCACATTTTATCAGTTGGCATATACTTAGAAACGCTTCATCATGTATTTTCAATTATCTTGCTGTTAAATGTAAAGGCATTTTACTTTCATTAGCTTGCTAGTCTAGAGGCCTAAGCCACCTCAAAACTAACTCCACATCACTTTCAACTTAAACTGATTGCAACATTAACACTTACTACACACATAATGTCTGCTGCGCTCCAAACTCAAGCCAACCCAACCCATCTCGTCCGTTTGTCTGCCCGTCACAACCTTTGCCCTCTAGCCACCACACACATTGGCACACACAACAAGCAACTCCATCTACGATGTTCATCTTCATCTTCATCGTCGTCGTCGTCATCAACGCCTGCCTGAATGCCTTCTCGACTGCCAGCTTGGCCTTTATCAATTCACCTTCTTCCACTTCTTCTGGCTGTTTACATAACCCAGGCGGCGGCATGCCACTTTAGTGGGCGTAACCAAAAGAAAAAGAAAAAGAGAGTTTTCAAAAAAAGAGAACGTTAAGAAATATTGTGCTAAAATTAATGCACGACCACTTCATATGCAATCCTTTCGGATTGCACACGACTAAACTAAAGTGCCCTTTCATCAGGTTTGTGCCTTTTTTCCTTTGTTGTTCATATATTTATATATATATATATATATAGATATATATGTGTATGTATTTACCGCCAGCCAAGCCACACAATGTCGATCATCAAGCGTAGATTTTTCGAACCCATAATTAGGCGATGCAACATATACACACATATATATTATATATATGTATCTGTATAGTAAAGCATAGCAACAAAAATTGCAAGAGCAGAAGAGCCTAGATCTCTAGGCAGCACGTTTTTTGTTGCTTGTATGTTTGTATGTTTGCCTTGGCCAGAAGATGATTTTAACATGATTTAAAAGGGCAGAGGCAGAGGCTGAGGCTGAGGCAGACACAGTCCATCCGTCCTGACTATGCATTGGTATGGGTGCTTACTCTTGATGGCTGCCCCCAAAAAGTGATTGTACTTTATAGATTGTGTTTGCTTTGATACATTGTTGTTGTTGTTGCTGCTGCTGCATGTTTATTTAAGAAGACTTTGCAACTTTGGCGGCTTTAGAAAGAAGTTTCCGAACTGGAATGCATTGTGAGATAATACAAAATCATTTAGAATACGAAACGAACTTTACGCCATTTATTTCAAGAATTGTAAATTTTCCTATTATATTTCATATTTAAAGGCTATTTTAGTTTAGCTGATTTTAAGCAATCGTGACTGTCACATTAGCTTTTAGGTTTTTCGTCTGTTGGCACTGAGATGCTAAATAAATAAACAACATTTCTATAATTTAGCTGGCATTGACTCATTATACCCATGCAGAGGGTATTATGAAATTGGTTAGATGTTTGTAACGCACAGAAGCAGGCGTAAAGTATATATATTCTTGATCAGCATGAGAAGCTGACTCGATATAGCCATGTCCGTCTGTCGGTCCGTCGGTGCGTATGCGTTTTACTCATCCATTTTAATAGCTATTGGGATGAAACTTGGTATTTGAGCTACTTATTACCCGTGTAAGATAAAGTATAAACATTGTCAGGATCGGACCACTATATCATATAGATCTAGAAGAAACATTTCCATAGAAATTGGAGTATCCCCATGATATTAGCTTCTTTGATATTTTTAAGTTGATTTTTTCGATGAATTTCAATGACTAATACAAGATGTGAAATCATTTTTACAAACTTTTGTTAGACATTATCATTTACTTTCTCCCATTTGACTTTCTTAAGTTATCTTTTAAAGTTATTACGTCAAATCAAGAGTTTTTATTATAATCCCGTTGTCTAAAAATATACCTAAATATGTCATAGATATCATTTATTACAGTTATGTAATTCTGCTTTAAAATGCCTTAACCAAAACTAAATCCTATGATATATCTGCCATATGCTTTTGTTAAAAAAGGATTGGCAGATATATCTGGCTAACCGTTAACCTAACTGTACTTTCTTGAATAAACCAAATATGCATCTTTTATCTATGAAAAAGTCTGTCTAAAGTGAAAATCTATTTTCTGTTGGCTTATGACATGATGCAACAAACAAAACATGGGGAGTAGAAAAAAACTGCGATCTAATTTTCATGTTGTTTGATAGAACACTCTTGTTGGTGTCTTCTCTCAAAGAATTTATCAAACAGCAGCAGCAGCAGCTACAACAACAACAACAACAACAACAACATTGCTAAATTGCATCAGAAATCAGTTTATGCTATTTTGGTGGGACTCCCCCGAACCAAATCTGTTGTGCCTCTGTCCCTCTCTCTCTCTCTTTGGGTTATATGTTGGTAAGTTGTTGCTGTTCCTCATCTTTTCGTTGTCTTCTTCTTCTTTTTCTTGGTGCCCTGCACCCGACACTTTGCCCCATCGCCTGGATGGGTAGAAATATTATCAAAAATTGTGTATCTTAAGGCTGTGGAAGCTTCCTGAATCTCATAGCAAACATGCTCATAGTTGTTAACCCAGAGAGACAGAGACAGAGAGAAAGAGATGCTTGACTGGCGATCGTAACAACAGCAACAGCAGCCAGCTTCAGCCTGCTCCTTGGCGCTGTGTACGAGATTAAACAATGATTGCATTTTCATTTGCATTTTAAGTCACGGTGCAAAAAGCAACAAAGCAAAGCATAAGAAAAGTCGAGGGTCGAGATCTCACTTGGCAAGTGTTTGTTGTTGCTGCTGCTGCTGCTGGTGTCCATTGCCCGTTGCAGTGGCAGCTGCTGCTGTTGCTGTTGCTATTGCATCTTGACTTCCTTCCCCGTCAGCCTTTCCTGTATACCCATCTTATGCTTCATTTTGCGGTCTGTGTGGAACAGGTTTTTTCTTTCTCCTTTTTTTTTTTGTGTTACGCCAAAACTAAACACATGCCGCCAAGATTGAAATGCAAATCAGTTAATGTTGCTTACACCAAAATTACTAGGTAAATTTGGGTATGCTTAACATTACGGCAACTAGAATATCTTAATGGAAAGATCATATTGGTAAAACGCAAAGTTGGTGCTGGGTAATTACCAAGTCGAGCTATTTGTTGCAATGTACTCAGAATGCAGGCAACATTCATTCTTTTGAGTTGATGATGTACGTGTTTACTTTTTCACATTCTACACACTGGCCATTCGGTTGACTTAACCCACTGTGTTAGTATATAATTGGCTAGACCCGAAAAGGCTCGCGGCGCCAACAAGAACAACCAGTAACTGACAACCAACAACGAGGTCCTTTTGATAATACTTGAGCTTTAAGGGTCTCTCTCTCTCTCTCTCTGTTTCCCATTTGGACGTATTTTTTTTTTTTTTGTTAACGTTTGGCTCATAAAAATGAAAATTTGTGCGACAAAAAGAAAACGAAATGCCTGGACCAAGGCTAATCTTTGGCAACAGCTGCTCTCTCTCGGTCGTTTGCTCGTTTTGTTGTCCCGTCCTGTGTGTCCACTCATCTCGATTACGAGGTGTAAATTTACTGACGCACATAAAGCCATTTGGCAAGCGGTTAGCTTCCTCTTCCCTCTTCCGCCTTACATACATTCGTTTGTTCGTTTACTCACTCGGCGCCTCTTCCTCTGTCCCTCGGCTTCCTCTCTGTTGCCCTTACTTCTATGCTTTCTTTCTAATCCCATGCCAGCTCAAAATCCAATTCATATATTTACCGTTTTGCCACTCGACTTTTTGGGGGTATTATGTGCGTTAAGCTTTCATTTTTGTTTTTTTTTTTTTTGGCTTTATAAATTTTGATGATATGTGTTTGTGTGTGTGTGTGCGAGTGTGTGTTAGTCGGTGTGTAGGGGCTCATTTTGTAGCTCAACGTGTTGCTGCGTAATGTGTTGGATTTTCCAGGGCTTTTTCCAAATGATATATGAGCGGGTTTGTCTGTGTGTGTGTATATGTTTCTCCTTTTTTTATTTCTATGTGGGTACAGTTGATGACAAAAGAATGTTATAGTTTTCAATCCCAATGATTGACTTGAAAATTGCCATATAAAAAACATTTACTTTCTATCTCTTTGCTCATATTTTGTTTTCATTATGTCCTTTCGTTATTTGTGATTTCTTTTTAAGTTTTAAGTTCGCCTGGAGAGTTAGTGCGAGGAGAGTTTAAAGTTAAGATGGGTTCATCAGACAGATGAATGGACTTTTATTGGCGTTTTCTATACTAAAAGCCTAACCGGTATTCGTCGTAAAGTTACAAGTTTTTAAGAGTTTTTAAGAAGTTTATGAATCAAAAGATTTTATCAGCGGCTTTTGCTTATCCTGCCATATGGCTAATAACTTTCTATTTTCATGTTGGAACTACTGTCTGAAAGATCTATCTGTGTATTTAGCTTTTTTATGAGCCTTGTTAGGCATTAGCCCAACTTATCTGATTGTAGTGTATTCGCTATAGCGCTTAACTTATCCAATTAGTTGAAGTTGAAACATTTTAAATAACACGCCAAGTTCCGCTCTTTCCTTCACTGACCTATTCAGGCACTCACACTTTTAATTTCTATCTCATTTGGGACCATTCCCCGCCACAATTGCCTAACTCAAGGTTAAATGCCTGTCCAGTTTCTACCACACACACACACCAACACACACACACACAAACATACACCTAATTGGCAACGCCTTTTGCCACTGCAAGTGACAGGAAACTTTCGGGCTCCGGCAAACTAATTAGCCTTAAAAGAAGCACACCAAAAAAAAAAAAAAACAAAAAAAATATGTTTTTTTTTTCCAAGGAAATGATACAATTTTGCGCGCTCGACAATCTGAGGACGAGATACAGCGTAAAGAGGCCAAAAAAAGGAAAAAAATACACACAAACAACTATAAAAAAAACAACATTTTTTAATTTAAGCCAGTCTACAAAACAAAAAAAAAAAAAAAAACCAAAAATACTCACACACAAGTCCGAAGCAGAAACAACAAGAACAACAAGTTTATGCCTGGATGACAGAAAATGAAGAAGAAAAATGTTAAGCTAGAGATGGGAAATTGTCACGGAAAGAGAAATAATTCTAAAAATATGGAATATTATTAGAAACTCTCCCAAGAATTTGAAGTAGCTGAGGGAAAAGTTGTTGTCATTGCAATTAAATCCAAGTACGTTTCGATTAGATTACCAAGAATTAACTGTTTCCATTTTCAAACCTAGAAAAAGAATGTAGGTAGAGCGCATAAGGGGTCCCTTGGTCCCATCTCTAAGGTAAAGCTAAGCCGTCAGTTTTCACTTTTTCGCATCCTCCAGTCTTCTAAATCCTCATCCTCATCCTCGTCAAGGCCGTTCAAACCGCACACAACAAACAAAAACACACACAAGGCCTCCGACCAACGAACCAACCTGACAAAGTCTTCGACAAGTTCTCCACACACACACACACACACACACACACACACACACACACACACACACACACACACACACACACACACACACACACACACACACACACACACACACACACACACACACACACACACACACACACACACACACACACACACACACACACAATTATCACACGGTACAGGGACAATCCAGTATGGTGTATACATTCTCTATGTAGATCTCCCACTGCTGTTGATGCTGTCCCACATCCACTTTGTTGTTGTTGTCATCATCATCATCATCGTCGTCGTCGTCATCATCCTTCTTCTCCTCAACGTTGTCGTTGTCTGCGTTTGTCGTTTATCTTGCCTTCATTATCGCTTCATTAATTGCTAATTAACCATGTTCTACATGGCCTCCAGTTCCCAGTGATTCCCTCTTGCTATCTCTCTCTCTCTCTTCCTCCCTATCTAGGTGCCTTTTTCTCTGTTTCTCCACTCACTCTCTCCCTTAGTCTCTTTAGCCCTCTGTGTGTGTGTGTGTGCGAGTTTTTTATAAAATGTGCAAGGCGTGGAAAATATTACCATGGTGCTTGGCCTTTTTGTAAGTGCAAATAAGTCGAAATCATGCCAAGTGAACGCGCCCCAAGTTTATCGCGCTTTAATCTAATGCAATTTGTAAATGGAAGACCACAGTAAAAAAAAAAGAAAATATTCCATTGAGTTTTGTCACCGACATTGAATTACCCTATGTATGACTATATCGGGATATTAGCTCCCATTATGTCTAGACTTGTCCTAATTGCCATAGATTCATCTAGACATTTGCTAAGGACGAATTCTAACTAAATGGAGAAGAAGGTTTAGAAGAATTCTTGAGGTAACAGCAAGTAAATTGGATTTGTAATGATCATTCCTATTCCACATTTTGTCATAGGTAAGATCAAATTGTTTAAGCATAAATCTCATGAGGGAAGTAATTCGTTTTAGCGTTTTTAGAATAGCAAATAATTGAAAATACTTGTACATAGGTTGCAAAATAATCAGGAATATAGCAAGGATATGCACCTAATAAAGGGTTTGACCAAAAACGAAAAAAAAGGAGGAAAGGAGTAGGGTAGCAACTAGAAGAGAGAGAGAGAGAGAGTGATAAGAGTCTCATTTTGCTTTTACTTGTAAATTAAAGCAAATATTTTGCTTATTATTTGCTGTTTTTGGTTTGGTTATTATTTTTGTTTTGTTTTTGTTTTTGTGTTGTATTTTGCTTTGCCGTTTGTTTTTGCTCCCACTGCCGCAGGCCAATTAATTAATTTATTAAAGCAAATAAACAAATGTACGAAGGAATATGAAAGAAAGCACAATCAAAGGGCATAGGAAATGAAGTGGAGTGGCTTACCGCAAAATAAATTGAGGAGTACTAGAAAAGACGTTCAGGCGCGCGTGAAACTTTGGGTTTAGTCTAGTCAAAGTACATAAACTGTAAATGAATTGAAATTTGGAGCGAAATATTCTCAAAGAATGAATACTAATTTCCATCTAAATCCATTAAGTTTCTGTGTAAAATCTCAAGTTTTTCCTCATTAAAGACAAGCCCAAAGATAAAGATGGGCGCAACATGATGAGTCCTTGCTCTGCCTCCCCAACCCCCTATGTGTGTGTGTGTGTGTTGACTTGTTAAGGCCACGTAAATAGGCAAAAAGGATTTTCCACTTGAAGAGTGCCAAGCTAAGAAACAGAAAAAAAGGAAAAGAGCACAAAGAAGAAGAATTGAAGCTTCACCAGCAAGAGGTGAAATTTGGACTGGGTTTGGGTAGGAGGGCACTTCCAGTTGGCTGCCTTGGGTGCGAATTTTGTTGGCGCCAAACCGCAAAAAGGAGCAAAGCGAGCCCGCCAGTGACGGGTTAAAAGATTAAGAAGGAAGCCAAGTCAAGTCAAAATCACGATGGTGGCTAAAAGTGACCGTGTTGGCTTGCCTGCTAACTGATGATGAAGTGCTAGCCTTCTTCCTTCTCTTGGTTGCTGGTGACTGGGCGAGTCTACGTTTAATTAAATCAAACTTAATTAATGCTAACGTATTCATAAACAGGGTCATCAAACACCAAAAAAAGAAGCAACAACAACAACAATGAGAGAGATGGAGAGGGAGAGAGAGAGAGAGAGGGGGAAAGCTAGTCCTTGTTTGCTTCTTACTTTGTGTAATTATGAATATGCAACACCGCAAGTGGCAAGTGCCAAGGAGGTTGCTGCCTGTCAGAAACAGTAGCAATAACAGGAAGTAGCAAAGGCATTGCAGATGCCCCTCATCTTTACCATCTTTATTGGCATTTCCCCCGTCCCCCACCACCCTTCACCATCCACCGACCGCTCATCTACGCTAATTTATTCGAAAAAGGCTTACAACAACTTTTCTTTCGACGACGCGTCGTCGACGTCTTGACTTTGTGCAATTAAAAATACATTTTTCAAATATTTTTATACTTGTTCATTTATTTTTGATATTTTTTGTTGTTGTTTTTGGTTTGCCCTTGTTTTTCCACAGATTGTATGTCATATTCCATCATCCTGTGTGACCTTATCTTCAAAGTGGGACATGGTTAGACAAGGAATTTAATTAGAATTTGATCGGATGAGTTGGGTAGGCAACCATGATGTTGTCTTTTGGTTTTTTGGTTTTTCCTCTTTCCTTTTTTTGTGTTTTGCATTTATTTTTTTTTTTTTTTTTCGCGGCATTCACTGGAAACTGTCAATGTGCTGAGTGGTGAGGGGGCAACAGACCATGATGATGAAAGAGATTGCCCAAGTTAATCTGAAATTAGAATGGGTTTAAAGCCTTCAATTTAAATTTGTCAATTTTCATAAGGAAAAGAAGGAAGGAATAATGTGTCAATCCTTGGATATTGATTATATACAAGGAATTTCAAAGTCTTAAGCTTTAGTTTCAGGTTAAACTAGATTTAGTATTTGTAGTATATGGTACGATAGATTACAGATTAACTTTATCGATTACAATTAATGGAGTTAAATTAAAAAGTTCGACAACATTTCAATCAGAATTATTGAGACCATAGACATTAACTATAACCGAATTCCATGATCATTTACACATATCGAAGAGAGTCATAAAACAAACACAGAAAAAGTCGAGAATCTCATATGCATATGCATTTATGTACAAAAACGTAAAGGCTTAAACGGCCAAACAGTCGGTTCACGCCTTAAGCTGGCCATTTTTGAATGCCTTGAATGAAATGCCAGGCAATGCATAAATGAAATCCATTTAAAAATGTTTCACGATATTTTAATTTTCATATTTTGACACGTACCAAACGCAACGAGTTCCCCAGTCCCCACCAATCCGAATATCAATTTCAATACCACGACCAGAAGAGCATAAAAATAAATCAACAAAATATAAAAATAACAACCAACAACAACCAAACAGTGAAACAATGAGTTGGTTTATTTTTAAATATATGCACACCAAAAGCAACAGCAACAACAATCAAATGGTCGAACAAGTGCGCCATTAAAAATCATGAAATATTAAAAACATAATCCATAGACAAGTATATTTTAAGCTTAATTATCGACAGCGAACACATCGCGCCGGATAACATCATGTAATGCAACTGAAGTGCCCGCACGAGTGGAACCAGCTAACGCACGGAAATTTATGTACAAAACAGTTGCTGTGCTCCCCCCGGCCACTACCCACTTACCGCCCCACCAACACGATCTATGTATGCAAACAGATAAGATGTTGTAATTGCAGCTGCAGGGAATGAGGTGGAGAGGAGGGAGTCTTACATCGGGATTAATGTCATTCAGACAGTTTCAAATAGATAGATTTCCGACGAGTTGATTTTGTTTTAAAACCAATTGAATCAAATTATCGTTATTTTGATTGAAAAACAAAGAAAAAGAACTGAGGTAAAAATTTCAAATGAAAACAGATAATTGATCAAGTTGTACAAATGCTGTTCTTTGGCATTTTTGTGCGTTTGAAAAGATATCTTGGTAATAGGCGTCAATGTAAAATTAAATTTAAGAGCATTAAAATCAGCGATCACTTTCGAAAAGAAAGTGAAGAATTTTCAGAAATTGTCAAAGTTTTTTCAATTAAGCCATATTCTTCAGAACCATCAACAACAACACTCTCTCTGTTTTTTGTAATTTTTGCAAGTTCTAAATTGAGGAAAAATATAAAAAACCTAGAGAAAACTACTAAATTGTTAATTTCTCATCTCTCCGCAGGACTATCGCCATGTCGTGTGCACCAACTACAGTCCTCAAACATTGGAATTTTTTGGAAACACTTTCGTCCTGATCCTTTAAAGAACTTGCGAGATATTTGCAATTTTCTTTAAACGCAAAAGTCCTTTTATCTCATCTTCCCGAAGGACATTCCAGGATCGGATAGTGTCAGTCAAAGCGGGTAATTAAGGAGTACCATGTGATCAAAGGACATACTGATAGTCCTCAAAATGACCGAGTTACAAGGACATTAGTTTTAACGAATTTTTGAACAACAACAAAAGCAACAACAGCAACAACAAGCACTTTTCTGTTTTCTTTCTAAGTCCCAAATTAAACAAAATATTCGAAAAATCTAGAGAAAACTACAAAATCCTCAATATCTTAGCTCTCCGCAGGACTATCGCCATGTCCTTTACACCGACTATAGTCATTAATGTTTCGAATATTTTGAGACCACTTTCGTCCTGATCCTTCAAAGGACTCGCGAGATATTTGTCATTTTTCCTTAAACACAAAAGTCCTTTTATCTCAGTTTCGCGAAAGACATTCCAGGATTTGGTAGTGTTAGTCGAAGCGGGTCATCAAGGACTATCATCTGTCAAAAGGACATCCTGATCGTCCTTGAAATGGCTGAGTTATAAGGACATTTATTGTTTGGTTGCGATTTTTGGCCATTTTTCTGACTAACCCCCCTTACAAAAATTCGAGTAATATTTTTGGCAGGATATTGAAAATCCTTGAATGCAGATCGATAGTCCTGATCTTGGAGGATCCAAAATTGGACGTCCGGTCGAAATCAATCAATGTCCTGCCAAGATATGGCCTCGAGAAAATGATCATTTTTTTTGGCAGATCACACAAGCTCAACCCCCTGAAAGTATGCAACAAAGAATTAATTTTTTACCCCACAAGCTCAACCGCCTAGAAGTTTTTTTTTTTTTTTTTTTTTTTTTTTTTTATATGTGTATTTTAGCAAGGAATCGATTCACAAATGATCTTAACAAAGCTTTTAACTTAATATAATGTAATACGCCAAACAGTTATTACTAACAGTGAAACCGCCTAGAAGTATGCAACAAAAAAATTAATTTTTTACCCCACAAGCTCAACCGCCTAGAAGTATGCAACAAAAATTTCCCGAGGATATTAAATATATTAAATAAGCCCAAACGCCTAAAAGTATGCAACGAATTCGTAAAAACAAAAAATCCTTAATATCTCAGCTCCTTACAGGACTATCGGAATGTCCTTTTCACAGATTATTGTCCTTGATGTAAGGATTCGATTGACACCACTTTCGTCCGGATCCTTCAAAGGGTACTCGAAATATTTGCTGATTCCTTTTTACCCCCAATAAATAGGCAACACTTTTTAAAAATTTCATATTATTCACCCCAAAAGTATGCTTCACAAATTTGTCACTTAAGCTAAAAAAATACATGTCAAAAAATCAGAAATCTGCTTATAATTCGGTCATTTCAAGCATAATTGGGATATTTTTTTTGCCAGTTGGAAGTCCTTTTTCGTCCGCATCGACCGATGTCATGAGGTCCTGGAATATCCTTCGAATTGCTGAGAAAAAGGACATTTTTGGCAAATATTGCGACCTGCATCCTTAGATTCCAACTTTTTTGGTGCCAATCTGTAGAGATCATCAAGGACATCCCAGGGAACCAAGTCCTTTCGTCCTGCGGCAGGATTCGTGGATTTTAGAGCTAAAAAACAAAAAAAAAGGATCATTTTCTCGAGGCCATATCTTGGCAGGACATTGATTGATTTCGACAGGACGTCCAATTTTGGATCCTCCAAGATCAGGACTATCGATCTGCATTCAAGGATTTTCAATATCCTGCCAAAAATATTACTCGAATTTTTGTAAGGGGGTTAGTCAGAAAAATGGCCAAAAATCGCAACCAAACAATAAATGTCCTTATAACTCAGCCATTTCAAGGACGATCAGGATGTCCTTTTGACAGATGATAGTCCTTGATGACCCGCTTCGACTAACACTACCAAATCCTGGAATGTCCTTCGCGAAACTGAGATAAAAGGACTTTTGTGTTTAAAGTAAAATTACACATATATTGCGAATCCTTTGAAGGATCAGGACGAAAGTGGTCTCAAAATATTCGAATCATTAATGACTATAGTCGGTGTAAAGGACATGGCGATAGTCCTGCGGAGAGCTAAGATATTGAGGATTTTGTAGTTTTCTGCAGTTTTTTGTTCATCCGATTCAATTTGGGACTTGGAAAAAATTTAATTAAATTTGGGACTTAAAAAAATTGCACGTCCGAAACGCAGAAAAGTGCTAATAAAAGTCATTTGAAGGATTTTCTTTGGCCAGATGCAAGTCCTTGTTCACGCGCGTTGACTGACATAACCAGGTCCTGAAATGTCCTTCAAATAGCTGAAAAAAGGACCTTTTCAGAAAATTTCATGTCCTGCATCCTAAGATGACCCCAACCTTTTTTGATGCCAATCTGTAGAGATCATCAAGGACATCCTAGGAAGCCATGTCCTATCGTCCTGCGGCAGCATTTGTGGATTCTAGAGCTAAAAATCGAAATAAGGATGATTTTCTCGATGCCATATCTCGGCAGGACATTGATTGATTTCGACAGGACATCGTTTTTTGGATCCTCCAGGATCCTTCAAAGGACTCGCAAGATATTTGCCACTTTTCCTTAAACACAAAAGTCCTTAATTGCCTAAAGGGTTTTAGCCACGATTATTCAACATTTTGATGCCACTGAAGATGATATTCACGTTGGCAGAATGAATAAAATGCCAAAAAAAACACAAACAATCCCAGTGAAACAAGACAATGAACAAGTTTTTAAATGGCATCCATTGAAAATTTGTTTTGTATACGTAAGAGAATTTATTATTTAGAGATTTTATTTTGGTTTATTTTTTGTGTTGTTTTAACTGTTGAAACTATGCACTAGGGTATAAAACTTGCCACTGATATTCTTCCCCCTACGCTGCATACTAGCCAAACTATGTACACACGGACACAGACACAGACACATACACACATACACCCACACTCATAACTATGGCCGTCTATCCTAAGCAATAAAACATTCAAAGGATTAAATACTTTTTGGATACGAATAACGCTTAAAAACATTTCGCAGGGAAAAATAGTTTTGGCTCAACTATAAAAAAAGGACAGACAAACACACAAAAAACCAATAAACCAAAAACAACAAACGAAAAAACTCCTGCCGGAAAGGCAATAACAAATGACAACAAACAAACAAATTGGTGAATTTTTTTAAAAGGGATTTTTGTGCGCAAAGAGAAGGGCCGGGCAGATCAAAAGGGGGCGTAACTTGTTGATATGAAAGTAAAAATATTTACACATGATGGTTGAAGTTTTTCGTTAAACAGATTAAAAACCATATAAATTATGCAAAGCCTAGCTCAAACATCAAATTCAAACCTTTTGGGTCAACATTTTGTCGCAGAGAAAAAATATGTAAAAGCGAAAACTATAAGCGAAAATCACTTTAGTCCAATTGGTAATTCTTTTAAAAATAGATTCAAATATGGACAGTTTAAGTGCTTTTAAGATACTTGGCACTTATTTCAAGTATTTTCTAGTTGACTGAAGCACTTTTAGCACATTTCATCAACATACCAAAAGGATTCGAATGCATTTTGATCTGTTATCTAAATTCTTCATTGTGTGCGGTGTGTGTGTGTGTGTGTGTGTGTGGAATGTTCTTTGGGCATTTGCTGATTTGTGCAGCGAACGCATTTGGTATTCCCATTAGCGAAAGGGTATATATAGTTGGAACTTAGTTAAAATCAATAGCCTTTTCTTTTTGGTCATTTTAAAGTAAATAGAAGGGAAAGTCAAAGTTAATGATAAATTTAAGACATCTGTCAATCGACACAATTAACAATTTAAGAATGGATGCATTGAAAGTCTGAAGAGCTATTCAATAAAGGGTATTATGAAGTCGATTCGTTTGCTTCACAAAACCAATTGCTGCTTTCTAACGTTTGTTGCATTCAAACGAAAAATACTAATAACCTCACTGGGCACACACACATACCAACAAACAGTGTGTGCAAAAAAATGTTTGCCAGCCGTCTCTTTTTGCCTAACAACTCCCCAACAAGCCCCCCTCACCCCTTTCGACCCTTTTTGCAGGGTGTGGTAGGGCAGTTAGGTTGGTAAAGAGAGAGGGAATGGGAATGGGTTCTTCTAGCTTCAATGTGCGCTTTGAAGCGTGGCTGCATATGCAATTACATTTTACAGCAACAAAGTTGATAACAAACGTAGGAAAAAAAAAAACAGAAAAAGAAAAAAATGTAGCTGGAGATGGAGGAGCAGCAAATGGAGGACGAGTTGTATGCAAGGCATTCAGCAAATTTTCAGCGTCAGGTTTCCTTTTTTTTCCTCCCCGCCATCTTTTTTTTTTTTTTTTTTTTGTTATTTTGCGTTTGTTTTCTAAGCTTGCATAACAAATCGCTGCGAAAAGCTTTTCAATTCAAATGAATGAAAAAATGTTTTATGCATGTCGAAGCCATGGGAAGGTGCGGAGTGGGGAGAAGAGCCAACTGGAAGTAGCAAACAAAGTGTGAATGATGCGCTTCAAACAAAATACAACAAACAAGCACACAAAAACGAGAAAAGGCTTAAAAGGGACCAAGGGGAATGGCCACTCGATGCTCAGTTTAACATGCCATTGAGAAATTTATCAAAAAAAGAGAAAATAGAGAGTTGAAGAATATATAACCAAATAGTGTATATATGTTCTTGTATTTATGGGTCTGCATACATATATTGTTATGAAAAAGGCAATTAAGGATATGTAAGTATAAATGTATGGTGGGGGAAAGTGTTTCGGGGAAGGGGTGTGGTCGGTCAATGGTCAAAAATTCACGATGCCAGCACCTTGATAAAGCGCGTGACTAATGGATAGAAGCAAAAAGGACTACTATCAAGAAGCAAAAGTCGAGAGGGTGGAAATGGGGGAAAAACGACAAAAACTTAATGCAGAAACGAAGGAGGAGGAGGAGGAGGAGGAGGAAGAGGAGGGGAGAGGTTAAGCGGGAGACGAGGAATGGTGTGTGGAATGCATTAAAACAAAAGGCACCATGAAAATTTCATTAAAGCCAACTTTGTTTTTTTTTTTTTGCTTAGGTAGAAGTGTGTGGGTGAGGAGGGGGTGAGGGAGTTAGTTAGAAAAACTAGGCCAGAGTCATATGGCCACAACATGTGCTACACGCATATTACAAGCAGACCGTCGATAGCGCGCGGTGAGGGGGGTGTTTTTGGGTATGGCATAATTCATTAACGATTATGCACAACACCCGAAAAACATTAGAACTAAAATACCCTGGGACTGGTTTGGGGAGGGGAAACTTTTACCCCACCAACCCACACACACACACACACACACACACGTGATTAGATGTGAAAATTTTTGCGTTAATTTCAGCAAAGAGTCCTAGACGAAACGGGGAATAGGTTATACATATGTCTGGACAAGATTTATAGATTTTTGTAACGAGTCATCGCTCATAGACTTATGCATGGTCTTCAAGTTTAGTGACCCTTTTGTAGCCGGGCTAGACGACTTTAGGTCGTTCCTTATGCATATACATACATACATATATATAGAGAGAGACTTAAGAATATACAAACGCATATATATTTTTGGGATAATAATAACGAGCTTTCTGCATGCCTCGAAGAGTTTCGGCCCAAATGACTAAGAAGAATTTACTTAAAGTTCAGCCAGCCATTTTCATTAAAGGTTTACTAAATGAAAGTTTAAAGGGAAAGCTAAAAAACTTGTATTTAAATAACAGTGAGACCTCTATATAACGAATATTAAGATTTTTCGATATATCTGCTGGGTAATTCGTTATATTGAGTTGATGAAAATAGAAAAAAAACGTACTTAAGTCATCTTTGTTTCCCAAATAGAAAAATCTATAAAAATCTTTCACAATTTTGTAACGGAATAGAAAATATTAAACCACTTGGCAGCGGTGGGATTCGAACCCACGCCTCCGAGGAGACTGGTGCCTTAAACCAGCGCCTTAGACCGCTCGGCCACGCTACCTCACGGTGTCACCCAAACGCAAAATGCACAGTTATTTTTTTGAGAAGAAAGAATTGAAAATTAAGTTCCATAAATTCTATTTTCTAACATTCAGAAAAGAAAACGAGAAATTGTTTTTTATACAATTCTCTCGATAAAGTCAGAAGCCATCGTAAAGAATATTCAATTTGACCTACCTGACAATCCTGTTTTCTACCCTTAAATTTGGTCTTTGAGTCCTCATTATAGATGCTAATATTGATGACAAGTCCTCATAAATATTGCATAGATTGAATCGTAACGCAATGTAAAATGTAATGCCAACAAGATCCATTAAACCTCTTCAAATAATAGAGAAAGACAAGAGAGGAACACATGTATTCCTCATAAATTTAATAGACTCCCGCCCTACCACTCTTGCAACTTCCCCTTCTTCATATCCCATCAGCTTTTTCTATGAAAGGCCCCAAACTCCCCAAGGTGCTACCCGTCAGCCCTATAGCCTATCATTATAATAAACTTGCCACCGCAACAAGACCAACCCCCTTACAATTCAGTTCTAAAATGTAAAATCAACATTATTTCCTTCCACACAATCAACGATGATTTCTTAATAAAAATGTCCCTCCCCCCGTCACCATTCCATGGCCTTTCTTTTTGGGTAGTAAACATACTGTGAACCGAAAAAAACAACTTGTGCATAATACAATTTTTGACTGACTGAGAGTCAAAGTAGTAATGCTTCGTTGACTGGTTGAAAATACTTACTTAGGATGGGAATTAGAAAAGTAGAAGGAGAAGAGGAGAAGGAGGGTTTCTTGACAGCGGGGTTGGTTGGTTGTTGGGTTGGTTGTACTCTGGCATTTTTTAATACCCAAGTGTCCCCCAAGTCGCAATAAGTGCGCTGCGCAACACTGCACGCATACAAATGAGACTAAGACTGAGAACAAGACTCGCCAACAAGAGCGAGATTTCCACTTTAATATTGGTTTGAGAGGCGGAAGATGGCAGGGCAACATTGTTACGGAAGCTGAGAAGGTATGTGTGTATGTGTGTATATGAAAAAATGCACGGACATAAATCGGAAATACATAAATTATTAAATATCATATAATAAGTCGACTGTCTTGACTTGGAGCTTGGTGACGACATTCCACGTGGGATATTTTGTCATTGCTAATGAAGCTTTACATTTTGTTTGTTTGTCCTTAAAGGTTTATGCCAGAGAGAACATTGAGAGAGTTTATAGTAAAAGAAAGCATTTCTCCTTTTCCTGGTTCGCCAAAAGTTTAAAGCAAATCATTTTGTATAATTAATATTCAATTTAATGTTCATTAAGGCTAATGAAGAGAATATCAGTTGTTCTAGTTGACAGCTATGTCTAATAAATTTTGATTAATGATTTGCTTAATGTTAGTTCAATTAAAAACAACAAACAGATTTCAAAAAATTCGTATTATGAGTGCCGCAAATTGGGTCAACTTTTGCAGAAATAAATAAAGACTACAGAGACTTGGGGAAGGGAGGGGCAGATCATATCTTACAGAAAAGTATCCTTAGCAAAGATTGATTTGTAATAATCCACAATCCTTTCCCTCTATCCCCAATGTAACTACCTTTCAGGGGTAGCCTCTCCACTCCATCCTTAAAGAATGATATTGGAGTCCAAATAAGTAGACTATGGTTTCCTTTGAGGTAAACTATTCTTAATATGCCCACTCGGCATTGACTATAGATAAAGATAGATAGAGAGAGAGACGGAGCGAGGGGGAACTCCAATTTTTATGTACCCATCATTAAATTCGCAAAATCTCCGCCCACGCATAAACATTGTCAGCTGTCAAACAATAATTGTCAGTTGTATTCACGCTCTAATGTCAAACTTTTCTTGTCTCTCTCTCTCTCTCTCTCTCTCTCTCTCTTGCCCTTTCTTAGACTGTTTTTGCATGTTTTTTCTTACATTTCCTGTTTTCTCCCTACCATACAATATATTTGTGTATATATGTATATATATTTTTATTTTATTTTTGACAACTTCACTCTGACGACCCTCTTGGCGGTATATGTGTGTGTGTGTGTGTCTGTGTGCATGTCAAGTAGCAATTGAGACGAACGGCATTTTTCTTTTTTGCTGGGTGTGTGTTGGACTCGTATATGACATCTGACTTCCACTTGTCAGAAAATATTTGCTTTCAAAACACAACGGAATCAAACCTTCAAGACCTTCAAGAAGAAAACCCTCTCCCACCCAACCAACCCACCCTCCCGTCCCACCATCTCCTTCTTCCCTTTCACCTAAAACTTTACGCACGAGTTGCAATCTCTCTTCTCTTTCCTTAGTTTTTGTTTTTCGTTGTATCTCTCACTCACTCTCATTTTGTGTCTTTGATTCCTGTTCACCAGAGAGATTTTCACTCTGGTATGGTCTGGTCTGGTCTGAGTTTGGTTTGGTCTGTGTGTTTCGTTAAATTGATAGAATAAATGAGCATAAATTGAAAAAAGAAATATCGATGAAACAACCCAAAGGGGAACTAAACAGGGTGGGTGGTTGGATGGTGAGCTTCAGTGTGCTTGGGTTGGGTGGGTGGTTGCTCCTGGGGCCACATATGGGCAATTATTTAGTGCTTTGGCACGAGAAGAACTCCCCAAACAGCAGCAGAAGCAGCAGCAGACCGCCATTACTATCGATTTGAGGGTGCATTACCAATCCAAAACTATCGCAGGGACCACCCAGGAATGTGAGAAGAAAAAGAGAACAACAACAACAACAACAAGAGGAATCAAAAGGAAGTAACCAAATGAAAGAAAGAAAGAACTTTCGCATTCAATTGCATGCAATCAAGCAACTGGCTTGAGTCCAATTCTGTTTGTGATGCTTTTCGGCATAAAGTAATTTAAAGCAGCCCATAATTCTAAGCCGTTTACACTTGCAAAAATAAAACCCAAAGTGGTAAGAATAAACAAGGTAATTGGAATTATTGAGAATAACTTTCATGTGTTTTAAATAAGTCGTTTCGTTTTCTTCGAAAATTAAAGTTTCACTTATTCAATTGTTTGGTTAGTTTGGTTTTCTTTAAATTGTTTGCAACCTGATGTAATTTCTCACCCAAATCAGCTGATCTACTGCATGTTATTTATGGAATTTATGATGAAAAATGTCCAAATTTTTTTGGCCAAGTGTATCGCATGCTTATTATTCCTGGACGTCAATTCGCCAATTCAATTCTTGTACGCCCAACGCCCTACTACGCTCTACGCCCAATCGCGTGTGTTGCCAATTTGTCGACATTCATTGACGAAGCGTCCGTGCGCGTTCCAAAGTCCGGTCCGTTCGATTTACCGCCGTCCGTCTACCATCGTTCGTTCTGCATATTGTTGCTATACGTACGTATGTACGTACATATCCCTCACTCGCGGCTGTCGTCGGTGTTTGTTCTCAAAACCAAATTTAGACGTAATTAAATGTGAATTGTTTATTTAAGGCGCACGCTCTTCATCCATCCAATCCACCGCAGTTCCTGAGGCACATTTTGCCAACCAACTACCTCACACCCGGTCTCCCCGCATCTACTATGATGTCGTGTCGTTCAATCAAGCGCAGCACTAGCTATATACCCCTCATCATCGCCGCCGCCGCCGCCGCCACCACCATCCGCACCAACATTCTCTCATTCCTATCTAACAAACACTTCCTTCGACACTACATAGGTAGGTATAGCTAGAGCTATATGCAGCAATAACATTTCCGACGGCTTTTTCTTTGGCCTCAACTTTTGCACAATGAACTGCAATGGTTGCCACTCAAAAAGTTTTCAAACTTGCCGCCGCTGCCGCTGCCGCCGTCGCTGCTGCTGCTGCCGCTCGTTCATTTGTTTATTGTTGTTGCGGGTGTAAAGGAAAGTCCAATGTTGTTGCAATTATTGCCCCGTGGCAAGTTTCAAATGAAAGCAGGTGTGTCAAATGTAAACCTAAGAGGAAAGCCAGTACTAGAATGAATAGGCCAAGCCAAGCCAGACCAGGCCAAGCAGGCAGGCGGCTCGAGGTTGGGGCTGGTACTGGGAAGAGGGTGTAGATTTTGAGTAAACACCGCCATGACTTGATTGGCTTAAAAATGCATATACATATATATATATATATATCCTTATATATGTATATATAGCGCATACACATACATCTATAAGGCCAAATGGATAGCTTGAAGGCAGTTTTTTGGGGGGCTCAAACAGGAGCAAGTCGTATAGAACCAAGTTAAGGTAAAGTGCAGAACGAGCTGGAGGTGGAGTAGGAGAAGGCAGTTAATAGAATTTTTCATGAGCCAAGAAAGCACACACTCCCTCACATACACACACACACACCCACATACACATAGTCTAAAACTTCTATAAAATTTACTTTATAAGTAGTTAATTTGATTGGCTAAGTAAGAAAGGGAAAGAGAGTTTGCAAAAGGAAGAAGAAAAACCAGGTAAAGTTTAGTTTAGTTCTGCCCCTAATCGCTTGGGAGTTAACTTTCGTGATAATGTTTAGAAAACTATGAGAAGGAGGTACTTCCTAAGCAATAACTAACTCTAAACTTGATGATTAAAATGTATGTAAATTAGTCAACAAAAAAGAGCTTTTAAGGACAATATTAATGTAAACTGGATGAAAGAGTTAATTCTCTTAAATTGCCACTATTAGAACAATTCAAAATAGCAACTATAGTAGAAAGCACCAGGTTAAATTAGGGACTACAAACCTAAATTCAGGAGAAATATTTCAATTTTTTAAATATTGCTAACACTTTAAGATAAATATTGAAACAATTTTATAAATTAACTTTAAGTAGGTTGCATTACAAATCCGTCCTAGGTTAAGGGGGCGTATGCGCAATGTGAGAAAATCAAAACCTTTTATCCAAAAGCTTGTTTAATACACAACTATTAACTATTAATAAGCAGTTATGTGTTACCTTTAATAAAAAACAAAAATATTTGATTGGAAATCCTTCTTAATATTTGTTAATTTTGTTATATTTATGCATTTACTTTTGATGAAAATTTTACTTAAATTAAATTTTATATTATTTGCCTGACTTGAATCCATTTATAACTTGTCTAGTGATTCTTCCCTGGTATTGTTTCGTTTCCTTGTCAGGACTAAAAATAAATATGTTATCTTGCATTTGATAAAGTAATTCTCCAACCACTAAACCAATTGATATATATGTATGTATGCATAGCAGGCTCACTTTCACCTGTTCGGTGTGGCTCATTAGCCAGCTAAATTACAAGCGTTTTTGGGGTAGCAAGTGCAACCCTGTCTTTGTCGTTAATGATTTATAACAAATTACTCACCATAACAACCAACGGCAAGAGCAATAACAAGGACTAGAATAACAACAACAATAACAGCGACAGATACAAGCCATATATCAAACAATTAGCGACAATAGAGTAAACATAGGACACAATGACAAGTGGAAAACCAAAGCGACAAAGAGGAAAAAAAGAAGGAAGTGGAAGCAGGAGAAGAAACATTCTCAATTGCAATCGGTTGAACCACCCCAACAAAAATAAATGGCCAAAGGGAGGAAAGTCGTTGGAGGACATGACAAAAACCGGACGATCTATCGACCATTGCACTTTTTACCATGCTTCATAAATTCACGTAGCTGCACTCAATTTGCTTAACCACCCTTGGACAAAGAAAAGAGCAAGCCGCCAAGCCGAGTTATGGTGCACACAGACAGGCTTTAGGATAAAGGACAAAGGACACCAAAGCGAGGACCGAACGGACGAAATGCAATTGCATTTTGCAATGAGAAGGGACCTTTTTTTTTGTTTTGTATATTTGTTGCTTATTGAAGTGAGAACATTAACAACGCTGTAATGGCAAACAAGCATAAACAGAGCAGGGGCAACTTGCAGTTTAGTGCAAAGTTGCACTAAACTCAGGATCTCTCTGCCAACAGAGAAAAGAAAGAGTCAGATAGAGACAGACAGACAGAGGCAGAGACATGGAGAGACCGTGGGTGAGCCTGTGCAATGCGCATGACTAAATTCGGGCACGTGTCTGGTTTACAGGATATTACTTTTATCGGCGCATGTTCCCAGCGATTGCCACCAGACACACTCCCATATAATGATAGCGACACCCGTGCCCAATACCCAATGCCCACACCATAAAACTGGTAGTCTCTAATCACAACGATGCGATCACCAAAACCGAAAGGTTCACAAATTAATTTTAGCAAATTCATTAAAACCGAAAATCACATTAACTTGATAACTGGACAGAGCAGGGCAAGGCGGGGCGAGGCAGAGCGAGGCAGGGCATGGCTGGCAGCATCAGGCAAACGGTGTCAAGTCAAGCAAATAAAGGCAGGAAATTGAAATATTTATTGAGTTCCTTGGGCATACGAAATATTACAAAAACCTTCCAAGGGATAGCAGTAAAATGAATTATAGACTCGTTTCCCAAAAGGCCATTATGTCTTATCACCCCATACATTTAAGATTTCTAAAATATCAAACTGAATCTTAGGAAAGACTAAGTTTGAATAAGAAGAATCTTTCACCAACATTAAGTTTATTAGCTACTCAGGCACAATAAGGGATTATTGTAATTATTAGTCTATGGAATAATATGGACATATACTCTAATCTTTTTCAAAGTTCTTATAGAGATCCCCTTTTAAAAGTGCAATTTGTCTGCTTTTAAAATAATTTTCCTTTTTGTATTTGCAGTTCTGTTCCAATTAAATTGAGTGAGTTTCAATGTCAGACTAGAATCCAACAATCAGAATTGAGGTGGAAATACCATGCCATTTGTGTACCTATTATGCATGGGGCAGAGTCGGCTGTGGGGGGTAGAGTCCAAGAAACTAACCAACCAAACGGGCTAGCCAACTCAATACGACCCAACATTTCGAGTCACCATCTGTCCTGGTGCATATAAAACCCATGCCAATCCTTTTCTGTTCGGGTTATGTTGTTATCCTTGTCGTCTGCGACTTTGGTTCTGTGATTTTGACAAGCCGCTTTTGCCATGGACCTTCAAGCCGATGCTTTGTTGTTACTTATTTGTACAGCTCTCTAACCATTCGCCGCATGTCCAATGGTCGAATGCTCCAACTGGAGTCAGTCAATGGCCAAAAGGCGAAGCCAATTGTCAGCATGACAAACGGGACACAACAGAAAACAATACAACACGACACAACAGAACAGAACAGACATTTCTGTCTTGTTTGTTTTGTTATTGCTAATCCTTGCACTCTGTTTTCCTTTCCACCACTCTTCATCATTTTGATTTCCCCCTCCCAACCGTTCTTCTGCTCCCCTTTCTTTACAGTGTCTTTCTGTTTCTCTTCTTGTTGTTGTTGTTGTTTTCTAGGGTGTCATGTAGCATATTGTGTTACGCTGAAATTATTTACAAATATTTGTGAAAATTCTTTGATAAATTATGCAAGCCCCCAAAAAACTTGCCTAAATATGATTGATTTATGAATGGACGCAACGCAACTGGAGTTGGAGTTGATGCTAGAGTTGATTTTGGCCCTAATGCAATGGAAAACCAGTCGACGACTCATGTGGACAAAAGATTCGGTTCAGTATTTCGGTGGGTAAATCGAGCATACTAAGCGAGTGAGAGGTAGAGAAAGCGAGATAGATACATTCTCCAGCTGCCTTGGTCACCAGAGTTGGAAAACCAGCCAGAGCTTCTACTGACTGGCTGGCTGGCTGGGTACTGGATGATGATGAGAAGGAACTAGTAGGAACAGGAACTGACAATGTTGACAGCAATCGTATGTTTAAAAGCATAATCCCAGACGAATGATGATGAATGGTTGCCGAGCAGACGCTCGCCATCGTTTAACTAAATCCTTGATGAATGATGTTGCCACCCTGCCTTCATTTCTGGCTCAAATGTCCTCCTCTGTTTCCCTCCACCACGAGCCCTCTCGTTCTTCTTGTTCATATTTGCACGAAAATTTTTTGGAAAATGCCAACGACATTAGCAGCGAGTTTTCTCTCTGGTGGATCCCAAAAGTACGTATGTTTCGCAGCAATTTTCATTTACGCTTCATTTTAATGATGTTAAGTGATTGTGCAGAAAATGTCGTCCCTGCATCAGCACAGCACAACATACAGCAGCAGCAGTTTTTGCATTTACCACCCAAAGTTTTCGTAAATAGATTTTTGTCCTGAATGCTGAAAGCAGCTTGTAATCCCCAAATTTCAAATCATTTTTCACTTTTGTATTTGCCTGCCCGAGTTGTTGCCGAGTTGCTGCTGCTGCCGCTTCTATTCTGCTGAGTTCTATTTACCATGGTTTTAGTTTTGTGGAACGCGGCTAGGTTTTGATTTGTTTGGTTAGTTGATAAATGATGTCTGTACCGCAGACGTTAGACAGGGTCTGTCTGCCATTGAACGAGCTAGAAATCGTGTGGAAAGGAGAGGGGACACAGAATAGGGCAAGCCATAATGCAAGGGCATTCACTGTAATTGGTAAGTCGGCAAAACCAAAACGAATCCTTGTTAAAGAACAGAAAGGTAGAGAGAGGGAAACAGAGACAGATTGAGGTGTGATATATGCTGAAATATCTAAAGCCTCTGGGATATTCCATTTGTCGGCAGGTATATTCCAATAAGATAAATTGTTAAGATCTTTAACTAGACGCTTATTGATCAGTAACTAAGTAAGCATAAAGCGCTTGGACTATCGGGTACTTCTCTTGCAAGAAAATCGTGATTTGTATGCTGGAAAGTTGAGTCTACCGGGTCTAATGGGTAAAATTATTTCTTATTGTGCGAAATCTAATAATTGATCCTTTTAGTTCATATAATTAATAGTTTAACTCGAGAAGGGAACAATCATCATCACTTTTTATACAAACAAACTTATAACTCACATAGTTTTTGAACTTTGAAATTCCTTTCCTTTCCATTTCATTTTTCCCTTTATATATTAATTATCTTAAAACTTTTAAATTTCAGATTTTTTATGTATCTCTATATATGTATATCTATTGCCTTTACTAAGCCACCTGACCAAATAAAGCTCAGACTATGAGTCAACCAGGCACTTTATCTATGTCACTGGCATTTCCGTTTGCAAACAGAAAAAGACAATATTAAATAAATAAACCACTTGAATGTGTTTATTAAATTAACACAGAGTCAGAGTCACAGTCGGAGGCAGAGACTGAGACCGAGACCGAGATTGAGTCTGACTCTGAAAGCAATGCTCGAACCGCAATTATCATAACAATAATTCAAGATCTGAGTGCAAAAATTACGAGACATCTTTGGGTGTTGGCTTGAATGGTTCGTTTGGTTTGTGCTTGTTGCGTGCAGAGAAACCGGCAACAACTTCTTCGTTTTCCAACGAAACAATATAATCATTTTGAATTTCAGGCATAAATTTTTGAAGAGGCCTCCAAAGCTAATTATCGATTGAATAAACTATAACAAAGCAAAGGGAAATGAAACCAAACGAAGGAGCAGAAGGGGCTGAAGGGGCTTAAGAAGAACGGACCAGTGAGTGTTGAGTTATATTCAAGACACTTATCGAGAGGAGAAAGGCCCAAAAACTGACTGACAACAATTGCCAGATAATGTAGAGGATCTTCTGACAGCCAACGACCACGACGACGACGACGACGACTTATTGACAGGCCAGTGAGTCATGGATTCCTGTTCCATGTGCGGTTTTCTCACTAAAAGAAAGAGAAGCTGCTAATTGATTGATTGCAACTGCTTTATGAGTCAAAATAAAGAGTTAACAACAAAAAAAAAAAAAAAAAAAAAAAAAAACAGAGGACAAGAAAAAACAAGGCAAAGCAGCTCAAAACCAACCAAAAATGCCGCTTGCCATTTTTAATTAGGCATGCCTGGCTGCAAATCTTTTCTTCACAAAGCCGAAAGAGAGAGCTCTTAAATAATTCAAAGCAAATTATGCGACAGCACCCGCAAAACATTTGGACACTTTGTTAATTGAACGACATTGCGATACCCTGCAGCTGATATTTGAATGGATTTTTATATGATCTGTTTGGGGTCAAGGTCTTTGAAGTCACTAACTGAATCTAGAATAAAATTATGGTAAGTTTTGCCATTTCGGCCGTGTTTATTTATGATCTTCTTAGTCTTCATTTAAAGTGAGTCTAACACAAATCTTTTCTATTCCCTAGTTTAGCATCTGCCTTAACTACATTTCTTCATTTCTTGTTTAGCTACAGGGTATTGAAATGTTAAAACCACTCTACGGTTGGGCAAGCACTTAACCCTTTTTTTTGCATCCTTGTTTTTTTTTCTGGTTGCCCCCGTCTATAATTATTTGCACTGCGTAAGTCAAAGTTTGTAGACCGACGACCGAACGCCCACTGCAACCTGAGCTAAGTGATGGGCCACCAGCCCTTGCCGTGATGAGAGAAAAATGTTCGCAGAAAAATGAAGAAAGCAAAATAAAAGAAAAAAAGACCCAAAAAACAGAAAAAAAAACGTGCGCCAAAAGAAATGTCAATATTATGTTTAAGACGTCGTTGGTTTTGGTTGCCATCATCGTCAACCCGTTACGGAAAAATTCATGAAGTAAAACACACAAATCAGCAGTAAAAAGGTAAACGCATTTTTGCATCTGAAGAGGGCAGCCTTATGGCTTGTGGCTGCAGGAAATATAGAAGGTGGCAGCGGAACGGGCGGAGGACACACAAAATATTATAATTGCCCAACCAAATGGAAATAAGTTCTGGCATTTTAAGTGCCATTGGAGCAGACAACGACACGGAGGAGCACCAAAGTCAAGATGCTTGCAGAAGACGCAAAGAAAAGAAAGCAACGAACGAATGAAGGCAAAAAAAAAAAAAAAAAAACAGCTGGGCCACTTAAACGGGAGAATTTTCAGCAAATTGAGAGCAGAGTTGTGGGTGGGGGTGGGGTGTAGGTCGAGTGGAAAGTGAGACTTCAAGTTGACTCATCTGAAATGCTAGTGACTATTTCGCATAGGATTACCATCCATGAAATTTAAAAGACTTGAACTATTTAGTAATGAGAGACTTACAATTGCAATTATCGTTAGATTTTTAGGCTAATATTAATAACATTTCTTTATATTTTTTAAATGATTTAGCTTAAAATGGAAGGCTAAATAGTTGGACATGGCTTCTTTTGGATTGTCTATCATTCACTTAACTGGACAGCAAATTCAAAGAATCGTCTTGGGGATTTCACAAACCTCTTACCCCAGCCATACCCACACCCCCCACACCCCAATACCCAGTGACCCACACCCAGTGTGTCCTTTACAATTCCGAGGCATATCTAATCCTAACATAGTCCCCATATGGCCATTTAAAAGCTTTACGCTGTTGTTTCTCGGCACTTCCTCGGACACATCTGTGTGTTTTGAGTGAGTGTGTTCGACCCCCCGAACTTCCTTCCGTTAGCATTTGCTCTGCAAAATTCGATACATCATTCATCAAAACGCGTGGCGGCAGCATCACCCAATTTTGAAAGGACATGCACCGCATTCATTCACATGGCTTGAGAGTTGAGAGAAAGAGAGAGTTTTTGGTATCCATAATCCCCTTCTAATCGAATTACTTGCAAATCCCATGAGCACTTCACGTTAAGGCAAATTCAAGCGTAAGAAACTAATTTCTGAGTGTGTGCAAGATAAAAAAAAAAAAAAACCAAGTAAAATAGAATGGAATCCTCTCATCTATTTTGGACTCGGACTCGTGTACATATGCGCCATTTCAGCATTTCCCCTCTATAGTGTTCTTCTCTATTCGTAGTATTTTAATAGAATTCTGCGGTAGTGGAAAGTCATAAAAATTTAGCTGCTGCCATCAGATATTTAACAATTGATAAAAAAAGAATCCAACGATTCACTACAAAACCCATGAGAGGCAGATTAGCCAAAGAGGCAGAAGAGGAACGCAACACTGAAAGAAAATAATGTAAAGCACTTAGCTTGCTTGTGATCCATGCACAGTTTTTGCTACATTTTGATTGTCAGTGTATATTCCGATGGTCTTCAATTGGTAATGAAACATACCCCTAAATGAGCTTGACGTTTCCCACAGGACTAACCAGAGCAACCACCAAAACCAGCACCAGCACGAGCACCAATACCAGTAACAAGACAAAGACCAAGACCAAGGCAGAGTACTAATATCAGGAGCAGGACCAGGACCACCACCCCGTTTGATCACATTGTTTTCCCAAATCGGATTTTAGTTTTACACTAATTTCTTTGGTTTAAGACTCGTCGCTCGTTCGCTGGGTCTCTCCTCTTGGCTGGTTGAATGAATGGATGGGTGGCTGGTTTCTTCCTCTATTCGTCGTTCCAACGTTGTCTGGTATTATAAACGCTTCGCTGGACATTTGCCGAGTTCGCCGCTGCTCCTGCTGCTGATGAATCCTCTTTGATTGCACTAAACTGCAATCGAGACGAATGCTCAAAACGTGCAATGTCATGCGTCCTTCGTACTCAAAAAAAAAAAAAGAAGAAGGAAAATCATCCCAATAGGTGGGTGGTTGGGGATGGAAAACAGCTTTCCCATTGCCTGTGCCACTCTCTGTGTGTGATAAAATTTCGTTCACTTGACGGCTGGATGGCTGCCTTCCCATTCCATCTTCGGGCCATCCTAGTTGAAGACTTTTTACTATCACATGGCTCAGATCGTGCTTTAGTTTTACTATCCTCATCCTTTTGTCTCCACCGTCAACTTCCCCCTCCACCCACCATCAGAATTCAGAATCTTCTTCCTGTTCTTTGCACATTTTTATGGGAAAAACAATTTAATTGGCTTGCGACGAACAAATTTTTTGATAGCACTTGCTTCTAGGGGAGTGTCCAAAGGGGACACTAAGACTACATTGACTTTGATTTCATTTCTTTTGGTTAGTTCAGGCGCAACGCAGGATGCAGCTTACATTGTGCTGAATTCTTGCCCCCGCCCCCCTCCCCAAAAAAAGTTTCCAACAACTTTGATAACATTTTGAATTCCAGATGAGTCATCTATTCGATTGATTACAGGACAAAAACGAAAAAAAAAAAAAAAAACTAAACCTTTTGCAGTGAATGGGCGCAATAAAATTTGCAGTAAAAACTGCTTCAAAAGTGACAAAGAAGAATATATTACTTTTTCGGTGATATTAGACAAGGTATATCAAATGGAAACTATGTAAGAAAGCTTTGTAATTAATAAGTTAAATTCAAGACAAGATAAGAAAATGTCTGAAACGTGGCAAACTCAGTCAAGATGAAATCAAATTCACGATGAATTCGATCAAACAGCAAAACTTTAAAGGGAAAGAAGATCACTTTTACCTAATTTCGCTTTGGTTAAAAAAAATTCAAGAATTTTAATCACAAAGATTTGACTAATTCAAATGGAAAAGCTTGTGCCTTTTAACTAGTTAAATTTTATCTAGAAACGAAAGTAAGAAAACGCTTTCCTTGAAGATCTCTGCCAATTTGTAATCAAATTGAATTAACGGACAAAGATGATGACTTACTTTTACACACACACCCAAAATATTCAATGATCTGTAATTGGGCCTATTCCGTCCCCCCCACTCAGACTATTCGTAGCTCAGTTCAACAAACTGCTAACAATATGCTGCTTACAAACACAATATTTCTTCTTTTCTTTCAAAAGATGTTGGCGCCCTGAATTGCAAACAACATTATGCAATTTGTATATATCCCAAACTCCCTTCTGGCCAACAAACAAAAGAAAAGAAACCAGTAGCAGAGGCAGAGGCAGCGGACGAGACTGAGGCAATGTGCCTATTTACATGGCCTCCCGACTGCTCCCTCCCCCATTATCCTCACCTTACTCTCTACCAAAAAAAACCTACAGAAAAGTGCCAACTCACACACACACACAGAGAGAGAGACAGAACAACAATTTTTCTTTCGGCTGCGTTTTAATTTTCTATTGAAATTCTGTTAAAAAGAAGCCGGCTGGATAGGGGGAGGCGGGCAAGACAGGACAGGGACACGGACAGGACATAGAGCGGCGATTTGTTTGCTTGGGTGGGGTCTACTAAGGGTCTATGTGGTTTGCCTTTTTTTCTATTTCATTTTGTGTTTTTTTAGAAAACCATAAAAGGCAAAAGGAGAGAAGAGAAGACCAATGAACAAAAGAAATTAAATGCCTTAAAGGCATTTTTTTTAACGATACAACGCACGGTGGAACGAGAGGCGTGGCGAGGCGAGGCGAGGAGCGTCGAGTGTAGAAAACACCGTTAAAAACGGAAGGAAGGAAGGAAGGAACGAAACAGGAGCGAGTGAGCGTGCGAGCCATCGGAGCAAGCGAGCGAAAAACATTTAAGAAAAACATCATCTCAGTATTTGCCTGAAACCACAAATTACTTACAGCACAGCAAGCCGTCTAGTGGGCGTGGCCCATCCCCTCCATACCCTCAACAAAAAAAAAAAAAAAAATAACGAGTGAATAACAACAACAACATATGAAAAGAAATGTATGCAAAAAAAGTCGGAAACTCAGCTGGATAGCAGTATAATTTTTTTCCTCATTCTATTTTTTCTCTCTTCATAGCTGGCTGCTTGCGTTTCCTTTTGTTGCTTGTCCAGTTTTTTGGGTAACAGCATCTCTTCTTGAGGAATACGTATGCTCTAGGTCTAGCTCCAGCTACAGCTTCGGCTCCAAAACTGAACAGGAAAAACTCGAATTGCAATAAACATGGAAAAGGAGTTGGATGCTGTTGGATAGTTGTGCTCCTTACAACATCTACTGGTTGCTCCTTTATTGCATTGACAGGCCAGCGAGCAAATGCCTGAAGTGTTGTTGTTGTTGCTGTTGGAGCAGGAGCAGGATCCCTACAAAGGCCTTTAGCCTTTGCCGCCTTACAAAAATGCCCACAACAAATGGGTGCAAAGAAAAATTAAATAAAAATAGAAAAAAAGAGAGAGAGGGAGAGAGAAAGAGAGACATAGCAAGAGATGAAAGGAAAGCGGGCGAATTTTAATGGTGAAAAGAAACTCTGGAGTTGGATCTGTATCTGGAGTTGCTGCTGCTGCTCCAGCTCCTGCTCCTGATGTTTACTTTCTCACAACAAAGGCGCAAAAGTTGCATGAAAAGGAGATGCAACTATGCGAAAGGGTAAAGAACATTTTGCTGGTTGGATGGAATAAAAATAAAAGTACAAGTAATATATGTATATAAACCACATTTTATATTTCATTTCTGAAAAAATTCTGCAACAGATATGCATGAGTCCATGAAACTTTCAATTAAAATGAATTCGTCTGCAAACTCCAACAAATTTAGGTCATTTTACACAGATTTATTATCAGCTATGAGCAATTATTTTTCAACATTTCATTATCGATTGCTAAATAAAAATTCGAACCATAAGGCCTCAAATATATCACTCCAACTAAAAATATATATCCATTACCTATCTAAGCAGTGTGTAAATCGTGTTCATTTGCCAGCTTTATAGTTAATATTAGTGTTTTGATTTTTAAATTACTTTTGCATGTCGTATGGTTAATGGTTTCGGTCCAAAAGTTTCAGCCAGGTCAATAAGCGGCACGGAGAAATGTTCGCCGTTTGCCTTGTTCAATAATGAAAACAAAAAGTTCTTAATAGATATTGCATACAGCTTTGCCTCAGTGAATGTTTGTTCTCAATATTTATCCAAATTGACAAATTTCGCAATTGCTTTTTGGCTGCAAATTGAATTCTAACCTCATTTATTTGTGTCAACCAGAGAGATCTGGTTCGATTCTCTTTCTCTCTTTTCGTCTCCCTCTCTGTTTATTCTGTTCAAATTTTGTTGAAGCTAATGCTTCTTCTTCCTGTCACTGTTTGACATGTTCTTGTCAATGTTTATTAATATTTCTGACTCCCCCGTCCCTGCAGCTGCCCCACCAAGCAGAGTACAACAAAACATTTATTATCCATTTTCGTCGCCATCTTTCCATCTGTCCATGTCCCACCCAGCAGCCAGCACTGCGGGCGAATTATTTTTGCGGCACTTAAGTGATACCAGCGCAGCAGACAAGACAACCCATACACACCCACACAACCCACACACACATACACTAGAGAAGTATTAAAATCTAAGGACCATATTTCGATTTAACGCACAGCAGGACAAAACTCGGATGAAATTTTTGCAGTAAAGCTGCTAACTTTTGACTGAACGCACGAATAAATGAACGAGTGAATGAATGAATGAATGAAATAACGAATGTGAGTGAGTGCAGTTTCTCTTTTTCGGGTTTGCGTATTTTTCTTTTCATTTCAACAATTTACGAGTTTGGCAATGAAGAAATAACCATGGGTGGGCCACCAACTAACGACCAAATATAAGAAAAAGGGGGCGAAGAATACGCGAAAAATTCCATTTCTGTTTTTATTTTTTTTTCTGTGTCGTTTTTTTTGATTTTGCACAAAGCAGGAAGTTAGAGTTAAAGGAGTGGGGGCTGCCAAGCATTTTAATCGGCTATAAATTGCAACCCTTTTGTGCAACACACGACAGGATGTTGAAGGTACCCCCACAAGGTACACTTGGAAAAAAGAAACACCTAAATACAAGAATCTTATCATTCAGAAGATATTTTTCTAAACCTTCTTTGGTACTACATCGCCTGGCGGGATCTTTACCCCCAAAAGTATACAATAGGCAGTTCGAAGCAAAGTTTTATTGTAGACAACTTTTGAGTAACGAAGTGTCTGAAACGTTATAGATTTTCAGCATTTGGCAGACTTTAAGGGTATTTTTACAGTCGGATATTAAGGCCTAATCTTTGTTTAAACATCTTAATATTTACCTGCATATCATCACTTTGGTTTGGTTAAGTCCACGACACTTATATGTATGTATATACTTGGATTGCTAGAAGAGAAAGAAAGCTGATGAAGTAGATAGTTAAAATGTTTACAGCCTACTTAAAGGGGCACATAGTTTGTTAAATATTGCAAGATATATCATAAGATTTGTAATCTCCAGTATTAGAATCTAAAAATCCATGAATGGATGTAAACCTAACTTAAAGTATGCTATGTTAAAGATTTGAATTTGAATTGCCTACTTTAAAGGGCATCCATCAAGTTGTTTTTTTTTTTCAAGTGTATATTCTTTATTCATATGTATGTATGTGTGTATTTGTTGTATGTATCACACGCAGCCGGTAGAAAATTACAGTTATTAATGCATGGGGTGTCAAAAAAAAGTACAGAAATACACACTCATATCCTTTTGGATTTTTTTTGTCTCTTTTTTTTGCCCGCTCGTACGTTTTTGGCGTAACGCCCTTCGTATCCGCAGCTGACTATTCGCATTTCTATTTATTCTGGTTACCCTTTTTGTCGCTTTATTCTTGCTCTTGCAATGCGACAATATAATTTACTTTTCTCCTACTTTACCCTTCTTACCACACAATGCGTGTGTGTTTCAGTGTGTGTCTCTGTATCGCTTTGGTGTGGCATGTCAAAATAATCTGACAGCTTAATTATACACGCGGAAATTTATACTCCCTTTTTCGGTATTTCGGGCAGCAATTTCCTAGACCATTTCTTGAACTGTCGTTTCCTTTACGTATCGTTTAGCAATTCGTGGTTAAATCAATTTTGCACACTTTGGTTTCTCAGCATTCCCGTTCTCGCTCACTTACTTACTCACTCCATTTCTATTTCCTTGACAGTTTTAGGTCAGAGTTTGCCTTCTTTTTTATTTTATTTCAGTTTGGTCTCTTTGGCTCGGTGGCTGGCCGGCTGGCTGGCCGGTGGTGAAAGGTGGATTGAGGCAAAGTGATTACGCCACGCGGATTGAGCCTTTTTCCCTGGTTTTTATTGTTTGGTCCAGTTGAATTACTTTTACGATAGCTACCAAGGGTCTGAGATATATTGCAACCATAATAGTTTAAACAAAAATCGAAAAAAAGGGGACAAAATGAGAAAACGGAATGGTAATATTTTATATAATTTTACTAGTTTCTCTTCCATACATTGGTATATTTATATAAAGTTGTGACCCAATTCTTAAACTCATAATTCCTCAAACTCTCTCACCTGGCTGTGGCTGTAGCTGTAGCTCTTCCTCTTCCTATGCCAATGGCTGGCCACGTCTTTGTGGCATTTGCAGTTAGCCATCATTTCCTGCACTTTTCACAACTAATTTAAATGAACTGGCCATGCAAAAAGCTTGAAAATTATCAAAGACCTGCTACACTCTAAATTAACCTCGGGCATCAATTTCCTCTCTCTCTCATTTCTATAGTCCACACATACATACATATATAGAGTATAGTGTAGTGTAGAGGAAACTGGTAAAGGTGTCAACTTTTAAGGCAATCAACCGAAGTAGACCAGTTAGAAGGCCTAACCTAACCTATCATCAAAAAAAAAAAAAAAAAAGAAAAAATAAAAACCAGACTAGAGAATGTACACAGCAGAAAACCATTCTCGCCAATTTCCAACACACACACACACACAAAACACAACCCAAGAGAAAATTTTAGAATTTGCATCTAGTCCATTGGCTTTCCTTTTCTCTCTCATCATTGCTCTGGCTTATTCTCTCTCTCTCTCTCTCTCTCTCACATTTCACATTTTTCTTCTTCTAATTAGGAAAACGCATAATAACTCCTCGACAGCAGTATACACAATGCATTCAGATTGGACCCCGTATTCCACCTAATAGCAAAACAGGCTAACTACAGAGCAAAAAGAATAGACCCGAGTCGAGTTGAGCCCTGTGGTAGGTAGAACAGAGGATATTCTCAATCAAAATCTGCACAGAATCCTTAACCATTTCACACTTTTTCAGAAATGAGGAAAAATGAGTGTTAAGGTACCTAATTGGTACTTTCACAATGAACAAGACAATGCAAATACTTCTCTCTCTTTTATGACACGATTCCTGTTGTTTGCAAATGAACAAATGCTCTTATCGCATTGCTCTTATCAAATTGCACAGAATCAAACAGCAACCACAAAGATATTAAAAATGAATAACGCACTGCGGTTAATTGAAAATTCGAATACAGTTTAAATGACTAAAGAAGAATATCTTAAACTTCTACAGAGACCTTAGATTAGAGGAGCTTATTTTAAGGTGCTTTCGTTTTCGATTTTTTACAATTAATTGAAAACCTTTTGACTTAGTCGTGTAGACTCTTTCAATAAACCAATTACACAACCTTAAGCTAGCTAAAGGACATAGAAATCATCCTTCAAATGCCCAGGTAATGAGCTCTTTTCGGTTTTTTTTTGACTTGCCATTTTTTTAAAGCTCTAAGATAAACCAAGTGTTCAAAAACCTCGATATCTTAGCTCTTCGCAGGACTAAATATCAAGAAGCCAATGATTGAAGTTTAATGAGCACTTTGATCCTGATTCTTCAAAGGACTCTTGATATACTTGTTGTTTTTCTTTCAAAAAATAATCCTTTTTCGTTTTTTAACTCTAAAATCCAACAATCCTTCCGCAGGAGTGCAGGAGCAATTCACAAAACTGCATGTCCTGCATCCTTAGATGACCTTCATTCTCGTTCACATTGTGAACATAATTAACTTAGCCATTTTGCAAGGGTATTAAAAACAACGCACAATTATAATTATTTGATTGCTTTGCTTTTGTTTTTGTTCCAATTTTTGTTCTATTGAAGCTTTGAGTAATCGGATCAGATGCAACGGAAAATGTATTGCTTTTTGATTGCAAAAACCGCCAGCTGCCGAGTCTAAGTAATGACACACTGCGGCAAAGAGGCGTCATTCTCACATCTCAATGGAGTAGTCCAGGCTTTGGGTGCAAAACTTTGCAGCACACAAGCACTTCAAAGTGTCATTAAAGTGTTAATTGCTTTCATTTGAGGCGAACACACTTTGTGCTCTCCCGCAGAGCTTCACATGTGTTTTTAGCACACACACACACACACACACACATACAGCAGAGAAGAAAGGATGCAATCCCCGCCGCGAAGAGCCCAGACCCCGACAAATGAGACTCTGACAGAGAATGGGGAGACTGAAGGCGACACTCGATGGCTTCATCTCTTCCTTTTCCACGCCTCCTGTTTTGTCCCAGTGGCGGAACTTTTTGCCAAAGAAAAAATTTATATATAAAAAGAGGAAAAAACAAAAAAAAAAAAAAAAAATGTAGCTCAAACGGAAGTTTGCAATTAAAGTGTTAATTGTGTTAATTTTCTTGTGAATTTCACAACAAGCTGTAAGTAAGAGTCTTCAGGAAGCACAAGACGAAGGTGGCGGGATGTAAAAGCCACTGAAAATATGAATTTGTTGTTTTTCGTAGTTTTGGGCAACACATAAATGAAAAATCTCCCACACCACACACACTAAAAACGTGTCTCTCATAATGCATAGCATAAAAGTTTTAGTTCCAAATCCATACGTGACTCCGTCCTCAATCGACACCATCAGCCATTGCCACCCAATCCAATGGCCGAATCCATTCGCTACCTTTTGGGCCACACTAAACAAGCAATTAAAAAAATTAAAAAAATCATTGCACAAAATCCCCGTCTAGACGGCACTACCATAAAACTGGAGCATCACCAGGACTCGACTCGACTCGAATCAGACCCTCGAACTTGGACGTTAAAAAACTATTTATACAAGTATATTGGATCCATTAAATGTTATCCCATCCATTGTGACTCTTTTTGTTGTTGTTTCTCCGTTTTATTTTTCAGAGTTTGGGGTGATATGGGTAAAAGAGCCAAGAAAGAGAGAGATAGCGTGAGAGAGAGAGATGGAGTGGGGGAGGCATTTATGATTTTTTATAGCCACAGCCAGTGGCAGTTAAAATCGCATAAAAGAGATACATATTTCTTGTTTTTTAAGCCGATGAAAATGACTAATTGGACAGATGGAAATATCAACAAAACAAATGCTTTAAACCAGCAGATATGCGAAATGATGCTGTAAAGTATAAACACAACAACAACAACACCAAAAACACACACAATTAAGGAAATAAAAGTGAATTATAAAGATACTTATGTAGTTAGAGATGAGAGCGTGATCGAAATTTCAAAAGAAAAATATACTATAAAGAATATAGTTCAATATTTCATTGTTATAAATTTCAACAATTTAATTCAAGTAATATTTATATAAATTGTTGAGCATCGGTTTATCTCTAATTAATGGCAGATATGACTAATTTTATGTACAATTTGAATCCTTTGACTATTTCTCGATCATTCATCTCTAATGTCATTGTTATTCTCGCAAAACTAAACTGACATTCTACCTTGGAATGTCGCAGATGAATGCCTCTGGTCTCGACAAAGATTTTACAAAAGAAAAAAAACCAACGACATGAACAACAAAAGCTTTTCTCTCTGCCAACCTTTCTGAACTGAACTGATTAAGCCTCAGTGAAGCGAACACGAGGTCTTCAAAGAGGTCTTGGCCCGGGTCTGAGTCGTAGTTTTGGGTTTGGGGTTTTGGACTTAGGCTTTGACTTTACTTGACTGACTGACTGACTGACTGCTGACAGCTGTTGACTGACTGTGGCACATGAAAATCATAAAAGAACGAAACGAACCAAGCACAAAGTAGTAAAAAGCGAAAGACTCTGCCAACATCCTCGCATCATCCTCCACATCATCTCACATCGCCCCAGCTCCACTCTCTCTTTACACACACGTACAGCTCAGCTCCTCTCCTCGGTAAAAAGTCAAACCCTTTTGGGGTACTTTACGACACATCGTCACGCTTTTGTGACATTTTGTCCTTTTTACCACTCAAGACTTTGGGTTGTGTGTGTTTTTTTTTTTTTTTTTTTTTGGCACTTTTAGCGATACCATACAATGGACTTAAAAATTCTTTTTCATCCGCTGCCATTGCCGCGCGCTAAACATGCAAAAAAGAGAGGTCCGAGAATACAGAAACAGCAACAATGGATCAACTCACATTCGTCGCGGCTGGCCCTGGTTCTCGCTTGGCTCTATATACATATGAGCAATCCTTTTATGGTTTTAATGCGATTGATGGTAGGTTCCCGTCGCCGTCGTCCACATCGGTGTTTGACAGCAACAGCAGCCACCACCGCCAACCACCTCCACCACGGTTCCCTCTGACCACCGCTGTCATCATTTTACACAGATTGATGGATCCACATTAAGCGGATGATGTAGGAGACAACAATGATAATTTTCTGATTGTATTCCGTTGAAATTGTTGTTTCCTTTCCTTTTTATTTTTACTGCATTTTGCTGATCCAGAAACTTTAATAAATTCGTGAAACGCATAATTTGGGCAAAGTTCTTGGAAATTGGACCTTACTTTTGGACCCTATTAAAAGCATCACAAGAGCCGTGGAGAAAAAAAAAAAAAAAAAAAAAAAAAGTGCAACAATCAAGTGGATTTTCAAATGCGCAACTTTTGTTTTATCTTCATCAAATTGGATTGTGGCTGGTTCGACTAAATCGATTTGTCATCGAAGACGAGGTGTGCTACAACTCTTTTCAAAAATATTTCATCATTTAAAAGCTGTTCACTCAAGTTTATAATTACCTTATAATGTCTTGATTCCTATTTCTGAATCTTTCTATTTCTTTCTATTATTTGAATAAATTATGTTCTAAAGTTATCACAAAAGATAAGAAAGTCTTAATATTTTAACATTTTACATTCTGGATATATAATTTTATGTAATATTATTAAATTCGTTATAATAAACTATTGAAAAGTAAATAAAGTCAAATAGGTGCTTAAAAAATCAAATGTAGTTAAAAGTTTTCTTATCTTTGGGTATTAAGGGAATAAAGTGTTTAATCACACCTCGTACATGTCAAAATTGCAAGAGAAATCAATTTGATTTTGGGCTTCGACCATGTTTCATCATCGATTTTGCCTTTCTGTCGAGAAATATTTCAACATTTTGCTCCAACAGAAACATACATATATATATTTGTATGTTTTACGATATATTCCAGACATGAAAAAGGGCCCCCAGTCGACTCTAATTTAATTTGCCTTCATTAAATATACGAGAGGGCAAAATGAGAGAAGCTAAAGCTACCAAAACCAAAATGGATAATGATGATCATTATGATTATTGTATTATACATACATACATACATGTATTGGTCCAAAGGATGGATACCAAAATACACAGGGCAAAAATGAATTGAATGCCAATTATGCTGCTCTCCGATTAGCTTTTAATAATGCTAATTTACAAGAATCCAGCTTAGAATCGACGTGGGAAACCAAGCAGAGTTTACTTGCTTCTGCTGCTCATCAGAGCAATCTTTTTTTTTTGTTGTTTTGCCCGACTCGGTCACATTACCAATGGCATGACCAAATGGCTTGAGAAAAGAATGCCAGGCATTTGTCTTCTTCACGCCACAAATGCAACGAGGTTGCTAATTGAGTGAAACTAAAGCAGAATGCCAAAACAGAAGAGAGATAGGGGGAGAGCGAGAGAGGCCACCAGGCATATCCAAATCCAAGACCAAAACCGAGAACCGAGACCCGAGACCAAAGAGATATCTGTCTCTAGGCGGGCAACATACAATTATATATATTTGCACAATTTACAATTAACGTATCAAAAACTAACTAAACTAAATCTAATTACGAAGAGCTGCTCAACACGAAAGAACAAGCGAACCAAAAAAAGAAAACTAAAGAAGCTTTTGGTTGAATTGGCTATACTCTTTGGCTTGGAAATTTTCTGTAATTTATTTGGTTTTCAATTGGGAATAGTTTGGAACTTTTAAAGTAATTTGTTTTACCATCTTTATAGTTGAAAAAACGATACAATATTTATATAAAGAAACTGGATATAAAAGAGAAGTTGTTCTTACACTTCTCTTTTAAATCTCAGAATCGAATGTTGGGTTGTTGGGTAAGTGTATTTCAAAAAAGAAAAGCCAAAGAAATATAAATACGGTGATGTAAGCCTCAAAGACAGTAGAGCCTACGTTTTGCGATGTCGAGCCTGCGGGCCATCACAGGCAGTGGCGGTCAGTGGCGGACAACAACAACTACAACGATGACGATTTGCTGGGGACTTTTGCTTCGGACTTTGGCTAAATGCTCCGATGGCGTTGGCTGCCATTTGTCAGCCAGTAGACCGCAAAATAGTTGCACAGGCAGCAGCAACAACAGTCTTACTTTACTTTTTTTTTTTTTTTTGATGTTTTTTTTTCTTTCTCCTATTCGTTTTGCAGCCGCTTGACGCGATAATAAGAGCAATGAGGATAGTTAAGGAACTGCGGCCGGTCCACTAACCATAGCCATACTGTGAGAACGTTTTTTTGTTTTTGTTGCTTTTTGTGTGTTGTTGTTTCTGTTGTTGTTGTTTTTTGCAAGAGCGCAGAAAAGAAATACCAATCTACATAAAAGTGGAAACCAAATAGGAAAAACATCGAGTCGACAACAGAGAGTGTACAGATCTTTGCCTGGCTATTGAAATGAAATGAATGAAAAGAAGAGAAACGAAGCTGTGGCCAACGGGGGGTTAGCAGTTGAATGGGCTAGGAACCTGCCATTGAAAGCAAATAAACATACATACATACATATACAATGGGGGGCACGAAAATAATACGATGTGGCGTGTGGCATATAGTTTAAACTCAACTCTCTCAAGTAATAGTAAGAGAAAACAATTGATTATATTTTCGTATTAAGAATTTCTGTCTGTTTTCTGTCTGTTTTCTGCTCAGGGGCTTTTCTAGACAAAATTACAAAGCGTATCCTTCGAAAAAGTTTTTCAAATATCCCCAATTATCGTTTAAATTATGATTTTTCCATGCATTTTTCTGAGTTTTTCTTCTCTTTTAACAATTGTAAATGATATCTGATCAGAAAATTGTTCACATTCTAGCTGCAGAATAAAAGGACATTAAAAATTGTGGTCCTTTAAGCATTCTAAAAGATATTGCTGAAACTGGTGATGTTAATGGACTTTTATGTTTCAACATGGATTGCAATCCCCAAATTCCAAAATTCCATTGTATATCCTTACTCATAGTTGGCAAACAGGCGGCTTCTTTTTGGTGATGGTAACGTGAGTTGGCCAAGAGGAGCATGAATTATATAATCCATCAAATTCACCGATTGCCGTTTGGGCCATCTCTAGCCAAAAAGGTTTTCGAGGTTAACTATGGAATTGGAGAGCTTTCGTGGTTACAATTTGGAGCACTGTCGGCCAACGATGTTGCCCTGGTCTACCTAGACGTTTTTGTATTTCTTTTTCCTCATTTCTTTCTCTCTTTTTTGATCAAATTGCTTGAAATAATAGGGTGAAAATGGTGCTGCCGTTTTTCCTTTTTCCCATTTTATGTGTGCTATGTGTGTGTGTTAACTCTTTCGCGCTTTGGCTGTGAAAGACCAGAAAAGGCGTTTGCAACCAACTCCCAACTTCGCGTGCTTTTGGCGAGTCAAAAGCTGTTGGTTTGCCTGGCACGCATAGAAAACTCTTTTTCTTTTCTTTTTTTCCTCTATGGATAACAAAAAAGTGAAAGATTTGTGCTGCAATTTCTTTGCCTCTCTGTTAGTGTGTGTGTGTGTGAAAATTGGGTCTGCTGCTTTCCGGCAACTGTTTGATGTTTGACTTGCAAAAATCACATGCAAACAAATAAAACAAAAGCTGAGATTTTCATGCGGTTTTTCCTCTTTGATTGAAGTAAAAAAAAAAAAAAACAAATGCACACAACAGTTTTTTTTTATATCTCGGTTTTTGTTTCTTAACAAATTAACAAGTGAATTTTCATTGGTTTCATAACACGCTTACAATTCAAATTGAAAACATGAGAGAAAAATGCAAAAATTCTTAAAAAAAAACTGATAATTCCCATAAGCTGAAGTGATCCGGTTAATGGTATGCATAAATTAAGGGTCAACTTATGATATTTTAAAATCATGCAAGTGTTGTATGCACATACATATATAAGTACATATGTATCTATGTCATTTCTTAGATTGATCCTGATATATGTATGTATGTATGTAAAAACTGTAGCTATTTCTTTGGCATTACACAAATAATCAAGCAAATAATGTATAAACTTACCATATATGGAATATATAGATCTATAGATATCCTTTTAATGTCTATCTTATCTTATAATAATAGGAAATGCAAATAAAAGTAGCTTAAGCTTTTAGTTTTCTGTCTGAATTTGCTTTAATGTTCTAAAATACTCTTAAGCTATCAGTTCATTCACTGTCTATTGGCTTACTTTCTCCCTCTCTATCTCTCTTAAATCGGAGATTTTGCTTCTTATTCTCTCTCTTTCAAATGAAAATATTTAAATCAGTTGTTTTTAGAGTCTCCATTCATAGACCTTTAGAAATAATCATTTAAAGATTTTCGTCTATTATGTGATAAGTTTTTCAAGTTAGTTTTTTAATATTTGTGAAAAAGAATGTTTCATTTTCTATTAAAAGCTATTCGAGAATTGCTTGCCGGCTTGGGTAAACCAATCTATTGCTTGGTCTATGGTCATCAGCAGGATGGCGGCCCTTGGACAAAGTCATTACGCTGCTTGTGTAGAGTGATATTGGGTTCTGTGTTGTCCTATCTATTGTGGCAGCTTGTGGCGTTAAATTTCAATATGAATCGTCTATTCGACAAGGCGCCGGTGCATGTGCCCGTCTTCTCGATGTTTGTGCTGGCCTATACCTTTGCCTTTGTTGTCAATCGTGATGTGAGGGCAGTCACTCTATTGATATTTGTGGCATTGGTGGGTAAATCAGGACGTAGTTATCTGCGAGCTGTTGCATTTGCCTTCGTTATATCGGGACCGATTGATAATCTGGCCAATAATGCGGGTGAAGTGGCTCGGGTGTTTTCCTGCACCACAGTTTTGACATATAATTTAACAAAAACTCGTTTCGATTTGATGGCAAAACCATTCACAAATACCCTGAAACATATGAAAGAAGACATTGTGGAGATACAAACGACTTTTGGAGAGCTCCAAGGTGTGCTGGCTGATCTTAAATATGGTGTAGAGCATACAGATATAGAGGATCATAAATTTGGCTTCAGCAACCGCTATAATCGCAATAGGCGGGCGGCACTGAAGCGCAATGCCGCCAGGCAACCAAAAGTCAACTCAGCCCCTGCACCTGCACCTCCATCTGGTCATCCTGAATTGCCCAGTTCTGATGAGGTGCAAGAAAAATTTCTACGCAACATGCGAAATCGGTGCAAACATCAATTGCGTAGTGGCCATCATGCTTGCCGGCAAATCTTTTATAATGGTTATCAGAAATGCAAAACAAACTTTCCCGATTTCATTGCCCCGACCATATGCTGGCCATATCGTGTAGATATCATGTGCAAAATCAATATCTTTGGCAATCCGGATAAGATATGCGATCCCTCCCAAGTGGTACCACGCAATTTTGGCGAAACCTATGTCAAATTGTTGAATACAGAGCGAGAGCTCTTCGATAATAGTTCGAATATTGAAATCTCTTATCAGCTACAGAACTCGAGTGCCGTGCAGGACACAATGCGTTCGGCTGAGCAAACATCGGAGGCCTTCACCGAGGATTTTAATCGTCGCAAGAGAATTTTTAAAGCCATCATGCTGCTGATTGAGAAGTTTTTATGTTTATTCATTCTGCGTGTCATATTTGCATCAATACAATATTTCCTACGCTATCGTCGCAATGTGGAATTCGATAATTTCTATATAACCGATTATTTCAAGCATGTGGATAAGCGACGCAAGTACACATCGAAGCGTTCGATTCTACCCCTGAAGAGCTATGAGAAACCAAACTATGTGGATGTAGATCATGTGTGCAGTCGCACGGCTGAGGAATCGCGTACTGTGATCTATCATCTATTGCAACTCTCATTGGAGGTGATCACGGTGGGTCTGTTTCTGCTAATGGATCGTATGGTTGTAAATCTATTGAGAATTATCAACGAACGATCGCTAATCGAATATTATCAAGAGGGTGAGCATGTAGTTCGTTTTCATGTGAGTGCATTTACACAAAGTTCAAGTTATATTGTGATGATGGCAATGATGATCACTTTGTTTATTAGATTAATGGTACTGGGCTGATGGCTCGTCTCCTGCGCACTACCATGAAGAATTTCAATATCCATGAAAATATATCCAGCTCGCTGAGTAATGAGGATTGCCTGCCCCAGGCACATGTGTTGCCCAATAGTTTCTATTACAAACTATTGCTACTCTATTTGGCCATCATATTGCTTATTTATCAGAGTACGACCTTTTTACGTTTGCGTCGCGTCATTTGCAGTTATTTCTTTTATAGGAGGGAAAAGCAACGTATACTCTTTTTATATAATCGCATGTTACGCGATCGTCAATCGAATTTTGAAATCTTACGACTCAATGCCGAGGAGAATTTGGCCTCACGACGTGTCCAGGATCATGTCAATATTTGTCTGCGTTTACGTTTACATTTTCCCGAAGTATTTGGCTTTCTGAGTCATTTCTCTTGTGCGAAACGTAATTGTTTGATTTGTGACTTACTGGAAAATGGCAAATTTGTAATATGCCCCAATTGTGGTTTACCCTATTGCCGAGATTGCTGTTTGGAGTTGAAATCGCATTGCATTTCATGTGACCAGATAATGTTATTTACCGCTGATGAAAGTGGTGGAGAAGGGGAAGATACCACCAGCGATGAGTCTAGCGAAGATGAAATTTATATCTATAGAAAAAAAGAAATGAAATTCTGTTTCGCTTTATGCTATTATAATTGCATATTTTTTCCAGTCTGTCGAAACTTAATTTGTTGTAGCTCTTAAGTTCAGCCCTCAAGCAGGCATTGTCTGTCATTTGTCTAGCAAATGTTTTCCCTTCAACCATTGCTCAATTAGTATGTTGTTGTCCACCCTTTTTTTTGTCTTTTCTTACTTTTTCGTGTATTTTGTTATCCTTTCTGTGTGTGTGTGCGAGAAAGTTTCCCCTTTTTGCCCTAATATAATTATGCACATGTCTGGGATAGTCGAAAACTTCTCCATACTTTAGACAAACTTTAGTTAAGCTAAGAGAGGAGTTTCTGTGTGCGCTTCCTTATGCCCCTGATTCGATTATGTCTTGGCCTTCGTTTCTATCCCCCACCGTAGTTTTTACTCTTTGGATCCAGCTGCCATAATAACAATATAGCATACCCGTTTATCCTTTGCAAGGATTAAGTTACAAAATTGTTAATTAAAAATAATAAAAACGCTAATTGAAGAAATGCCTACAGTGGAAAAGGGGAAAACTCTTTTTCCCCAACAACAACAATAGCAAGAACAGCAGCAACAGCTTCATCTCCAGTAGAGGAACAAAAAGTTTTCATAAAATGTCTAGACTTTGGGTTTGAGGATGAAGTTTCTCGCTGAAGGTTGTCGTCAGCAGGAAATGCTTTCAGGGGCACTTTGGCAACAAACGACAAAATCTCACCGCCTGCTGTCTTTTGTTTTAATATTCATATAGTTTTCTTCGCTTTGGCATACAATAAAATAATTATGCAAACAAAGCGAGACAGAGAGCGAAAAATAAAGAGATGAAATGAAAGAAAGGCAAAGTAAACCAGAAAATAGAGAAATAGAGACACATAGACGACGACTATGTAGCAAAAGGAAAAGTCTGAACCGCAGACATCTTTCCAAAGAAATTTCACACATTTCTTGTCTGCGAAATTTTCTTACGAAAAGCAAATACCAAAAGCGTTTCGTGTGCCAGTGGGTGGAGTTACTCTCACACTCTCCCCCCTCCGCCTTGAATCACTTCAATTCTATTCCCTTCTCTCCTGCTACGGCACATCTCTCTCCCAGTCACTGTATCTGCGCCTGAGTCGGCATGCCGTGTGTAAAGGTGATTATTTGACGTTCACACCTTGTTGCTATTGCCATAGCTATGGTTGTTGCAGTTTTTACCACCCCTCCCCTCCCCGCCCAATCCCAACCACTTCCTTTCTCTCGAGCCCTATCTTTTGGGCGAGGCCCAAGTTCGCTGGTGTTGGAGTTGAAGTCATCGTCGTCGTTGTAGTCGGCGGTTGTTGTGATCAGCCACAAAAAGTGACAGGTGTGACACTGCTCTGACAGCGACTAAGGAACGGGCAGGGAGGGAGAGCATAGGAGAGCAGCTAGCAACCAGTTCAGTTCGCTTCAGTTCAGTTCAGTTCTCAAACCTCCTCTATGAAGATGCAACTAGACGAGACGAGACAATGTTGAGGCGCAAAAAACAAAAAAAAAAAGACACGAAAAATGAAAATGTTGAAAAGAAAATTATTTCCTAGAATCAAGCAAACGATGGACGAACGAGCAATTTAGGGGCAAAACTCTACAAAAAGAAAAAAATATATATAACAATAACAACAATTGCGTTGCAGTTGATAAACTGATGAATACTCTTTCAAAATATTCAAGACGTTTTGCTATGGAACTTAATATGGACTGCAATTTTGTAGCTCTATGTGGATTTTTGGATTTCAGTTAATTATATCTTTAAAATTTAATTGGTTTCTTTTATTTTCCAATAGTTAAATGAGGAAAGTTTTTATTGGTCTATGGGTTAAAAAGTCATTAAAAGTATTGCCAAGATCAAGTTGAACAATTACTCATTGAAGATTTTGTCAAGTTCCTTGTAAAAATCTTAGCATAATTGGTTAACCCTTAGTTATAGTGTCAGGGATAGGTATTCGAATATACATATATAATGGACAATATTTTTCCATGTTGTTGCGGCAAAGACGGCAAAATTGAAATAGAAAAAGAATGTGAAAAGTGTTGAAAAATAATCGCGTTGAGTCGCTCAACTGCTTTTTATCATGAGCTCAACTTGGCGTTGATAATGACGACAACAACAACAGCAGCAGCCACGATGAAAGCCTTGAGGATGGTCAATGTGCGGTGCATTGTTTCCTCGTTTTTTTTTTATAAACCATTTTTTTTTTTTTTTTGGTCTGCAGTTTACTTGCAATTTACCGTAGACTCAGAGCCGAGAGAGTGAACTATTTAGCGAAAAAGGAAGAGCCAGAGGAATCTCCAAAGCACCAGCAGCACCATCGGCCTGAGCAGCAGCAGGTGGTAAAGCGTAGAGAAATATGGTGCGGAACATTTCAATTAGAAAAAAGCAGACAAAAAATAAAAAAACAAAAAATAAAGAAAGAAACGAAATAAAAAATCTCACATCTTAGGTGAATAGAAGTCGACAGTTGAATGCCCTATAATTTTCAGTAGTTATTGCAGGGGCTTTTCGAAGAGGAAAATACTAAACTGGCCATCCTTAACTAAGTTGAACATTGGATTTTACTTTATTTATAGATAACTAAATAATAACTGCTCTCAGTGAGTGGGTGATTTATAAACCATTTGAAAAGTTCCAGTAAAAATTCTATTACTTATTCTTATAAGTGTTAAAATTGTTTAGTCTGCCTTATTCAATTTGTAGTTCAAAGTGTAACTGAGTACTTTGATAATAACACCTATATACATTATAGAAGTGGATCTTGCAGTTTATCGGATGCCCTGGTTGTGTTGAGGTAGTCAAAAGAAACCACGAAACGACAGGCCCCGTCGTCGGAGGGTCGCTCCCAGCAGCAGTCTACCGCCCTCGCCCGCGCGGGTCCTCCACACTGCAGACTTTAGCGACTAGTAGACCGCCTTTGATGTGCCTCTGACACTGACGAACCGCGAATTCTGTGCTGCTTCTGCCCAGTGTCTCATTCTCTGTCTCTGTCTCTGGTTCCTCTGCCTGCATGGCGCTCGCCCTCTCTGTTTTTCTCTGACTATCCCTGTCTACTGCTATTATTTCAATAAAAATTCTTTAATATTATTTTGAGTTTGTTATGGCAGGTTAGTTTTTTGCTTCGTATTCTACATTTTCTTTCTTTCTGCCCGCATTTAATCTTTATAATTAAAATTTTAACAAAAAACCAACAAAAAAAAAAGAAGCACCTTGTGTAAGCATGAGAAAAAAGGCTTTGAAAGAAGGCGCCTTTGGTTAGAAAACGTGTTAAAAATTGATTAAAGTAATTGATTTGTAAGCATTGAGAAGGTGTTAGAAGATGAGATTACTTTTTCTCTTTATCAAGCTATTTCTCACTCTCTCTCTCTCTTTCATTCATTCGTTTTACTATAAATTCATATTATTCTATTCAATGGTCAGTTTGTCGGCCCCAGGATGAATATTTCTAGTACCTTTTATTACAAGAAATCTTTTGTAAAATTCAAAAGAATGAAAAGCTAAAATATGCAAAGTAAATGTATAGGGAAAACTTGCTTAACTAGTAAATGTAAATGATAAATGCAATGGATAAACTTAGTTGAGTTGTTTATGCAGGCAAAACTGAATTGAAAATAGAAATATAAATGCAAGTCTGATTGTTGCTACATATCTGAAGAGACTTTAACTTCACTTGAAAAGGATTGTAAGTATTAAATGTTTAAAACAAAACACAAAAAAAGAGATTACTAGAATGTAAAAAATACAATATCACATTGAGAGATCCTAAGAGTCTTTGGGTTTAGTTTAAGCTTTCAGATTTGCGTTTATTTTACTTTCCTTGAAACTCATCTTTGCAATTATTTTATCAATCGTTTTTGAATTCAAACCATGACTAAATACTTCTTATGGTCTTTTGGACACACTAAGTTAATGAATTTCATTAAGCTACGGAATTTTTGGTTAAGAAATTTGTTGATATGCGAGACAAAAGATATTTCATAATTTTCTGCTTCTGCTTCTGCCTTGCCATCCAATTAAGTTTTGGATTTAAAATAAAAAAAATATCCACAAATATTTTGCCAAAAGTGGCCGACAACGATGATTATGATGATGATGACGATAATGGCAATGGCGATGACGATGATGACAACAATGTCAACGGTTGCCGCCTTTTTAAACGCAAATTCCATGAAAGCAGTCAGCATGTCAACGTTTTGGTAACAGAACAGCAACAAAAAAAAAAAAAAAAAAATACCCCAAAACAGAAGACTGCGCAAAAAAAAAAACAATGAAGACGATGAAAAAGAAGCCTTCCCTGGACTTAGAAAAACATGAAAAATTTAAACAAGGCGGGCAACAACGACATTGCAAGAGCTGTGTTTTGTCTGCTGCAAAAATTGCAAGTGACAGGCAATTCATCATTCATTCGGTTTTAGACTTGACTGACCATTGGGTGGAGGTGGAAGCCAACTGGATGTGATGGGATGGATGACTGAGAGTCTCGTCGACTCCTTTTTTGTCTGGACGGGACTCGAGTGGACTGGGCTGGGCTGGGCCGGGCAATGCCATGCCATGCAATTTTATGGCCGACAAACTTTTAGCATAGAGACCACGACCAACAACAACAACGGGCTTTGACAATTTAATGCATTTAAAGCTAAACAAGAAAAGGCCCAGTAACTGCTAACTTGCTGGGTGGATAGTATTTTGCTTTTGCCTGGCCACGCCTACAACTACAACTAACTCAAATACAGTGGGTCGAATCAAAATGAAGTAAGTAAGTCGTCTCGCCGACTTGGGTATACCATACACCAGTAAAACAAATATTTCAAATTTGTAATAACTAATGCATTTGCCTATTTTAAGAAATTCTGTTCACATGCTTTTTACTAGCATATTTCAGTATCTCGCGCACTTATGCATATAAGCACCCTAGCGCCCCCACCCGCCAACGGCCATCTCCGGCCTTATGCAAAAACGTTTATATGCATAACTCAGCTATTTTTTGTCCGATTTTGATCAAATTTGGTATTTTGCTGGGTATTAGTATCAAATTTAAGTGTGCCAAATTTGATTGCACAAGGTAAAAAATTACGCGAGATATTCGAGTTTTTCAAATTTCGGGGGCGGAAAGGGGCGTGGCAAAATCTTTATACATGCAAAATGAGCGCATTTACTAAGCAAATATACATACCAAATATGGTGTATCTAGCTACAATAGTTTTTGAGATAAACGTTTTTTTTGAATTGCGGGGGCGGAAAGGGGCGTGGCAAAAATTTGAAATAAACTTGATCACTCTACATACTACATGAGCCTACATACCAAATTTGGTGGCTCTATCTCTTATAGTCTCTGAGATCTACGCGTTCATACGGACGGACGGACGGACAGACGGACAGACGGACAGACGGACAGACGGACGGACAGACGGACATGGCTAGATCGACTCGGCTGTTGATGCTGATCAAGAATATATATACTTTATGGGGTCGGAAAAGCTTCCTTCTGCCTGTTACATACATTTTGGCGACTTTAATATACCATTTCACCCTATGGGTGTATGGTATAAAAACTTAAAAATGTCTTAAGACAACAAAGGATACTTTCGCTTTTGATTAAAGTGGAAGAGGTAAAAGGTATTAGACTTCACGTATTCGTAGACAAATGTTAATATTATCAATACGAATCCTCCATATTGTTTGCCATTTCTTCCACTGTCTCTCGGTTGGGCCTAGGCCACTAGGCTATATACGTAGTGTTGGCCTTTTGGAATTTTAAATTGTTTTAATGCGTGCGTTGAGCATCAAGACACTCAAACATTTAGTTGGCCGGACAAACGGACGTACGGACGGAGAAGAAAGAAAGAATACTGGGAGTCCAAGTGCCACACCCCGTCCGCCCAATAATGTCGTCAAAGTTGCCCAGCTTCAAGTTCCATTGCCAAGCACCGACAGACACCGACACCGGGAAACAACAGGCAGAAGAGGAGCAGAAGAGCAAGCAAACCCACTTCAGTTGCACTTCAAGGATCAATCAATTTTTTTTTAGCCCAACTCTAGAGAACTGCGAAATGAAGTACCGCCACATTGAAGGAGGAACCGACAGGCGGACAGACGGGGTGGATAAAACGAAAGGAGACGCCTGGAGAGGGGAGGAGAGGAGAGGTTTGCCTGTTTAATATGCAGCAAGTGACACCGCCAAGCGCGACGACAAGCAAACTGCACCAATTTGGTATAGCTGCCCGCCCATATAACCAGCCATTCATACCCCACCCCGCCCGGCCACCTTTTGCCATTCCCATTCCAGTCTGGATTGTGTGAGTGTGTGTTTGTGTGTGGATCCATCCATCTTTTATCATCGGCGGCAGTTCATAAATTTTTAAACGTTCACCAAACAAACAGCGGGAGGAAAACCGAAAATTTATTCATTGCCAAGCCAAAAAGGAGACAAACACACATACACACACACACACAAACGCACGCATGTAATCAATTTTTATTTTAGAATCCCCGGGCGGGCAGGTGCAAAAGTTGATTCTTCTGATGCTACTTCTCCTCCTCCTCCGCCGCCGCCTTTATCTTCTTCATTCTCCATTCTCTTGCTCTGCCTGCTCATGCCTCTACTTGCTTCATTTCCCCTCTTTCTGGCTTGTCTGGTGGCTATATGTTGCTCTATTATAATTGGATTACCCGGTTCGTCGTACATTGCGTACATTAAACTGAATGTTCGCGCATCTCCTCGTGTCTGAGAGCCGCTGCTGCTTCTGCTAGGAGCTGGAGCTGGAGTTCGAGCTGAGACAGAGGCTGATGATGGCTGGACTTGGTCTGGTACTCTGGCAGCATTTTTAACGAGCGTCGTCTGGGATCTGGGAGCTGCTGCCGCTGCAATCATTTACAGTCTCTGCTGGGACTGGGGCCAGGCGGCTCTTAAATGACAGAGAGGGACCCTGAGCACAGACACACACTGAGTGCGTGTGGCAGGAATTCTCAGATACGTACATATAGATAGGAGAAGAGCAAAACAAAAAGAAAAAGGGGTAGAGCCACTATAAAACGGTTAAAAGTAAGGCAGTTTGTGTGCTTAAAATGCAGCTGCTGCTGCGATTGTAAGCTTACTTTTAACCCTCCCGCCTCAATAGTCGAGCTCTTGCTTTTTGTGTTAATCCGCAGTTAACCTTGAGCTTAAACTGTTTCAAGTTTCAAGTGTTTCCACCAATGTTGGCACAAAGACTTAAGCACACACACACACACACAGCTATCCAACCATGGCCATGTCCAGAGGAAGCAACCGCAATTTCAATTAGTCTCTCCGTGAAGAGACATAAAATTTATGTTTATTGAATTGGCAGCCGATATCAAAGAGCACTAAGAGCAGCATCATCAATAACTCATTAAAAATGAACCAAATACTGGCAATTAAATGTTATTTAAAGTTCATTTTAATTTTCAAAAAACCACTTGGTTATCGAATCGATTCGTTGATAGTTGAATTGCCTTTGATCACTTTATTAAATTTTTGACTTGAAATCAATTTGTTATCATTTTCCTAAACCTAATAATTATAAAACGAAAGTTTGATTTGTCTAAACCCATTTATCATAATTTCAATTCAATTTATATAATATCTCTATCCATTTTTAATTTTATTTAATACATATACGAGCGCTGGAAATAAGTTTTTGACTCAATTCATCATTATCTCTAATAAAGAATGTTCTAAGGAAAAGACTTTGCCCCAAGAAAAGTTTAAAATACTTAGAAATTGAACTTTATAAAGCGATGCTTAGGGGAAAAAAAATTTACAGTTTTGTTGCTTCAAAAATGTTCATTTTAGAATACAAAATATTGAAAATACGATTCAAGATTTTTCTTATCTTTGAAGAATTGTGCCTCTAAATGATTGCCGAAAATGTCTTGTCTAGAGTTTTAGTCAATTTGATAACTTTTAGCTAGCAGCTATAGATCCTATTGATCTTGATGGTAAAATTGAGTTAGTTAAAGTTAAACAAGCAAGAATTTCCTTGAAAATAACTTGATTACGATTTCTTAACCTTATATTCCTGACATCTGATGTGATCTACCTGAATATTTACTTAACCCATATAAAAATATCGACTTAGCCATATATATAGCACCTGTCTACCCTTTATTAACCCATTAGGCCAATTAGAAGGTGCTAATAAAAACCATAAATCAACCCCCCACATTAACTAGTTACCCTTTCATTCTCCCCACTCACTTATTCCATTGGGCAGCATTGCACTTGCCACATTTGTCAACGGACAAAAAAACAAAACCAAAAATTGAACCCTTTGAGATAACAAAGAGCATAAAAAGCAGGCAAACTGTGGCTGGAATGCAGTCAGCCAATATCAAAATGACATTAGCCAAAAACCGAAGCAGAGTCTAGACCACGACCAGACGACGGTTAAAGTGGCCTCAAACAACAAAAGCTACAGCTAAACAGGAAGGAAGCCAATGGGTAACCCACCAAAAAATAACACGCAAAACCACTTTTAACTCGTTTACTTTATTTATGGCCATAATTTGTTAAGCAAAAGGTCGAAAACTACAAACGGACAAAAGGGCCCAGCGCACAGGCAAAAGGTGCGATGCATAATTAAGATAATAAAATATTAATTAAAATTATGTTCATGCATAACTATGCAGCAAGTCAAAGAGAGATAGCCATAGAGAGGGAGGGATATACAGTGGAATGAGATGGCTATAGACAAATATTTGCATGATGAGGTTTGATTAGGGATGATGACGTTGCCGTTGATAGCCTCGTTATTCGCCGTCTCCTCGCCTTAATTAATTAATTAAAAATGCAGACTTTTATGCAAATTTTCAAATGGCTTCTCACATGACAAAAACCAACACCAAGCCAAAACAGAGACAGCTACAGATAGACAGAGAGAGAGAGAGGGAGAGAGAACAGCAGCCGCATAAAGAGCGTACCCAGAACGTCCAAACCAAACCAAACCAAACCAAACACCTGCAAAATGAACGCCCCCAACCTGAACAAATATGCTTAGGACTCCCTCTCCCCACCCCTTTATATGACCCCCCTCCTTACAAATCTCTATAATAAGGGGGTTCCTTTCGTTTTTTTGTTAAATGCCAGCCGCAAGGGACAACAACCGTTTAGACCACAAAACAGAAAAAAAGCAAACAGAGAACACAAAAATAAAATACACTGAAAAAATGTCAATCAGCATCAAGAATATTTGATTAGACTAATTAGGCGAATGGGCATATTAGCTATAATATAAAAGATGATAAGATCTATAATATTATATAAAACGTAAAAAATATTTACAAAGTTCAAGAACTTTCTGGATTTTTTGATAAAATATTATAAAATATTTTTTTAGATTTTAGGTGAATAGAAAATAACGAAAATAGTTTGAAGAATTCAAGTATTTGAATATTTCAAATATATTTGTAAAGTAAAAATTCTACCAAGTTATATGTAGTTTGGTTAAATATTCTTTAATAAAACTGTTAAAGAGTTCGCCATATTTGCCCTTTAAAAGTTTAAATTACTCAATACAACTTAGTTTCTAACTCATTTAGCCATAAATAAAAGAAAGATATGTGCTTGAGTTGCGAGTGACAGATCCTTGAGGCCAATTGAAACTGTTTGATTTTCGCTACTAAAACAATCAGCTTTGTTTTCTTTTGATCTAATTACACATGTTTCTAGTAACTTTAATTAAGTCTAAAAGGAACGACAAAAAACTATTTTTTACTCATTTCGGCTAGCTTCAAGATGTTAACTAAAACTTATTGGCTTAAAAGAAAAAGGCTATCCAAGTGCAAGCAAATTAAGAGAATGACAATTTCAAGCTAAAAAGTCATGCATTGAAAAATATATCTTAATCAGTGACTTACCAATTAAGTATCTTCACATCATCTCTCTTACGGTAAATGAACAAAACTTCTACTAGAAGAAGCTAAAAACATTTAGAATAGAATTTTTTGCCAGAGTATGCGAAATGTTGTCATAGGTAAACTTAAAAAACCTCTCTATACGCATTTATCAATTTTGGCTATCCCTTGTTGGCTAATGGAAATCTGGTGTTTACCTTTTGGCTTAGGGGCGTGTGTGTGTGTGTGTTTTTTTTTTCTTTACTCTTTTTTTTGTTTCGTTAGACAAAAACCACAAAGCGCGAAATGTGATACATTGTCGGTGGCCAGTGATTTCTCGGTTGGCTAAGGTTTCTTTGCATAATTTATTTGACCTTTTTTCGTTCGAATTGGTGGTGGCTTCTTTGGTATTTATAGATAATTTCTGAATGCTTCGAGACCACTTAATCACTTTACCTATGCGGCAAAGACAACCAATATCTATGTGTATATGTATGTGGGCAAGCAATTTGTGAATATTTCTTCCCTGGGCAATTTAAAACGTCAAATGAGTGAGTGAAAGGGAAAGGCCAAAACCAAAAACCCAAAAAAATGTTTGAACTTTTTGTTTTTTATCAACTTTTCTTTGACACGCATGAAAACAATTTCTGACCCGATTCAACTTGGTCCATGATTGATGTCGACCCCCATACCCTACGCCCACTTGCCCCTCCACCACGAATGCAAGGCATATTCTCATTCTCATTTCGAATGGCTGCATTAATTAACTAATTTAGTTTTTGTTTTTATCCAGTCGAAAAATTTATGTCCCACACCATTTTTTTATGATTTTTGCAGCGGCAATTATTTACATGCAGGGACCCATGACAACTAATAGAGTTGGGGCGGGAGGAAGTGGAACTTTGGGGGGACCTTATCGCTAGCTTTCACTCTTGGTATTGGTATTGGTGTTGTTGTTGTTGTTGTTGCCGGTTTTTGGTCATAATTTACGCATCCGCGGGGCAGCAATTTTTGGCCCTCTTGTTTTGGGTTTTTTTCTTATGGGCGGATTCGAGCACATTGTATTTGATGGGCTTTGATGAATTTTGACAGTTTTTGGGGTAAATCCAGCGAGCTAGGAATTAAATTGCAATAGATGAGTTGATTTACGGCACGAGGGGAGGGCAGTGGGCAGGGGGCAGGGAGGGTTTGGGGTTGAAAAGATATTTTTTGGTGCAATAAATTCAAATGTTTTGGCCTATGCATGTATGTGTGTGTTTGCATTCCTAATGATGCAAAACTGTCGAAATAAATCGGCAAACCATCAATTTTTGAGAGTGCATCGTGAGGGGGGGAAAATCGGGAATGGATATAGACACATGGACATGTACATTATGTTTATGCCTTTGTCCTGATTTGAAGCATTTTAAATGCTAGTACGTTTATCGTACTATGATAAATGCAATTTGTGGCAGTCAAATTGACTAATTTTTGATAGACAAACGGATGTTTGCAGTGGAAATTATTTAGTTGAATTTATTGGATTTGATTTTTAGCAAATAGAAACAAATGCAAATACAATTCCACTACAGACACACACACACCCACATGGAAATCCTTTACTAAACTATTTATAGTTGAGGTCATGAGGATGTCACAATTTGTCATTGCGTATTTGAATTGTGTGTACTTCTAATTACCAAAGTATCATTCAAAGTCATTCAGAATGAAAAAGTCTGATCGGGTCAAATGTTATGCATACATTATCTCAAATTTTCTGAATTGGACACATCCTCAAAGTAGTTAAAGGTCTTTTAAAAATAAAACAAATTGTAATTAGAAATGATCAAATTTATTTGAATTACCTACATCATATAAATAACTACCTATTTAAACAAATTAAGTAGAAATGCCTTAAATGTCGTTGGAAATATAGAGAGCACTTAAAAAACCTTGAGGGAAATGCATCTGCATTAAGAGTACAGTTTCAGAAATCATTATAATCGGCATAACAGATCTATCTGACACTTATTGAGCAGCAGTAACAAATTTACCATCCATAAAATATGTCTAACTCTCTCTCTTTCTCTTAAAAGTTGTAATTTCTTGTCCCTTGCTTTGTGTTTTTTATTCACTTTTTGATCGTTATAGTTGGTTGATATGTATATATACAATATATGTATATATTTTGAAAATGAATTTTCAATTTGTTTTCTCATCCGGTGGACATTTCATTCTTTGTTAGGTTATCTTCTTTGTTTGTTTGTTTTTATTTTTGTTTGTTGTTTTCGTTTTGACAAATCATTTCCAGATCCAATTTCCTCTCCCGTTTGCCGCATGATAGTAAAAGAAATTAACGTTTATCATTTTTATGTACTTTAAATGCAAATGTTATGATATTCTCTATAACTTATAGAGACATTTGCAATGAATTCAGGTGAATCTATAAATTAAATTGTTTTCTCGTTTTTCTATGCAGTGTGTGTGTGTGTCTATGTGTGTTTCTGGCTCTTGGCATTTTGATTTCAATATTTGATTTATTTTAATTTGTAATAAATTACAACTTTCAGCGTTTTTTTTTTTTTGGTGTTGTATCTTTTCTCTTCTATCCATCTCCGTTTACTTTTTTTTCATTGCTTCTTTCATTTTATATTAACATTTATGTGGCTCGAAGCACTTTTGCGGGCTAAAACGACGAAGCGGGCGTAATGGTTTTTCAATGTTAATGTGTGAGAAAATCAAAAAGTGAGAGTCTATCGGCAAAGTGAGTTATGAAATGTGATCTGAAGCCTATGAAAGAAACCAAAAATATGGGCCTGGGGGTCTTTGAGGTTTTTGTTGTTGCCCTCACACCTTGTCCCCAAACATTCGTTTCCATTTCTCCCCATTGATTGGCACTGCCAGTAGCCTTCATTGAATAACACACACACAGACACAGAGATCTAGTGGAATGCAATGCAGTATATGAAAAGAAGAGCAAAATGTGGTAAGGGGAAAAGCTTAGGGCAGTGCGTTGATATTGATAGCTCACCTTTGGGTACATATCAATAGTAGAGCGGCTAACATCTAATACACTCGATTATTGATAAATTTAATTTCAAAACTTTTCAACTTATTTAGTCCATAGTAATGCTTATAGAATCTTTCTGTCTATGGTAGCCATTTTCCTGCGATAGTAAGGCTTAAGCTTTAGATCAAGTAAGAAAAGTGGAAAAAAGTGTAACAAAAGTTAGTAGATTTTTCAATTATGTTGCTCAGGATCCATCTAGCTAATCAAAAGATCTTTAAAAAGAGAGAAATGACGATTAAGAATCTTTTCTTCAGCTTATATTATATTGAGTCCGAAAATTGGAATACCTCACATTTGGAAAGGGTATAAAAATGAGTATTGAAAGTGTTTTAGTTGCCGCATGAGTATTGGGGTTTATCTAACGGGTTTTTGATTGCGGTTAGACTAAGGGTTAATGCACCAATGAAGGATTTTTATTAAATATCACATGAAAATTATATATAGAGTGTTCTTTTCCTCTCTTACAATTAGTGTACATTTTTTTGACGCAACAGATGGTCACCTCCTCCCCCTCCACAATATTTTATCATTTTGACATACATTTACCCTTAATTGATGATAAAAACCATTTTTCAGCTTAAGTTCATTAAAAATTTGTACAATTCTCTTATGCATTCCAATTGTGAAAATCATATGGATGTATGTATGTATGTAAAAATTGCAATAAGAAGGAAGAATCTTTCCTGACTTTGAGGACAACAGAAAGCAAATCCGACGCAAAAAATATGAATAACCATTCAATCAAGCTGAAACAACGGCCAACACAAACAGCAACAAATGAGGGGTTAACAACAATAAGACGAAGCAACAAAAAAAAAAACCTTAATATATATGTGTACATATCTGTATATGGGTAGTCATTAATATCGATGGATTACATGGCATTCAGCATTTTTACGATATGATATTGGGGGGCCTTTAAAAAACATGAAACGTTCAACAATATTTTAAAAAATTCTCCACCCTTTTCCCTTATACCACTCGCTTACACTTTGAAGCTCTTTTTGCAGATTTTTACAAATGGGGGGTAACGGGTTTTGTGTATGTATGTATGTGAGATTGTATGTGTATATTTATGGATGGATGGATGGATGGATATATAACGTACATATCTGCGACAAAAATCACCTCAATTAATTTAATTAGTCTGCGGTTCTCAGTGAATTTTGCATACTCATATGCTGCTGCTGCTGCTGCTCCTGGATGCATACCAAGGCACACCACAACGCCATCGCTTTATGGCACACAACTGCAATCCACTCAATTCCCGTCCATGCCCCCTCTCTGCTTCCACATTAAGTTATTCTTTTTAACCCACATGGGGTCGGTTTGGGATTGGGGTCTGGGGCGGTCTTCAAAACGGTCACAGCATGACGAACCACAACAAATAATGTCAATAACAACACAACTGAAATGACGAGATCTGGTGATGATTTATACTCTTCTCCTTATATACTCACACATACATATACAAACATACACACACATCTACACCCTTGGAGTTCGTTGTTCGGTTAGAGTTTATGAAAAATCAGCAATAAAATCTTTTGATAAACGATATTGACAGTTGGAAATGCGCTCGTGCTCTTTCCTATTGTCCACTTTACTACGTTTGCATTTGGAATTTATGATTTCAAATTTTTTTTGTTTAATACCCTGCATTCTCAAATGTTGTGTGTTGGGCTTGATTGGGCGCATCCAAAGGCATTTAAAGGCCTTTATCCACCCAAAAGACCCAAACACAAAACAGAATATAACTCATAAGCGTATTTAAAAGTAAAACCATAGGGTTTTCAAAAGGTTTCCAGGGCATTTGAATGGTCGTTACTTTTCTTTCCGCATACCTTTGAGTTTTTCCTCTTTATTTGGTTTTGTTTTTGTTTTGTAAAGTGTTGAAATTTTATTCTCACTGAGATTTTAACGCCTTGACCCTTTCTTTTTGTGTTTTTTCTTTTAGTTTCGGTCTTGTGCACATATAAAAATGTAGACAAGTCTATTGGAAGCAATGGGATTGAGAATGGGCAAGGGAGAATGGGCTATGGAAATGGCATCTCTCAGTTGGACATTATTCTATTATAGTTGACTTGCATTTGGATTTTATTTCTCTTTGTCTGCCTCTTTGTTTTGATATTGAATTTCAATCTTGGTATACTTTATTGCCCGACAAACAAAAAGAAAAGCATTTTTTCATATATATTCGGAAACAATTTGAAGAGTTTATGAATTCAATTTTTCTCTTTAGTTTTCTTTTTTCTTTTTTTTTTTTTTGTTTCAAATGTTTTACAAGCCATTAAACCAGCGTCAACAGCATGAAAAATGCATAAATAATGCAATTGGGATTGTCGACAATTGGCCATGGTCAATGAGGTAATGGCAGGAGAATGACAACAACAATACCAACAACAAAAACAGCAGCACGAGCAGCACCACCAACAAGAACATGGAGGCCAAACACAATTTGCAGATGAGCAGCAGCAGCAGCAGCAATTTGAGACCCAAATAGTTGGAGCCGGGGGCCTTACAATGAAAATGTTTAGAGTTTTAGCACCGCAGGTGGCCACGGCAAAATTTTTACCGGTCGATGCTGCTGCTATTGCAGGATAATGACAGCGAACAAGTGCAAAGCGTGCAGCAACAGGAGCAGGAGCAAGAGTAGATGTAGATGTAGATGTAGCAGCAGACATTGGAGTAGGAGTAAATGCTGGAAGGAGATGCAAATGGCCATTCCTGGTTTTTGGGGCGATTGTCAATTGTTGTTGTCAATTACGTTAACAAAACATGAACTCTAAAGCAGAAGCAGGAGAAGAAGTCGATAGGTAGCTGGTTACTGGTAGCTGCTGGCTTATAGCTGAAGTTGACCGCAACAACGGACCAGAAATTTGTACCCCAAAAATCATCATGTCAAAACCAATGAGTAAAAGAGATGGACAATGTGTGTGTTGGTGTTTGTGTGTGTGTTTGTGGCAATGCCACCAAAAACAAAGGGAATTTCGGTTAAAGGAGCTGAAACGGTGCTGGCATTGGCCATGTCAGGCGTTTAATTGGCATGCCATTTCCTATGTGGTTATTAACGATTTGTGGCGTGTAAAGAGCATTTGTCAAAGTGTCACAAAAATAAACTCGAACATGAAATTTCACAATTGGAGTGGAAACGCAAACACAATCACAATCACATACACACACACACACAAATGCAACGGAGCGAACATTTATGCCTGTTGTAAACCGCATGGTATATAATCAAGGGAAATGTGTGAATGTTCTTTTCTTGAATGGTTTTTCTTCTAATCAGAAGATACTCCATTGATTACTATAATTTGTTTAACTAAAAAGCAGCTGAGTGATATTAGCTCAGATACCGTGGAAGTCGAATTTAGAATCAAAATCAGAGTTGCAATCCCAGGGAAGCAGATTCATTCGCATCATCAACAACAACAACACAATTTGCAATACAGATTTGATGCACATTCCCCTGTTTTGTTGTTGTTGGGCCCAAAAGTTTTTGGCCACACTCTGTCTCTGGCTAACTGTGGCCAATGCTGAATTAGCTTAAATTTGCCCTCCATTGCAACATCAGCATAAATTGAACTCGAGAGTGACCTTTTTAATTAAAAACCTAGACAACAGAGCAAAAGTTTTGGGGGTCTGAGGTATTTCCTCCCCCTCCCATTGACTCCCTCTCACTCTCTCTCTCCCCCCAGACAGTACTGAACACTTTCGTGCCGCAATTCGCATGCTAAAAATTTGCAAAAGGATTTTGTGTGCGGAAGAGAATTGCTATCTAATGTCTAGAGGCGAAGGGTCAAACTGGAGGCAGACCAACACCAACAGCAACAGCAACACAGCAACAGAGCAACAATCACGCAGACAACCGTCGCGTCGGGGGAACACACAGAGCACCAGAAATACAGTGAGAAAAGTGTTAATAAATTTAACCAGAGCCCTAGACTCTCTCGGACTTGGATTCGTTATTAGAGTTGGAGTTGAATTTGGACTCTGTGACTCAGTCCAAATTAAGTTACCGCCACGTCGCCCGTTCGATTTGCAAATAAATTTGTTTAATTCCCATTCGGCTTCAATTGTCGTGGGGCGTTGCGGTGGGTGGTGATGCCGATGGATTTTTTGTTGTTGTTGTTGTTGCTATTGTTGTTAATGTCGGCGGCAACGGATGGAAAAGCAGCAGCAAACCCAAGAAATATTTTATAAGGCGTCAATTTTGGAGCGAAAAAAATCGTGCCTGGGATTTGGGTTCTCCAACCCTGACTAATTAGACGCGTCATTGTAGCCTCCGATTGGCTTTTCCCCCATCCTCCTATCCTTCTCCTCCTGCCTCCCCCAAATTGCCAATGTTAATGAGTAACTTCGATTTCCAGTACAGCATTGAGTGGCCAAATGGCCAACTGGCTGGCCCGGTAACTGGCTAGCTGGCTAAATGGAAACTAATTGGCATTTGAGTTTTTGGGCTAACTAAAGGAAATTGTAGAAGCTGCTTTGACTAAGTGCACTTTGGTATATGCAAATTAGGTGAAGGAGAACCGGACAAGCAAGTCAGTGCCATGGGAAGCATTGACATTTCCTTTCCTTTCTTTTTTTGTTTCTCTGTGAGCGTGTCAGGATTGAAGGATAAGCGATCTAATATGGTTCGAGTCAAGAACAAGGCTAAATGGTAAGTTTTAAATGCATACCTATATATCATTTGATTTTCCTTGTTTCGAAACATTTTGCACTTTTATGTCGAAAGTACTTTGAAGGGCTAGCTGATTTTAAAAGAAACGCATTTCACAATTTTTAGTTTGTAAGAGAATTATGACTCGCTGCCAGCAGATTGAATATATAAATCCTTCTACTTTGCTGTTTCACTTCTCTACAAAAGGTCTCTTAAGTTAATCGCTCTTATTATCAACATTCAAATTTAATAGCTAGTCATTACCTTAAATTAATCGGTATCTGGATTTCAAGTAGTAACTCAAAAATCTCATTAATTATTTGCATGATAAAGAAGTTATTTAGCTTCAAAAAAAAAAAATAATTATTTTCTGTAAAAACTTCCAGTTGTTTAGGCTTTAAGGTTTATTTCCCCGATTCTATTTCTTAGATTCTTGTTTTCGGGTACTTAAAAATGAGAAGTAGGAATAAATTTTTAACCAAAATGCAATTTTCTTACCCATGTTTGTAGACTCGAGCCACTCGATTTTCTCTTTGACATTTCTGAATCCAAAAGGAGAAATATGCATCCAATGGAAATTAAAATTTGGCTTTATTGGTAATCCATTACCTATTAAAGACAGAAAGAAAGAATGAATGAAAATAAGCGAAAGGACAATATAAATATGAAAATTAAAATCCTTTTTGTTTCATTTTGGCAAACAATTAAATAATGACCATTTGCCTGGACCCATGTGTGGGCCATTTGTACGAGTATTTAACATATCATTCAATAATATCAATTAGTTGCATATGCGAGCCGCCAATCTCTTTTCGACTCTCGCCAATCCTTCGCTCGTATCTTTCAACTTTGGCACTGGTTGAAAATGATTGGGTTGACCGTGCCAACATCATGGATAAACGAGGACATTGTTTCTTGTTTATTGTGTTTTCTTTTTGGCCTTGTCAATAACAAACGGCAAACGAACGAAAGCTCAGTCGATTGGCATGCGTCCGTTTGTTGTTGGCTGTTGATGATGTCGGGCCAAGGATCAGGACAAAAGATGAACATGAATGTGAGCGACGACAATGTCAGCACATGGCCAAAACGTCGAGTCCTCACTCTTGCTTACTTTTTCGTTTTTGTGTTTCCCCTATAGATAAAAAGCTCATTTTATGCCAATTTCTTTGTTGGATATCTGAATGAAAGAAATTTACCGAGAACTAAAGTCTACCTACCTCCTCTGCGAGTGTGTGTGTGTGTGTGCCGGGAAGACTTTATTTCACCAGAAGGACGAGGAAAGAAAAGCATGTACATATATAGTTCTTGATGTATGGGGGAAAATGCAAAACTTTCTTGTCCGCTTTGTCAAATCAATGCATTATTCTATTATGCATAAGACAACATTACAAAATACATTAAAGTCCGTCTAATTATGCATGCCAGGAACGTAGCATGGACCCCCCATCCGTTCCCTCTCTGACTGATTTCCCCTTTTTTTGTTAAGTTGAGTTAGTTTTTCAGCTTAACCTTTTGCCAATTTTAAATTGGCTTTTTCGGTCTCTCTATCTCTATCATTCTCTAGCTAACTCGGCCTAGGCAAGTTCAAATATGCACAAACATTTGTTCAAAGGCTAAAGATTTATCTCGCCTGTTGTATGTTAGACACCCTGTGGTTCCTTTTCTGTCCATGTTGCTTCCGTTGGTTGCCTGTGAACTTGCTGCTCTAGCAACTGGCAAAGTATTTGTGTATTCATATGAGAGACTCCCCGCCACCCCGCCGCGCTCACCATCATCCATTGGTGATACAAATCGTTGAATTTCAAGTGCAAAACTTGAATATGCAATTGAATTGCAATTTTTTTCTTTATTTTCCAGGTTTCGCTTTTTTTCTTAACTTTAGCCAAACAAAATTGTACATACACTCTTGATCACTATGAGAAGCCAAGTCTCTACTTACATGTCTCTTATAGGATTTACTATGTATCGGTTGTTTTAAAGAACTCGAATAGAAAGTTTAAAAAATGTTCTAACATGTCCTTTGAATATTTTGTCTATTTAATTTCTCGCAATTTGAAATCCCGTTTATTCTTATTCATTTGATTCAATATTTTCATTATCAATCTTTTGTGTTTACCTATATTCATTTTTTGCTCATTTGTATATCATAATTTTCTTAAACATTTTGCACTTTAATATACCTATACATAAGTAAGGAAGCAATAATTTTGTGTGCAGCTTGCATAACTGAAAATTTCCATTTAGATTAAAATATTTTCACCTTTATGTTTCACCTGCCATCTGCCCTCCTCGCGTCTAACTCAACTAATTTGCCTCATTCAACATATTTCCACATTCCATTTACTCCCAACCAAGCCAAAAATCCATTGTTTGGGGCAAGTTTGATTGGCTAGCAAAAAGCTTTTTGGAGTCAGTTTGTTCAACATTTTTGGAGGTTTTGTCATGGCAACGAGCGACTGACTCCTGCTGATGCTGCTCCTTCTACTATATCTTCTGCTGGTGGCTCCGACTACTTTTGACCAATTTGCATATTCACGCTGTGGATAAAAATCACAAAACAGTGGGTGCCAAAGCAAGAGAGATGCAATGACAACGACGACAAGCAGCAGCAACAACGGCAGCAATTGGAGGAGCAAAAAGAAAAGCAGCAGCAGCAACAGCAGGAGATGGAGGTGGAGGAATTGGATGGAATGGAATCGATGAATGCAAAATGTGCCTGCTGGCAAGATCGAAGCAATGCGGACGAGAAAACCCCAAAAAGTGTAGCCAGGCAAACAAATTCAAAAATGTTTGCTGAATTTCAATTGCTGACAAATTTTTGGCATCGAGCAACAGCAAAAGCAGCAGCCGCAGGACAGAATAAGTATCGGCAATGTGGGGTGGTGGTGGTGGTGATGGAGATGGAATGGATGATGATGAGGAGGACAACAGCAACAACAATAATAACAACGTGAATGGACCCGACGATGTTGATAATATTATTAGTACCGGTGAATGGCAAATTGTCCTTAAGGATATAAATGGGAATTTGAAATTATTTTATCAACATTTTTGATTGCTTTCAGCTGAACAATTGCCCATTGGATGATGGGGGAGGGGGCCAACCAAACGGATGGTAATCATCATTGACAGTCGAAGTACGTCGTCTACGTTGGCCCAGGACCATCCAGGACCATGGAATATTCTTTTAATATTATGCACAAAAGTTATGAATTTTGCCCCCGTCCCCTTCACCATCACCACAGCCCAACCCCCCACACTACCCAATTCGTCCATTCATCCAATCGGGCAATACGTTTCATGGACTATGGAAATGATAAATTTTAGAGTGCCCTACCAACTTCTTTCCCCGCCATTTCACCACCCTCTTATGCCATCATTTTCGCACTGGTTTGGATGCTGCTGTTGCTACCTCTTCTCGTTTACAGTTGCCTCCTCTATGCTAATTATTATTGCATGACAAGGATTCACAGCACCAGCAAGAGCTGGAGCAGGAGCAGCACTTGCGGCCTGGATTTAATCTAAGCAGATAAGGAAATTGCTTAGAATTCTTAATGGACAAAAACGCAAATGGAGCAGAAGTTATAGCCCGAAAAACCTAATGCGAGAGAGGGAGAGAAAGTCAGAGGGACAGAAGAAAGGAAGAGAGCGAATGGAGAAGGATTCCTGGGGTTCAGGTGTTAAGCTGCTGATGGATATTTAAATGGAAAGGTTGTTGATGGCTTTTGGATTGGCTGGGGTTTGGGTTTACCTTGTCTTGGGCGGCTTCATTTTGCTTGGGTTAGGTTAGGATTTTGATATTTATTGAAATAAAGTTGACAATTTTATGCGTTAAGTACCGGTCGGCAGGCGAATATGTATTTGTGTCCCTGAAATAGATCAAATTGAATTTTGAATGCTTTATTTGATGCGCTTTGTTGCGCTTTTTATGCTTGTCTTTTTCTTTTATTTGCCTTTGTAAATTAAATAAATCAGAAACGAAATAAAAAACGGTATGGGTAATGGATAGAATCATTTTGGACTATAGATAAGTATCATTGAATATCAATGAATAGATACATGAGTAGAATAAATTGCAATAAATTTATAGCAAGTGGCATCAAAGAAAGTTATTATCGTAATGACTTACAAGATAGATTCAATATATGTAGTTGGAATTCAAAATGAATAAATCTATTTTTTAAATAAAAAAAAAATCAAATTTCAATGTTTCTTGTTTGTTAATTGTATTAAAAGTATTCCTATTTACATATATTATTTGAATTCTGAAGAGAAACTATATACAAATGGATTCAGATTGAGATTTATTGGAAATATATGATGTGTTTATGATGGCCTTTTCCATTTAGTCAATTGAATTGTGAGAGATTTCAACAACTATTTGTTGTATTTAATATGTAACAAGTTCTGCTTATTATTTCATTAATATTTGTTATTGTTATTTTCGCACTTTCAAGGTGATGGCAAACAAAAAGTAATGAAGCAATTAAACTAAATGAATCATCTTGACATCCATTACCCCATAGATCATATAAATTACTTTGTTTAATATGTTCAACCTAATTGCATTATGTGCATAAACCAAACCAAGGACATTGCAGTGCCCCAAAAAGGCAGTTTTGACCATATCCTTCTGCCTGTTTATGGCTGGCCACATGACGTATGCGCGTTATTAATGCGTTGCCCAACATAAATACATATGCAATTTATATGCGCATTTTATGACAATGCTGCTACACACACACACACACACACACACGCACGCACACAATGTGCATATGCTGTAACTATGTTTATTTTAATTACAAGAGAGAAGACAGAGAGCCACTCCGAGCATATTTTAATTGTAGTCGTCGTTCTAGTAGGACATAAAAGGATGAGCGGAAGCAGCAACAGCAGCAGCAACAAGGACAAAGTTAAGAGAAACATTTTAGCTTGCTTGATGGGATTTCGTTGATTGTATGCCAACGAAACGAGACGATTGACAAATTAAATTGCTTATTGATGAGAGAAATACATATATTTATACATATGTATATGTATATGTACATATACATATGTATGTGTGGGTGTAGGAACAGAAAATGCCTACGTTTGCAGCCTAAAAGGCAGTGTCGTTGTCGTCATCATCATCATCATCATCATCATCACTGAAAATGAAATAAGTGCATAATGGAAATTTGCAAAAGCCAATTTTGTAATAATTTAAATTGAATATTTATGTATGTTAGGCGGCAACTATCTATGTGTGTGTGGTTGTGCATATATATATCTGTGTGTTTGACTAGGCACTCCATTTATAATCGACTGCAGGCATTTTAAAGGAACAGCAACGGGATTGAGAATCGGGGAGGATTATATTGCCATGCATAGTACATTAGTTTTCGAGTGGCCCTCTCTCGCTATTCCTTGCCTATTTGCATTTGTGTATTTGTCTTTTGCCAATGAATTTCTAAAACACACACACACAAACACACATATATATAACCGACTTTTGCACCACCACCTGCTTCTGCTTCTGCTGCTATTTCTGGTTTTGCTCCTCCACCTCTAGGCTCTGTCAAAACTTCAACTGTCATAACACTGACAATGCTGATGATGCTGATGTTGAGAGGCTTTTGTGTTTGCCTTGCATTAAGCCCGGGCAAACAATGTATGCTAAAAATCACAAAAATTGATGGCACACACAATTAGTATGTCAAAAAATATATGTACATACACATATAGAGACAAAAAACACTCCTCAACACAACAACAACAACATGCAATAGTGTTTATCTAACTATCAGGCAAAGATTAAGCCAGGTCTAACCATCTAACCATCTAACACTCTATCTATCTATCTGACTGAACGAAAAATCAACAAAATAAGTGCACAAAATATTTGCACATCAGATATCCTTATGCCAGAAATTATTATCATGTGTCTGAGTGTGTGTGAAAAATTTCCAAAATGGCTTTTAAATGCACTCATTGGTGCACAGTGAATCAAATTTTCAAAATTCTCCTTATCCACAGGGCAAAACTTGAGTACAGTTGGTTTAAATGTAACTATAACGATTTTTAAAAATTAATCACAAAGAACAACTCAAAACTCTATCTCAATCTCTGTTAACAACAACTCGATACAGTTCCAACTATAATGGAAACGAAAGCGACCAAACAAATGAAACAAATGAATTAAAAATTATAATTATTTACATTATAAAATAATTATTTCATTACACTATCTAAGATATAAATAAACAGGAATAATGACATTAGACAGAATTATCAGTTATGATTACTTAAACTCCACTACCATTACTCGATATATTAGATCACAACAGTCTCTCTTTTTTTAGATATATTTACCTATCAAATCTGGAACTCTCAGAAAATAAAATTTAATCTTCTGACAAGTGTATTTTGTACCAATGTGCTTGCCCCCAGGCCAAAGGCAAAATGCATTTCTGCTTAGGCAAATCATTAAAAACTTTATTCAGTCGTTTTTCTGAATTTCCCATCTAAAGTGGAAATATTTTGCATTGCCAGAAAAAAGAGAGAGTGATAGAATGATAGAGAGCGAGTGAGAGATTGAAGAAGAGTAAATAGTATTGAGTGATACTTTAGATTATATACTTATTAAGGATGATTTCTATTTTGTATTTGCATTTGCGTTTCCAGTCTTTGGTCACTTTTAAGTTTTATTTTTTCATTTGCATCTGTGTACAATTTTAAGTTCAATTATGGATACTTGGTTTGATAGCAAGAAATTTTCGTAATTTGGAAAACTAACTATGAATTTTAGATTTTTGTCTAATCTTTGCTCACTTTAGTGATGGATTTAATGCAAAATTGTACAAACCAAAAGGAAGAGGCGGAAAATGCTCAACAAATTTTGTAATCGTCGATGGGGAGGAAGAAACACGTGTGTATGACAGAGGCTTTTGCTTACAAAACACCTGTAAAATTTTCACCCGACCAACTCTCAGCAGACAACAACAGAACACAAAGCAACACACTAAGGTTCGATTCATAGTTAGAAACCCCGAAAAAGTAGACACAGTCAGACAGACAGACAGACGGACCGATGAAAAGACAACCAGCCAACCAGCCAGCCAGTTAGCTAGCCAGACGGCCGGCCGAGTGCAAGCTTCAATGCACTTTTGCTGAGCATTTGATTTGTCACCCAAGGCGTGCAAATGATAATCGAAAAATCACTCAACTGTGCGTCCCTTGCCCCAGTATGTGTTCGTGTATGTGTGTGTGTGCAAAGCTGATTTGTCTGCCCGCTTGACTGGCTTGGTCCATCGTCCAGTTGTTGTCCTGCCTCAGCCTCTGCCTCCTGTCTGCATTTCCGTATCCGGTTTTGCATTTGACACCAGGGCCAGAGAAAGGATTCGGAGTGGGAGTGGTCACCCAAATATCGTTCTATGTGTGAGTATATGCCTGTTACTACCGGCGCATCCAACTCAATCTTCTCTTCTCCTTTTTTTTGAGGGGGTTGAAGCCAGGTTGGAGATGTTGTAGAAGGAGATGTCATGGGAGAGACAAAAACTTAACTGCTCGACACTTGTTTTGTGGTGTGTTGCCATTGTTCCACACTGAGTGTGTGCGTGTAGGTGTCGGTGGAGACTTGTTACTGAACCATTTCCCTTCCCTTGGCACCCCTCGGTACGGTTCGAAATCTCAGAGCAGGACTAAAAAGCTGTTGAAGCACATGGTGACATGTGCGAATGGAATTGGTATATGGCCTGGCATGGCCTGTCTCATTTCAATTGTAGGCTTCTTTGTGATTTTGCAAATGAAAGTGGTGAGATGTGTGTGTGTATGGGTGTAGCTGCAACAAAAATCCAGTGGGATTGACCGCTTTCTAAGACACATTGTTTCAAGGCATTTAATTATTGGTAGATTTCATAATGCCAAACGACGTTAATTAAAAGACGCCAAGACAAATCTAAAAGAACTCTCAACTCAGTTGATATTGCAACGATATGGAGAAAAGATTGAGAAACTAAAGCTGCCAACGAGTGCTAATAAGTAAATCTGTGTATGGAGCATTATCAATCTTAGCAAGAAGCCCGTTTATCCACCTTCTTTGGCTTAAGCAAAACGAATTTATTATAGACAAATAATGAAGTTGCCAAGTGGATGTTTGAATGTCCTTCCCCTTCACAGGATCGCCAGTTTCTCAAGTGAAAGGACTTCCAACTAACTATACACTAATATCATAAATCTACAGACCAACAACAACTACATGTACATATGTGTGGATGGTGGGGCGGGGGGAGAATGATATTTGTGGGTGTCGCCCCATGGCTAGCCACGCCCATGTAATCAAAAATTATGGCATAGAGCAAAATTTATGTGCCATTAACTCAAAGTGCGAATGGGGCTGTCAGTTGTCGCCCCTTTGCACATCAACAAAAACTATGCCTAACTTTAGTGGCATTCTGAAAGAGACCTTCAGTGGACCGGCATCCCCCAAAAACCAGTATGGCCCAGAGGCAAGTTCATTACTTCAATATTTCTGGCCACACACACACACACACACAGGATACTTTTGTGCCATGTCTAGGCAATTGTTTTCTTTTTCTAGATGGTCTAAAATGTCGCCGGTTTTGTGATTAGGCGGCGGCACAACCTCGTTTAAATTAAAATAGCTACACGACACAACGAGCAAGGACCAGAACGAGGGCCAGTACCAAAAAAGGACCAGCGGACCGACCTTTATTGGATTTTCAATTGTCACCAAGAGAGGCCCATTTTTCGTACATTCCCCCCTGCCGACCACCCCACCTACCCACCGCCCACAATGACTATGCCGCTTAGCCCAACGTCAACGCGGCAAATATTTTTGGTTCGAGGCAGGAAAACCAAAAAACCAAAACCTCTAACCAAAACCCGCCTAAGCCTTGTTGCAGCAGCAACAGCAGCAGCACCCATCCATCCTGGTACCCATTCTCCATCCTCTCTATTGGTCGTAGGTCCTTTTCGTGGGATCCTCGTCCCTCACGAAAACCGCAAGTGAATGACATGGCGATGGGTGCCTGGCAATCCTGCCAGCCTCAGCCTCAATTCCAGATGCGGTGTCATGCGGGCGGGAAAAAGCCATCTCGGTTGCTGCTAATGACGATTGCCATTGTTGATGAGAGAGTCTGCTTTCCTCCTCTCACTACCGGTCTCTCTTTCTCTCTCTCTCTCAAGCGGTGCACAGAAACCTTCATTGATATGTTGACTGGGTTTGGGGTTTTTGTGTTTTTGGGTTCTAAGGGACTTAGAGGGGGGCTAGGTTTGGGACTGGGGCTGGGGGAGCGTTGACGTAAAATTACATTTGCCTTTTCCTACATATTTCAAGTGAAATTATTGGTTGGTGCCTGCTGCCTGCCTGGCCGACTTGCCCAGTCTTTTCCTGGACATTTCCATTTGAATTAGAAAATGCCAAATTAAAAGCAAATTATTGTGTGTAAGGATCCCCCGCAAACATTCTCTCCCTCTTCCTCACTCTTTCTCTTGGCATTCATTTACTTACTCTTATGGTAATTACTCTAACGCTTGTTTTTCTCCCCTCCTCCCCGACCATGCGCCATGCTTATTTGTTGATTTCGTTTTGGCTTTTTTCCCATAGACATGGAGCAGGTTTTGTTAAGTAAATAGTTTTTAGGTATTTGTATTTGGGTTACCTCATATTACCTTACCTTACCTTGGCTAAAACTGAGTCCTGGACCTGGACCTTTATGTATATATATGTATATATTGACACACATAGAAGTGTGAGTGGGAAAAGTTGTTAATTAAAAGCTGACCAAAATGTGGAATGTATATGTATGTATATCCTACAATGTGTACCCTGTACACATATATTAGAAACTGAACTGAAGTTGAATTTAACTAACAGTTGGATTAGGACATTTGTCCTAATTAGTGGTAGGTCTATTTGATTTTGTGGAAAGTGAAACTTTAAATAAATAGCGTAAATTTAGTTCAAAAGAAACTTATCTCGGTCAACTGAACGACAGTTAAAAAAGAGAAAAGAAAAGAATTCTGGCTAAATTAATTTGTAGGGTTTTAAATGGTTTTTCTTCTTTTGAAATTGTGAAAAGCAATTTAATTTTACTTTCTTCATCATGAACTTAGAATTTTAAAGAATCTTGAAAACATTGTCTTCTTGTCTTTCATTTATCCAATTGATCGCTAATCCTTGCAGAAGATTGTCGTAGAGGATTACTTGCTTTAACCAGTTGAGAATTGGAAGAGCTTAAATAAATGAAGCTTTATCTGCTAGTTAGTTCATATTAAAGTTTCATATTTAATAAGTGAAAAAGTTCAAAGTTATAGATAAAAACATCAAAGGAATCAAATAATTGATGCAATTTCGATAATTATCATCTCACCAAAGCAAGCCAAAAACTAACCCCAGATTCATTTGCCCGTTTGCAAATCCTCCTTTAAAAAGCACCCCAAACCCCCTCCTCCACGATTTCCCAATAAGCTCTGACCATCAATGCATGTGTAGAGTGCGACACACAGAGTGATATGAGTCAATGACCTCGTGGCGCGATGCGTGAGTCCAAAAGGATAACCAATTATGCGGCGTCTGGCACATTACACGACCCAACCCAATCCAAAGCAATCCAATTCAACCCCCCTCAGCACCCAGCCAAAGATCTATACATACATATGTATATGCTATAGTCAGCATGCGGCAGTGGGATGAAACTCATTAAAACTGCATGAATATAATTTTCGTTTGATTTATAAACGCTCATTTATTGCCCCAGCAACAAAAAGTTTTTGGCATATGGTTTTGGGTTTTTCTTTACTTTTGCTACTAAACCGCAGAAGGCATTATTCGAGCGTGTCTCCCCGAAACTAACCCATAGAGCAAAAGATGTACATATATAGGGAAACGTAGAAGGGAGTTGGTGGAAATCAATTCCATTAGGATTATGAATGCAAACGTCAGGAAGCTGTGACCATAAACGCGCTTGTGTGCAAACATTTAGTTCTTTTTGATTGGGGGAGAGGTTAACGGGCCAAGCAATAAGGATAATGCATGGCCCAAGAAAAGAAAAAATAATGGTCAAAAACTGTGACCAAGAAAAATAATGGCGTAAAAGCGACAAAAATTGGGCAAATATTGTAGTATGCAGTGAAAGCGTAAGTTCACGTCTCTACTTAGACCTATAAATCCTTGGATTCTCCTCTTTGTCATCTTTTGTAAGTCGTGCTTCATTAGTGCGTACATTGATAATTATGCAATGGATGCTGGCTAGAGAGAGAGAGAGGAATGTTGGGGGAAACAGAATTGAATTTAACTGCAGCTGAGTCCTCAGGATGAATCTCTTTCTCTTGGTTCTCGGTTCGACGGGGGATGATGCGACAGAGCAAATCCTGTACGCGTGTCGGCATTTGGCACTGTGCAAGCATTTCCTGCCATCCCCGTCCAGGTCGGTCGGTCTCTTCTGGTAAAGTCAACGATGCGAAGAAAGCATCACACTTTGAGCTGTTGCATTTAATGGTCTTAGACTGGGGGATGGATAAATATAAGAAGTAGGTGGGGAACATATATATATATATGCATGATGATGATGCTTTTTGGCCACTTCTAGCGCAGTCAGATTTCTGCTTTGCCTTTGCCTTTTTGAGTAATGGCCACTGTGGCTGACAACAGCTGTGGATTTACAAACAGAATGCATATGGGTACTCCGCAAACACAGTGAGGAAATTTACATAAAAGGTCGCTCAGTCAAAAGGAGGGGAGAAAAGCACAAGCTGACTGCCTTTGCTTGTTACCCATTTCTTTCTTTTCATTTTTTTTGTTCGTTCACTTTTTCCTCAAAGACTTTTTCGCGAATGGTGTTGATATGGTATGGGAGGAGAGCTAACATAAGACTTAGGTGACGATATAGGCACAAACAAAATGGTTTGAGTTAAGGCATAGCTTATGCTCTCCCTCTTTGTCCCAAAGATAAGAAAGCTTAAAAATAAAAGAGGCTAGTTCATGATTCAAAGGGTTTTTTCTTGCTTTATGTCGCTGGGAAGAACTTCTAGAGGAACCTTTGGCAAGGACAATGACTAACTCCAAAAAAATTCATAAAACAACCATTCCCAAAGATTGTCTGTAGGATGTATATACTTGGTTCTAAACTTAAGATGTTAGAGGGATTCAAAATTTAAGGGCCTAAAGAAGAAAGAATAGGATTTTGTTTTCCAATAGCAAAAATTACCTCGGAATAGAAATGTTAATTCATTTTTAAAGACATTTGTTTAAATAATAACAAGTATTATTATCTTATTGTTTAAACTTAAAACGTATTTATTTTTGCACGATAAAGTAAAAGTTGAGATAAGCGAGAAAGCCACTCACTTTCTAAGTGTGGGTTTTTTCTTTTCAACTTGCAAAAATATTTATGCTGCTGATATATTATCTAAATAATTTAAAGGGATTTGACGACCCAAGTCGTCGAGGGGCAAGTCATACCTTTGTTCAAGCCCAGCCCAAAAGGCAAAGCAAGAAAAGTGATGAAATGTGAGTTCTTCTACATGAGCTTAAAACTCCATTCATCCAGAGTTCATCTTTGATATATGAAGCGGTACAAATGTTGGCCAGGCAGAACCAGAGATGACACAGAATGGAAAGAAAAACACCTGCCCTGCCTGGCATGGGATGTCTAACACTGAACCTTACTGCCATCGTCGTCTGTCTATCCACCTCCGCCTGCCCCATCAATTTCGGCATCATTTACATAAGTCCATAAAGTTTAAGTCGCATTAGGCATGAAAGCCAAGTGCTTGTATCCCATACCCCGGGATTTAGTTGCCCATGGCAAATGCAATGAGGCCAATAAACAAATACACTTGCCTTAACAATAACACATCGAGGAACAACGAAATGAAAACACAACACCAAACGAACGAAGTGAGTTAAGGACCTCCAACTCTGTTACAGAACGACCCCAGTCTGCCAGTTTTTTTTTCGGTGGAGGGGGCGGTCGGTAACACGAGCTTTATGGCCAAAGGCAGCGCTACACTTTTAACCCCACCACCTGGTGCCACGTGTCAGTGAGCCGTCGCTTGTTATTTTAAAATTTAAACACCCATGAAATAAAATATATACGAATACTCGTAAAGCACTCTGGCAACCCTCCAGCCAGCCATCGAGCCAACAGTAGTGAAAGCCGAGAGGTTGAAGTATTGAATCTAATAGAAAAATGTTATTTTAATGCAGACGCTCGCCAACGAGTCAGCAGCCACCAGCTCACCAGGTCGCCTGCTGGTTGCTGCTGCTGTTCTTGTTGTTATTGTGTGTTGGGTAAAATTGGATCAAGGTCTGGGAGCACCCTGGCAAACGCACGCGCCACCAAAAAACAAAACCAAGAATAACAAATCCAACAAGCAACAGCAACAGCAAAAACAACAAAATGAAGGTGCAGCAGCAGTCTCAGTGTCGTTTTGCATGCGACCGACCTTTACACCCCCGCCACTACTTCAACCGAAAGGGAAAAGGGAGGCCACAAAGAGTTATCGCTTGTATCGCATAAATTGAAATTGGTGCCGCCCCGGCGGATGACTGTGACAGCAACAGGACAGCAGCAGGAGCAGAGGGGAGTGGAGTGTCAGGGAGTTTGTAGTAGGTCGGCAAGAGTCCTACACTGCATATGTGGAATTGTATTTACAGTTCACTTAACAAATGCGCATATCGCACAAGCCACAGCAGCAAATGGTTGGAGCCCATGGAAGAAGCCCTCTCTGAAGGGATATCAATTGGATTTTTCGTCTACTCTACTCTATATATACATACATATATGAACATTCATATACCCAAGGGCAGGAGCAGACGCAAGGGCAAGGGATGCGCCATGGCGAGACGAGACGATATGATGCGGGTGTTTAAGGTGTGGATGCGGTGTAAAGTGGGTTTTTCAAGTGGTTGACAATACTATAGAAGAAGAGGGAGCAATATTTATGCTGGCTATCAATAGTATTTAGCGTGTGATATGCTATTGAGAGTTCAAGGACTCAATGAACTATATAAATAGATGGTGTCTCAATCTCTCTCTCCCCTCTCCCGAGCTGTGCTCCAAAAGAGGTGAGGGGCAATTAAGTGACAATAACTGACAATGTCTAATCGGGGGAATGGAAAGGAAAGGTGTTTTTGTCAAGTGACCTTTTTAGTGGCATGAAAATAGTCTCATGGGGGCTGATATATACATACATACGCAGTAAAAGGGCTATAGAATCTTAAAAATAGAGGCAAGCGATATTCCAGCACATACCTACTTACATAAATAGCAATTTTAGGATAACTTATTTTATTGATTATGTAAATACGAGACAAATGTCGTGCTGATGCAAAGAAATCAAGCTTAAATGACATATTTGTAAACTATTTAATGAAGTTATAAATGAAATGTAAGCCTCGAAGCAAACATTGGTTATAAACACTTCCTATATAACAAAGGCTTATGAAAAGTTATAGATTTCTTGTAAATTAAGAAGAATTTCCCAAACTATTCCATACTTAAAGGGGCAAAGTTCCATCATTTTACAGTCGCCTATGTTATATGTACATATATCTTTTGATCTTTTTATACGTTTTTGATCAGCTCATATAGTTACGTTTGTATTGTCGACCCTCCCCCGAAAGAGTTCATCTTTAGCATATTCTATATATGTATTTAGTAAATCATTTAATTCTTTTTATATGTAGTAATGCATTTGCTTTCAAAAAAGATTATAATACATGGTTCTACCTTTTTTTTACGAGGACATTGCATTATTCTAAGGGCTCATATTTAATGTATTTAAACTTTCTAAAAAACAAAACAGAAGCCTCGCCTGTTTGTATACCGACGGCCTTTTCATCAATTTTAAGGCTTCTATGCAAAAAATAATAATAATAAAAAAGGCATCCAAAGGTTTTTCTCGTTGTTTTTTTTCCCCACATTTTATTTGTGTTAACCGCGTTGCTTGCATATATTTAAATCAACCTCGCGCTCTTTTCCACGATAGCCTCTAGCCATAAGAAAAACAAAGTAGATTAGGCTAGTCAGTTACTAGGGGGATAGGACTATAAGCCAAAGAGGAAATTGAGTGGCCAAGTTTTATAAGTAGTTTCCTTAATATGAAACGATGCAAACGCCTAGTCAATGAATTAAATATTCTCGTCTTTCTTGAAAGTTTCCTTATGGCTTTAAAATGCTTAATATAGTTCTTACTCATCTCCTCTTAATCATGTCTAGTGTAACAAAAGCAAGATTCAGTATTAACCAAGTCGAGACTTTTGGCTCAATGTTTTATATAGAGTATATATACTTACATTTTTTTTTAATGCCTCATAATAAACCTACTAAAATTCTATTTAACTTTGCTTCGCCTTTGTGAAATTTATTATGATTTTTCTTTTTATTGCTCGTTGCTGTTGTTGTTGTTGTTGTTGTAGTTGTTATGTTTTAATGAAATGCAGTTGGGTTATGGTTGGCTAGCTTCTGCATATGTGCACAAAGCTTCGTTTTTTTTTTTTCATAATCAAATTATGTGTGCAGTTGTATGTAAAGTGGAAAACTGGTGAAAATTATGCGGTAAATAAAATAACCTACAAAAAAGGAAATGCAAAAAACAAAAAAAATAACTCGAACGAAGGGAGAAATACTAAAACTTCAAGCCCAAGTCCTAAGGGCATGCCCAGTTTCATTAATTTTCCAAAGAACAAGCGAAAATCCAAAAAAAAAAAAAAACGAAAATGTCAACAACTAATCTGCCAATTTGTTACTTTTTTTTGCCTCCTTCCCCCTCAAATGCTGCAGTTGCCCCCAGAGGGTGTGGGCCAACACCAACAACAACAACAAGGCAAAGAAAAAGTAGTGTTAGAGCAGCTTAAGGGAAATAGGGGGCAACGGGGAATTGGTAGGTTGGCATGGCTTAGCAAATTGCTTGTATGCCGCATCAAAAAGAGCAGCAGTAGCATCCGAAAATCCTGTTTACTTTGTCAACATGTGTTAATGCCGCATAAAAATCGAAGACCAGCCGAAACATACGAAACAGCCAAACAGCTGAGACCGTCCAAAGGGGACGATGAGTCAGTCGTTGATTGGTGGGTTGATGGTCTTTGGCCACTAATTTTGCTAGTTTTATGCGACTTTTCTTGTCCACCCACCCACACCCACCACACACACACACACACACAGTACAAGGCGATTAATATGTCACGAAAATATCAAAGCTAATTGATCAGCAAAACTGAGAGACAGACCACAAAGTAAGCATCACCATCCAGAGCGGTGGTGGTGGGCAGTGGTTGGTTGGGCGGGGCATGGCAATGTAAGCAGGTTGATAATTACAACAGTCAGAACGAAGACAAACTGGAATGAGTTCAAGGTGCGTCGTTGTCGTTGTCTCCCGACTAATTATGCAAAAAGCTAAGAAAATGTCTAGGATGAATTTGTCAAACAATTATGGGACAGTAGATAACAAATTGGATGGATATAGATAGGGGATATATACGGAACTTGCGTTTAATGCGCTACAAACAAGTGAAACTTAGTTCGAATTAAATACAAATTAGCGGGGTTTGCTTGAAAAGTTAAACCAGATGGATAGCTAAACGAATGAGTAAATATATCTTATACATATATTGTATATATCTTGAACATTTGTAAGATGAGTCCATATAAAAATCAAATAAAACCTGTAGATTTCTTTGCAACAGAAATAAATAGATTAATATATTATCGAAACTGTATGACAAAATACCATTTTACTCAACGTTTAGATATATGTATGTAGATCAAAAGATCTAAGAACTAAACTTAACCCAAATTTTAACTCAAACAGCATATGTCTCAGTCTCAGTCACTTCATGTCCCCCTGACGGATTCTTAAGGCTATCCAAAAAGAAAAACAAAAACAGCAATGAAAAAAAAATAAGCAAAGAGGGAAAAAATTCTTTTTGGTTTGTTATTCAAATGAAAACGTTTTCTATAAATCTGAAAGCGCGAGCATCTCTCAAGGACTTTTCTTATTTTATTTTCCCGTTTTCCCCCTCTATGATTCTCTCTCTCAGCCACCGTTTGCGTTTATGCAATGAAGTGGAGACAGAACGTTAGAGAACGAAAGAGAGTGAGAGTGAAAGAGTGAAAAACAAAACAACATGTCAAACAATAAATGTACAAAAGACATTTCTGGTATATTTTTCAAATGAAATATTAGTTTACTTTTAGTGACAGGCAGCAGCAACAAAAAGGCAGCGTCAAAGCGCTGACAGTTGAGTGCGGGACAGCATGGTCGGTGGGTCGGTGGGGGTGGTGGGGGCGGTGGCTACGATGGGTGGGTGGTTGCAAGAAGTGGCCAGAGACGGAAAGTGGAAGATGAGGTATTTGTCATTTTCTTTAAGGATTTCTGCAAAGCAAAGCACAAAAAAAAAAAAAAAAAAAGCAAATAAAGCTTGGAGAAGGAGTAAGGGGAAAGTCACGTCGGCGTCGTCGTCTCCGAGTCCGAAACTTGCCTTGTTTCTTACGTAATGTCTTTTGTCGGGGACGAAGATGAAGAGGTGCTGTAGGTAGGTTTGGGGATTGGGGGTCTGGATGAAATGCTTGAAGATGAAGCCACTTTTGTTCAAGTGCCGCAATAAACAAATTTAACCAAAAACGGAAAATGCTTCAAGGATGTCGTTATATGCATGCTACGTGATGAAGGTGAAATCGAGAAGGAGCAAACGAATCCTCAGCGACTGCTTGACTAGCATATACCCTATAAATGATATTTAACTTAAAAAACTTAAATAAATCCTTTAACAATAACAACTGAAATTGCAATTTTGATGTCAACAGTCTCGAATTGTCATTTTAGTCATTTGGGTTAATCAAATGTTTGAAATTTCCATTTCACCATAAAAATGAAAATTTTGGATGACTTGTTTGGTATGAGCATTCAAGATTTATAGGACGAAAACTATCAAAATATATAGCACTTTCTTAATAATTTCTTGAGTTAATAATGGATTTTTAGTTATTTAAAGAGATTTATAGAAGTTTTGAGTTAAAGACAATGTTTGATGAAAAGAAAAAGCAGTGTTAAAACGACTTTTATATGCCTTTCCATTGTGGAATGTTTGTCAACCCTTTTTTTTTTGTTTGGACGTTTTCATTTCGTTTTTATACAATTTTATTGCAGTAAACTCCTTAAAAATTATGACTTGCGTGTGGCATTTTAGATATTATGCCAACTGTATTCGGGGCATTGAAATGTGGTAAAAAAAATTAAGTAATTTTCTACACATTGTGAAGATTTCTATCGTTGTGTTAAGAAAAAACGAAAGGGTTGCCACCCTTTTCCTTCTACGTCGACTTCGGGCGACATATGTCACGTTGCTGTGTGTGTGAAAGCGCCGAAGCGTGTCAAGCGCTTAGATCGAAGGCTGTTGATAGGCGATGACCGCGTTTTAAATACCAGCACGTAGTAACCAGCCGCCTACAACTACGATACGTTGCCATGCCATGTCGTGTTGTTGCCGCCACCTTCACCTCATCCAGCTCTTGGGCATTGCCGACGCCCGCTGTTGACATCAATAAATATTCGCGGACAACCTCTGGCCTCTGCCATCGGGCCCTTGGCCCTCGATACCCGGCTTCCGGCCCTGGCCACTGTCGTGGTCCCTATCATAATGCTGAAAAGCCATAAACGGCGTAATAAAATTCTGCACTGCCATATGTTCCCCAGCGGGCATTATTTTTATTGAACGGAACGATATGGAATGGGTTGGAATGGAATGGGCTAACCGAGGCAGAGCCAAAACCAAAAGCCAGGAGGGAGGCGGAAGGAGGTGAGGCGAACGGACATTGACTCGTGGACATACAAATTGCAGAGCAGTCCGCCTATAAAAAATGAAAGAACGATATTCGCTTCGTTTTCCCCTGATTGTCTCTGGTCATGACAACCCTGTGTGACCCATAAACTAAAGACTTTTAGAATAAATTTAATATATTGTGGCGTTTATCATAAAAATAACATTTAATTTCCTAATAGAGGGACTATCTACATATGTATTTATTCAGGTTCTGGTTCTGTTTTGTCTTTATTTATATTCTTGATCTATTATAAAATTTCAATCAATCTCGAATCGTATATATTCAAAATATTTCGAAAGAACTGAAAGTTTTTTTAGGCACACACGCACACACACCAGAATGAAGAGGGGAACTCAGAGTGGGAGAGAGAGAGAGAGAGAGGAGCATTATGGTTGCGGTAAGCCGAGGGCTCGTCAATGCGCTTTACTTTCACTCGAAAATTTTTGCTTTTAATTTAATTAGCTTTTTATTTGGTTTTGAATGCATTTTCCCTGATGCGCCCAGCTGCGGCCTTGTATGTGTGTGTGTGGGTGTGTGTATGAAGAACTCGCTTAGTTGGGGTATTAATAGACAGACCAGGCCAGGGACTTTCATTGCAACAACTGGACGAACCAGCGGTAACGTTGGCAATAGCGGCACCCCATCATCAGGGCAAAGAGAAGGAGAAGGCGAGCGAGGCATAGAAAAGGCTTTGAAGCATTGCTAACCATGGACTAAAAACAAAAACCCAGCTAGTGGTGAACGTTCACGTGGGTTTTGGAGCACTGGCCGCTGGCTGCTGGCTGGTGGGTTTGGTAGGAGTGACCAGTCTCCCATGCCGCCGCCTGCTGTGCAGTGCTTTGAAGTTACCATTTGAAGCTGGAACTAATTTGACGTAAAGTCCTAGTTCAAAAACAAGTACGGGCTACGATGGCCTCGGGAGCGGTAGCGGGTTTGGGCAAGGGCTTGGGATCGGGCTCGGGCTCGGTCTTTTGGGTGCGGTTCGAGTGGGCGTGATGAGGTAAGGTAGTCAGCAAGGTAAGCAAGTATAATAAACTGCAATGCGGATTTAAAAGCGAAATTGAGTTTGTTTTTAAAAAATACAACATACATATTTGCATATAATGCAAAACAGGACAATCATTTGGCCAAGGTCTCTGCCCTTTGATCTGCAATTACAAATGCTGAACAAAAGGAAAATCATCCAAATGGTTTACAAGAGCTACCAATAAAAATAAAAGTAAGAGTTGCCCTCGAATATCTAGAAATCTAAAGATTCAGGATCAACTAACTTACAATTAGATGAAACGGAAATAATATATATTTTGCTCTTAACTCAATGAATTTTTAAACCCTTTGTACTATTTTGTTTTTAGCTCTTGGTTCATTTCATTAAAAGTCCGATGATACTTTCTGCATTTACATTGTTAAATCCTTCATTATATTAAAGAGCACGTTGTCTCTGACGACCTCATGACGGGGTAGACACTCTATGCTGCCACATATCACCTACTTGCTCTAATTCAATAAACATGCCGCACAAATGGCTATAAACAATGCCTTGCCTCCTTTTGCCACGCCTACAAATTAAACAAGTGAAATAGTTGGGACTATATCCCCGCGGCCATTTGATGGCCCATAGTTGCTCAGTCCATACACACACACACACACAGGAGCACACACAAATTAAATTCACATCATATAAACAAACACGCAAAGGTTCTCTTTCAACCCACATTTCTACATCAACTCTATATATATGTATATGTATGTATATATGTATGTGTACATATATGTACATTTATATGGTATATATAGTTCAGACTTTTGGTCAATCATGTCCATTTGTCCTCATCCTTTGCCACAGTACAAACACAACACACACACACACACATAATCACAGAGAGGAAGCCCCAAGAAGAGGGGATGAGGGAATCGGTGTGGATGTTGGAGGAGGGCAACCAAATTGGAATCGTTAGCGCAACAAATTGAATCGAATCAAAGCCCCGACGTGCTCGCATTTAAATAATAGTCAAAGATTATCAATTAAGCTATAGGACAAATTGATAGTGATGCGACTTTAGTTCAATCAGCCACGCCCCTCTACACCCAACTCCACCGATGCCGCCCACTTACCCATCCATCCAATTCCATTCATGGCATCCTCTACTCGTTTATATATATCATGCATTATTATTGCATTTAAAATGATTTAATTATCGCAATGAGCCTTTTGAGTTTGGCATTGGCCCGCAGTTATAAATCTGCCTGGAAATGTTTCATTAACCCGTAGCACATTTGGTTTAATACTCTCATAGCCAAGAGGCTACATATTGAATATAATAAACGACTTTAAAATGTTTCTTACATTAAAAAGTTTACCTTAATTCATGAAGATCATCTCTCACTCTTAAGAGATTTTGGATTCTATATGAGTCCAAAAACCTGTTAGATGCTTTCTTTTACGTATAATTTCTAACTACGACTATTCGAATCCGTTCTTGAGACAACTCTATCAAATTTTTGGGATCAGAAATTCAAACAGATCACATTTTAGCCATATATGATCAGTATCTTTTCTTGAAAAGATCAAGCTTGACTTTGTGATTTAAACTTGGAGTAGTTTATGTAATGTCTCTTCATATTTTATCAAAATCTTTCAGAAGAGTAACACAACTTCGGTGGGGGAACCCAAAACAAAAAACAATTCTCAGTCTTCTTTCACATTATAAAACTTAATTACATGAGTTAACACACAAAAACCAGGAACAAAAAATTGAAAGTACAAGTGACTTCAGATGTTCTCTCTTTTAATTAAATTAAATATAACTACTTAATTAAAATTCCTATAAATTGGATTTGATACACATATTTCTAAAGGGAAAATGGCCGGCTTGAGAATTAATTAATTCCTTTTGCATTGAAAATTTCCTTCTGGCTTCTTCCTTCAACTAATTCGAGGCAAATATTTACATACCTACGAAATTTTGTCATTTTACTCATCCCATTGGGGGGCTAAAACGAACAGCGTCGCAACTCACACAGAAAACTTGTCCGGGACATAAATCAAAACTCAGCTAATTACGCAACAAAGAGTCAACTCCTCCACATCGGTGGGCTGCCTTGAATACTAATTAAAATACACAAAAACGAAAGAACAAAAAAAACCAAAGAAGGACAAGGCAGGAAGTTTCTTTTAAGAGCAAAGAGCCTCCGCTTTTGATGCAAAGTCAGCTAAACTGAATTCGCCCATTAACAATAATCCGAAATCCGAAATGCCATAGAAATAAATATATGTGTGTGTGTGTGTGTATGTGTGTGAGTGTGTTTGGGGGCAATGAAACGCAATCGAATTGCAAATTTATGTGGCACGAAACGGGACTTGGAATCAGTCTCTCTTTTTTTTTCTCTATGTTGGGCTGTGTGTGTGTGTGTGTCTTTCTATTCTATGGATAGCACCTCCGTGTAGACGTAATTAATTCGATTATATTTCATTGATTTGAGCTTTCGGCCCATAGAAAATAAAATTTAATTGAAATGCCATTCGGGGGGACTGCAAACGTAAATCAAGTTGGTCAACTGTGCGGAGGTAGCGGCGATTCCCGTCTGTTAAAAGGCAGCTGAATGTCCTTCTCTAGAGGCGACAACAGCTCGGTCATAATGGTAAACAACAACGCTCAAGGGGTTGGGGTGGGGAAACACAAAAAAAAGAACGAAAATGAGAATAAAATCAACGTGACAGGAAAGAAAATTAGCAAAACTTCTTCTTCTTCTTCGTCTCCTGACTCTGGCTCACTCGATGCCTGAGTCCTTAAGCTCCTTTTTACTTATTGTTAGACAGAAAGGAAAAAAGAGGCGGGGGCGGGGACCGGGCATTCCCCAAGGGGCGCGAATTTAGTCGCATTGGCCGCCTGTCAAAGACATGGCAACAAGAGTTTCATTTCGTGTGGACATTGATTAATAATGTTTTTATATTTGCAGGATTCTTTTTTTGCCCTCTCTCCCTCTCTTACCCCTCTTACGATTTCGGCTTTTAAGCAATACGCACGAATGATCGTTGTTGTTGTTGTCATTATTTTTTGGCGGCTTCTTTTTTAATGACATCCAAAAAAAAAACAACAAAATGTAAGAGAAAAAACTTGTATCGCAAATGTAAGTCAAAATAGATTATTTACCTAATAGAAGAAAATGATCTCATTAGCTAGCACATGCCGTATGATTCAAGCTCGGAATAGCATACATATTTACGATATCTGTTCACAGTATGAAACAGATATTACAAATCTTAACTAATTGTTGTGGTCCTAACATATAAGCCCACAAAGTTTAGCTTAATAATTCGCAAAAGTTTTCTGCATTTGGTTAATGATTAGGCAATAGTCCTTTCTTAGTTTTAAGTGTAGACATTTGTACTCCCTTTTATGTGATTTCTAAACTAAATTAAGGTCTAAGAAGATTTACTATGATTAAAGCAATTTGTTATAACACTTGGCTTCATAAAATTGGATTTTTGTTCAACTTCTGCATAGAGCATATCAAATTCTGTCATTTTTATAGATTTTGTCCCATTATCGAAACAGTAAATCATTTTTTTAATTCGTTTCGATATTCTTCGAAGAAGCAAAGGCCAAAGATGACAGTTTATCATAATATTAAAGCCTATTTAAAGGGCGCATACAGTGGTTAGTGGTTGGCTATTAATTATGAACATTGGGCCCAAATTAAAAGACGCGATTCAACCGCAAACTCGCAGAGATTTCACAGTCTGATTTCATTATAATCAATGAGTGCATTAGTCCCCCCAAGCCCACACAAATCCAAAACTTTATCGTTGTGTATGTGTGTGTGTGTGTGCAAATGGCTAATTAATAGGCAAAATTCCAAGAGCAAATTGTCCTAATAATTAGGCATGCACAAGTGCGGCAAATGCCCGTCTCACTTATATACATTTCGCCCCCCATTTCCTATACCCCATAGCAGTGTACTTCCCTTTGCATTCGATCCTTTCGTTTGTGGCCATCATCCACCTTCATTTGCATTAATTGCCGTTAAGTCGTTGCGCCTTGACTATTCCGACTGGGTTGACTTGCTCCTCCCTTCTAGACACTGGCGGCTATTTTGTGGGCATTGGGTTTTCGGTTTATGGATTGCTCGAGTTGCCCATCTACCTCACAGACCCTCCTGTATTCTCGCTCTTTCTCTCTCTCTCTCTCTTTCTCTTTCCGACTAAACGGATATCCTTGCACTTGCATTTAGTGCAAATTTGTCGCTTTACCCGCTGTCATCGTCTATTAACAACAATATTGTGGCAAATTGAGCGCCAGCTGACCAAGGACTAGGTCCTATCAAAGCTAAGGATATTAATAGGCCTTTGGGCGCTATTGGAAATATGAACAGACATGTTTTTGGTTTTCAATGTGAGTTGAGGACTCTAACCCCAGCCCATTACCACCACCTTTACCTCACTAGAATATTGAATGGAATTGTGCAAAAGCAGGTGGAATTGTGCTTGTAATTGATATTTGAGTTACGATGAATGCATAGACAGTGTAAAGGTGTGTGTAATATAGATATTAAATTAGGATTTAGATATTCGCCTTAAGGGTTAAGCAAATAATATTAAATAAACAATAAGCAAATATTAAATAGCATAAAATTACTAAGTGAGCAGGTGTTGTGCAGGTAAAACCTAAAGGACCCAACTGAATTGCATGTCAAAAGCAATCTCTAGTTGATCGTCTTTCCAATCAAGCCGGATGCTTTTCCCATAAGTCTTCGTAGATTGAATGGGGCTTAGGTTTATTAGTTCTACTTATGCATTTTTGAGTGACTTTCCAAAACATAATCCCATTCAATCCCATGGATTTCTATTAACAAATCGACTCTTGAGTATTCCATCATTAAAATAAAAATCCGTTCCCCGTTTCTTGTTCTATGGTTTTTGTTTTTGCCTCTCACCAAGTGATTTCCTGTCCTCTGGCCAAGTGTTCATCAGCTGCTCCAACTGTTTCATAAATATTTCAAAGCTATTAACGCTTATGATACTCACTCTCGCTCAACTAATGAGCTATGACATAAAAATACAAACGGGAGAAAAAGAAACAACTAAAGAAGAAAAGGTTTACCCAAAACAAACTATGACAAAATGCCATGCCAGTCCCACCCCATCCTTTTGGCGGTCGCCCTTTTTTTTTATTTTTTAATGCCAAAAATACTACTTAAACAAAACGATATAAATGAGAGTGACAGAGTGAGAGAGAGAGAGAGACGAAGATGTCTATTTTTTTAATGACAAAACCTCGACAAAACCTCATAGTATCTGCCTCATCCTCTACCCACTGCCAGCTCCTCCTCATCATCAGTGGGACTCACAAGTTCAGCTGCTGCAACGAATTTGATAGATCTATTTGTAGTTGTTGGTCTTCCCATCCCCTGGTCGGCCCCGCTCCTCCCCAACGATATAACTGGGGGCTGCGCTGCTGTTAAATGCGACAACTTAAAATCCCATTTGATGCACTCTTTTATATTGAGAGAAGACGACCCGCAGAACCTACGCCGAGAGTTTACTGTTGCCTGATGCTTCAATCTTCATAAACTTGACAAAAATCCCAAAACGAAAGAACAGAGAACGGAGCAAGCAGCAGGCAAGCAACGAACGAAAAACGAAAAATTATGTTCCATTAATGGAGCGAATGTTTCCTTTTATGGCTGCTTGGCATATAAAATGTAAACTACTTAAGCATCAGACTTGGAACACACACACACACTCACACACACACATGTGTGTGTCAGCGAGTGTGTGTAAGTGTGTAAAATCAAGAAAGAGCAGGGGGAAGTTGGTGTTAAAGTGTAGGGAAAGACTCTAGCTAGATTTGTATACCCTATATTACTGCATCTTGCCTATGATATACATTCAATAAATATTTGCTGTAAGAAGTTGCCTAACATGGGTAAAAATGGTGACCCCGATGCCAAAGCTATAGTTTTTTTTGTATTTTATTTTTTATTTAATTACTAAATCAATTAATTCTTTTTGTTTCCTATTCAGAAATATAGTAAACTATTCAACTCGGCTAAAAATATGTAAAATTCTATGGTGACCCCGACGTTTGAAATTATGGCCTTATTGCTGGTTGTATGATTTATTCAATTTATGGATTTCGGTACTGAATAGAGTAATTGTAATTATATTATAGAGTATTTTAGAGTTGAGGCTAGCAACTGAAACGGCAGGAATTTTTGAGTACGTACGTCGAATTCAATGATGTTGCTGTTGCTGTTGTTGTCGGTGTCGTCGGCTGTGAGATGACGTTAGCGAACGTCTGCTCCTGTGTCTCGCCTTGGGGGCAGAAACAGGCGCCCCGTCTCATTATTATGTTGCATGTGACACTGTTAATGATTATATGGAATGTGCACTCCCTTTTTCCGACTACTTGTTCAGTTGCTCATTCATTTCCTGAGCGTAGGACTGGCAGCCTGTCTGCCTTCCCTGGCCTCCCCTTCTGCTACTGCGACTTCGACCTCTTATACTGCCATTTCTCCCGCCCGCAGGCATGACGTGAAAATCTTGGAACAAATGTTTTGGTTCCCACTTGATGAAAATCCCTTCAAATGCTACATAAAATTGTATACTATGGTTTGTTAGAGAACTTTCATTATAAATACATAAAAATCAACAACTAGACAGAAGGAAGAGCCTTTCAATTTTGTTTTTTTTTTTTTCTCCTCGTTTTTGTGTTTCTCTGCCTTCGGGGGCAACTGGAACGACATGCACGGAGTGTGACGTTGTCTGATTTGTTTGACAACAAATTCGAAAAAGTAGCAAACTAAACTAATTGCCAGTTTGTCTTTTAAGTTGTGTTTGTATTTATCTATTTTTTTTTTTTTTTTGTGTTTTTTTTTCGTCTTTTGGGGTTGGAGACTCGCCCACAAAAAGTCTTAAAAACCCCCCTCAAAAGTAAACCACAACAAAAGAGTTTGTTGTGTGGGAAAAGTTTACTGTTGTTTTACCTCACATCTTGATTGGGTTTTAATTGTTTGTAGCCGTTAATTTAAAAGGTTGGAATATATAAACCTGGTTAGTTGGGACTATGATATGTAATTGCCAGTATTGATTGAGGTTTGAATAGTTAATACAGGCAGATGGGTTCTAGATACAACACTTATAATTGGCTGTAATCTAACTTGTCTACAACTGATATTTGAAATTGGAGCAATAGAGTCAAGGAATGGGCACAATACAAATGTATGTATACATATATCAAATATATGTACGTACATGTGTAAGTATGTAGGTATCTATCTATGATTACACAGCTAATTGGATTCGCTTTGAGCTCTATAGCTAAAATATGTGGGTGTTTCAGGCATAACGTAAGACATGATGGTATGTACACACTTAACTTGGCAAACATGAACATTGTTGAAAGAAGTCACGATAGTTTTAGTTAAAATAATAACAATTTGTATTGATAAAGTATACATATTTGAATGAATAGGCATAGAGTCAAAAGAAATCCATTAATTTAGGCCAGTTTTCTTTTTACAATGGCTAGATAGGTTTAAACAAACTATTTGACCTCAGTTAAGTTATCTTTCCTTACTTCTTGTTAAAGGAATCATTTACCATAGTGTGAAGTTGGGAAAATTATTCAATTCACATTGCCAAAAATTTTAAGCAATTTCGTGTATGGTTGCACTTTTAGCGTTTTCCTTTCTCCCTCTTGCGCATTCTGTCTGGGCTTGTGTGGTCTTTGTCTGCTGTCGCTTTGTGCCAGCTAATTTTACGGTAATTTTGCAAAGCATAGTAGCCAATTATTCACCTGTATTGGCTGCTGTTGCCTGTGTTGAAGCTGTTTAAATTGAAAGGATTATTTACGCTCCAATGAAGCGAGCTCACACATACACACAGACACACGCACTTCACCTGTTCCACCCCCCTCTACACGAACCTTTGCCCATTTTGGCGTCATTTCATTTACACATTCATTTTGGTATTGGCATTTTTTTCATTACGCGGCATCACAGGTAAAAAGATAGAGCTCCAGTGGATGGCAGGGGGACAGAAAGAGGATGTCAGTCAGAGAGCAATTGAAGCGATTTATTGGTGTCATATGACAAGCATCGGGTCGCTATCCTGCCCTGCTATATACCACCACAATACACCCACGCCCATACTACTGGCCTGCCCCATCTCCCACCCCTCTGCGCTTTCCGTCGCCAATCAGTGTGTCATCCTCGTCCTCGTCCTGTTCCTGGCGCGTAATAAAAGTTCAAACATTAAAAGCTTGGCTCCTGCCTTCTTACAACAAGTTTCAAGTGTCATCACAGAAGGAGCAGCAGCATCAGCATCAAGAGGCAAGTGCCTTAAACGAGGTGCTCTTCCCACATTCCCGCCCCTGTTCGCCCTTTTCATTTGCTTTGTGTGCCAATCAAACAAACTGCCATAGAGGAAGGACAGCCTGTGGCCAACGTTTAAACATATTGAATTACTTAAAATAAAAAAATAAATAAAATACAAAAAGTCAAAATTAAGGAAAAAGGACAGGCAAAAAACAAGACCAACAACAACAACGACTGCCATGAAAGAAGAAGGAAGATGTGGAAAGAAATGCTCCCTCTGTTGCCTCTTTAATTTGTTAATTTCTTGTCAACAGCTTTTACTAATTGGCCAAAACGGCCCCTTTTTGCCTTCAGACACGCCTTCTTCTTCGTTGTTGCTGTCGCTGCCAACGCCGAAGCCACCGCCGCTTGTCCGTTTTTAATATTTTTATTTAACGCCATTTACTTTACTTTATTTTTCGTGTGTATGTTTCATCTTTGTTGTTGTTGCTTTTTATCATTCTTCATTAAACTTTGTGGTGAATTGTTCACGTTGCCCTCCCGCCCGCGTTTTATATATGTATGTATGTATGTATTCGCGCACTTTGCCTTTTTGTTTGTGCATTGATTTATTGCCGTTCGCCTCCCAATCGGCATTAATTTTTCAGGCATCCCCATCGACTCTTTCAGCGTCTGCTCTGTTTGTTGTTGAATAATTAAATTTTCGCATAAATTCATCATCATCAACATCGTGATGATCATTATCAACATCGTCATTGATGTTGAGGTCTCGCTTTCGCGTTTTTTTTTTTTTGGTAAATTTTTAATTTCCTTTGACATTGGCCCATCCACACACACATACATACAACTCATCCCATACATACACTCGAAAGGCTAATTGGAAACGGTGTGATGGAATAGGGAACATTGGCGAATGGAATTGATCCCAACAAGTGTTTCAGTTAGGGTCGTTTGTGATAAGTCTCTTTCCACTCTGCATTCAAACGTTTAAGCCCTACGGCAATTGAAATCAAGAATCTATATACATTTGATTCAGTTGCATAGCACACGATAAAGCGTTTTCGTCAACCAAACGAAACGTTGCGTTGTATATTCTTCAATGTTTGCACCCAAAGGTCTAGCTGTATAGCCAATTAGCCATATTCAGAGCATATTGAACAAACTAAGTATGCACTGGAGATAAAAAAAATAGTCTTAGCAGAGAAAGATCTAAAGGGAAATAAGATTAGATAGATGCATAGACGTAAGGTAAACCATATCAAACCACGGTAAGTTCGATATCATTGATGATCTATCAGTGGCAAGAAAAACTGACAAAGTATTCAGCATAGTTAAGATTAATGTTTGATTGCATTTTCCATCCTGTAGTAAAATACAATTGGAAATGTATTAGACCTTTTAAATGGTATTGATATAATGATATAATAATTCAATATTGTAGTCCCTAAAACTTGTATTCATCTTTACCTAAACCGAGTTAGTAGCTAAGTAGAGCAGAAATTCTTTGTAGTCAGCCAAAAGGCGTGTATTTTTTTGACCAAGGATTCATTAAAATTCATTGAATGCACATTTCATTTATTAAATCATACCCAGGCAATTCCCATAGTGGCCTTGTTTAAGCTAGCTGGTTCCTCTTGGTCCCACCACTCCCCCTTCTTATTGCAATCTGTGGAGTCCATCCATTTTGCACCAAGGCCAATTCTGATACGCTTTAAGGATATTGTGTTTAAAATTTATAAATGCGTTCAGTCAAGGCCATTTGGAGGGATGCCGTTCGCGCCAAGTCGTTCGTTCTCTGAAGGATGTCCACTTAACGCTTCAATGATGGCAAAATGGCTAAATTCGTGCGCATAAAGTGAATTGTTTTATTCGAAACGAAGTAGTGGCGGCAAAAGAAGGAGCATAGTCTTTGAAAAACGAGTTAAACACGTGTCGCAAATGGGCAGCAGGCTGAAGTCTGAAGGCTGAAGGCGGCAACGTTTTGGTAGTGGTAACCCTACTATAAACCATGAACCCAAACCTAATGCATATGTTGTGTTGTCTTGGGTTGGGTTGGGTTGGGTCGGGTTGTATTGTATAGCATACATTTGGGCGATCGGACAGGCGGGTGTTGGCTGATGTATATAGTTTATGGCGTTCATAGATTATGGATGAGTTTCATAATGAGCCAATTTATACAAGCTTTTGGGTTAACGTTCATTTTGCTTCTTTTGGTCCTTGGCAGCTGGCTTCATCAGCAATTCCACCTCGGACTAAGCCAAGTACTTAACGTGTTCTCTCTTTTATTTTGTGCTGTTGTTTTGTTCTTTTTTTTGGTGCTGTGCGTTTTCTTGTGCTTATTTTTTTTTTTTTTTTTTTTTTTTTTGAGGTAATGATATATGAAACCCCAAAGTAGCTGCTGGCCATTTGGGCCATTTGTTTAAGAGTCATCCTCAAGAACTGCTCAAACTTCACAGCTTCCATTTGAATGCGCACATGCTAAAGGTGGAGCAACACATGGCTCTTTGCTTTGGGTTTCATTTCTATATCTATCTCGCTCTAGCTCTCTTTCATCTCATTCCATCTCTTTCTATATATCTCTAACTGGTGTGGACAGCAGCTGTGCACGCGTCAGGTGACAAAGTTTCTTTTCTTTTCTGTTGCCAATTTGCACAAGGACAACAGCAGAATGGTAGCAGCTGTTGCTTCATCTTGGCTACCAACAAAAAATAGGATAAAATGAAATAAGCCAAAAACCTTGATTTGACTTGGCTTCTTGGTGTCCAGAAAGCAAGAGGAAGAGACAGTCTATCGTCTGGATGTCTTCGTCGTTTCTTCTTATGGATGAGCAGCAGTAAACAAGCTGGCAGAACTTACTCAAGCTGAAAGTGATATTGTATAAAAAGCAACCAAGCACTAATAAATTCTACTTTTAGCTTTATATCATGTTGTCTATATGTCTTTATATAAGTATAAGCATAACTATTTGAGAATTACTTTTATTATTGATGATCAAATTTATTGCGGATCCTATCAACTATCCTTTAATATTTACCATAGCTATTTGGGAATTATTTTCATTATCCTTAATCAAATTTGAACTAGTTGGAATATACATAGGTCTCTTAGTTAGAAAATAGTTAAAGAACCACTTTTTCAGTTAATGAAATATATGATTAAAATATTTGTTAATGTTCCCTACAATATTGGATCGTCCTTTCAAATTTCGATTTCCAAGAAAGACTTTCTCCAATTTTTCCCATTAAAATTAAGAGCCAGATCCGCCACTGATACATAGCCTCTTGAATGGAATATTGTAACACAACAAACAGCTATGAAAATGGATTGAAAAGGTTTTCTTACTCCAATAATCCCTTTTAAATATTACCAGTTTTTTCTTCCAGTGTATTGCAATCAACCAAAAACAAAACCTCATTCCCATCACAAACAAATGATGTCAAAAACACACTCTGCCGCAAAATAAAGTATTTACTTCAATTTCTCAAACCCCTTTCCCGCAACTGGTTTTTTGCGCTAAAGCAACATAGTTGCAGGTTTCCCTTATCGCCCCCCGCCTCCTGCTGGCACTTCCGCCCGCCACGAGTGTCTATCCTGATGGATGACCAAACCGTAACAAAATATATATACATATATATGTATGTGTGTATAAAATCCGCAAAAAAAAAAAAAAAAGACAACATGAAAATTGTGTATAAATATTTAGCTCTAAGCTATTTGCACTTCATGCTTGACATGCCACAAAAAGCAACAAAAGACAACAACAGCAACAACAATGGCAACAAAAGTCCAGCAATTTGCGTTTAAAATATGTTAATACTATTTTTGCTTTATCCGTCCGTTGTTTCTATGAGGTTTACCCAGTTAGGGAAGGGTTGTGCCACCTAGCCATCCTATCCCATATCATCCTCACTGCCTACTTAACAACCAACGAACGGATCACCGCCCTACTCTCTTCCTTCCATGTTCGGTACCCGAAATACCTCAAAGTAAAATATTTCTATGCTTGAAGTTGTTTTTTACCAAAAATAGTTTGGTTCTTGGCAAAAAAAAAAAAATTGAAAAATAAAAATTGTAAAAAAAAAAAACAGAACAAAAAATGACTACAAAAAAAAATTGTTTTTCTAAAATAAATCAAATTGCTTATCAAAGAGATGATTTAGTGGTTGCTCCAAAAAGGTGACGGGGGCATGTGGCACGAGGGGCATGTGGTCACACCCATCTAACGCCTCTTCTCCCCCCTTCCCACCAGCCCGGTCAGGAACAACTTTAATAATTGCTCAAGTTGTGGCCTTTTATGCTCGGCAGCCATAAGTCAATAAATGTAAGAAGCAGCAGAAAGAGATGAGCAAAGTTTCACCGATGGACAAGAAAGCAAAGAAGGATGATAGTAAAGTTGCAGGAGATGGAATGGATGGGGGGTGGTGGCACTGTGCCTGAGTAGCTGATGCTGAGTACCTGAACGAACGCATATTATTATTATCTTTCTGTGAAAATTTACGGGATCAAAAATTAAAATGGCCCTAAGCGACTTTTTGCACAGGTTTGAGAGCAAAAACCAAGCATGGAGGCAAAAGAGTAGCTAAAAGCTAAGAAATTGTTGCAAAATAATTTTATGGCTAGCCAAAAGAGAAAAGATTTCTAGGTGGGCGTTCTTGTTGTTGCTAGAGGGGTCAAAGTGTGTGTGTGTGTGTATGTGTGGCCGAAAGGGGGTGCCAAAAGTAATCTATAACCGCATCTGAAGATGATAGGGTTGGGTGACGTCAGAATAAGTTGGTAGAGATGAAGACGTGAGTTTTCCTACCTTTTTAGTTGAAATAAGCAATTTGTCTTAATTACAAATGTTTTCAATTTTTAAATAAAAGATTTCTTACAGTTTCAATATACAAAATAAAAAAGGTGAGAAAAGTAACGGAAGCTGCTTTTCATTTTAACGAAATACAGTGAAACCTCGATATAACGAATCTGAGGGGGATCGCAAAATTATTCGTTATATCTATTGATTCGCTATAGGTACTGAAATGTAAAACCTTAGTATAACAAGGGACTTAACAAAAAATTCGTTATATTGGGTTTTTCGTTATAACGAAGTTCGTTATATCGAGGTTTCACTGTATATTCAAATTAGTGACCATCAGCATCAGTCACAGCAAAAACCACAGGCGATAGTACTAATATCATTGTTTAGTCAAATGTTTCAAACTTTCGACCACCTTGAAAGTATCAAAACTTTCGAAGAGGCTGACTTGAGTTCATATCTTGAATGCTAAAACTACTTGAGAATGAAGCGAAAAAAGATTGGTCGATTTCCAGTTTTCATGATTCTTTTGACTGAACGGTTTTTCTTACTATGGTCTATGATATTTCCATTGCCCATTATGAGGAAAAACATGTTGAACATGGTTTCTTTTTTGGCGATTTGGGCATAAATGAAAATCAATTGCATATTGAATAGACTATAAGAAGTTTTTCCAATACATGCACAATTCAAAGCATTTTTGGCAGACCAATTCCCAATCACGTTGCCGACACGCGCTCATATCTAGTATTGGGGATACACATATATTGGGGAGAGGGTGAAGATGTATAAGGAAAAGGTGGGGAGGGGGTTTGGTTGGAGTGAGGTTTCCTGCTACATCCTTGCGGGCTTTGCACGCTTCAACTACCAAATTGTCCATTTATTATGCGGCAACGCCTTTTTCACTTTTGCCCTGGACTAAAGAAAATGAAGTGCCTAGAGTAGCCCCTTTCTCTTTTCTACACTCCCCCCCACCAACCGCACATACACACACCCTTCAAAAAAAGGCTAAAGCCAAAAGACAGAAGAATGAGTAAAAGTAGATGGAGAGAGTATAACCTCATCTCCATTCTATCCCATCCATTTCTCCTTGGGGAGGAGCATTAAGACAAGCTGCTGTGTGTATGTGTGTGTGTCTGTGTGTGTTAGTGCGTTTCCCGGGTGGAGGGATTGCACTTAAGGTGCAGCATTAGCTGCACACTTGGGCAAAAGCGGAAGTTGCACAATTAGAAAAGCCAGTCAAAAGTTTTACTAGATTGCCGGCCACCCTCTCCATCTTCTTCGCTCTTTACTAAACACCATCCCCTTAAGCTTTTCTTGAATATTAAAAAATAGTTTCGCTTTCGGTTCCCTTTTTCATTTTATTTTTGTGTTTTTTTGTGTTTTGCTCCAGCTGTCTGTGAAATATCAGCGAACGTCATGCTTGTCGATATGCATAAAAAGTTGTTGCCTGCCATTACATAAGATATTAGTTGAGACAGGCCAAGGATAAAGGACTCAGGATGTAGCAGCACACCATCAGGCTTTTCCTCTGCTTATACCTCCTCCATCCTTTGACTCTGCCATGTAGACATTGAAAAATTAGAAATACTTTTGCATTACCTGGTCAGGCAAAAAAGCAAGGGGGCGGAAAAGGGCTAGTGGTCAGCTGTTTAGCATTAACTTGTATTTAAGTAAAACACAGCAAAGAAGGAAAAATTTCGATACCCTACTTCCTTGCGAAACACCTTACACTCGATTCCACCTTAAACTCGATTTCTTTCGTTTCATGATAACTCCTCCCGCATCTTAATCAAGCACAGTACCCAACAAAAGCAATAACAAGTATCCTTCTCCCAAAGAATTGGAATATTTTTTATAATGTGTTTTTGTACCAACTCAAACTCTCTGCAGGGCATTTCAAAGTCGCATATCTCCATGTTAAATTGAGCAGATGGCTTAGATGAAAATATGGTAAAATAGAAAGCAGGTCAAAAATTTCATGAAAATAGAAAAGATATAGATATATTGATTGAAAAAGTTAAACTTTAAATATGTGAAACAAAAACTTTTAATTTATGTAAAAACAAAATGTTATTTTTCGTTTCTTTTTTTTGTTCAAGTGACCCTAAGCCACATGTTATTCACACTTCTGTATTCTTCATATAACCCCGACTGATCCCCACAAGAAAACACTTTACATTTTAATATTTTTTCGCATTAAATAAAAAAAACAAATTCTCATCAAAGTTTTTTTTATGTTGTTCTCATTCTATTTTTTTTTCGAAAAACTGAACGCCTTAAGCCGCAGGCTGGCCAGGATAAAGACAAAATTCCATTTCCCCATATCCACAAAAAATAAGACAACCAATCATTTCATCTAAAAAGAGCGAGACCAAAAGACAAATAATTGAATCAAAATGAATAAAATGAACGGCACAACAACACAAAGTGAAAGAAATGTCGAAGAAGGATGACTTTTTCCTTGAACTTTTTCTCTTTCGTTTTTTTTTTTTTTTGCTTTTTGGGCACATCTGGGTCTGGATTCGGGAACAACGAGTACGGGTCCTGGTCTTTGGTCTCTCTCTTGAGTTTCCTTTACGGAGCCCGCAGAAAAATGCTGGCAAATAATTTGTACGCAAATTAAAAAACAAGAAAGAACAAAAACAAAAAAAATTGCCAGCAAATTAAATGAAAGAAGCGTGTGCCAAAGTGTGATTAAAACTTTTTCAATGGGTGACAATTTTTGTTTTTTGTTTTTTTTCTTTTTTGTTATTGTCATTTTTAAGTCACTCTTCCATGTTTCGGTGTCCCGGTGTCGCCAGCGCCCCGTTTCTTGTCCCATTCCGTGGCAATGTTCACCAAGCATGTGCAGAATAATTGCCAATTTTTATACGCCTTAATTATTAAGGGGTAACAGACGGGAATGCCAATTTCAGCGAAATCTGAGTCAGGAAAAATACATATAAAGTTTTCTCAGACTGTATTTTTGCCGAATTATCGGAACGATGCTTTGATACGGTTTCAATCCTTGAATTATAGTCTAGCAGGACATCAGTGTTTTTTATATTCCAAGGTAACTCCTAGTCAAGTCCTCCTTTTGTTTCATGCTTTTAACTTCTTTCTTTTTTATTGTCATCATGGTTGGTAATCGGTAGAGACCTTTTTTTCTTGCTTGGTGTACTACGCTCAATTGACATAATGCCCATAATAACCGTTATTTGAGAAGCCGAATCGAAGTGGCAGAGAGAAAAGGGGTTGTAAAAGTTGTCACCCTAACCAATCGAGCAGCAATCTCCCCCGGGAGCAAGAGACCAGGAAAAGTGCCCATGCACTTGCCATTGCTTGCTGCAGCACCTTGCTCACTTGGGCTTACAAAGGGATTAACGACGAATGTGACGCAACGCGAAAAGGTCGCCCCTGGCTATGGACCTGGATCTGGACCTGGAACTGGCTCGTGGACCAATTTGAATAGGTGTCGTCGTCTCAGTGGCAATCTGAGATCATGGTGGGTGGGAGAAAATTGTTTCAAAGTGATTGCGTTCTCATATCAACCACCAAAAATGGCAGTTTCTATAGACAGGATATACACAGGATACATAGATTTTTCATATTCACAGAGTGACATTGTCGGCCCATCGGCTGTTGCCTTTCCCATCATGCGTAATTCTATTTGTCATTTTGATTATGACATTGTAATGCTTTAATTGATGCTACATAGAGACAACGGAGGAGAGTCGGTGGGTGCAAAACTGTAAAAAGGCAATCAACCCTGTCGCAATATATGCAGGGATTTTCAGGGTGATGGCTATGACGCGACGAGATTCCTTTTTGTTCTGTTTTTTTTTGTTTTTTCTCTGGGTTGTCTGACAAATCCTACAAACAGCCCAGAGGCGACCATGTTTTCTTTTTTTCGATTTTAAGTCTCGCCTGGCAGTTGTCTGTTTGAAAACTTCAATGAATTTTAAATTGAAAGTGTACAATGATGGCTATATGCCATAGGTATATTGGCAGTTGAAAGGGAATTGCAGAAGGAAATAAATAACTACCAAGGGAATCGATTGGTCACATACAATGAGATTACTTCGTATGTGAGAATTCAATGGAATGCCATCCTAAAGTCAGACAGTACATATTTGAAATCTATCGGCTGTAATACAGGTAAATGTAATAACAAATTGAACAAAACTAGTCATTTGAAAAGCGATAACAAATTAACAGTTTACTTTGATTTTTATGGTGATATTTATGGCAATATGGATTTCTACCGATCAAAAGCAAGCTACAGACCTCAGTACGTAAAAGTTTGAGTTATAAGCCAATCACTTGACCATGGGAAACATTGAACCTGACTTAGTCCTATCAAACACCTAGTTTAAAGTTGTGACAATTGAAGAGATCAATATCGAGTCAAAGCAGTCGAAATGACTATTCAAAATGACAATATGTTAGCCAATAAGAGATATAGAAGAAATTTTCCACATGTTTCGGACTTTGTGTATCCAAGTACACATTTTTGTATATACATACATATATTTGCCACATGCTCCCATTCAAATTTCCTGCATTGTTTAATTGAGTATATAGTGGACTCTTCGTGTGTATGAATGAAGGCTGGAATGGTTTTTGTCAGGACATGCCAACTCAAAATGCAAACGTCCGAAAATTGTGTTACCATGGCACTTTTTTTTGTATTTTGTTTTTGTGTTGATGATAAGCCGCCTGAAAACAAAAACACAAAACAGTTAATTTGTGGCACGCAAGTCGGTGGACATGGAAGGAAGGCGTCGCAGCAATCGACTTATGGGCACGCAACCGAAAATTACGAAGGACATGTGCAAGGCGCTGCAAACAATTGGCAAGGAACACACACTGTGGGATCCAAAAAGGAAAAACCCACAAGACCAAAGCGTGAATGCTGCACGCCGCTGCCAATGTTGCAGCAACAACGTTCAACGTTCCACCTGAGCGAGTTTTTTAAAAAAAAAAAAAAAAAAAATGAAGAAAAAAGGGAAAGGAGGGACATGACACGAGACGCGAGCAGCTGTTGTCGCCATCCTCCTCCCAGTGTCGATGTTGGCATTCTAATGCACAGTGGGCATGAAATATTGTTGACAGGTGAAAATGTTCTAAACACACACACACACACAGAGAGAGAGAGAGAGATAGACTCTCTTATGAGTTAACGACACTGGAGCACGGCAAGATACGACCTAGACATCTCTCTCTCACTCATTCTCTTTCGTCTTTTCCTTTCTTTTTGGGTGAAAGTGAACACTCCTGGGCGACTTGATAGGCGCGGGGTCACGTGCTCAGCTGGCATTAGGCCACCTCCCCAGGGGCACAGGGGACATGGGGGGCAAGTGCTGTGTACCAAGCGAAAGGGTGGAGTCCTGGGGTGGTTGAATAGGGAAAGCACACCATCCAGCACACCGTTTTTGGTCTTAGTGGTGATGGTGTCAGTCGTCAGCCCTTAGGGCATATAATAAATACTTGATTAGTTGAATAATAAATTAAAATATTTGTCACTTTGCATGGGACGAGGAGGCAGGTATATGCTTTAGGGTGGCATAGTTGAAATTTTCTGAGAATTTAATTATTTCAAAAATCAAATTTAACAAGAATTTAAAGACTCTCCTGTCTGGATGGATATTAAAGATCAACCAAGTCCCACTTTAAATAGTGTGCGACAGTTTGATTAATGTCCAGAACGCAATGTGCGATAACGCTAAACAACATGCTAGCTCAACAGTGTTGTAAAATCTGCATAAACGCACATGCAAATCGTAGTGTTGATCATGTAATTATTTGAGATGGCAATCTAGCTTGAAAGCCCTTAAAGAGACTTATAAATTACTTGTATATCAACAATTGTTAGCTAAAACAATTACAAAATTACGATTTGATAATGTTAAAGTTTATTAACAAAAATGTCTAAAAACCTTCCGTGAGAGAAGAAACTTATTGGCAAAATATGTATATTATGGCGGTTAGTTAAATCGAAGTTTAAGTTCTCAATTCACTAATTTAAATGCCAAATCATCATGAAGACCTCCTTATGAAAAATCCTTTAAGTACTATTTTATTAAAAGTTTAATTTTACAATTGCTCGATCAGCTTTTTTGTATTGACTCACAAATCTACATTAAACTAGAAAAAAGTACAGAAATCTTTTACATTCTTTAAGGAAATGGTAATTCTTGTAACTATAAAAGTTAGTAGATAGTCAAATCAAGTGTTATAGTACAGTTTGTTGGTCATTTCTAGATAAATTTGGTTAAATATTTATAGCTTGCCCATCATATTGTACTGCATTTTGAGAGAGGGGCCGAGAGAGTGGGACAAGACTGCAATAAATTCACTTTGCATTTTAATTTGCTAACTTACCTAAAAGCAAAAGGGGGTAAAGTGGAGGAAATGTGCAATTTATGTAGGAACAACAATTGCACAATTGTAATTTTCTTCTAGCCCTACGGTAATCCTGGTCGCCATATCCCCGCTAGATCCCCGTTGCCCATTTCCCCTTCGGTTTATTTCTCCTGCTTCAGACACGCACACGTAAACGCGGCAAGTAAAGAACTTTTGCCTCTAATGTTGCTGAAAATTGAATTTCTTATTACAAAAATATATAAGTACACACATATATATATATTATTTTTGTTCTCCTTTTGCCTCAATTGCGTAAGGCATTACGTGTTTACGTAAAGTTTGGCGCCGTTGGGCAAATTGTTTGCGTATATATTTTCCCCCCGGCTTTTTTTATATTTATTTTATTATGTATTCTTTTTTAGACTGTTTGCTTGCAAATTAAATGAAATGTTTATTCAAACGTTGAAAATTGCTTTAAATAAAAAAAAAGCCAGCCAAAAGGCTGCTCTGCCAAGAGTTGTCCTTTGTCCTGACTTTTGGCTATCTTTTGAATCATGTCAACCGCAAAAAGAGATGGACTGACTGAATGGAAAGGATGGGGGAACCCCATCATCTTGGATTACCATAAAGGATTTCTCCTGGGTGCTCTCATTCTAGGCGCCTGCCAGCCTGCCCATTCATTTTTCATATACATATCCTCTGCATGTGTCTGGCCCCTTTGTCCCCTCCTAAAAGCTTTGCTAAATTTAAAATGCCAGAAATTTTATAAATGAGCTGTTGCTTGCCGCCTGGCCAGGAAACGGCCGAGGAATCCTTTAACCCAAAACGACAGAAACAGTGTGCGTGTACGGGGGGTGTGAGGGGCGAAAAAAGGGAAAAAGAAAGGCTTCACTCCATCATCATCTAGATGGTCAAAGCCAAAGTGCAATGACTCACAGAGCTAAAAGATGGGAGGGTAAACGTACGAAACACTAAGGAAAGTCTATATCCGGACCCAAGGCGACAAGTTTGATGGCAGATAGAAGGAAATCCTTGCAAAGGACTCGCATCGGGTTTTGTTTATATTGACAGGAGGTAGGAGTAAAGAACCCCCCTATATCACTATCTCTCTCTCTCGCCCTCGCTCTTTATATATGCGGCAGCAATCAATCATGCGGTTTAAATTAGGGTATTTGCTTAAGTCAGTATTTTTTTTTTTGTTAGATGCGGGGGAGATTAGATTGCCTGTCAAGTGGACCCTTTGAGGTTAGGTGTTGAGGCAAAGTTTAAAAGGAGTTGCAATGATTTTTTTGAGATGCTCTTTCAAAGGACAAAACAGCTAATGCTATTTTCTGAGATTTATCTTATCAAAAGATATTCAGCTTTTCACACTACTTAATATAGTTTCAAACAGTGTTGGCTAACGAATTATGTTTTATAGACATAATTGCTGGAATTGATCATAGCCTTCAATAGTGTTAAACAATTAATTGCTTACTTATATAACTTTAATCTTGGCTAAACTAATCCATTTGCCAACAGTTTTATCATCTCATCAGGATACTTTTAGATAATGTTTATTATCATTCATTTGTTAAGTTTGGTCACACTTTTCCATTGTGTCAATCAAGAAGAGGATTATTTAAATGCACTTTCCATTCATTACTAAACTGGTTTTAGAGCATCAATTAGTCAATCATTCATGGTAACCTATCTCTCCAATCAATCTCACTTGTCAAACAACTAACTTCATTGCCACAAATCCTAAATTACAATCTACTAAGGGGTAAATGTGACCATACTTTCGAGTCGGATGACTTTGCTATGCGTTCGGGATGTCAGATGTTGGTAGAAACAAAGAGGTGGTGAGGAGATGCGGGGGAGGTCGTTTGGTCAATGTCAATTTTCAAAAAGTAAGCAAAAAGTTACCATTTGAAATCTATACACACAGCAAACTTTATGCGGGAGTGTGACAATATGAGTGTGTGTGTGTGTGTATCTGCGTGTGGTAGGAGGTTAATGATGTACTTAGGTAGTCACCTTTTTCCTTCTCCTCCCCCCTCTACTCCTGTATATGGCATACCCGTATTAATCATAAGCCTGTCACCTAATGTAAATATTGTAAAATGAGTGGAAAATTCTTGGTAATGAACTCTTGTTGGAAAAGTTTTGCATAAGTTTCATGTTGTTGTTGTTGTTGCTATTTTCGTTTTTCGCCTTTTGACAGTTAATGAGGTAAAGATGAAAGTTTTAAGTAAATTATATCAAGTAGCAACAGAAGCAAAATGGAAGTAAAAGTTTCCTTCTTACCCTCCTATGTATGTACATAAGATAAGATAAGAGCAAGCATAAAAGTTTCAACAAATTATAGTTGACCTTTGGCAAAATGTATCAAATATTAATGATTGATGGCCACACAGAATAAAGCAGGCAATGAAACTTTGTAAGCTGCTTAACAATTTGTCATATAAAGGTGTATGTATATGTTTGTTTGTATGTATATTAGGGTCAAAAGTATCTGATCTATTTGGCACACATTTGATTTTCACGCCTAACAAGTGGAACTAATAAGCAAACATATTATTACTTTGCATCCCTCGAAGTCTAATAATATTAAGGTGCATGAGTTTTGTCTGCTAAGATTATGAAAATCAACCTCAAAATGCTTGTTTGCAACAGATGCAACAACATCTCTTTATGGTCATTTAAGCCACAAGTGCGTTGAAAGGGAATTTACTTAATATTTGTTGCTATTGATCAAATATACAAGATACAAATTGTTGCTATTGTATGACCTGGCAAGCATTTGAGCATTTAATGTTGTGTTAAATTGAAAATTTGCATAAGATATTTGTTGTTTATTTATTGGCAGTATATATCTATACAAAATATGTCTACATTTCTATTTATGTATAAATGAAAATATATATGTATGGGTTGGTTATGTGGCCATGTATTGGTGGTCAGTTAAATATTTTATGCAATTTGTGTGCAATTTTATAGTAAAGTTATCCATGAATTTATCTCGTCTTTGTACTGCTTATATGTGTGTGTTTGTGTGTGGGTGTTTGTTTTAAGAGAAGGTGAAGTTTTATAGGCTTTTGGCTAAAGTAAAATACAATTTTAATGAAAATTCCAAAGATTCTTCTCATAGTTGAAAACAAAACTCGAATAGATATAAAATTACCAAAATTTTAAAGGCAACATGAAATTAAAGCATCAAAACTAAAAGAATCATTAAACTAAATATTAGATTATGGCCAAGTGTGGATTATCCTGTGTCCTAACATTTTTTATACCTATGGCCTACAAAAGTTATTCAAAATTTACGCATAAAACATTGACCTTGCATTAGACTTATTGTAATTCAGAACCTTAATTAATCCTTTTATAGTTGATTCGTTTGTTTAAACATTTTATACTTTTTTATTTTTGTGATTTTTATTTCATCATTTCGAATACGAATATCGATTTTACTCACCTATTAAATTCGTTTAGTGGACATTTAGAAATACTTTAAGCGATACTTTTCACCTTCTGATACTATCAAAGGGCAGAGATAAATTCTCTCTCACTTTTTCTCTCTCTATTTCGCTCAGTGGAAAGTTGAAAATGTAATAAAAAACCAAATTACATGCTTTAAAAGTTAAATAATGTGCTTGAGAAACTAATTTCCAACACTTGTGCTAATCTCAATTTCAACTTTTATTTTATTTAAATTTTATGCTTTTGTTTTTGCAATGATAAAAACCAAAACTGGTGGATGATGACGATCTGCCAGAGAAGAGTGAGTTCAGAGAAAAAAAAAAAAACAGAAAATAAACGAAACGGAACGTAACCAAACCGTATACAGTTATTTTCCCCCTCACCCACCCACCAAGTAACTTTATGTGTTGCCGCGGAAATCTCAAAACAATCAAAGTGCCAGAGTGAAAAAAAAGGGCCCAAACTCAAATAATATTCCCGGAACCAGGAGCAGTAACAGTACCAGGATGAGAATCAGAACGAGAATGAGGACCAGCAGGCCCATGCCCAGGGCTTCAGCTTCAGCTACAGCTACAGCTTCTGTTTCACTTCGCGTGGGCGTTGATGTTTGCTCAACGAAAACAACAACAGCAGAAAGGCAACTTCAACTTTAGTGCGAAAAACTTTTGCCACTTAACTTTTGTGAATGCAGCAGCAGCAGCTCCGCCGAGGGAGCATGAGAGGAAGAGAGAGTGAGTGAGTGAGAGGGCGAGGGTATATGTATATATGAAGGGACACACAGGGTACACCAATCCCAGACTGGCAAAGCAATTAAAATTATTGCTGGGCGAAAAAGTAATATTTTTCAAGTGCTAAATAAACACACTATAAAAAAGAATCTACCTCCCCGTTCCATCCCGGTCTCTCTTTTACCAAAGCCAAACCATCCGTTCCATCTGCTTCATCCATCCATCCATCCATCCAAGCTCCACTCTTCACCAGCCACGAGCCAGCCTGAAGTCCGCCAACGACTCACATTCGCCAAAAAGTTGATTCACTGACGTTTTCGAGATTTATTTACATATGCAAGACGCGCGCGCTCTTTCGCATGCTGGCAACTTTTCTTTAGCTGATTTTGCTCCTTTCCTTCACCACTTGGCCACCACTTTAGCATCTGGGAGGAGCTGAAACCATAGCCGAAGCCGGAGCAAGCGCTTATGCCAAATCGGAGTAGGCAACTCTGAGAACTTTCTGGTATTAGAAGAGCTCTTTAAAAACTTCTTGGCCGCACATTGGTAAAGTCTTTGCTTGATTGCCAACTTAAGAGTGTGCACCAAAGTGATATGAAGTAACAAGTTACGAATACATTAAGCTCTTTGCCATGACAATCCAATGATGGAAAGATTATGACCTACCTCTTTTTGGTGACCCCGACGCCGAAATACGAATGTGTAAACAAAACAGAAATAAGGTCATAAGATCCAGCCTTGGGCTCATTGTATTAAAGTAGATGACGATGCAGCATTAGTTAGAATACAAAATAAAACGGCAGATAATCAATAACATCAAAGCCCAGAAAATTGTGCACATATTAGAAGCGCCATGGAAAATGCCATTCTGCGGTATACTTATGGAGGTCCCGCCATTGAATGCAAGTATTGCACTGAGGACACTTTGGTTCAACTCCCATTTGTCTGGCTCGAATGTTGATCTTACGAACGCAACGCTTGCAAATCACATGACGATTACGACACTGTAATGAATTTTGACGTGATTGTACAATCTTGCATTTTTTACACCGCACCACGCTACGCAAAGAGCCGTTATCATCTCGGTGGTCTCCATTGGATACCAAACTATTTACTGTATATTGAGTTGGGTGAATGCGATTAGGTCGCAAGGCAGGCATTTTGAATGAAAATATCGTTTCTCCAAAATTTGTTCTACAAAGTCTTTTCCTGTACTTATTTTATTATTTTATTTTATTATTTTATTTTATTTTTAGCTTGTGACTGGTGTGAACAAAGGAATTGAATGAGATATACTATCAATATGATTTAACATGTTGACATTTTTTGGATAGCAAAAGCTTATCTGATTGACTAGATATTGCAAATTTAAAAAGTAAAATTGAAGTTGATATCCTGGCTTGCCATGTTGATGTTTTTTTTATTATCAACCACTTTTTATTTAACATTTCGATTTCGAGTTTACAGCAATTGCTTACCCCTTAAGAAAACACAAACTTTTCTTTCGATTTTTCTAATAGGTCTACCATTGTTTAATACTAAATCTCCGATTGAAACAAAAAAGTTCCAGTTTTAAAATGAGCAGAAGCAAAAAAAAGCAATGCGAAAATCTTTTAGCACACTTTCACCAAAAAGTTAACAAAAGTTGTTGCAAAAAAAAAAAAAAAAAATGAAAAGAAAAAAAACAACCAAGAAGAAAAGAAAGAAAAATCAAGGCAGGCAGCAAAGTGTGACAAAGTCGATATGGTGGGGGAAGAGCAAGCTACAGAGGGAATGACATGGGGAGGGGGGTGGTATGTATAAATGTCTATTCGAGTGTAGAATTTGATTGCACTTGGAAATGTCTTTATGTGTTTGAGTCAAGTCATCGATGATGATGATGACGATGACGATGACGATGATGAGCTCCTTTGCCCCGATTGTCTTTTATGGCTTGGAAAATAAACTTTTCTTTTGCAAAACGCTTGAATGCATTTCGCACGAGTTGAGAGAGAGAGAGAGAGAGAGAGAGAGAGAGACCAAGAGTAAAAGATCTACTAAGGTCTTAAAGTTTGAAAGGCGTAAATTTACTTAAATTATGCGTAAAAGTCCAAGATTTTGCGCACTTTTTGGAAAACAATTTGCTGAGTCACACATAATGGCATCGTGGATCTCATTCACTCTGGCGGCCCCTTTGTGACCCACATTTATACGCTTGAATTGATTTCCCCTGCTTTTGGCAATCAGCGAAGGACACAAAACATACGCGACGCATACGTATACGCCATGGTGTCCCTTCGTTTCTCACACACTCTCAATCTCTCAGTCTCCCAGTCTCTCTCCCTTTCAACATTTCTAACGAAGGCACGCACTAGGTTTTTCTTTTCGTATGTTCAGTATGTGGTTGGGGTGATATTTATGCTGTGTTGGCGAGAAACCCGCCAGGATTGTAACCTTCTGCCTACATAGATGGTATGCTGTTGTTGTTGTATTTGATAATTTAATGCCTGTTTGAGTTAAGACAGCGAATCCCTTTTTTTTTGCCTAGAACCCACCGATACAACATCACACATCTAAACTACAATATTTAATTGGTTCGAATCCTTTACGGCTATTCCACCCTACACCTACACACATAAACACACACACACACGTTTATCCTTTGAATGCATGAGAAAATTTCGGTGTGGCATGGTTTTCGTATTTCTTTGCATATTTAATGCAATTACCAAAAGGTTTTTCCCCTTGGAATTGCCAAAGCTCCTAACTCAATGCCATGAAAGAAGTGAGCAAAAGTAAAATTGATTTAGCTGACAGCTTGTGGCCAGACCAGGACCAGTTCGGCTTCCAGTCCGGTCCAGCTAAATTTGTTGTAGCCAAAATACCTTGCAACTGATATTGATAGGTCGTAAAAGTAAAGGGTTAGGCCACAAGCTATTTATACTAGTTACACTTGCCCATCGTGATGACCTTGTGAAGGTGATAAAACACCAAACACCACCGAATAACTTTTCCACTGAAAAGGGCAAACGATTTACTGTACATCAATTTCAAATGCAATATAATTACACATCTTTCACCCGAAAAAAAACATAAAATCAATTTAGATATTTAACCCAAATTCTTGTGATGAACTTGTGTCAATTTGAACTAATTCTAACCTTTCTTTAAACTTGAAGAGCCAAAGCAAAAGCAACGTTAACGAATCAGACAGAAATGGTTGCTATTTGAAAGTTACGTTGATCTCTTTAGAGTCATTCTATCCACTGACTTGGACGTCTTTTCTTATTATGAGCTAGATAGTATAAAAGAATAGCAAAAGAGGACTCTAAACTGATCACAGGTTAAAGGAATTCAAATCAGAGCAAAAAAAACTTATGCTAGGAAGTTTTTGTTTTGGGAAATCGAAATCGATCGACTAGGTCAATAAGTTGGAAGACTCTATATTATCATTCAAAAGTTGAAATCTCATCACACTGAGCACCGTTTCTTTTTGGAAAACCATCACTTTTTTTTGTTTTTCTAACAGCAGAAAATCTCTGAATATTTATTCCAATTGGCCAAGTCTCGCTCTCACAATCAGTATTTCCTTTATATGCATCTTCCAGCTAACCAACTAGCTGCAATTGGACCAACATATTTCTTCTAGCATGTAAAGCTAGTTCACTGCTCCCATCATCTACATGTTTCAACTTCCACTTGAACTGCATGCATATATTAGCAGACACTCAAAAGGCAATTTCGTTAGACCAAAACGCAAACTGGCAACTGGCAGCAGCACAAAACGCAAGTTATTTGCTCATTAAAGAGGCCAAAAAGCAATTGCAACAAACAATTGTTAGGACTTAAGAAAGAACAAGTAGAAGAAGTAGGAGGAAAACCAAACCAATTCAAACCGAAAACCAAAGCAAATCAACTTGCAACTTGCTAGAGGTTCGTCCCTTTGCATGTTTCCCAAGTGCATCACTAGCCAGAGACTGCCAATTTGAATGGAGGTGGAGTAGAAAGTACTCCACCACCAGCACCACCACCACCACCAGCCGTTAAAGCAGTAGGGGATTATGTGCATGTTTGTCTTGCGGCCTCCGGGCAATATTTCACTTAAGGCTGTTGGCTGCTGCTGCTGCTGAAGGAGATCATCGATCTGCCAACATGCATTGTCTACTCTACTCTGGTCTGTTCTTATCACGTAAATCTGTCAGATAAAGTTTTCTTCTTTTCCACTTTTTTTATTGTTGTTTTTGTCTCTCCCATTCTGTTTGTTGGTTTAACATACGTGAGCATAACTGGCACAAGGCGGTCGGTCGTTTGGACAAATGGACAGTTTGGTCGGTTGGTTGGCTGCCTTGGCTGGTTGACTCGTCGTTGGTCGGTCAATTCGTTTGCCTTTATCGTGCAAAACGTGGCTTGCAATTAAATGTTTGTTTTAGTTTTTGGTCGGAACCTGCTGCTGTTGCCGATGCTACTTTCGTTTCGTGATCTTATCATATCTCTCTCTCTCTCTCTGTCTCTCCTTCCCCCCTCTCACTAGCTTTGTTGTTCATGTTCGATTTGTGAATTTGTTTTACTACCAAACGACAACCATTTGGAGGATATACTATATATACTTTTTTTTGTTTGTTGTTATTCTTTCATGACATTTTATTCTGTGGACGGCCGCATTTGCAAACAGACCGCGTCCAGTCGCGATCTTGGCCAATGCTTTTTATTTTCCATTTTAAATAATTTATAAGTAAAAATCTCTGTGAGCATTGTCTCTGATCGTGATAAGACCAAGAGATCCAGAAGCTATGCTATGGCATCTCTTACCCTCTTACTCTTGCACACCCAATGAGTACATGCAATTGGAGAAGTGCGTCAAAAATTAAACTAATAAAATAGGGCAAATGTTTTGTGTTATTAAAAATATCTTTTAACAAATAAAAACATATAATTTTTCTAATTTCTAATATAGTTTTTCTTATTTGCAAATGGAAGCCAATTAGACTCGACTAGAATGCATTCCAACAAGACTCTAAGCTCTTCATCAGTTTTTTAAAAGATGAGTATTATTTTTAAGTAAGAAGGGTATACAAACTTCGCTAAAGTTAAATTAGATGACATTTCTTCTTCTTGGATTTTTTGTTTTCATTGTAATGCAATTTCATTTTATTTATTGAGGCTTCCTTGTGATTTATTGTTTCGAACAAATCGTAATAAAGATTTTGATATAAACTGTTCCTATGATCAACCCTGATCAACCTGTTAAGCTAACATCTACAAAATGTCAAAGACCCCCTCTCCCCCACACACACACACAGACATACACTAGGTTTGAAAAATTAATTGCCCCAAAATTCCAAACTTTGACAAAATGCCGCTCACAATCGATACTTAAGAATATCGATTATTCAAATCGAATTTCTATTTTGTTGCTAAAAAAAAAACCCGAAAAAACACTAAGAATCAGAGAAGACACACCGTAACAGATTATGCAAACTAATTACACAAAATTAGTTGAGATTTATGCCCATGGCCCAGGTTCAGGCCACAAATTTATTAATCAATTCAATTTTTGCCGCACGGCATGAGCTTAAGTAAGCAAAAGGTAACCAGTTTGACAAATTGTGTGACATAATAAAAGGTACACGAAACGAAAGAAATCCAAAGGAAGGAAGACACAAAAACAAACCCGCCACAGAAAACCAAAATCAGAAATAAGAAAAGGTCTCGAAACAAATTTGTATGATGTAGAGCTTAATTGGTGATTAACCACCTGTAGATTGGATTGCATTTTGTTCCAAGTTGAATTTCCCAAACGAGAGAAAAACAAAAACAAATAACAAAACGCCGATGAAAGAGATGAAGAAAAACGAACTGAACCAGCCAAGAGAGAAGAAAAATCGTGCCTGGCCATACCTTAGCCCGGATCGTGCTGGTAAATGAAGATGATGCTAAGCTGATGCTGCGACTTCGAAATAAATGTCACTCTACTCTGGTTAGAGTTCTAGTTCTTGAAACTAAAACAAGTGGGAATGCTGGTCAATGTAACAAAGAAAAGCCCAACTTGTTAGATACCCTGCAAGCAATCTTATATCTTTAGTCCACTCAGTTCTAACAGAGTGATCATAATGAATCAAACTTCAAATTTAACCCCAATTAGTACACCTGTTGGGTCTTATTAGACCTTGTCTCTTACCCAAGACTTATTAAACATTAATTTTTAGTTCAGCTTTATAAAGAGAAATATGCAAAGCGACAACATTTTGTTTTTATTAGTTTCCCCTAAAATCTTGAATGAGGGAGTGAGAGAGAGAGATATAAAATTGTCAATTCCAATTTTTATAATTTCTGTTAATTAACATTAGCCAATAGAATTTTCAACAAAATGTATTCTGCCCTACGTGCAAACAAATGTATAGAAGATGTATACATACCTACACATAGAAAACCATCCAGTTGAAACCTAAAATGGGGAATATGGTGTTGAAGTTGAAGAGTTCAAAATTCCCATACCCATATACTCTAGATATACCCTTTATCCTATACAGTATGGAAAAGATTTATGGTTTACAAGCGTTTGTTGTTGTCGCTGTCAGCGAGGCAAATAAGAATTTTCCATAGAAATTGCAGGCCTTTCTCCGTTTTGTTCCCGTTCCCGTTGCCGTTGCCGATGTCATTGCTGTTCGTTAGCCCGTTCTGTCGTCTCTCTTTTTTGGTTTTTCTTTTTGGGAAAATAATTCATTTCGTTTCGGTTTTGTTCTCGTGTTGGGTGGGGGGGCGGCAGACGAGAGAGCCATGAGATTTGTCATAGACGTCCATCCCGCCCCAATAGCAATCTATTGAATGAAGTTTTAACGCTTAGATTATCTCTCTATTAATTATCGTTTATGGTTTGTTTGTTTCGACTTTGTGAGTTCGAGAGGGGTGCAGCCTGTCGTATAATTTGTAGTCAAGTCTTTGTATTCAGTTATCGGTATCAATTTTTCTCTTTTTTTTTTTAGTTAAGTTGAGTTCTCTGTGCTATATCGGGGGCGTCAAAGAACACGCTCTGTCAATTGCGACTGGGTGAACAATTCCCATGAAAGTCGGCTCAGGTCTCACAGAGATAACACACAAGTCACAAGTTTACCTGTACCAGCTGTCGTCCCCTCCGCTAGGAGGGCTAAATGAAAAGCAAATTTCCTAGACCAACATTTTGTTTCAATGCAGAGACCCGAGAATTGGCTGAACAGAAGTAGAAAGAGATGGAGCAGCTTTACCAAAGAGCAATTGCCCACTATTAGCATGCTAATATAAACATGAAAACTAAAACTTATTACAAAATCCATTAGGTTTTTTTCACCTCCCCCCATTCTATCTCTCTAAAGGTCTCTTTATTTTTTAGATACTCTTTTATCAAAAAAGGGCATATGGAAAATGATACACTGTATGTAACAGACGAAGCAGAAGGACCTTTAGGAATAATTGCTAATGGTTGAAAAACTCGACAACTTCTGTCGATTATTTTGCTCGATTGCTCGTCAAATTTTGATAGTTTTTCTTAGCAAAGCTTTAAAAAATCTGTCCAATCGTTAAGCAAATATCACGAATATATCTTTATTTATATAGGCTTATCGACATTAATTACGAGTGTTGTGTTATTTATAAAGAATATCGTAAAATCGATATCAAAAATCGATACAATCGATTACCAAATACTACAAAAACTTTTATATTTTTGCGTTCATTTGCTACTAGGATTATCATCATTTACATAAGAATATGGACATCCAATACAAATGGAATTTATTTATAGAGAATATTGTTAAATCGTTGTGAATCATTTCGTTTGTTGGCTAGACAAAAGTAAAGGAAAATATTAATGCTTTATTTTTGAAGGAGAAATTGATTGATTTTGATGGTTTAGACTTTTAACTCATTCAAGACTTTGTGTGTTCTTTTTCATTTAATTTCTAGGCAGGGTGGTTAGGCGAAAGTGTATAACCAATTCGTATGCCTTCAATATTCAATTTACCTTTTATTGTAGTTGCGGTTACATGTGATGGCCGCTGGCACTTTTCCCGTTTGGTTATACAGAGTTTTTTTCTTCCTTTTTGTGTGTGTTGTTGTTGTTGCTGTACATTTCTAGTTATCTTACGACCAATCAATGCCAAAGCTGATGATGTTAATCTGACCGTTTGGCCGCCCAACCCCCCACCCCTATGCCATTCCCTTTTCAGATTGGTGGCACCCGCCGTTCAATTTACCCTTAAGTTAAAATTCATTTGAATATACAACATCCTATTTCAATTTAAATTCAAATCCGCAAACATTTGCCACGAAACGATTTCAAGTCCGAAACTGACATGAGAGCCACGCCCACGCCTCCCCTTTGGCCAAATGCACGTCGAGAGTTTAGACTAAAAGGACAGTTGTGGGCCGGCCTGGGAGCTATAGCTGTAGCTCTATAGCATATCAAGAGTTTGCCATCGCCATCGCCATCACCATTGCCGGCGTCGTCTTCTCCGTTCTCTATCCTCCTCCTCCTCGGACGAAGTCATCGTCGTCTCCGTCTCCATCGCCATCTCCATCTCTGTCGTCGTCGTCTATGGCAGCTCATAGCTGGTAGCTGGTAGTTGGTCGTTGTCGTGGACGCTGGCAAATGCCACTTACACCAAAGTGCCGCAACGATTAACATCAACGACCTGAACGGGCAGGAGGTGGACAGGCAAGGCAGAAGTAGCTAGCTTCCTTCAACCATTGGGTGGATACGTCTCTCTCTCTACCTACCGTTATTTGCTCTCTTTTTTTTTGTTTTGTCCTCCTCGGTTGTATCTTTTTGCATATCGCTGGCCATGTATCTTCCAAGTGTATGAGTATCTCTGACACCGAAACTAACAACATACCAAATTGCAAAACCAATTTAAGCAAAAGCGAACATTTTTTATATAAAAATACATACATCCAGATAGTTTCTAAATTGGAAATATACACATACCATATACCATTTTGTTTTTTCTATTTAATTATTATCTTCTGGTTTTGCAAAAGAGAGACCCAGAGAGATAACGAATTTATGTAGAAGGGGAGAGAACTTTTCGATTTGATTGAGTTGTGTCGCCCATTGCACATTGCGGCCAACCAATCCGCAGAAATGTGTAAAACAGAGAGATTAAATGCATTTTTGTATCCCAGCATTTAATCAAAACTTTATGGTTAACCTCAGCAGTCACAGCAGTCGCTTGGCTAGTAAGTAATTTTATCACGCTTGGCAGGCCAAACCAACCTTACTTCGTTAGCTAACTGATATCGATTGATAGCACGGGATAATTGAAGAATCTAGTCAACTTTATAAGCTTACACAGTAGGCGAAGCAAAAATGTTTGAAATGTTTGAAAAGAATTGACAGATACATTTATGAATATATATTATATGGAGATTGAAAACAACTGAATTTACGTAATTGAAGCTATAATTAGTTACCTCAAATCAATAACAAAGAAATGAACAAAAAACTGTAGATTTATTTGGTCACACTTTGATTTGGTTTTGTGAGACTTAACAAGAAAGATATGATGCTTAAGATAAAGACAAAATAAAGATCCAAAGGGTAGTTAAAGGGCTTATAGAAAACTGCTCTGTGGGCAATTGGTCTATTTCGATAACCTTTTTGGCATCTCAATGGCTTATTTGGTCAGATCATAGAGAAGGGCTATCGAAATGTGGCAGATAAAGAGTTGGTTGGACAATCTTTCAGTCAATATAAATACACATACATTGCGGTTAAATGCAATCGTTCATACAGTCTATGACTCTCTAACTCTCATACCATTTTTCAATTTATGGAAAATTCAATCAACAACAACCGCGAGACAATCAACAAATGTTCTACTATATTTTAATACTATTTGCCTATAGACCAGAAACTGGAAAACTCAAATCGAATCGCACAAAGAGAAGAGTAAAAGAGACAGCGTGATAGCCGATTGGGGCGGGAGGTGGCGGTGTAGGCGTGGTAGTTAGTGGTAGTTTCAACTGGACATATAGTTTAGTCAAACAAAACAGCAAAATGAAAACTCAATTTGCCAATATGCGCACAAACAAAATAGCAAATTTATAGAATTTCAAACGTCATTTTTTTCTCTTCCCCTCTTATGACCCCACAACACTCTCTCTTTTTCTTTGCTTGTTCTATCATTCTGTCTAAAAATGAAAAATCAAAGGCACAAAATAGAGATGGCGAGATAGAAAGAGAGATAGAAAATAAAGAAACAAAAACTGGCAGCGATTTTCATCTAAATTCAAATCAGCCAAAAAACGTTTAATAATGAATTTAAAAACTCATCATCAGAGCAATCCAGGCATGGAGTCAAAAGGGGTAATGGAATGGGGGCGTGGCAAAACAAATTTGATGGCAAAAGTTGCACTTTAATGCTAGAGATAACAGCAACAACAAAAGCAACAACAAGAAAACCAACAAGAACAATGCATTGAAATAGGACTATCGGTCGGTTGGTCGACCGGAGCGAGGGGCATTCATCCAAAATGCAGTCGTCAATCAACAGGCCAGTGAATGAATGTGAATAGTCCGCACTCATAATTGAATTTAGACCTGGCAGCCAGCAAAAAGGGAGGAATACAAATCGAAAAGCATGTGTATTGGTGAGGCAAAAGGGGGGTATGGGGTTCTGGCTATGAGGCCTGTGGCCAACTATTTTGTATTATTGAAATTCATTTCGACCAGCAGCTGCCGTTGTTGCCACTCCTCCATCTCGTGCTGCTGCTGCTGCTGCTGCTGGACACGGCATGGACAACAAAAGCGCGAAATGATGTGTCACAAATACCAAAAACCTGTTAAAGTGTGAACATTTCATCAAGGCATTTTGTATGCACTGTCAAAAAAATCTTATTCATATGGAGATATAAACAAATATAGAAATGTCGTAGATTATTAAGTTCGTTGCTTAAGGATCGAAGGATTTCAATCCAAGACAGAAAAGCTAGAGTCCAATTCTGTTCAACGTATCCAAGTTGTTTGTCGTACAACTCTTTCGATTATCCAGTTTCTCTCCATGTATGCAAAAGTTCGATAAACATTCTTTGCAAAAATCAACTAAACCTGCGTACATACTATATCCTATCGAATGGATGGCTCCATGCCGGATAATGCCTCAATGAATACTGTTTAAAATTCATTTCGTTTATCATCAAGTTGGTGGTAATAGTGAGCTGCGGGTGGGTGGTTGCATAGTGTGATGATGAAAAAACGCCCTAATGTCTGTCTGTTATCTGTTGAAGGTTGGGGTTGGGTAGCTTGGGGAAGGAGGAGGAGGGATCTGATGAGTTTTGCTGCTGTTGCCGATGAAACTAACTTTGTTTTTCTTTTTTTCGAGTTTTTTTTTTTTTTGTTTGTTAAATGAAATTTACGCTGGAAAATCGCGTTTGCAACGAAATGAGTTTTAATTGCAAGTTTTCCTAATACTACCAACGCACGAGATAGAAATGGAGCTGAAGTTGGAAATGAAAATGGAAATGGTGGGCAAGAGCTCTCTTGCTCGCATTGCGTGAGTTCAGAATTTCGATGGGTGAAAATTTTCAAAATGTATGTGTAGGAAATTTCTGCAAATGTTTGCCACCCAAAAAAAGCATAAAAAACAAAAACAGAATACTCGTGGGTAAATATTATGTTCTTTATGATAATTCGAATGAGTGAGTGCGGGTTACATTTTATATTCCGTTTTATATGTTCCCTACTCTTTCTTTTCCTAAATAGGTATCTACGTATGTATGTGTGTATGTAGATATATATGTGTTTATACCTTTAGCCAGAATTCTATTGTTGACTCGTTAGCTGTTATATTTGAAATTTCAATATTGCATAGCAGCAAGTGTTGCAAGCCAGAAAGGCGGCACCGGCACCACCTGCATTTTCTACTTCTCCGCCTCTGGGAATTCCCCAATTGCCCTCTCTGACGTTCCCACCCATTCATTCACGCTCCAAATTTTGCACAATGCATTTTTGAAGCGCTCGAAACCAGAAATTTTCGGTCTACAAAAATGAATATTTACAATGTATGTTTGCCTTGAGCGGGGCAAACGCCTGCATTTGCACCCTTTTGCCTCTATACAGCCACTCATTGCCATTCTTTAGGACTTTAAATAAAAGTTCTTTCAATATTTATTTAGATAGGCAACATTATAGATATGTTAGGCCAACAGGATACCCTAGGGGGTATATCTATGTATTAGAAAACATTTTTATTTAATATTCTAGAGAAGAAATAGATCTCGAATTCTAAGATACTTATTAAACATTGAACATTGTAGCTTTGCTTCATGTAGTTGTAATTCTCAACTAGTCTTAGCATGGCAAGAATGATAAGTGGCAACCTCATGTGTCATCTAGTTGGTAAGTGGTAACTCTGAAATGATACACCTATACAAAAGTTTTACACTTTACGATTTTGAAAAATACATGGCCCAGGGTAAAGCAGCTTCGATCCCCTACATAATCTTTAGCTATGTAGAATTATAGTTATTTTCATAATGAATATCATTTTTCGTAAATGAATGTTATATGAGGTTTAAAACGGAAACTATATAAATTGGACTCTTTATTACATTCCGTGAACTGCAGTAAACGTAAAGTTTACAGATACAGATATCTATGTATATTAATCTGCATACTATATGACAGATAAAGTCCAGTTTCTGTGCTCTGAATAAAACCATTAACTGCCATCAAATATATTTTGCTTTATTTGGTGTGTGAGTATTTATTTGTTTCACAAAACAAAACGAAAAAAAAGAAGAAGGAAACAAAACGAAGCAAACGGCAAAGTAAACGTACAACAATTGCATCCTGTGCTTTTCTCCTTTTGCCATATCCTACACTCTCTGGAAAACAAAGTAAAACCAAAAACCATGCAAACCCTGGCGGCATTTCTCGTGTCTGCGCGTATTTGGTTTTAATTAAAATAAATATTACCATAACCTATAAAATAATTGAAAAACAATTTAACATTATTAAGCGCACACACACACACACCTACGCTATGGTCTTTGCTCTTCTCCTCTGCTTATCCTTGTCTCAGTGCATACACTGGAGATGGAGGCAAACGTTGTGGGTGGAATGGTAATGCAGGTTAAGCTGTAAGGTGAGATGAGTGTTGTTTCTCTCTCTCTCTCGCTCTTTGCCACTGATTTTACATGCATTTATTTAACCAACATCAGGGTCAGGGCACATAGGTTATCCCCATATTGGTTGGTTGGTTTGTTTGGTTTAATACCCTACACCTCAAACACTTTTCAAAAGGGTATATTCCTCACAGATCTCACTGCAATATAATATCTTCTTGCATAAGATAATAAAATATACAAAGTTGATACAGAAACTCAACAAGTAAAAGTGAAAAGTTGTCATTACTTAGAAAAAATCAACCGATTTAAACATTATTTGATGATTTTTAGCAATAAACATAAATATATCTTTACGTCTTATTGTTAGGGTCATACGGTGGCAATTTCTTTTGCCATTTCTATATATTATTCAGAGTCCTTTGCATACTTTCACAGGGTATTAAACATATATTCACATTGCATTAAATCTGATTTATTTTTATTCGCTCAACAATAATTGTATAACTTGGCAAGACTTACCAATTGTAATAGGTCCATCCATTCAAAAATGATCATCCATTCATCAAAAGCTGAAAGAGGGAAGAATATAATTGATTCACTAAATAATAATATGGAATAACAACACAAACCTCAGAGATCTTTACAAATAAACTTTTAAGCATGGTTAATTATTAATTTTGAAATTATCAAAATTAACTAAAGAAGAATGATAAAAAATACTATTTATAAACAGACATTTGACAATTTAAAAGTCATAAACTCCCATACATATTATAGATATGACTATATGTATATATAAAAAATGAAGTAAGTAAGTCGTCTCGCCGACTTGGGTATACCATACACCAGTAAAACAAATATTTCAAATTTGTAATAACTAATGCATTTGCCTATTTTAAGAAATTCTGTTCACATGCTTTTTACTAGCATATTTCAGTATCTCGCGCACTTATGCATATAAGCACCCTAGCGCCCCCACCCGCCAACGGCCATCTCCGGCCTTATGCAAAAACGTTTATATGCATAACTCAGCTATTTTTTGTCCGATTTTGATCAAATTTGGTATTTTGCTGGGTATTAGTATCAAATTTAAGTGTGCCAAATTTGATTGCACAAGGTAAAAAATTACGCGAGATATTCGAGTTTTTCAAATTTCGGGGGCGGAAAGGGGCGTGGCAAAATCTTTATACATGCAAAATGAGCGCATTTACTAAGCAAATATACATACCAAATATGGTGTATCTAGCTACAATAGTTTTTGAGATAAACGTTTTTTTTGAATTGCGGGGGCGGAAAGGGGCGTGGCAAAAATTTGAAATAAACTTGATCACTCTACATACTACATGAGCCTACATACCAAATTTGGTGGCTCTATCTCTTATAGTCTCTGAGATCTACGCGTTCATACGGACGGACGGACGGACAGACGGACAGACGGACAGACGGACGGACAGACGGACATGGCTAGATCGACTCGGCTGTTGATGCTGATCAAGAATATATATACTTTATGGGGTCGGAAAAGCTTCCTTCTGCCTGTTACATACATTTTGGCGACTTTAATATACCATTTCACCCTATGGGTGTATGGTATAATGATTTGATTTTATTTTTCTTTTTTAATAAAATCTTAAAAAAAAATTCTTTACTTGCTAATTGTCTGAAATATTTTGGTGCCATCTTTTTGATGATTTCATTTCTGGCATTGCGAAAGTTAATTGTTTTGTACATGATCATCTACGAGAGGATCTTAGTCCTCGACTCTTTTCCAATTAGCCCCATTTCCCCTATATTCCTCTTTTTTTACTTTATCAATTTAAAATATTTTCGCAAAAGTTTCCCCACAGACGAACTCACACACGAATGCATATTTTTATGTTTATTTGTATTCATATTTATATTTCGTTTACTTTGTTGGTATTATATTTTTGGCATAATTATAGTAATTTTTTTTCTTTGCACCATTTTTGTTGGTGTGTGTGTGTGTGGGAGTGTGTTTCTTTTTTTCGCACATCGGCGAGAAATGAAAATGAAAATGAAAAATCTTCTTAAACTACAACGAACAATTATAATAATTATTTAATTAAAAATGCTGTCGCTGTTGAAAATCAGAAAATTGCATTTATAAGTGCGTAGTTTGTATCTCGTAGTTTGGATTGTATCTTTTACTTCGTTTCACACCATCCCCCGCTGACACCCCGCCATCATACCTCGATTCTGTATGGGGCCAAAATGATGCTTCAGGGAAAATTAATCTTTTTGAAGTGTTTAAAAGTGAGAGAGAAAGAGGGAGAGGAATTGTGGGAAGTGTAACCGAAAGGAGGGCAGGTTGCGAGAAATGTGCAAAGTGAACGGAAAATCATATAAAAGGTCAAATGGTCATGGTTATGAGAGCAATTTAAAGTTCATCACTACGAAACTGGAGGTATTTTTTATTATTTTCAATAACTCATATAATAATTGACACTATTCTCATTAATCTTTCTTCCCTTTAAAATTGTCAATCGGCAATTTTGTATAAACATTCTAAGCATTCGAGTTTTCTCCTTAAAGGATATCGCGTAAATTCACTAACTTTACTTTCCCTAACTTCTCCTTCTTCTCTGCTACGAATTTCATCTAGTTGAGAATTCAATTTAATTTCGATTCAAGTCCATCTTCTTCTTCAATCTATAAAAAGTGTCAAATTTTTTTATAGTCATTCCTATCATTGATACAATTTATCGATATGTTGCAAGCCGCTCTCTGCCCTGCTCTGGTCCGTCATAATGATGAAAGATTAACAAATTGTTGCAACATTAAACCGTTTTACCCTACTCAGATTTAACACACCGACTGCCATTTCCATATACATATATATGTATATGTATATGTAGATGGATTTATGGCCCATATATGCGAAACAATTAAAAACAATTGCCCAATTTCGGTAGCTTGTCAGATTGATTACCTTTTTTATTTCTTTTCTTTTCTTGATTTTTCTTATATTTCGTGAAAGCCCAAAGAAAAAAGAAGAAAAAAAACAAAAGAGAAAAGAGAAAAAGAAAAAGGCAACAGAGTGTAAGGAAATCTGACTGCAATGATTGACCATAATGAGTGTGGAGGTTTTTGTAGGTAGGATCACGCCTAGACCTAGAAAAACTAACAGTTATTGTTTTGCTCATTCAATGCCCAGTGCGCTTCTCCTGCCCGTCTCGTCTCGTCTCGTCTCGTCTGGTTTCGTCTTTCCCGCCTTGTCGTAAATAACATTTGTATGGGCCATAGCATAAAAATTCGCATTAAAATCACAAACAGTTGCAATTGTATCTTGTATCTGCCCCTCTCTTTGGTTCCTTCCTTCATTTTGCCTGCCTGTGCTAATCTTTTATAACATTTCCATTAATACACAGTATGGCAGTTACCCATCCAATGCCAAATGATGAGAAATTAATGTGCGTACACAATTTCACAGATACCTTCAAGTCCAAGAGAGTAAGTGACAGAAAGAGGGAGAGGGAGAGCAAGACCAAACCCTAACACAAACCCGAACCCAAACCGAAAACCCAATACCTTGCACACAGCATGAGACGGACCAAGAGAACGCTTCACGGTTGCCTCGCAGCTCAGCGGGATAAAAGTGCCAGTGCCCATTGTTGGGAAATTTCACAGCACTCTGCATGGGTCCATTCTACAGTCCATTGTAAGGTGTAACAAAAAAAAAAAAAAAAAAAAAAAAACACCCAACAAAAAGAGAAAAATATATATAACCAAAAACGATAGAAGAAATTTTGTCAAATGAGTTTCGAGTTTAGGAATTTTACGAGTTGTCAAGCATTTAAGTGCGAAAGAGACACATAGAGAGAGAGAGCCGAAGTGGTTGCGGCTGGGCCTTTTCACGCCTGGTCCCCATGGTAGGTACCTGTTACCACAACAACAAGATGAAGAAGGCTCCGAAGGAAATAAGCGTAACCAAATAAACTATGTAGTCGATAAGTTGTTAAAAACTTGAATTTAAATTAGTAATTAAGATTACGAAAACAACTTGAAATATTGTCTTAAATCTACAAAGTGATAAAGTCCAGCTAACAACATAAGAAAAGGCCAGGGCAGTATTCTAAAATTTAATCTACCATATAAGAAAACCTAAGATACTTTATTCATATGTTACCTAAACTAAATATCTACCAAACAACTGTTATTAAAACTAACTAACCTACCTTTTCATGAACTTTGAACTGCTCACCCAACAAATGTTGAAACTTGTTTATAACTTGACATAATTTCAAATTTATTTATTTTGCTTCGAGAGCTTAAGATGAATGAACAGAATATACATACATATATATTTGTAACTTAAACCTCAAAAATCAATTGTATGTAAAATAAATGTTGTAACAAACAAATTCATTCAACTAATAACTATCAATAACTTTGCATCCTTTGAGCAAATTAAAATGGAAAAATATATACGGTATTTCAAGTTGTAAGTTAAAAGCAACTTGAAATGCAAATGCAAACGAAATAATCAAAAAAAGAATAATAATTTAATTAAATTTTTGCAATAACAAACATAGTCAGTCGAAAAGATGACTGAAAACAAAAGGAAAATAGAATAAACACTTCTGTTTTGCACAATAAAAGTTGACAAATGAATTTGAGTTGGAGCACTAATAGATAACTTCGTTTTGTTCAATTCTTGTGGTATGTGGTATAAATATGAGAAACTAATTTGTCAAACAGTTTGCACCCAGAACTATTAAGCTTCAATAAAATGTATAGACAAGAGTTTATTTTACTTTTATGATGTATCGAGAGCAAGTAATTTCAAGCCAAATCATTGCCCACCTCAACAAGACAACAAAAAAGATTCCAAAAACTAAAAGAAAACCAGAGGGCCGGGGGTTAACTTCGACCGCGCCGACGTTTTTATACCCTTACAAATTTTGTAGTAACTGTTTTATCCAAAAAGTCTAATGTCTGCGAAAAACGGCCTACAATCTTAGCATAGGAAATAACGAAGTTATTGACAAAAGTCACTGTTTTCGACCGATCCTTCCTATGGAAGCTAAATGATATAGTCACCCGATCTTGATTAAATTTGGCACAGTTGTTTATACGTGTAATAGACTCACCAATATTAAATTTCACGATAATAGCTGGAAAGTTATTGAGAAAAGTCACTGTTCGTGACTTTGCCGTTGGTATGGGAGCTATATGATATAGTGGTCCGATCTGGCTATACGAGATATACGAGCTCTGCAGTATATACAAGCCTACATTCAAAATTTCAGCTCTGTAGCTCTAACGGACGGACGGACATGGGTATTTGAACTCGTCTCGTCATGCTGTTCAAGAATATATATACTTTATATGATCGAAGATGGTTGCTTATATGCGTTGCACACCAAAAATAATATACCCTTTTTGCAAGGTTATAAAAACGCCAACCTATTTATACAATTAAAGAGATTGAGAGAGAGAGAGAGAGAGAGAAAAAATATGTAAGTATATCAGAACACAAGTTGAGCAATGTGTAGTGCAGGGCACTACATAGGTACTATAATAACAATAAATAAATAACAAAGGTAAATAGCGGCAAGCCTCCGAAAATGACCAACAATAAAAACGCAAAGTCAAGTCAAGCCACATCGGGGCCCCAAAGCAAGCCCAAGAGTCAAGTTAAGTTGAGAGAATTCATCTCATCATCAAATTTCGATTAAAAGGCGCGTGTGGTGCGCTGCGATGGCGGCGCGATTCGGTGTGTGTTTGCCCCCTCAAGGGGCCATTCGCACTATTCAAGCTTCATTAGGAGCTAAAGTAACGAAAACATTTTGATTTCGATCATTACAATTTCCTTTCATGATCAAGCAGCAGTAGAAGAAGAGAAAACGACAACGAAATCTCGTATCCAGTTGAGTGAAAGAGCTACCGAAGCAAGTATCGCAGCAGTGTGTTTGCATTCACAAAAAAAAAAAAAAAAAAAAAAAAAAAAACCAGAATCAAAGAAGAAAAAAAAGGAAGGGTTACTGGATCAAGCCACAAAAACTGGCCCAGTAATCATTAATTCCCTCAGCGCCATACAGATAAATGTATTAGAGATGGCAATCGGAGAAAACGATATTTTGATTTAAGCAATAAATTTGCCAACACCAACCCATTTACAATTATTCGCTTTTCATTTAACTAAATACCAAAGATTTAGATAAGTAAATAGGAAATTCTGCGATATCATTCTCAAGCGGAAGAATTTCAAAGCTAAAACTAGTTGAGAATTATAACTAAGTGAAGCGAAGAAAGATTGACAAAGCTTACAGAGGCTATCAGAGATCTCAAGGTTTTATATTTTTTAAGGAACTGGAAATCTATACAATTACTTTTACTTTATCTACTACAATCTTAAACAAATTTAAGGTTCTTTTTATTTTGTGCAAGTTATATACATATACATATCATATACATATATGAAAATAAATTCCTTATTTTGATCACGATCTCATCCCTAATACAGATACAGATACTGGAAAACAGCAAATATACAGATTCATCTACAGATTGTTTGACTTGCCTTCTTTTCTTTTTTTGCTGGTTTTTGGTTTTTTGTGGAACACATTCTGGCGGAGCTGCCCAAGGCAATAATTATGAACGAGCCAAATACCCCAATGGTCAAAAAAGCACAAAATATTGAAGCCTATTGTAATGCCCCCATCTGGGACCTTTGAGGTTGCCTCTTACTTGCGGCTGCTGTTGCTCGTATTGCTTCGACTGCTGCTGATTGTATGATGACCATGTTGAAAATGCTCATTAAAGGTACTTCAGAAATTAAAGCATTTCACAATTGTTTATAGCCAGGTTAGCAGCCGCAGCGGTTGAGAAGAGGGTGTGGGAAGTGTGTTGTGCTGGGTGGGGGATGGATGGGGGGATATAGAAAAGAGAGATTTGTGTGAGATTGAGATTTCGATTTGACGCGCTATTTATCAGTTGTTGTTATCTATTTGCTTTGTGCGGGGGCAATTAACTTGGTCTTGAATTTTTCGTTTTACCCTTTTTTCTCGTTTACTGGTTTAAGGTCTTGACCCGATTGATGTCGGCAGCAGCAGCAACAACTGCAACAGCAAGATCAATAGGTTGGAAGAGTCAATTGAGATTGCCTTTACTTTGAGGGTTTAGAAGTTTTCAGTTTCCACATTACTTATATCTATTCTGGAATTGTGAAAGTTATTTGTTTTTTTCCTGCCCAGAATGCCTTTAGAATTCTGTTTGCTGTCAACTAACTTTAATATCGTATTTTTAACTTTTTTCCCCGGCATCAAACAAACGTATTTCCGGCCCAACTTTTTGTCATTTTATATATTTTTATTTGTTTTTTTGTGCTCCTGCAACTTTTTTTGCTATTAAAATAAAAACCCAACTGCACAGAAATCGAGTAACTGCTAACTTGGCCTATACCGAAGTTTTTGTACACTCAAGGATCGCATAATTAATGCGGAGTATACGTATCCTGTCTGAAGTTCATTTGTATTTCCTTATCGCCAAAATCCAATTGTCTTTTTTGTGTGTTTCAAAACATTCGTCAGTCAGAAATTCGAGAATTTCAATAACCAAATTTCTAATTTTTTAAAAAACTCTTTCAAACATTTCCGAACATTTTGTCATTCTTCATCAAGACCAGGCACATTCCTGATCGAGAATCCAGGCACACTTTTTTAAGCATTCCCAAAGGATATTTGTTGCAATGTTTCATTAAAAAAACAATAATTATATGAATTTCAGAACAAACTTAACTTTATGTTGAACAAAATAATTCATATTTTTATGATTTAAATTATTTTCTTTATGATATTTTTGTTTTTGTGAGGGTATTAAAAAAAGGTAAATTCTTCTTTAATTAAAAATTTTATAAACAAACATTCGAAACTTTTGCTCAGTGTCAATTTGTCTCAACAATTTTTCCCCTTTATTCAACATTTTTCTCCGTTTTTTTTTCCCTCTCATTTCTGCTGACTTTCAATTCAATTAAAAGTAAGTTGAAAAAGTTTACAACAAAAAGAGAAAACGAGAGAGAGAGAGAGAGAGAGAGAGAAAATTAATATGCTATTATTCAATAGTAACAAGCTTAAAACTCAAGCAGAGCGTGGAAAACACAAGTACTGGAAATGTGTACATATGTCTGAAAGCAGTTGAGAACAGAACAGAAAAAGTTAAAGAGTGAGTGAGTGCGAGCGACAGATCGAAAGAGATGGAACGAGTAAACATAATTTTCAATTGAATGCCTTCTCGTTAGGCCATACACGAAACACTATCCCCTTTATACATATACATATGTGCGTACTTATGTGCAAACCACCTGCCCGCAGCTGTCGCTTTTTCAAATTGTTTCCATTTTACCACTTACCCTTCCCCCACCCACAACAAGGCTAGGCCAAAAACAACTAAAAAATGCAAGCTCATGGCCCTACTCCACATTGTCATTGACAAACCAAGAAGGCAAAGAAAAACAATCTACCAGACCGCAAAATATTAGATTAAATAGAAAGACCTCTTGTAAAATTCGTTTGATTACGATCTGACTAATTTGAAAATGACTTTTCCCCTTTGCTTTCTAGCTACCTTAGCGATTTAGGGAAGTCTTCAGGTGGGAGAAACTGGGGGGAGAGTTCCTTCCCCCCTAAAAGGGTTGCAGAAACAAAGAAATGATCTTGCGAGATCTGCTACCCATAGCAAAGACTATGTTATCTGTGGAACTTTGTTACGATGATATGTTAAATTGTGAAAGAAATATGAGAGCTAAAATGAATAAACACTATAAATAAATATAACAAATTTGCTAAAACTAGAAACAAAACCTTTATAATAAAAGAGCCCGTTGAAGTATTTTGGGGGAAGGATGTCCTGTGAATCGTTATGCTGCTTTACAATTGTTGAAGGAGATTCCAAAATCTTCTAAAATTAAGTTTGAAAGGAAATTGGCTCTCGAAACTAAAAACCAAAGAGTTAAGTTATACTTCATTAACTTCACAAAGGCTTAACTTGGATTAATGTTTTCGAAATACTTTTGAAATTGGTCAATTCTCTTACCAAATCAATTTTTGGCAAATAGTTAAAAACCAACTTTGATTGATTAGAAAGATTGGAGTTAAAGTTCAGCTAGTTCTTAGCTTTTTATTTTGGCCCACCCAAGATTAAATGATTTGGTACAGATTCGTTGTTTTAATTTTGTTCAAAGTAGTTTTGTATTTTGTTCTTTCTTGAATATATATACGTATGTACTTATGTTTTTGTGTTTTTTTTTTTTCGTATTTTCTTTTTTTGTTTTGACGATATTCGCTTAAATTTGCATAAATTGTTTCACTAACTAATACATAAATAGTTGTTTTGTTTGCTTATAGATAGGAAAAAAAATTTGTATTTTAGTTTATTAATTAAATTACATAATTTGATTTGCTTTCATTTTTAACAATAATTTAAATAATTTAAAATTAAATCTTACAAATGACTCTCAGTGCTTGTTTTGTTTGTTTGTCTTTAGTTGTTTTTTGTTTTGTTTTTGTTATAATTATAGTTGTAGTTTTTTATATATTATCTTCAGTTTTTTTTTTCTCTTATTCGCCTAAATGAATAACTTACATAGTTAAATAGGTACAGTGGAGAACGAGAAAGAGAGAGAGAGAGTGTGATGGGGGAAAAGAGTCAAGAGGGAGAGTGAGATAGTGCCGAGTTAGAAAGTTATGAAAGAGATCATCATCAAGTCAGTTATATATACAAATTGAAGTTAAATATCTATATCTATATATTCATATGCTTAGATTAATTTTATGAATTGTTGAAAAAAAAAAAAAAAAAATCTTTTTATTTATTTTTTGTTTGTTTGTTTATATCTCCACCTCCTTTCCTAGAACCCATCCGACAGTGTGTGAGTGTGTCTCTGTGTGTGTGTGAGTGTGTAAGTAGGGTGGGAGTGCGGGGAAATTGTTTGGCATCACAGTGTTATGCGAATCTAGGCATATATGCTTAGATTCCGTCGTCGATAGGTTGAAGATCAGTGGCTAAATTGTCGCATTGTATTATTATTTGATGTAGCTACTGCAGCGGCTGCCGAACTCGACTTTTGTTGAAACGACCGACGTCCAGTGGTGGCGGCATTAAAACCATTTCTCAGGGGCAATGCTGGTGGCACTGGCGGCGGTGTCGGTGTCTTGCTGCGTCCCAATTGCTCCAAAGGCATGGAATAGTGTGCATTACTGTATATATAATTGGGATCAACAATTTCGCTATTCACATCATTGTCATAATGTTGTTTGAAATGCTCTTGGGTAAGACGTAGCTGTGCCTGCTGTTGTTGTTGCTGCTGCTGTTGTTGCTGCTGCTGCTGCTGCTGATGATGATGAACTGAGCCATGTACCATGGGCACATCAGCATAGGAATAACAAGAGTCACCCACTGCCGCTGTGGCCGATAGAAATTGCGGTTTGGTATAATGATTGAGTTTACCGGGCTGCTGTTGCTGCTGGGCATGGCTCATCATCTGATGATGGTCTCGCGACATGGTTGCCGATTTCATATGGAGCACAAAATTGGCACTGTCATCGATGGCCCCCAGCTGGCTGGCGAGATTCTTGTTATTGTTCAATTTCTTCTCATTCATCAATGTGGCAGTTGTGGGCACTTGTAGCTGTTGGAACTTTTGTTGCTGCTGCTGCTGTTGTTGCTGCTGCTGCTGCTGTTGCTGATCCATGCCATTCAAGTCATTTATGGGCATGGGACACATGCCATAATGGTGATTGACGTTAGTCATTGGATGTGGGGCCGTGTAGGTGTTGGGAAACGTTGAATGGATGCCCAATGAGCATGGATGATGCTGATGCCTCGACATATAGTCCTCATCACAGAAGGTCTTCTGGTATTCACGTTCCTTGCGGCCCAAAGCGGAATTGCCCCACAGGCCACCCTTCAGGTATTCACGGATCTTATGACGGCAACGATACAAGACCAAAGCCAGAGCTGTAATGGTGGCCGCCGAACCCACCAAGAGGGCACCAATCAATGCCTGTTTCCTGGGATCGGTGTGGGTGCAACCCATCAGAGTGGGATTCAAATGTTTGAGAGCCTCGCCACGCAGACGTTCTGGAAATTCGCACATCAGTTCAGCAACTTCGCCATCCTGAGTGGTATTCTTGGCTATCAGCAAATTCCTTAGCCACATCACACGGCAATCGCATGAGAGTGGGTTCTCGGACAAATCCAGAGTGGTCAAATCCTTCCAGGGGAACAAACCCTCAGCCAATGAGGTCAAAGCATTAGCCTTCATAACCACATGACGCAAATGGGGCAGACCACTGAGCGAACCTTCTTGGACTTCTACTAGCATTTTGTTGGACGACAGATTCAAGTACTCCAGATTGCCATTGCTGGCAAAGGCGCCCGTCATCACACGCTTCAGTTTCAGGGCCCCATTGATGTCCAGGCGCTTCAATTGCTTCAAACCCACAATGGCACCTTCGCTGATGACTTCGAAATCGTTTTGTCCCAATGACAATTGCTCCAGGCGCACCAGATGACTTAGTCCCACCGAGGGAATGCGGGCCAAACGATTATCGGACAGATCAAGAATGCGCAACTCTTCCAATCCCTGGAAACTATCATGCGAGATATTTCTTAGGCTAGCTCCCTTCAGTTCCAGACGTGTCAGACCCTTCAAATCCTGGAAAGCACCACTCTGGATAGTCAACAACGAGTTCATTCCCAAAAACAATTCAGCCAAACTGGGCATTGCCTGGAATATGACTGGATCGGGCACCGAAGTGAGAGCATTATCATCCAAATAGAGGATTCTCAACGAGCTCAATCCCTCAAATGCCTTGGGATCAATGAAACCAATACGATTCTCACCCAAATTCAATTCTTCGATCTTCAACAGAGGTGAAAATGTGCCCTGATGCAGTTCGGAAATTTGATTGCCACGCAAATTGAGAACTGTCACCGCTGACAGACCGATCAGGGTCTTATTACTAATCTGACCAATCTTATTGTGATTTAAATGAACCTCTTGCAATTTCTTCTGATACGCAAATGTCCGCTGTGGTATGGTCATCAAATGATTCGAGGACAAATCCAAGAAAGTCAGCTCTGCATAGAATTGTATGGATGAATCGATGGTCTTGATCTTATTGCTCTTGATAACCAAACGCTGAATCGATGGATTCAATGCAATTGGCAAGACATCCAGTTGCCCTTCACCACATTGCACCACCAAAGTGTTGTCATCGCACTGACAACCAGCTGGGCAATTGGCCAGAGCCTCAATTTCGCTCACTGCCAGCAAAATGCTCATCATCGTGATCAATGTGATCTTCATTATCATTTTGGCCTCCATTTTTCTCAATTGTAGTTTGTTTTTTCTTTTTCTTTTAATGTTGCAGCTGAGTTGCAGCTATTCTGTTTGTATGTGTGTGTGTGTGTAAGTGTGGGTTGGTTTATTCTACTTCTTCTTCTCGCTGGTTGTGGTTAGATTCTGTGGCAAGTTCAGTTCAAGTTTTCCATAGTGCTGCGGGAAGACAAATGATAGAAAATCTAATGGTTAGTTTTTTGTTGTCTTATGAAAATGCTGGTGCAACTAATTTTCATTACAAAAACAAATATAGATCGAAAGATTCTATTAATGCTTCTTTTGAATTCTCTCAGCGTTCTATTTGCTATTTCAAAATTGGAAAAACTCTGCGCTTTGTGATTTATATTTTTCTCTTTTGCGTTATTTTTTTTACACTCAATTTATAACAATTTTGGAAAAATTTTTGTTGAAAACTAATTTTGAAATTACTCAAATTTATTTCTTTGTACTAAACAAATATTAAGACTCTTAGACTGCCAAATTCATATTCTATATTTTCACTCTGCTTCTTTAAATAGAATTCATATTTTGTTTCTCAAATTTCAAAATAATTTACTTTACTTTTTCTACCACTTGGCACTTAATTTTATTTCAACATTGACAATTTTCTTGGCCTTTGCTAGAACTTTATTAGAAAATATTCCCCTAAAATATTTACTTCTTATTTTTACAAATGATCATATTTTGAACAAATTGTAACAAAAAATAATAAAATTTAAGTTTGCAATTTTCACTTTGGAATAGAAATCTTTCGAGTCTGCAGATTAACTAATTTTTTTCACTTTTTCCTTTAACTTACCTTTTATTGTTTTGTGTTTGGTTTCCGTTGAGAATTTTTCTTTCGGCAGCAATATTTTGTTGTTTTTTTGTTGGTATTTTTATGTTTTCCAATTTGTGTATGTTTGTTGGTGTTTTTATAACCAAAAATTTTTGATTTTGTAATTTCACTTGAGATTTGTATTTTTATATTCTGTTGTTGTTTCACACTTAGTTTCACATTTAATAGCCAATTTATGTTTGTTTTTTGAGTAAAAAAAAAAAAATCCAATTGTGGTAATATTAACGAAAAAACTGTTGTAAGTTGTGTGTTTTGGTTTTTTGATTTTCGTTTGGAAAATATATTTTTGTGTTGTGTGTTTTTGCAAAAAAAAAACGTGCGCGATAATCCAATGGTTCGCTTTGACTGCACGCTTCAAGTTGTTGTTAGGCGATGATATTTTTACGTGTTTTTCGGCAAAGTTGATGGTGTGCGCTCCAATGTGGGAAGACGGCAGCACCAACAGACAAGAGTTGAGCTCGGACTTGGCTAAACTATTGCTTTTCTCTATTTGGGTTGTTGGTAAGACAACCGCACACGACGAGGCAACGAACTACACTGATTTTACGAAGCAGCCACTGCACTAACGATACCTCGGCATGCCAGTCGCTGGCAACGAATTGAGTGTGCCGACTTAGCCTAACGTGAGGGTGGGTAACGGAGAGTGCTAGGGGCAGAGAGAGAGAGAGAGAGAGAGCAGAAGCGAGAGCGACTAACGGCAGCTGCAACTCAAAGATACAGATACGGCGGCCTTGCATTTTAGCCGAGACCCAAACAGAGAGAAAGAGCGTAAAATTTATCTTAACCATAATAAAACTCGTTTTTCAAACAACACTCCAGACATAGAGAGAGAGAGCGAGCGAGCAAGGAAATGAGAATGTACTCAAAAGATACTCTCACTCAATTATCTCACTCGTTGGTGTTTGCTCTCACTAAGAGGTTTGCAACACGACTTCAAGCCGCAGTTGAGGCCAGACCTGCCGCCAGCCATCAACAGGAATATGCCTTCCAAAAAATAAGAAAAAAAGAAGCAACCAAGTTTCATTTTCGTTTTGTTTTTGTTACCCATCAAAATAAAATTAAACGAAATTTTTAGTCAAGTACTCTTGAGGCATTATTACGCCATGCTAAAACATCTTTACTTTCAAGAGATGAGAAAACCACGGTCATGTCCTTACTTAAGTATCAACAGCATCGTGATCCTTCTTAAGAGCCTTTTAGTGTGGTTTTTATTCTAAATGTGACACTTAACGCGAAATTTCCACTTCATGACAATTGAAATTGATATGCCAAGTAGCCGCAGCTCATCGCTCTTTACTTAGTTGTTTAGTTGTGCCTCTATAGTTCTGATGTATCTTATAGATACACATTTTCGTAACCGAAAACAACTTCAAAGTAATTCATCCTTCAATACTCTGGCCTAGCCTGAAAAGTGTTTTGTAAAACACACACTAAATCCTTTACTACACATGTCATTGGGATTCAAAAAGAAGGGAGAAAAAACATAAAAATAGTTATTTATATTGTCATTTGATACTTAACGACAACAACAAAAATCTCAGTGGAAAAAAAACCAAACGAGTTGAGCAAAATATTTAGAGCAACAACAAGAAAATCAACCATAAATGGCTAAAAGTCTGTTGAGAGTAGACTAAGGGGAGGGAAAAGATGTTGGGCCAACGGAGATTGGGTGCAAAAATGCAGTTTTTACTGTGGGTTTTTCTGGCTTGCATATTTTTCCGTCTCTGGACAATTTTTGCGACGAATTTTCATTTCCACTCTGTAACTAATAATTATTTTTGTGTCTGTGGCTATGTTCCCCCCCCCTCTCTCTCTCTCTCTATCACTCTCTTTCTTTTTCTCCCCCAATGTGTGTGTGTGTGTGTTTGTCTTAAATCTTGTTAAATTTATTTATTACAGAAATTTGAGGCAGATTTGTGGATTGGTTTTTGTTTTGCTTGTTTTACACACAAGGAAAAGCAAAACTCGAAACGAATTTATTACTAATAATGAAGTTTGTAAAAGATTTTCAGAGATTTAACTTGAACTTGACTTAACAAAGACATAAATCCGTATAATTGATTTCAGAATTACTTATTTTATAGCACAATAAATACTAAAAAATACTTCTAAAGAGTCTAAAAAGTCTTTTAAATTAAGTAATTATATCTGTTTTCACTGTTTCTTCCAAAGAATACTACATACTTACATATATATTAACGAAATTTGTAACATCAATCAACATTTGATTAAGATATACAAATCTACACCTGAAAAGATTTTGCATTATTTCATTCTGATGTTGACTTAATTCTTTCCGTATTATTTCAAATCTATTCAAATTATAGCTCTAATTTCGGAAGGAATTCATAAGTTGTTTTTTGAGAATAATTATGTGATATAATTTGAAATTTGATTGGTCAAGTTGAGTCATAATCGTTTTCTTACATATTATATAATAATTTTGTCAGGTTTTAATAATTGGAAATATAAAAGTCATTTGACTCTGTCTCCCTCTCTCTTTCTCTTCATGTCTTGCCAACTAATTACAAAAACCTGATCTACATAACTAAAGAAAGGAAAACTAAAATACTTTGCACAATTTCCGTAATGCATACGCAAAACCAAATCAAAAATCCAACAACAATTGCAACAATTGTGTTGCGCATACAACCATCCATCCATACATCCATACATACAATTATGGGGCAATTGCTGCTGCTAACGGTAAGTGGCAAGAGTGTGTGTGTGTGTGTGTGTGTGTGTTGCAGGTGCCACCACAGAATTCAAACTGCAACTTCCACAATTTCCAACTACAACTCTCACGTTACACATCAAAGCTCAACCATCTGGGATGTCAATTTGCGACAATGTGTGAGAAATTCTCAGGCAATAAATTTTAACTACATTTTTTGAGGAAAATAAAACCAAAAAACAAAAAATGAAAAACAAGAAAAATAAAGGCTAGGTTACTGGAAATGTATGTTTGCATTGTTTCCTGACCCCCTCCTTCCCCACCATCTTTTTACCCTTCCTCCCCCCTCTTTTTAGTATATTGTATGTGAAGGTTTTGTTGTTGGTGTTTGCTTGTTTCGTTTGGTATGGTTGCATATGAAAATTGTTTAGTAAAATGCTAAAAGCACTTAAACAATTAGAGAAAGACCATGAGTTTTGGTCAGACGGGGTGTGGGGGGAGGGAGGCAGGGAGACAACTCAAATGCTCCATGTGTAATTAGGTAAAACATGACTGGGGCTATATGGAAAAAAAGTAAAAACAACAACAAAAAAACTGAGGGACTACCGTTGCTAGATGACCAAAGAGCTGAAATGCAAATATACAAAACAATAAAAGATCAAAAATACCCTATAGAAATTCTAAAAGTATCTGCCAACTCTAAAATGACACAAATGTCTAATCATTGCAAGAAACTACTTTTAGGACTGCCAATTCACTTTTGATTGGGTTTAACAGGTAGACAAAGGTATGTAAACCTAATAAGTTATGGTATATCGACTTATCTATGAAAAGTTTCCTTCAATTTAACCAAAAAGTGCAATCATTTTATGTAGATTCTTAGCAATGTCATACATACATATGTACATACATATATACCCTCTAAATTTTAAGGGGTATAAAAGAGGATAAAAAAGCGCATGCTGTAAAAACGCACTTTTGTAGTCAAGCTGAACGGCAAACAACGGACGCACTTTAAGTAAACATCGCACATAAGAGTGACTTATGGGAACGGTCCGCCTGTTGGTCGGTCGGTCATATGAACCATTCAATCACTGGGCCATGGGCCATGCGCATGCGCCGCGTCTCTTCTCTTGCTTGTTTGACGTTTTGTTGGTTGTTGGTTTTATTAGGGCCCCGTTGTCTTAACCAGAAACTTGTTAGTTGCAACGGGTTAACAACGATGTATTTTTTGTTTTGTTCTTTGTATAGTTGTTTGCTCGTCGCGACGTCGGCTACTCGTTTCATGTGCGCTTTGTGTGTTAAATCTTTCTGATTTCATACCAGCTGCCCTTTTACAATTGATGTTTGACTTGTTCCAAAGACCTTTGACGACGACAACGACATTGTAGTTCCGGTTTTAAATGCGACGACTTCCGCAATTTGCCATTGAATCAAAACTATTTCCTTTTTCGGACCAATAAAATATCAATTGACTTGCAATTAATCATATTCCAAATAAATGTGCCAAGTCTAAGGAATACCGGAAAGAAGTCGTCTTCTCCATTGTCCTATTGTTCAGCATTCTTTTTCTTCATTTTATGCTTCACACTTTTTTTTGCCTCCTCCCCCTCCTTTCAGCTTCACCTTTCTTGTTCCATGGTTCTTTTTGCTTTTCAAATCGTCCTCTCACAATAAATAATGAATCGAGAAAAAGAAGAGGGAAAAAACAACTACATAAAATGAGCGTTAAATGCAATGGGAATGAGATGAGAGACGAGAAGTCCAACAACTAACAAAAAGCCAGCAACGGAAGTGAACATACAATGGACCAAAGACTATACACAATGGCAATAAGCAGAACCTATAGGTACATATAGGCCGCTCAATCCCTGACTATGTAAAGGTAAAGGTTAAATTTAAATTGTTCATATGATGACGGGCAGCAAAAGTAAGTAAATACCTTAACACATTGTCATCATCATCATCATCATCATTGTCATCATCATCATCGTCATCATCATCATCATTGGCCTAGCTGGTAGCTGTCTTTAAGTTCAGATTGATGGGAAGCTTATCGACCAAATGACTGGAATCCACTTGGAAAGCTAAAATATTATCAGCTACTCAATATGAGATCAAAATGGAGAAGTCTTGTGAATTCTTTCAATCGATCACTTGACAACTATTTTTAGTTCATTTGTGTAACCGGAAAATGCAAATCATTCGATGTACATACATATGTATGTATGTATGTACATACATTGTACATCCGCTAAGGAAAGAAAAATTTCTGTTCTTGTAATTGCCATTTTTGTTTTGCCCATTTAATTTCACGCGCATAATTTATGCAAAATTATCAATGAGATTTGTTTAGACAAAATGCAAACATGCCAGAAGGCAGAAAGAAAAACCCGGCAAAATACAGGAAAAAGACGACCAAGACGACGACGGGCCAAAAATAGCCAAAGACAAACAGACAGATATCTAGAGAGACAGACAGACAGATAGGCTGCCTGACTGCCTGGCTGGCTGACTGGGATCGCAAAACCGAAAACAAAATCTATGTGATACGCATATCGCATTTGACTTATCTGAGCAGCAAAAACAAATCATGCTTGCAGGATAGGACACTTGATATGCCCCCTGAAGAATGTCCAGTGGTCCAATCTGTCGAAATCGTCGTCGTCGTCGTTGTTGTTGTTGTTGTCGTACAAGTCGAAGTCATAGTCATTTCCCTCTGACTCCTTGCATCTCCTGCGTGATAAATGCCGCTGATAAATGCGTGTCGCAGTTGGCCATAGACAACGTGGAGACACATGTTGGCATGGAGACTTATTTTGCATACCACGAGGATCGTCAACATACACTGAGAGAAATGTTTCCGATTCGTTACAAAGCGTTTAATTTGTTCTTCTACGTTTTTATTTGTGACGTTGGCTATACAGAGCATTTTCTAGATACATCTTTAGTTGATTTGGGAAGACTTTACAAATTACACATTCGATTCTCTACTGAACCAAACTCTTAAGAATGCCCATCTAGAGAACTCTTTTCCATATTTCTGTACTTTTGAACTTTCTCTCACTGCATATTGGCATTGTCCAAGCGGATCGCCATCATCATCATCTGCATCTACTCTAAGGCGTAGTCAGGCAGCAAAAAGTATCTGGACATGGACATATGTAACTTGGTGAATTCACAGCTAACCAAGCAGATGCAACTAAGTAAGTATAGTTACTTGGCATATTGCGTGATAGCTGACCAAAAAACCCAAGCCTAAATCCAATACCCAAGTCGCCAGTCGGTAGCCTAGGCTCGGCTTGGCATGACTATGAGACCGTTTTAAATTACCCCAAGCTTTGTGCGTCTATCATTTTCCTTCTGGCACTGCATCGTCGTCTATCTTAAAGATTGATTATAATCGGTAGTCAAGTGTCTGAAAGTCTAGAATTGAGCTAAGCTGAGCTGAACTGAACTGAACAGAGCGGTTGCTGTTGCTGCTGCTGGCTATTCATGGGTCCCGAGCAAATTATAATTTATGAAGTCTATGATATCAACTTGCACTTTGCGTGCCATGAATTTGGTAAATGTATCTCCAAGATACATACACTCTGCCACATGCTGGCTGGCTAGCTGGCCCTCACATGGTTGTGCATCATCAACAATTTCATATTTTGACAGCATGTTAACGTCATTTATTAATTGAATATGAAGAGAGTGAGAAGAAAACAGAAACCACCAAAGACATTCACCAAAAAGAAAGAGGTGTTTTACTTTTTGTCCCTCTCTAGCTCTGTGTCTCTGCTTGTCTTTCTTTCTTTCTCTCTCTCTCTCTCTATGTGGGGTAATTATATGATGGGCCAAACAGACTCCTGTGGTTAGAGAGAAAGAATTCGAATTCAGTTGAAAACTGGCGCCTCAATTTTCTATTTCATTGGAAACCTTAACCCATTCGATAATCGTTTTAGAAATCTAAGTTCAGCATCCTCACATATGTGTGTATCCATTTGTGTGTGTGTGTGATTGTGTGTATCGTTTTCTATTTCTTCTGAGTCACATCTTTTTTTCTAAAGAAAATGAAAAGTGTGTGGGCTTTGAAGGGGCGGCGGCAAAATTTTTGTTTTGTTTCTTATTTATTTTTTTTTTTTTTGAAAAGAAAGTGAGTCAAATTTAAGTTGTCAAAAATTTGGTTTAGATGCAAAGTGGTTTCCGTTGAGATTAGGATCGATTACAAATTGCACGCACAAAATGTATCTATAGAAAATTTATAGGTAGGTCATCTAAATGATAAGTGAACAAAATATCAGTGGAGCATCATCTTGAGGAAGTAGATCAGTGAAATAAAGACGATATGCAAATTGTGTTAGATGAGACGACGACGATCGACGATCATTTGTGGATCTAATAAATTCAATTCTTATGTGCAGCAAGCAAGTAAGACAGACCAACGACTTGAAATATACCCTTCACGAGTAAGTCACTCTATATATTTAGGGCTTCTGCTAGAGTTTTTAAAACCTATAGTTATTTAATAGCTAAGGAACTGGTTTAAGCTTCCAGCTCTTCCATATCCTTGGTGGCATTTCCCAACAAATTCTTTGGCCGCGGTTGTAGGGGGTATAACAAATAAACTATTCCCATCTCTCTAGCCATACGTCATTGACTCCATTGGCCAACTTATTCTAGACAATATCTTAACATGGTACTCATATGTGGCAGTTAACCCCATTTTGGCCTCCCTCTTTTGAGATCTGTGACCAGCCCACTCGAGAAAAGAATGAAAACAATTTCCAGCCTACCGTAAAAGAAATATTAACTTAAAGATACGTTTTATGCAAAGAAATAATCATAGCCAGTCCGTATACTTGTATCCTGTTCGAGTCTGTTTAGGCCCAGGCCCCAAAACTACAATTAAATACATTTTCTGAAATTGTGTGCGAACAAAAACAAAATGCTTGGCAAAGAAAGAGAGAGATACGTATTAAATGATAAGGACTGGGCCCTAAGTTGAAGTAGGGCTTGCAACTTGCAGCATGCAACACATGCAGACAAACTTGTATAGAATTGTGGAGAAATAATTGCAAGTTTGGCTCTGAGACGAAACGATTTTGTGCTACGATTTAAAACACAGAGAGGAGGCCCCTTTAAAATGAATGCCACGTGCAAATTTTTGCGCTAGCACCCATAATTATTTTCGCTCTCTCTAACCAATTTGATTTATGCTATCAAAGCGAAAAAAAAAAAAAAATAGTTGGAGCCAGAAGAGAAAGATTTGTTTGTAGTAGATCTCCAAACGTTTTTTTTTTAATCCGAATTACTACTAGAGAAAAAATTGGAATGAGAAGCTACTCATTTTTTTGGCTTAGCACTTAGAGATGGCTGCGTGATGAAAAATACATTTGATCATGATTGATAACTTTACGCAGGATATTTTTGGAAAGAACTACCAAAAGCTGTTGCGTTGGTGGATCTACGGCTACGAAATGGCGGAACTTTGCCCCTTAAGGTAGGCATTAGGCCAAGCTTGATAGGCTGAAAATAAAACCCGACCTTTATTTGGGCACAAAAAAGGATATATAAATGCAAACATAGAAGGTCCAGTTAAAAAAGTTGAATTCTTCGCTCAAATGTTGTAAATTGAAATGCTATTAAAGAAATATTGCCATTACAATTAACGCACATTCTCTCTCATCTCGAAATTTTGCAAACAACTGGTCAAACCAACGAGAAGGAAAAAAAAGGCAACATCTACACACATTGCCACACTTTGAAAGCGAAAACCAAAACCAAGCGAACTGCCGTCTTTACCAACCGCCGCTGCGTGAGAAACACACCTGCCCAGGTATGAGATGGTTCTTCACCTTCCTTTCCATTCCTTTCCTTTCCATTCCTTTCCGTTGGGCCTGCGTATCTGTATCTTTAAGTTACGATTTCGCTTCTGCCCCTGGGGCTGTGTTTACACACGCATCGCTGCTGTTGCTGCTGCTGCTGCTGTTGAGGATGTGAATGCGTCTGGTCGACTCTTTGGGTTTTGGCTTTGGCAGAGTTTTTACGCTACTTTGCGTTCTTTCTACATTGGGCTGATTAACCAAAGGGCTTCAGGTTTTCCCTGCTTCGCTTATTTTTGCTTGACTTGGCTGATGCCACTTGACACCCATTTGCTGGTCCGAGAACCACAAGAGATAATCCCTTTAAAAAAAAAGTCAAAAGCTTTAAATTGTTTAGCGGAAATTGAGATGCAAGACCAAAAGGAAATAAAACTGGGCATATTAACTAGATAGTTAAAAGAAAATTTTTACATTTGCAAAAAAAAAAAAAAAGTCTTTTTTGCCTCTTTGTTTTTTTCGTGTTGGCCTCATTTCTTTTTTTCCTAATGCTCTTTGCACTTTGTTGGTCATTACAAAACAAAACAAAAAATTAATTAAAATCTCGCCATCTTTAGAATGATGCCAGGGCACAGATTATATGCCGCACACTCCCTATGAAATGGTAAGGGGCGACAACTAAACTACTTTAGAATAACTCATTACGCAACAACTTTATTACACTTAAAAACATTTAAAAGTAATTTACAACTGGCATTAAAAAAAAAGAGAAGAAGAAGACAAAATAAAACAACGACACTCAGATGGAGACCCCCAAAAGATACAGATAGAACTAAGTACCTACTTGAAGTGCGCGGCAATTAACAAATTTCAAATGAGATAAGACAGAGGCAAGGGCAAGCCAAGAGGGAAGAAGAGAGACGAGCAGAGAATCAAGTTGCAAATGGTCAGTCAGCTTTATGGCTTATACGATTCTCTCTGTCTCTCTTCGTGAACGATTAAGTTGTTGCGATAACATTTCAATTTCAATCCGTGGAATATACATATATATCGACTTTATATATAATAATAAAATAGTTCTGGACCCACACGAATGCCAAAAACAGAAACCAAAGCAATTACACACTGAACCATTTGTATATTGTATATAAATCAGAGAAGAGTTCGACTTATAAAGAATCACATAAAATGGTATTTTATGGACCACAGAGAGCTCATGGGTTTCCTTTCAATTGCTCAAACTTAAAAAGGTAAGAACAACAACAAAAAACCCACAGAGGTAAAGCAGATAGACAGAGAAGGAGATTGTGGTCATTGATTAGGTGCGAGTGTGTGTGTGCGAGTGTGGGGCATAGTCACAAGAAAGATTTTCATTTTCTAATGAAAGATAAATGCTCTGAAAGAGCATATCCATAAATTTTCACTTGCCTTTAAATGGTTTTTCCTACCCCTCCCCCCTCTCCCTCCCATCTTCTCCTCCAACTCTATATCATTTCAAAGAAAATCCCACTGTATGTCACCTTTTTTGTTGTTTTGTCTGTCTTTTTTTTTTCTTTCTTTTTTCAAATCAAAAGCAATATCAAAATAAGTTGTTTGGAGACAAACCCTTTTCTTCTTCTTCCTTCTCTGCTTTTCACCTGTATCAATTTTCATAGTTTTTCATTTGATTTGATTGTTGTTTCTTTTTTTTTTTCTTGATTTAATTTCTGTTTGTGCAAGTCAGCAGCAGTCACATACATAGATCGATCGATCGAACCATCGATTGATTTATTTATTATTGAATAACTTGTCCATTGTTTAATTTATGATTATTTAATTAAGGCATTAATGTGAGTTTGCGGTATAAATTCATTTGTTATGCCTCAATCTGAAATATGCATTTTAATTTGATTTTAATGTCGCGGCACAGAGAGACAGAGACAGAGAGAAATATATATGTACATACATAAAAGCAGTTAAAATAAATATTATTACAAACTTTTTTCCTACTCATTTTATACGATTTTCTTGCTATTTTCAGTCTTAGCCATGTCTTATAACTAAATTCACTTTGTGTTTTAGTTTTGTGAAATGCATAGCAAACAGCATTGTTGAAAAAGTTAACAATCATTTAATTAAAAACAAAAAAACAAAAAGAAAACAATAAAACAAAAGGGAATACACGAAAAGTTAGCAATCATTTTCTAGCCGTAATCAATTTAGTTTTCCTTTTCCTTACTCTGCCAGCAGAAATTCAACTAGTCCCCTCTCTGTGTTGTGTCTTTAAGTTCTTGTGAATCTACACAAGTAGAAGTAGTAGTCTGTGGTGGTTCTGCTGTCATTTTGTTCAACACAATCATACATTTGCATATAAAATAGTTGGAATGTCAGATCAAAACCAGCAGCCGATACATCAAAGCCCAAACTACGACTACTTAAATGAGAAACAAAACGAAACGAGCAAACAAATAAACAGACAAACGTGTACAAGACTGACTAGAGACAACTTTGACTGGGTGCACTTTATCTATTTGTCAGGTCGTTAAGACCCTGGGCCATTCCCAGGGCATTCAAGCATAAAACATATCAGACAGGAAGCTAGCACACAGATGCTAGCTAAAACAGATGACTACCGATCATTTTGGGCATACCCATGATATAATTAATCGTGAAAAGAGAAGACTCGTCAAGCTTAAGTCATCATCAGCAACAGCAACAGCAACATTATTATCGATAGATAGTTGATCTCTTCATTGGCATAGGAGCCAGAACGAAATGGAACCTGCATCTGTCAACAATTTTGAGTGTATTGCATTGCCCATAAATTACAATTTATTATGACATCATTTTTTTACGGATTACCAATGCACACGCACGACGCGTTGTCGCTGTCGTTGTCGTTGTGGCAGGAGCTGCACTACTTTTGCTTTCCTTTCCTTTGGAGCTGCATAAATTTCACTAACCTTCTCCTCGCCCTCTTCATTCTCATTCCTCTCTATCTTCTTGGCGGCATACATACATGCATTTCCTTATGGGCCTTGGTCGCTCTCTTAGGCGCATTGGCATCTCCATTGGCATTGAATTGTCAGTGCACGCCTTGGCTTTACCTTAGTCATAATTTAGTGCTTCGATTTTACGTTCAGTGGATAAAAATCCACCCTGCCGTCGCATCGCGCAGTCAGCCTGTCAGCACTTTGTAGCTGTTATATATTACATAGATAAATATATATGTATATAAGTAGGTATATCAGGAGAGATGTACTTTGTATATACAAACATATTCCTGGCTTTGATTGTCGTTTTCTCCCTCCCTCTCTCTGTATCTCTTCTCGCTTTTTAAATCCCCGCCGCTGTCATTTTATTTTTAATATCTATCATAAGCTTATGATTTATTATGTTATTATCTCAAGTTAAATGGATTGAAATGTCATATGAGATACAAAATGAAAAAGAAAAACGACAAAATTAAATGAAAAATCTCAATTAAAATGAATACAATATCTAGTAGTTGAAATTGTCCAAGTTTTATACCCTATTAACAAATGGGCATTGGCATTTTTAAACTTGAAATATAAAAGTGAACTGAAATCGGTCTTCCATTTCATAATTTTCAGGTAAAATATCATATTTGATTTCTTACACTTCCTTCAAGGTCTTCTTTTTTTGCTGGATATAATTGTAATTATTAACTTGTTTAGTCTAAATGGTGCCTAATGCCCGTTATCAAAGTTAGCTTATGGAAGATTTTGGTAATATAGAAACAGTTTGATTTGATATGAAGTCTTTTTTGACCAAACGAAATCAATTTTCCACTGCAAAGGGAAACTTTTGGTTGTAATTTAGGACTATTAAAACAGGAAATTAAGCAATTTCACGGCTAATGCAACAGTTTAATGTTCTTCAATCAACAAACACAACGACAAAAAGATATAACAATTTTATAAAGTGACTTTAATTAAAAATTACAATTCAAATTCAATTAACTTCATCAAGGGCCATAGGAAAAAGAAAAGAAAAAAAAACACAACAAAACAGAAATAAAAGACAAAAGAAAAACCTTTCTTGAACGGAAATAAATATGAAAATTTTTCGTCATTGAGGCAGAACAAACATTTTAATCATTTGAAAACAAAGTATCTAACAGATACTCCACGGCATGCTGCAGCTCATTAACGCCATGGGGCGACATGGAGCGCAACGAGCAGCCATTGCAACTGCCACCGGAAATCAATTTCCCCTCCTCCCCGAATCACTCATTGTTGACAAAATATGAGTATTTATTTTTAGGCTTCTTTCCCCTTTTCTCTCCCTAACCATATGCAAATGATGAGTGGGGGAAAAGGGCTGCTGCTCCCCCCCCATAACATTCACGCCTGCGCGCAGTGAAAACGACTTTCAAATTGAATTGTTATGTAGTTTAAATTAAAGAAACGACGAACAAAAATATAATCAAATTAAATTAAATTAAAGTCAATTTATGGTTGAGCAAATAACAAAAGAAAACGAAAAAGAAACAACAAAAAAATGCATAGAGGGAAAGTAATGACTGGAATCGAAGGGAAGAGGATTCTAGGTGGAGGTCGAATTGGATCGCAGTTGGTTTAGGCAGGACCTCTCTACCTACCACCTAGAAGGATAGATGGATGCCATTGGCATGGTGGGTACCAAAAGGTCAGATAAGATGAAGGCACTTAAATTTAGTTGTTCTTTCTGGGTGTTTCGTTTTTTTTTTTATTATTTTGCTCTCAGTGTTGTTGGTATTATATTTAATACCCAGCATATGGAATTGCGCATTTTAAAGGGCATATTCATGCTGCTTTTTCAATCTCGACAGATATATGATTAATAAACCTAGAGGCACACCTTCTTGTTCTTTGTCGAACTTACGATTTCTACTTAAAAGATTTGACTCTAGTTTATACAGGGTAACTCTAAGTCGTTTTTTGTGTAAACATCTTTCAATGTTTGGCTTAGAGAACAAAAGCTAAAATTGAAAATTGTTAAAATATACCACACACATACACACACACACAAACACACTCTCGACAACGAGTGAGCTACTTTCTATTCTATCTTATGGATTCTATCTCAATTTCTTGGCCTTTTTCCCTGGTTTACTTTCCTTTTTCTTTGCAAACAATGTGCAAGACGCCAATAAATAAGCACAACGGCGGCAGTAACAGGAAAAGGAGCACAAGCCGAATCAGGAGTCGAAGGAAAATAGACTACATTCTAGTGGAGATGATGATGATGATGATGATGACGATGATAATGATGTTGGGGGAAAGGAAGGACATTTTTGGTCACTCACTGGACACAATACAACGGAACGCGGAATGTCTGTTTGCTTGAAAATGGTTTTAATTGTTGTTGAATTTCTTTTACATTATTTTATGTAGGTTTTTATTTTTTCTCCAGTGGCTTCTTATTGTTGACCAAATATAATAAGAAGAGAGTGCGTCATTTTGTGTGCTTGTTTGTTTGTTTGTTTTGTTTTGTTTGCCTGTTTGGTTTAGTTTGGGTAAAGTAAATTAAGTGCCAATGTTAATGGCATCTGGATTTTCGGACATCTACGAACAATAGCAGGCCATTTTGGGTGTCTTAATGTTGCAGTAATAATGGCTAAAAGTCTCTATGTGTGTGTGTGTGTGTGTACTAAATAAAAAGAAAGATAGTAAGCTAGAAGATTTATTGCTGAAACAGCTTTGAATGTAAGTAGAAATGTGAAATGTGTGTGTGGGGTCCTTAAAAGAAAACGAGGGAAATATTATTAGAAGAAGACAAAAGCCAAAGAAAGGTAACGGGAAGATATTATTGAACAAAATAGATCACCAGTTAATAGAAATCTGCCAAATCGTTTTGAATTTGTCTATATTGATCGTTAACCCTTTTTTAAATAAAATTGTCTAACTAATGCCAAGTCCATGCTTAACATGGACTCATCGTAGTTGGTCGCTATAGTCATCAGAGTTTTACAATCTTACAATTTTATTTATAGGAAAAACCATTTAATAAGTGATTTAAGTAAGCAATCATAAAAATTAACTGCTGCCCAATGTCTTTAAAAGACAACAAAACTATAGCCATAAAAGGGCAGCAGACGGTAGAAGTGAAATAGTGTGCATAAAGGAGACACCCCAGACAATTCGATTAAAGTTAAGCCATAACAAGCCAAAAGATGATGATGATGACGACGACGACGGCGACGACGAGTAGGAAGAGCCGAAGAGACGATGATGATGATGGTGACGCCGGACTAAACAAAATTCCCATCCCAAAACATATAGCGCATGTTCCCAAGCTTAGCCTGGCCACAAATAATATAACAATTTAAATAACAAGCTAGTGAAGCTGAAGAACGAACAGCAACAGCAAGAGCAATAGCACAGCAGCAGCAGGAGCAAAAACAAGCAGCAGGACAAGAAGGAGGATAAGGAGTAGAAGGAGTAGGAGACACCAGCAAACACCAAACGCGTTAGTTAGATAGATTGATCTACATGTACACGACAACGAAAGACTTGGGACTTGGTCTTGGTCTTGGGCTTGTACACGGGCACTCTGACTCTCCAACTCTGACTGACTGACTCTGGCTGGCTGTCTTTTGTGGACTTTGTTTGTGTTTGAACTTGGCTGCTGGTTACAACAAGCCAGGCCGGCCCAGGCCAGGACAAACCAAGCCAAAACGGACCAGGCCAAGAGCATGTCAAAACAAAATAACATCTTTAGCGCGCAAACATGACAAAACATCAGAATTCCAGCAGATTAACGTCAATTTTAATTGCATTCACTTAGCCTGGGCTCAGTCGTCTATGAGTTTTTCTTTTTCTAGTTTGTGTTTTTCTTTTTTTTTTTTTATCTTTACAGAAGAGAAAGAGAAAAACCGACACAACATTGCACAGCATAGCATAACTGAGGCCAAAGATTCAACTGAGAACAGTGGAAAATATGCATAACCAAAACAAATATTTGCTAATGTAACGAATACAGTTATACTCTTTTCCTTAGACTTTTCCCACACAATTTGCATATGGCCACAGAGTAAACTTTACCTCTTGAAGAAGGAAGAAAGATCTATACTCACTTAGATATCTCTTCATTTTCTTTTCTATCAATTAGTCAGAAAAGGTATAGATCTTTATATAGAAATCTTGTCTTGTTGCCTAAATGATTTTCGTTTCAAAAATTTATGTGGGTCAGCTTATTAAGCACTGATCAGGAATATATAAACAAGGTAATAAAGTCATAATACCCATTCTAGAAAGATACAAATTTTTATATATTTATAAACAAAAATCTGCAACAGCAAAAGGGTTTTTTGTTATGAAAAGCCTGGACCATACGCTCTCACTCAGATCGCTCAGCTTTAGCCAAGGTAAACAAAGTTCCACAAGGTTGTGATTAACATGCGATAAAAAATGACCAAGCAGGCCAAGCCGACAACGGGGCACCACCGGCACAGACCGTGCCGAGGCAAACAGACAGCAGACGGGCAGCCAAGAGCCAACAGCTAGCAGACTTCCTCCGTGTGGAGGGACTGGGACTGGGACTGGGACTACTCCTCTACTGGACTGACGGCTGACTGGCTGCTGTTGTTGCTGCTGCTGCTTGGTGCTTGGTCAGTTGGCTTACGTGTTTGCATTAGCACAAAACTCTCCAGCAATTCGCCTCGTCCCTCCGTTTGTCTGTCCGTTTGTTCGTTCGTTCCTTCAGGTCCCTTCAGGTCTGGAGTACTTGCCAGTACTCATACTCAAACTCAAACTACAACTCCAACTCCAACTCCAACTCAGTTGTATTCGCACTCATAGTCATAGTCGAGGGGGGCCCCACTCAGCGTACAAAAAGTTAAGTGTCTGGCTGTCACATGCGATTTGCACCTGCCGGATGAGCAATGGGCCAAAGCTTGGATGGCGTCGGATGCCGTGGCTTTTGCGTGGAATATTTATCATCTGAGCCACATCAAGCCAGGTTTCGTTTTAAGCAGGTTCAATTCCTTTAGCTCCCTGCTTCGGCATCGGCTTTAGCTCCTACTACTCCTCCCACTGAAGCGCAGATGCACGTTACAAGATTTTTGTATTTCATTTTTCGTGAGTGTATGCGTGTGTGTGTGAGTGTGTGTATTTTGTATTATTATTATTATTATGTTTGTATTAGCAACCAGACTATAATCAGAATTTTTGAGGTCTGCTATGATTGTTATGGTTTCTGGCTGTTGTTTATAAATTTTAATATTTTAATTTGCTTCAAGCTGGGGCCATTAAAGCAAAATCATGTTGTTGCTGCTGCAATTTCTTCTATCCCTTCATTCGAGTTCCAGTTCGGTGAGAGTGGCTGCTGCTGCTGCTGTTGGTTCGTGTTTGAATGGTCACAAACGGTTTACATTTCCTGTGAATTTTGTGCTTTGATTTTAGGAAAATTAACAACAGCTCAAACAAGCAAGCAACCAGGCGAGTCAACAACATGGTCCAAAACGAATCAGCGTCATCATCATCATCATCATCATCATCAGCAATAGTACATAGTAGTATGTAGGTCTAGTAATAGTACTAAGAGCAGAATACTTGCACAGCAACAACAACCACAAGAAGTTTAGGGAAATGCAACAAAGAATAACAAATGAGAGAATGCCCTTTCAATGAAAATTAAATATTTAATTACTGTTTAATCCCAATTAATTAGATTTGACGATGGTAGCAAAGTTTTGGTCAACATTTTTGTTTAGTTTACCCCCAAATAAATTGGTATGCAATTTTCGAAGATATAAAAATATACAAAGCTATAAAAACTCCATACTGGATGAAGCAATACTGAGTAATATTTCCATAGGAAATAATATCAAATTGATGTATACTCTCAAATGATTGAAATTACTTTAAATCGTAGCTTTGTTGTAGAAAGTCTTTCTTATGTGAGTGACAGATTGCTGTGGCTAAACACATAGTCATTATACCCGATTTGCAATGAAAATCCAACCATTACAAACAGCGTGCAGTCATTCGTATTGCAGCATAGCATGTTGTTTGCTTCGCTGGTTTCATTTGGCCCCCCAGCTCCAGTGGCTTCAGTTGCAGTTTCATCTACGGCTATGTACGAGTATATGGGGCTACGGTTACGGCTTGACAACAGGCCACAACGATGCGACCGACCAACCGACCGTCCGTCCATATGTCCGTCCGTCCGACCAACTGCCATGGCACGCTGACTTGACTTTGGCTACGCTTGTTTGGTTTGGTTTGGCTTGGTATGGTTTTGGTTCGGTTCGGCTCGATTTTGGCTTGGTTTTGGCTTTGGCAGCTTCTGCTAAACAGGTTAAAATGTCGTTCAAAATGTCAAGTCAACACTTTGATGTTGTCCGTGTCGAATGGCTGGATAGCTGGTTGGTTGGTTAGTTCGTTGGCTGACTGGCTCAATGGCTGGGCTTGCTCTCGCTCTAGCTCTTCAGCTTTGTTTGCGTGTGATCTGCGCTTTATTTATGCAACATTCAGCACACGACGAAACATGCAAACCATTGCCGAAAATGTTAAGAGGCCTGCAGACGTCGTGCTGTCGATGTTGATGTCGAAGTCGATGTCGATGCCGATGTCGTTGGAGGTTTTGTTGTTCTAATACAGGAAGAACTTTTTCAGTAATTGCATCAAAATTAAACGGTAGCGGTATGCATGGGAATGGGGTCGTTGTGGATACATACATATGTACATATATCATAGATGTTGCTTTGGCAAAATGATGCTGCCACACGTTGGGCGCCAATATTTGGTGCGCAAGATAAAAGTCTCAATCTTTATACACCAACTACAAAGGAATATGTATTTCTTAAACACCTAAGCATCTTTTTTTAATGTCTACAGTATTTCCTTCGAGAGGTAAATGGTACCCAAACTAACCATTCAAGCACAGGACAAAATCCAAGTATACATAAAAGAAATTAAAAGTGTCTAATTTATTGGTAAATTATTTTTACAGATCTGTTCCCCCTGCGGTTTGATACTAACATATAAAAGTCAAGAAACAAGCCTTCAATGTGACGATTAGTATTAATTGATCTGCGATATCCTGTGGTTCGATTCTGGCTTCTCGGTAAGATCGTTTAGTCCTGTTAATTAAATTCTGACTATATGCAATACGAGGGCAATATTATGTTCCACTCAAAAGCCATAAATGTTTGTGCCTACTTTGGTACATAAAAAATGAAAAAGTATTGGAATTAATTACATAATTTTAGCGCTTAATAAAACAAGGATGTTAATATATAAAAAATTAATGATTTTTACACTTATGAAGCCCTTAAAACTAGTTGGGCGCCCCTAAAACTATAGAAAATTAAACGCTCCTGCAATGCTGAAATGGTGAAATTGTTGCCAAAAGACTAAAAGCTAAAAGCTTAAGTTGTTGCAATTCTGAGAATATTTTACGCTTGTTGAGGCTTTGAGGCCTGACGACAACGGCTGAAGCCAACCGCCAACGATGTCTGCGACTGCCTCGGCTCTACCTAACTACCTACCAACCTACCAAACCATTCAACCATCCTCTCTGTAAAACCTCACAGAACTGATGCTCCGATACTCGGATGTTTGGAGGCTGTGGCCACACTCACTCACTCACTCAGTCACTTACTCACTGGCTGGCTGGCTGACTGACTGACTGGCTGACTGACTCACTACTACTATGGTTTCGTGTTTTGTTTTCTTTGCACTTGAGTTGTATCACATCAATGGCCATTGTGTACGTCAACTTTGATGTTTCGGCAAAAGTTTTGAAGTGTGAGGTTTTAGACGTTCTTATTGCACTTTCCGTAGCAGTAGAGTCCGAACAGTGAAGACCGACCAACCAACCAACTACCGCCTTGACAGGTGAAGAATGCCAAAAAAAAAAAAAAAAAAAAAACCACAGAAAATACACACAGAATGAGAAAGGGAGAGAAAGATTGTAGGGCATGCAACATGCTACAGAAAGAAAGAAACGTTTCAAGTGCCTCCAGTTGGCCGATGCCCAGCCACTTGAACATCAAGTCAAGCCTTTTAGGTGGAAAAATCGACATGGCAGGAGTCAGAGTCACAGTCAGAGCTCCTCAGAGGGTTTTTAGGGCTGAGGGCTAAGAGAATTGGAGTTTCGTGGACGGTTTGCTTGATTTCGTATTTATTTTGTTTACACGTTTCCTTTGAATTTTCTGTTCTAATTGAGTGAGAAGTGCGGTGAGCTTGCAGTTTTTCCTTTTAACCATATGCACACTACAACATGTTCTCTCTCTCTCCCTCTCTCTTTATGTGTGTGTGGTTGTGTGTGTGTGTGTACGTTTTCTTCATCATCAACATCATCAGCGTCATTATCATCATAGTCATCTGTTGGTACGCTTTGGGCGGCTTTAATTGGATTTTCATACCTGCCCTGATCTTTGATTGGTGTTTGTATAATGAACTTGCAATATTCTTTCAACTTTGGACCAGCAACAGCAGCAGCAGCTGTTCTTGTTGTTGTTGTTATTGTTGCCTTAAATGTAACGCGTGAAATTTAACACACATCATGCAACTCGCATTTCTCCTCATCATTATGAAAATAAAAGTTCTATCGACTTTAAGAACTTATTGTTTATTTAATTTATGTTATTATTGCCTGATTAAGTATGAAATGGTATGCCATGTTGGTAGTAGTAGTAATAGCCATCAAGAGGTGTGGCAAAATGTAACAAATAAATGAGGCTTTTATATTATTTCATTAAAAATTGATTAGTGTTAAGTGGAAGAATGGGGGAAATGATTTAAATTACATACCAATAACAATGCAATTATGTGAAGAGGGAATCATTATTTCATTTTCTTCTCACTATTTCTTGCTTTTTTATTTCTTTCTCTTCTCCATCTTCTCCTTTTGTAATGTCAACAGGAAAGATGAGTTGATGGTTAATAATTAAGATCTATCAAATTGTAAAAAGGAAGCTAGAAACCAGACAATTGAATGTGTAACAAAGTGGGAAATTTTTGGTGTTTCTGCAAGAAACCATTAACAATGCAAAAGTTGGCCCACTAAATATACAGTTAAAAGCCACCTGCCAGTTACTTCAATTTAAAAGTAGAGCAGTTAGACACTCAACTTCAACAAGTGGCTATAATTCTACCAACCAATTAAGTTACTTTGTTTACAGATAGCTTGCCAATCAATTGATACTATAATTTCCACTAAATGCATGTATGTTGAAATAGTCATAATTTTTGACATCGAATCGTGAGCCAAGCAAAGTTGTTCAATTCTCTTTATAGATGCATTAAAAACTGATTGAACATGTTTCTACAAAATTGAAACTTTTCTACATGAACTAGAACTAATTTCATGATCAAAATCTTCTTCTTGGCAAAGAGAAGATCTTAATTATATCCCATGACCAATTTGATTATCACTTAAAAATCCCTTTTTGATTGATTGGAAAGAAATTTGAATCAGTATTTGAATTGTATTTTGATCTCTTGTGTATTTTCACAGTTTTTCTTTCCTTAGAGTAAATTAATGCACTTGCAAAGTATTTAATTGAATCATTAAGAAATCTAATTGTTAACACAAAAGCATAAACAAAAGCTGTTAAAACACATCTAATTAGGAAAGAAAAGTTCTGAAACTTTCATCGCCATCACGGTGGTGGTACATACCTATCATTCTTTTGTGGTTTATGGTTTGGATCCTCTTTTTTTTCACTCTCGAAATGCAATAAAAAATAGTTAAACAAAACACAACATTGGCATACAAAGTAATAAACATTCGTAATAAACAGAAAACAACAACAAAATAGAGAAAAAAAAATTCATCATATCTAGAGCATGGAGTTCTGCTCCTAATGAGCAAACTGCAACGGTTTTTAATGGTCTTCGTCTCCGCGAAGGCTCATAAAAAATGTGCCAAGTGGGCAGGCGGCGTCGTCGTCGTCGTTGTCGGCATTTATGATGAAAATAAGCAGCGAAAGGATGGGGATTGCTAGAGTGAGAAAGAGAGAGAGAGAGAGGAGGGGAAAGAAAAATAGGAAAATTAAATGGCTGCAATAATTAAAACACCTGTTTTAATTAGATAGAAATGCATGTTTCTCTTCCTCTCTCCTTCTACAACATTTTGTGTGTGAGAATGAAAAATGAAGCCGTCTTACGTAAAGCGAATGGTTCGACCCTGACCAAAAACATAAAATAATACAGAAATAAAGTAGAAGAAGAGGAAGCAGAACAACCAAACAGCAACTTGTTGAAAGTTCTTTCTCTTTGCTCTCCTAGCCAAGGTGTTAAACTGGCTTGCAACAGCAGAATTAATGACCCGGCGGTGTCTTCAAAGTAGAGAATGGACAACTTTATCATACAGCTAAAAGTCCGTTTTGCTTACACGGAAAATGTTGAAACTCCAAAAAAAAAAAAAGAACCCCACACAGAAGAAACAAAAATTATACCGCTAGAGTTTTCCACTGAACATGTCAGGCTTGGCCTTTGCCTTTGACATTGCGTTTTGCCTTTGCCTCTCCCCCCTGAAAGCAGCATGGTAATAAGTATAATAAACTGATCGCGGAAAAAATACATGGCCCCAAAACAGATGCCTTTCGAAATTACCTAAGTACTTTTTGTTCCTTCATTATAATTAGAAACTATAAATTACAATTTCAATTAAGAGCATTCATTTGATTGGTGTATCAAAAAATCGCATAGATGGCTCCCTTTTTCCATATGATAAATACTCTTTGCTTTGGTTAAAATTTTAAAACCTTACCCAATAACAGGAAAAGAAATGTTCCTAGGCTTAAAACTACATACATAAATTTAACACTTTTACAATTGTTAAATTGGAAAGGATTATTAAGAGAGATTAAGAGAGAATTAAGAATAAGAGAATAGAATAGTTTAAAGCTCAACAGATACTTTTTGTTTGGCTTCCCTTTCACAAATAAACAAACATTAAATTTGAATCTTTAAGAGTTTTTACACGATGGCGCTTAGTTTTCAAAACTATTGTGAATGGAAAGTGGGAGGAGGTTGAATGAAATGAACATGTGTTTTTTCCTGAAACATTTCCCGTTGCCCTACACAATGACCTCTAGGAATGTTTTGCCAATGTCAAGTATGCATGTTTCATATATGTGTTTGTGTGTGTGTGTGAGTGTGGTAAGGCCATAAAACCATGAAATCACATACAAAATGCATTTAACGCCCCACACCAACAGCAACAGTAAACGAAACAACCAAAAAAGTAGAACCAAAGAACATTTTTGGTTTTAATTAAAGTAAAGAAAAGAAAGCAGCGCCAACGCCAGCAGATGAACAGACGCAACACACACAATAACAAAAACAAAGAAAGAACAAAAAAACCAACACAACATATTTTAATTTAATGTTAGCCAGGCATTATGGAGTAAGTACTTCCGTTTACAGGCTCCAGATGTGTGTGTGTGTGTGCTCCTTCGTTGAGAGGCTCCTTCAATGCCAATGCCAATGCCAATGTCTCGTCGACTCAATTACAGAAAATAATTTAACGACTCCATTTAGGCATGAAATTGCAACCGTCAAAAGAAGTGAAGAGGTGGTGGAGGTTGTGAGGGGGTGACCGCTGCTGCTCCACCGCAGCAACTTCATCTTTATTTAGGCTTATTTTCCACAATTTTGAAGAGTGTTTTAAACTGAGGCAAAAACTCACAAAGAAACTCCCTAGAACAATGGACAACAACTTTAGCTAAGTGGGAAAATCTGTAGGATTTTTTAAGTGCATGAAAAGAGAGAGGAGAGGCCAGGGGTAGCATAGGATACCCCCGCTGTATTGTCTATTGTCCTTGCGCTCGTTTCAAGTTCGCCCTGTGTCTAGTTTGATAGCAGTTGATGGCGGAGCAGGAGAAGGAGAAGGATAAGGAGAAAGAGTTCCTTTCTAGTTGTTGTTTTCAAGGTGTGCTAAGGAGGCGTAAGTACAAAACAATTTTTTCTTCTCTTTTATTTCATTCCCTCTTTATTCTTTTCTTTTTTTTCTTCATTTTTAATCATGGTTAAAGGATATGTCAGGCAAATGCAGGATGTCAACGCAAATTCAAGTGAAATGATGCACAAGGCAAAAACGAGAAGCAAAGGCAAAAAACAAAAAAAAAAAAAAAAAAAGGAAGAAAAGGATTGCTACCGGATGAATGCACTTCATTTGAAGTAGAAGAAGACGACAGAGATATAAGGAAAAACTGGCAGACAGACAGACAAAAGTATAAGAAAAAGGAATGCAATGTTCTCATTGTTGGGACATTTTGCCCAGGAATCCAAACGGCAGCAATCCCCTAAAGGCAGCGCCCAAGTCAGCTAAAGGATTAGTTTTAGGGGTGTGTGCCACGTCAAGAGAAAGAGATTTTTGAGAATCTCATCGCTATCCCTTAGCGGACTGGCTGACTGACTGGCTGTCTGTCTTGTTTCGTCTGTTCTGGTCTATCTGTCTGTATGTCTGCTGTCTGTAATGATCATGTTTTGGCATATTTGTGGTTGTAGTCAACGGTTTTGGCATTGTGGCCCTAAAGTGGGTGTGTGTGTGTGTTCCTGTTTCTAAGGAAGTTGCAAAAGGAGTGAAAAGAGTTTAAGCACCTTGCCAAGAAGGCGTTTACTTACAACACGCACATTTCAGTTCATCACTTTATCTCTATCTCTAACATTTGGAATGAATTTTCCTCGAATTTGAGGTTTTCTAGGCGGATTTAAATATCAAATTTTTCTAATAAATGATTTTTGCACATTTTTCCGACCAGGCAAATAGACAAAATATATGAAACTTAAGAGATACTTAATTCTACATTTTTCTTAGTGTTAGTCTTAGGCAAAGAAACAATGTAAAAATTGCATCTTTTGTTTGCAGTTTCACAATTATTATTGTTATTATTCATATTGCTTTCGAGGTCTTTAAACTTTTTCAGCCATAAGCAGAACAAGGTCAACAGACCAAACACCAAAATCACGTGCTCCGATTCTGATGCTGTTTCTGGTTGTGCTCTACTCTCGACAGACGACGATTCTTTGGATTTGGGTTTGGGTTTCGTGCTGCTGTGACCCCATTGAAACCGAAAACCAATGGTCAATATATCACATGACGCCTACAAATTTAAACTGCCAAAAAAATGAAATGCAAACAGGACGACCGATGGGGAGCTCCAGCAGCCAGCACGAAAGAGAAATGGCAAACATTTATATAAATAACACCATCGACTCCAATTAAAGCGGAATGGTCCAGAGGGAGCAGCAGCAGAAGACATGATGTACAGCTGAGAGGGTGGAACGGGGGGGAAGTGGTGTAAAAGAAGAAGAAACTGCTGCTCCGATCTCTGTCCATTTGCTGTTGTCTGTGGATGATAAAAACCAAAACCGCAAAACGAAATTTTGTCTCTCTCTCTATCACTTTATATCCTTGTCTCTCTTCCACTCTGTCTGTGTATGCGTGTGTGTGTGCGAGTGTAATAAAAATGCAAAACAAAAGCGGGCAAATATGTTTATGCTGTTATTGTTGTTGTTGTTCTTTCATTTTTTGTTTTTTGTTTGCCGTTTTTATGTGGGCGTGGCACTCCACAAAAGGCAAGCATGCCGGTCAAAATGTAGAGAATTGGGTGGCAGGCAAATGTATTGAGAGCAGGGGGAATGAAAAACGACATCCAAAACCACTTCCAACTGTCATTCGCATGCAAAACGATGACGTACCGATGCATTCAGTAAAGGCAAAAGAAATTAAAATCAGGGTGTGGGAGCATAGCCGATAGTCGATCGGTTCAATCAGGATCATCTGCAAGGATATGCGCTTGGAACAGTTCATAAGAACGACCCTAAATCTCTCATTCAGTCACATTGCTTAAACTGGTTGAGAATTACAACTTCCCAAGCTCCTTGGGTGCCCTTTACAAGTTAAGGAACTCGCTTGCCTCTCTTTGGCTGACAAATGAAAGGGTATTCAAATGAAATTGTGTTGAGCAAATGGCATTTGGCAGAAAACGGCGACGAGGAAATAATAATTTATGCATGCGTTGTGGTAGCGCGGGAGATGTTACGCTGCGGTTAGGGGGTACTAGCAGAGGGAGAGTGAGGTTCTTTTTGCTATATAACAGAGGCGCAACCGCAAAATGTTTCGCCTGCGCCTTTTGTTGTTGCTGTTTACTATATAAAATGTAGCAGCAGCAGCAGCAGCAGAAAGAGAGCGAATAAAAAAACAAAAAAAAGGAAAAGTGAATCTGAGCTGCAGGCGCTGTTGCAACCGGAAAACGGAAATTGCGGCAAGAAGCACCAGGCTACCGCCTACTCTCCCCCCCACCACCACCTCAACAGCAACCGCATTGACTGCTCTTTCTCTCAGTCTCTCTGTGTGTAGTGCTCTCAAGAATTTATGCCCTTTTTGCTGCCACGTTCAAGTCAGGGCAATCTGTTCCTGTTCTACGCCTCTTGGAACATCAGTTGCACTTTCGGGATTTTGCATTCGATGCGGTTAGCTTTCGGTTATTCGCGATTTTCGCTCATTGTTAAACTACTTACAGATGGCATTGTGACACGATAACCCGAAACACTATCTATTCTATAATATTTCACAAGCAGTCCTTTTACAAGGTTTAAATTGGAGGCCTAAATGAGTAAGGGCAAAAGTCAAATTCAGTCTCAGAATAAATCAAATTATAGAGGCTGAAATTATTTGTCAACGAAAGCCGCAAATGCCAATATCCAAATATAAAAAAAAACTTCCACTAAATATTCAACAAATACAAGTTAAATATTTGTTATTCCTACTTCTTTAGTCAGTTTGTTATTTAAAATATTATTTATTCGTAGAAATGAAATAATTTTCTCAAATTACGTGTTCGCCATCACAAATATCACGTAGTCATCTCAAGTTTCTTTCACTTAAGCTGTGAATTAGAAAATTTCCTTACCACATGCAATTGATTTGCTTAATGTAAGAATTATTTGTATTTGCAGCTGCAAAGCATTTGAATTGACTTTCAATTAGAATTCATTTTTGGTGGCTTTTGTGTGTGGTTTATTATTTTTTGGTATTATTTTCCTATGTCAAGAGGTCGGCCTATATGTAGGTGTGAAATTATATGTCACAATAGGAGTACAATTTCTTTGATCTTAGAAACCAAACCGCTCAGACACACACATACACACCCGTATGATTGTTCAGTATGCAAAAAGGAAAATGAAAATGGGAACGCATGTCATTTAAATGAAAAGAAAATACTAAGCAAACACTTTGTCAGTATGTGTGTGTGTGTGTGTGTGCATGTGTTTGTTGGTTGATTTTGACAACTTAAGTTGAGGAGTTTTCTTGTTTGGTTTTTCTTGTGTTTTTGTCCCCCCACCTCTACCCACCGCAAGCGAAAAGATGTGCCCACATATTTTCATTATTTGTATTTCTTTGCAATTGGCTCTCTACAGCTTCGAGTTATCCACAAAAGGATCAAAGTTGAAATTTATACATACAAATGTCACACCTCTCAAGGATTATGTATAACACGCAGGAGCAAAAGCAACAAAAATACAACAACAATGCCAAATGCCTGTAACATTTTGAGTTTTCTTCTTTTTTTTTGTCGTTCTTCTGATTGTTGTTTTGTTTGTGTATGTGTCATATCCATACACACACACACACACACACACACATATACAAATTGTTAACAAGATTAAGAAGAAGGAACAATTTTTTGGATTTGCTTCTCTTTTTATATATATATGTTTATGTATATAAATTTTGTTGTTGTTGTTTTTTTTTTTTTTTTTTTTTTGGCTACCTCATTGTGGCAGGCTCTTCCTGGTTTCGGTTTCCATTTTGTTGTTGTTGCTGCTGCTGTTGGCAACAGCTTTCATTGCCATGTTTTGACTTTTTTTAGGGTGTTGTTGTTGTTTGTACTGAATATTACGACATGTAACATTTTATGTGTTTGCTTTGAGCCTACTCCTTACCCCCTCCTGTTCCTCTCCCATTTCCGACTAAATTTGCCTCTCGCTCTCCTTCTCTCACGAAGAGCATTTATGGCTTAGATTTTGTGTAATTTTTATAAACAGCGTTTAAACCGTGAAATGTAGTTACTTTTGAGTCTACAAATTTTCACCTGTAGAACGAAAACTTCAAAGTTTGATCTTTTTATTCCACTCGGCGCCGAATTAATTCCTAAAGTATAATAGAGCAATATTTGCAACCAAATCTTAAATATGAAAATGAAATGAAAATAAACGCTTTCAGAATTAAAATGGGTCCACACAAGTGTACAAAAAATGTTGGCCACGAGTCCTGAAAGCGTTAAGAAAACACAGATTAGCTCGGAATTGGTTGAATTTCTTAAAAAATCTTTCCAAAACAGAAACGAAGGTAGATTTAATGGAAAAAACCTCTTTTTAGAGCTTTATGAGGACTATTTTTCATATCCTACCCCTCTTAAACTATTTTTGTGAACTGACTTGTTTGATGAGGGGAAAAAATTAGTTTTAAATAACAGTTACTGTATGCAAAATCAAATGGTTTCACTTACCATAACGATGGCATTACCTGGTTTAACCAGATTCAATCACTCGCACACGCAAGACAGAACAGGAAAAACGAATTGAATGATAACAGACAAGTTGGGCGGGGAGGGGAATAGAACAGAATCATTTTGTAATATAATTTGTTTGCTTTTGTCATCGTAGGCAGTGTGTAGGGTGTTGATGATGCTGCTGGTGGGGAGGATGTTGAAGTTAGCCGCCTGAGTAGGGGTATACAATAACCGCTTTTATGAGGCACCCAAGCATAATCAACATTATCCTAGTCACAAACCACCAAGGCGAAAGCGAAGGCAAAGGCAAAGGCAAACGCCTACAACAAGCTTCCCGCAGAGTCTTTTGGCCAAAAGCCACGGCGCATTATCATCTCATTGCACAGGACTTAATCCTGCGGCAAGTTATTAAAGCGTAACGCGTTTCGTTGTCCTCATCGTCGTCGTCGTTGTACTTGTTGTAGTCATCCTTGTAGTCGTCGTCATCGTCGTAGGTCGTCCTTTTGCCAATGCCTCGCCCCTTTTATTGTTCGCGCTGCGCTTAACTTGTTTCGCATTGAGAGAGAGAGAGAGAGAGAGAGGGAACGGGAATGAAGGGACACACAAACACACAAAAGGGGACTGGAGGGCGTTCGGGCCACCGGGCGGACGCTGTCTTAATGCTAAATGATCCAATATCCTGTTTCCTGCATTTGTCTGCAGCAACGTTAAAAGGTCCTTTGTGGCCTCAACATCAGCAGCAGCAGCAGCATCAGCTATTATTTGCCTGGCCAACTTAAAGATGAGCGCAACTTTTATTTGCCAAAAGAATGGAAAAGAAAAGAAATTATGTTGTATCTTTTCTTCTTTGCGCACGGCAACTTAAATAGCAGAATGTAAAGTTTTTAATTATGCAACTCAACGTCAACTGGGCCCCTCCTCTACACCCTTCCTTCTCCTTCCTCTATCCTCCTTCATACATTCTACTTTGCGCCATTCATTGTGAATATAAGTGTAGTCGATGGCAGAGTACATCCCAGTGTATATAGTCGGGAGGGTGGAAGTGTTTCCGTTTCTTGCCTCTTCATTTCGAAGACTATCACCATCTACTTAGATGGCCAACAAAGTTAAAATACACATAATTAGCAGTAGTTTTTTAGTCGTTGACATAGTGACAAAAATCTCTTTTGTATATCTTTTGGTTATAGCTTAGTCTTGGTCTCTCTAAACTGCTGTATAACCAAGAAACTAGGTCAGCAGTTCCTTAGTATTTCGGTGTTTAGTTTTCCATAAAGCAAAAAAAAAAAAAAAAAAAAAAAAGCACATCTCCGCTGCTCCTTCAATCAGTTTGTGTGTGTGTTGGACTAATTAAATGAAAATATTAATTTTGACAAAAGGAATTTGAAATAAACCGAAAGAGGATTTGAACTAGAAGGATAAGCAAATATTTTCCCAAAACGAATGAAGGAGAAACGAAATATAATGAAAAAAGTAAAGCTTTACGTTTACTGCGGTTTCTCTTCTTTTTTTGATTTGGCATACTTATCACTTTTGTCTATATATGTACGTACATATATTGGTACATATATTGTCTGATTTCCTATAGAATACAGCAACTAAGTATCACATTTAGTTTGATGAATTGTCAAATTACTTTCTCTGGTAAACAGCTAAATAGGCAAATATTTTTTGTATTTTAAGCATTCCACTTAACAAATTGCAAACAAAACTTCATTTTGTTATTTTTATTGTTTTTTGGAATAAAAATTTTTGTTAATTTGGTTTTTTTTTTTTTTTGAGAGAGTTACCTTTTGGTTAAGCATATGGATTAACAACTTGATTGCACATTCTACCTAAATTTTGTATCTCGCTTTGGATTAGATCGCCGGGTTGAAGAAATGTTGAGGGTTTGCGATAGGCTCCCGATCCGGCTGGAGTGCCCGTTAAGATAATATCACCGGGACATAGGGTTATATACTGCGATAATCGATGAATGAGAAAATCAATTTTGAATATCATATTTCGAGTATTGCCCGTCTGACGCTCCTCGCCATTGACAATCGTTTTGATCCACAAATTGTTCACATCGGGCACATGACATCTGTGCACAATAACTGGACCGAGTGGACAAAATGTATCCAACGATTTGCCCAGCATCAATTGACCACCGAGAAGGGCATTCCAATCGCATGCCGTAATATCCTGGGCGACAGCATAACCAAAAATATGATGCATTGCCTCATTGGGCTGAACATGACGGCAATGGCGACCCATTATCACAGCCAATTGGCAGCCATAATCGATCCGTTTGGCAATATTATGAGCTCGTATATTATCCAATGCACCAATTATCGATGTGCCGAATTTCACAAAGAACGCTGGCTCCCGCGGTATACAATGATGTCGCTCGTCACAGCTATCAATATAATTGCACTGGACGCCAATTATTTTTCCAGGCGTTGCGAGCGGTGGAAGTAAATGCAAATCCCTATCGACCTTCAGCACATTCATATATTTGACACTGTCGAGCAGACTGTTCATGCAGTACCGCTGATCGATAAATCGATGCATATCGGGATCAGCACATGTTACACTCGATAGTTCTATCATCTTGCTACCATCCTCAGAGACCATGCCCAGACGTTTGTTGGCATCGAAACGTCGACGATATTGCATAAAGCGACATTTTGGCAAATTATAATCCGATTTACGGTATACAATGCATTTCGTTTCCGGACATCGATCCTTGGGTAAAGCGTTTGTGGATTTCTCCCACAACAAGTGCTCCAATATTGCTGGTTCAGCCTGCATGCGCGAAAGCTGATTGCGCAGCATTGAAACTGCAGCTCTCATGATTCACAGATTGATGCAAAACAATGGGTAAAAAAAATTTGAATTTTGAAAGTTTGTTTTCTATCAGACGTAATAAAAAAAAAAAAGTCAGAGACCTATTGTAAAGACTGTTCAAAATGAAAATTCCAACTAAACTAAATCAACGGCAGTCAAGTCAAAGCAATGCTACAATATTTTTGGTTTAACAGAGTTGACTCATTCATTTACCAACGAAGAATTTCTCTTGCTAAAAAGCCAATTTCACTTGCCAAACTTTGTTGTAGTTTGGAAGACCCTTCACAGCACTTTCTGTGACTTTTTCTTTAGAGTTTTATATAGTCAACGGAATAAGTTAATCTTTTCAAGAACCACCAAGATCTTTCACCCAGACTTAGCTATAAAGAACCATAAATTGAACTAGTTCAATCTCAATCACATTGGCCATGACTGACAACTTCAAAATGTTTGACAAGATATATAAAAATGTAAAGCAATCACTTAATAAGCAATATCGAAGTAATAACAAGAAGAAGTACCTAAATCAATTTTGAAGTCGACAAAATTTGTATGTATCAAAATATCAGAATTTGAATTAAATGCAAAAAATGCTGCTTTATTTCTTATGAGCAGCCAGGACCAGAGTTCACAATTAGCTGGCAGCGTAGAGGCTACCTCATACAACTTTAATTATTCACCAGGAATATCCACAGAATCCTTTGCATCTATGGAGAATGATTCGGAAATGATGGAATACTTTCGTCGCATTATGGAATGCATTGTATGCCACGAGGTACCCCATCCGAATGATACATATCTGTGTAGTCATGACCATGTGCTTTGTGATTGTTGTGTGACTCGTATAATAATTGAATCTTCGATACATCAGAAAGAGTCGCAGTGTCCCGCTTGTCATGTCGGTATTGGATGGAATGAATTGCAGAGAGGTTTAACATTGTAAACAATGTTCTAAATTCAAATGCTAAGATTTCTTCTCTCTCTTTGGATTTGTGAAAATTTTAGTCGCAAGTAAAGTTAAAGCTCGTGTTTGCTATATTTTCGAGTATCTTGATTCAATTGAAATTGGCAATTTCCAACAAAAAAATATTCCTTCATTTCAGATCAACTGTACATCCCGCTATGAACTGATTTAGTCATCTGCAGCCCGTACAAAACAACAAAAAAAAAAACTGACATATGAATTTAATTGCCTAAACAATTCTAATCAACATGAACACACACACACACACCAGAATGACCCAAAAATTTTCGCTGATTGCATTTAATAATAAAAATCGAATATTACCAACGCACTTGAAGGCCATCAAAAGCAAATAGCAAATCCATTCGCCACCCCAAAAAATGGCAAACGAAACCAAAATCAAAATCGAAAATGGAATCAAATCGAAACGCACACGAGAGAATGACGACGACAATGGCAACTTAATTTCTGTCATAGAAAAAGAGTCGAGCAGGAGGCAAGCAAGCAGCAGGCAGGCAGTAGAAATTGACATATTGACAGCCAGACAAAAGGTCTCTCAACAGCAGCCAAAGGAGAAAGTTGATGGGGTGTGGGGAGGGGCGAGAAGTAGAAGGGGGTGTGGTTGTGATAGGACCGCAATTGCACTGCAGTTTGATGGCGGCGTCAAAAATAAACAAACATTGCGACAGCAATAAAATATCAAGCGACCAAAAAACAAAAAAAAAAAAAAAAAAACAACAGAAAACGAAAAAAAAAAAAAAAACTAGAAAAATATATACATATACACGCAGTATATCTCCCTACACTATGGATAAACGAAATGTATATACACTTTAAAGAAATTATATCTCAAATATATACCCCAAGTTTTGAGTCTTACTTCTTTTTTTTTTTTTGGGTTTGCCGATTTAAAGCCCTATCAATGAATGATATTGAATGATTCTTGCACACCGTCAAAATGAATGCAGAAAATATTGTATACCCTTTGAAAGTGTATATCGAATAGAATATAAAAAAACAAGAGACGAAAGGCAGGCAGTGGAATAGAAGTCGCTTAATTGAGGCCACACAGCAAAAATCCAATCAAAACGCAATGAAAACTGAGTGAACAAAATATACCAAAGACCAGCTGTAAACCTCAATCTTTTCGCTCTTCCTCCTGTATCTGTATCTGTATCTGTATCTGTATCTGAATCTGTATCCCTGTATCTCTCTATGCTATTCCCTTTTGCTTCGCTTCCCGAATGTTGATGTTGATGTTATCCTGGCAAATAATCAAACAACAAGGACCTTGTCAAATACACATGTAAGCGATATATAGATAAACAATTGTGGCCAACAGATATCCATCTCTAAGGTTAGACTGCACATTCTGGTCTATATTCATTGGAGCGTATATAAGTCGACTACCCCTACCCCTGCCCCTACCCCGTACGACTTACTCCTCCCCTCTTTTTGTGGTACAGTGCAAATCCAATCTGATTCACAATACACAAATCCTGTTTTTGTTTAGCGCCCCTCAGTTCTCTGCCTCACACACGTTAATAAATCCCTAACAACAACAACAACAAAAAAACATGAGAAAAACAAATATAGAAAACATTTCGATATAGTACAAGTATTCATCTATTTATTTTTCAAGTTTTATTTTTATTTCTCACTTCGGGCTTAAGACTTAGGCTTACAAAAGGCGATGAGTAATGTTTGCAGGGGGGACGGGGGACAGAAGAATCTTTAAAGTGTCTCTTGCTTTAATTTACTTATCAATTTGGTCACATACCCTGTATGACAGGGAGTTCTATGAAGGAGAATATATATTTTTTCTATTTTTATACGAAAATGAGTTTTAAATTAGTGTTAAAATGTTACTCTAACCGATTAAACTAGTCTAGGACCAAGGAATAGTTGAAAATTCGGATAACTGATTAGTAAGAGACGAAACTTGGAGCAATAAGAGTTCCTTTTGTTCTCAATTACACAGAGTTTCAATGTCGACTTAAAGTATAAAGGTTTTTTGGTTAGGTTTTTATCTTTAGCCGCACAAAACATCGGTGAGGAGAAAACCCCAAATCCCCTTAAGCTATTAATAAACACATATACAGATACACACATTCATTCCCTGGCCCCTCTTTTTATGCAACTCCCCGACTAATTTTACGGCCCAACCCTCCTCCAACCAAGAGAAAAAAAAGAAACAAACACCCACTAACTACATGGAAGGCCAATCAAACCTCACGACCTCTGCACCACTCCTCACACACACATAAAAACAAATAAGACAAAGCACACATAAACCACGGGGCCCAACGAACCCAACTCCCCCTTCGACAAGAAGAAAACGAAAAAGCAAAGAAAAAAATGATCAACATAAGAAAATAATGCGTACACGGAAAAATTTGTTAGCGTGTTATGTAAATTGCACACAAGCGTCAACAAAAGTGAAGCCTACTAAACGAGTATTGGGATACATTATGTAAATAAAAGAAATAATAAGCTCACCAACGAAAATCCAGAAGACAGAGCCGCCAAATGATTTTCCTGATGGGCGTTGGATGATGTTTATATTTACGACTTAACCCCAACACCACCCTCTGACCCTCCAAACCCCATCACAAAGACCTCCATTTCAGTTTTTCCTATCTCATTTTCCCCACTTTGCCGCCAGAAACATAAAACAAGTAGCAAGTGAAATATATATTATTTTATTTTAATTGAAACAACTTTTATTGTGGGCGTTGAAGTGAATGAAAAATAACATAGACTTGGGCTTAGGCTATTTTTCTTAATAGTTTACTACCAAAAATCATGATTGAAATATCCAAATTATTTATATTTTATACCCCAGTTAAAGTTATTACAAATATTGCTTACAAGTTTTTAATGCAAAGAAGAAGAAGTGGCGTTCTTTATCCCATAAAATATATATAGTTATTCTTGTATGCTTATTCTTCATCAGCATCCTTGTCAATGTACTAATGTCCGTCTATACAGCTATTGGAATGAAACTTGGTCTTTAAGGTAGATTAGGTATTTAATTTGTCCGGATAGGATCATTATAATACATGGCTCCTGCCAACTTTGACCGTGCTAAAGATTGTATACCTTTTAAAGTTTCAATGTTTCTCCTCATTTTCTCATTTTAAGCCGATGCTTCCTTTGAGCTATATGTTCCTAGAAGATATACGATACGGTCGCCTGATTTACAAATAAAATTGATTTCAATAAATATCTATTCCATATTGAGCAAATATATAATATTTCGCTTTACTTTATAAATTTATTAGTTTTGATGAGCATTTCCTGTTTTATTTCCTAGCCAGCCAGCAGCAAAAATATGGCTTGATGTAGGTTCCACAACTGATCCAATTTATATTGCAGGAAATGTTGTACAAATCGTTTTAGATCATTGAACAACAACAGAACGGACCGTCAAGCCAAAAAAAAATGGACAGTCTACCCTCATAATGTGTGGAAATTACGATAGTTTTTGGAAACAAAATAATTGCAAAGGTTTGCAACATTGACAGCGATTAATGGAGCAAAGAACGCACTTGAAACGAATAGAAAATGACAACAAACTGACCAAAACTACCAAACAGGAGAGTGTTTTCAGATGAAATGTCCTGCATGCAGGACTTGGACCCCTCGTAAAAATAAATATGTCAGAAACTATCGATCGGGAAAGTGAAATATATATTATTAAAACGCATTTGACGCATGCGTTACGAAATTGTTTTTCCTCTAACTGCGCAACAGCAGCAGCAGCTGCTACTGTGCACCACACACCACACACACACACACCCTAGGTTAAAACCATTTGGCGGTACCCAAAAACTCACCCTAATCCTGGTTTAGCGGTAAGTTCCCGCACCCTGTGGCAACCCTGTGTAAGGACCCAGCATCATTATTATCCTTTTCGCTCTACTTGGGGGGTGAGGTGATGGCAGGCAACGCAAATGTGTTAATTCCGCATTCGCTCTTATCAATCTGCCACTCGACTTTAACATTTGTGTGCCACATGCCATAAAAGAGGCAAAAGAAGAGTTCCCTCTTTTCATTTACATTATGAATTTTGTAATTTATGCGGCTCCATATCACCCTCTCTTGCTCTCTCTCTCTCTCTCTTTCTCTCATTTTCACTGTCTGTCTATAGACATTATGGAAAAACATCAACACATACTGTGCAAATCAAGCAATTATCATTAGAGAAAGAGATAGAGTGAGACACATTCTACATAATTATCGGGCTTTTGGGATTTATCAGGCGACAGACCCTTATCCAAATGGCTGCATTTAGTTTAGGGGAACATTTTGTTCCTTTCCAAACATTAACCAAGAGGAACAAAAAGGCACGCGCTAAGTTAAGATCTGTGTGAAATTTGATGAGCATTGAAATGCATACGAACTGAAATGTTTATTAATTAACAAAAGAGTCACAAAGCGATCAACAAGAATAAATGTAACAAATAATATGGTAAAATTCTTATTTATTCATATCAAAACTTGCTAGACTGATTCTTATTCCCTTCTGAATGCAAGTAAATGTACTTAGGTTTTGAATTTGACCGCTATAAAACATGGTCAATACAGTGGCTACAAATTCTTATACATATCTTTGCAAGAGCGAAAAGACCTAAGACATCTTTTTCTTAAGGAGAACGATCTTTCTTTAGCGAGATAAATTGTCTAAGGTTTAGATATTTGAAGTTTAAAAAGTATGCCACTTTATTTAAGTTAAAACAAAACACAACCGATTAGTCTGTGTCGTCGTAGTTATGCTGTCTAGTGAGCTGTGTGTTTTTAAATGAAATCTATTTTGCGCATGGGATAACCCACAAACTAACCAAAACACCTTGTTAACTGACCTAACCCTAAATACTGTACACACCCGTATAATTTTGCGATATCAACCCCCAAAATGAAATAACAAAAAACCAAACAACCAACTTCAATACAATTCGTAAACAAATAAACAGAACAAACATGGCAGACCCTTGTATACTCCCAACTGTACTTAACCATTCTATACACTTGAACCATATGCAATTTACGGTACACGGTATCGAATTTTTTTACCCAAGTGTGCAAAAAACCAACCGCCGAACAACCCCCTTTTGGCCAAATACATCTAAATTATAAACTATGACAAATATTATGTGGCGAAAAGGAAAAACACAACCAAAGACTAACTGAGACTGACGGGAAAAAAACACGCCCTATTTGCTGGATTAGGTTATTGCCTCTTGGGTGATTAATCACTTTGGTATATATTGAACAAAAATTTTGTACAATAATGTTTTAAAAAACCTGAAAGGTATCGACTATTAGATTCTCTGCCTTGTGAAAGGCAATACTTTGTATGAAATTGAACAATTCTAGTTCTATATAGTCGTAGTTGCATACATATGTATATACCCTTTGTAAAAGTTATAAGATAGCCTGAAAGTAGTTGGCATGAAACTCCGAAAAAAGAAAAAGTTAGAAATTTCCCTTTCCTATTTTCCCATATCATCAAATGAAAATCGTTGCATTTTGTTGGTCATTTTGTCAACTTTGTTGGCCATGATGTTGTTGTATGTATGTAGCTCAGGCCGCGCCATGAAAAATTTATTGCCCTAAGCCGATTACAGTAGAGGTTCCCCCTTTATTCCGCCCATGCCTCCTCTTCTCGGTCTTTCCGTCGAGTCTATTGGCAACAGACAACAACCCATTCTCCAACTAACTAAGTAGCTACATTTGCTAGGTTAGTGTTGACACCGCTCAAAGTGGTCACATTAAGTAAGCTTAGGTCTTAGCACTTTTTAGCTCTTGTTTGATGGTCGTCGACGTCGTCGTCGTCGTCGAAAAGGGGGGAAAGAAGGTGTTAATACTCTAGATTGAAAGCAGTAGTGATGGGTTAAGGCAATTAAAACTGAAATCACTGAAATTTGATTTGGCTTTAAATCGCAATGACATTTAAACTAAGCTTTGATTTTTCTCAGCAATTGAAGAAAATCAGACGAGTGAATTGGAAAATTGTTCTATTGTGGTTCATGTGAAAATATTTATAAAATGAAAATTGTCATATTATTGGCTGAATTGATTTAAAATCAAATATTTACAGGCACACACCAAAAAACTTAACTAACATCTTAGTAAGTTCATTCCATTAACCTTTTTGTTACAAAGGTTTCATTTTCTATATAATTTCAAAAATTCACATCTAAGACTTGTGCATACTCAATATTGGCATGGGGCCATTTCTGTCCGATGATATGATGGCGGTAGGTATGTATTGTAAATTGTTGTTTTGCACCTGGAATTAAATAGTCAGTGCAAGGATGTCAGAATACAATGCCACACACAATGTTGAATAGGGACCAGTCTACCAGAAATTGGCCAAGGATATAATATATAGATAATTTATTAGCTATCGACCAGCAGCAGCAGCAGCAGCATTAAACAAGCAAGCAGACTATAGAAAGGATGACAACTGCAAAACTGCCTTGGGAGATTCGTTATAAGGATAAAGAGATACTGCAATAATGCGGGTCCCAAGCCAAACAATGGGACGAATGTTTAAACTAAACACAATGACGACCATAATACAATCATAATTGCATTTTTACAACAAACAGGGGAAAAGCAAAAACTCAAATAGCAGAAAAGAGAGGGAAGAGCAGGAGAAGGGATGGGGGTAACAAACTAAAGAATGTTTGTGTGTAAGGAGCACATTTATTGACAGTTCACACCAAGGACATGAGTTGAGAAAATTAAATTTTTATCTAATACATAAACGCAGCACAGCAGGGAGGACTTCTCGTCAATGCTTTTGCAATCTGAGTGGCATCAAGGACCTTCCAGGAACAGGACACACACACACACACACACCAAATGCAACCAACACGTTGTCACTTTTCACACCAATTGCCAGCCAATGTCCTTCAGTTGAACATTAATTTGACTTATGCCAGAGCGAAAAGATAGCTAACTAGACACCAAGGACACAGACACAGGACTTGCTCACTCGGCTGGTGCAAAAGTGCAATTAATGTCAAAGAATAGCAACTTACATACCCTTCTTGCAGACGCGCGCTTCCCCGGACTCAAGGATACAAAAATATCGAGACCATTAGCCCGCCCAAGACCTTGTGCATAATTAGTCCAGCATATTCGAAAACAAAAACATGTACGATGTTTAAGTCAAGGTCTAATTGCACAATGGCTAGAGAAGAGCCTTGAGTAATAATTGCAGGCCCTGCAGGACTCTATCCAGCCATACACGCAGCTTGACTTGCTTGCTCTGGCCAGCCCAGTTTGGCCCCTGACCTGGTTTGTCCCATAACACGCGCCGCGCATGCGTAAAAGGTCCCAAAAACAAAGGGGCAATCTATCCTTAGAGACTGCCAGCCAGGCGTGTGCACATGATAATAAATACATTATGTACTTCAAGGACAAACACATTATTCTCTGCCATCGTATCCTTGAGTGATAGGTCCTAATGGCTTTATATTAAGTCGTTAGTTTCTATGCAGAGTTTTCTCCAAAAATTTCAAACATTATTTGGCCCATAAAACTATCTGTAGATAAATCCATTGAGTGATTTTTCAAGGTCAGAATTTGACAATTTTTCAATGAGTGAAATGGTTTTTTTTTAATATTCCATTTTAAGCGAAATTGTTAGAAAATTATCGAGAATTGTCGTTAATAAAAACAAGCTGAGAATTATTACAGTCTTTAAGGAAAACAAAAGCAAAGGGGAAAACAATTTTCACACATTTTTATGATCATTTAAGTATAATATACATACATAGTTTAGGTGTTAAATATACATAATGGTTAAAATTACAACACAATTGGTTAGTTTAATGAATTACGATCGAAACGTAAGAAAAGTGCTTCGAATTGAAGTACTGATGTAGAATATGTACAATGAATGATGCTCTACAAGAAGGAGAATTAATTCTGAATTACAATATTTGTGAAGACAGACAAAGGTCTAATCTCGGTTTAGTCTATATCTTTAATTATTACGAAATATTTCAAATAAATTATACGAAAAAAACACTTTAAAACCATATAAAAACCATTTAGGTAATCCTGGTCTTTATTTGCTAGCAGCTTCATTCACTAGTCTTTGTGAACATTAGTTTTGTAATTTATAAACAAAATTTGCTCTATGTTAAACAAATTTTCAGACATCTCTATAAAACATTAACTTATTACTATTAAATATTAGACAATTTTGCAATGGTTTTGGGTATTGGTGTTGAGGAAGTGAAAGAAACTCTTGAACCATTCGCTCTATCTTCAATTCCCACAGTTAAACAGCTTCGAATTCAATGATAGAGAAGGAGGAAAGAGGTTTTTGCCGCTTTGACTGGCGAAAGGCACTTAAGAGTACCGCCAAGTCAACAACATGTGACTCTTGTCCACTCATGTCAATTTTGCATTAAATAACTAAATCAACTGCAAACAAAATGCCCACAGAGATTAAGCTCAAAAGATGCAAGGCAGTTACAGTTTGATGGCTAACCGCCACTCCAAAAGCGCCTCCCCCCACTACTGTCAAATGTTTATCCAGCTCTAGGTCCAGATCCAGGTCCAACTCCAGCTTCAGCTTCATATATACAACAAACAACATTCGTCGTCGTCGTTGTCGTCGGCGACGTCACTAAAGTGGATGCCAAATAACCATAATGGTGTTTATCCACAAGTTCATTTCGCTGTTTAAACATGCCTCCGAATTTACCGCACACAATAAACAACGCAACGTAACGCAACGCAATGCAATGCAATGCAGTACAAGGCAGAGGCAAAGTGAAGAGTTTCCAAAAAGCGGCGCCCAGTTTTTGTTTTTTTTTTTTTTTGTTTTATACCCCTTGGGGGCATAGACTTTAGCCTAAAGGCTGAATGAGAGACAGAGCAAGTGGAGGAAGGGTGCGGCGGGGGCTTCAAAACGGTAGCCACTCAAAAGTATCGTCATCGAAGTGCATTGCGCTGTTATTTTAACGATTATGCTGATGAGCATCATCGTCCACAATGGTCGCCGTCTCGATGCGGCTCGACGCGGGCGATGATCCATCAGAGAGTTGTTCTTCTTCTCCTGGACATGGAAATGCAATTTGTGTAATTTATGCGATGGATGCCCATTCAAATGATGGGCCAGTCGTAACCATTTCGATATGTATACATATACTGGTCAGCATATAGGTAGGTAGATAGGTTGACGTATGCACGATTAGCCAAGTGATCCGTCAGATACAAAACGCTTGCATTATCAGAAACAGAGAGATATATAGAGAAAGAGAGAGAGAGAGAGAGAGTTGCTTTGCATTTTGTTGGGCACTTGTCTTTCAACCTGTTTTTTGATTTATGATTTCAACACACAAATTAAAAGGCTTTCATGGTTTAGGATTTCATTTTCGATTCTGGGTTGTATATTTCGGGTTTAAGGTTTTTTGACCTGCAGCAAATGTTGTCATCAGTCGTCATCAATTAATAAAAAAAGGAGGCGAAAAGAAAAAGAAGGCAATAAGAACTTCAAGAACTATCAATCAGCTTATCATATCACTTCTTGCCTGGCCACAAGAGAAGAAGACAGTTTAAATGTCAATTAGAGAATGGTTAAACCTATGCTAGAGATGCGCATGCATCATCATTAAATATAAATTATGAGGGTCACCCAAAAAAGACGAAGGGAATTCTTCAAAACGCTTCAAGCCAAGCACACACAGTAGCTAAGTAGGCCCCACAAAAAGAAAAGCGAATGAAAGAAATGGAAATCAATCAGAATTAGGCAAGAGACGGAGACATTGAGATATGATTAGATTTTTAAGTTTTTACATCGACTTGGAATAGTTTTCCTTTTAAGCCAACTTGTTGACCATTTTAAATTAAATTGATAGACCTTGCCTTTCAGCAATTAATCATGGTAATATTTTCTTTCTTTCTTCCTTTTTTTTTTGTTACTCACATCCGACGACTTTGACTCTTAACAACGATTGATTTTAGTTCCCACATCAAAAACATTAAAAAAAAAAAAAAAACAAACGGAAGATTCACAAAACATCCTTTCACCAGGAGCAGCAGCAGCTGGTCCCTGTTGTTCCTGGGCGCAAGTCTGTGAAAAATTCGCCAACAAATGAAATTCCTGCATTGACAACAACAAAACCCAAGAAGAGAGCGAGAGGGAGATGAGAGAAAAGGGTGCGAGACGCTGCAGTAAACTTCCGGCTGACCAACAAAATGCAACAGGACTCGCTCAATCTCTCTACCCGCTTCGCTCTCTGCTCTGCCTCTCGTTATACACACAGGACACAGCTATTGCTAGTCGTTCATTTCGGTTTTTACCGATTTTTTCGGAACTTCTTTGCTCGCCCTTTTTTTTTTGCTTTATTTTTTCTTTTTATTTTTGGTTTTTGCTTTGTTTGTTTATTGCCTTTGCCAATGGCATGCCATACAATGTCCTTCCGGTCATTTATTAATGTCAATGAAATGCTGCCAGGAGATCCCATCCCGCGCTGAACTGGACTGGACTAAATTGGACTGGACTGGACTGGACTATGTGCTGTGATTTGCTTCTCGCTCGAGTTGGCAACGATTTGTCGCAAAGAGTCAACACACACAACATTTCAACTGACTTGTTTGCCTCTTTCCCCGGGTTTTTTTTCTGTATCGTTTTACAGCCGAAGGTTGTGGCCATGTGATGTGATGTCCTTCATCCTTTTTGCTATGTTCCACGACCTCGTTGCTGTCATAAAGCAAAAATATTTCACAAATAGTGCGAAAAGAAATCAAAAAAGAACGTAGAAGGAGAACATTCCCAGTTTGTGTTAGTTATTGAGTGGAAAAATGCAAGTGGATGGCTGCTAGTTTTGTTTATAGGAAAAATGTCAGAGAAGATCAAAATGCCATATATTTATTTTTGCTAAGAGTGGAAACCAATTTAAGCGAGTGAACCTTATAGTTCCATTTCGTTGACAACGAATGCCAAAAAATAAAAGAACAAAAAAGAAATTGGTACTTTGCAATGTATTTATATGTCTTTCCTTTCAACTATAACTATTAAAGAATCTTCTATATCTACGAAAACTCATTGAATAATCTAAATTTAGTCCAAATTGCACAACTTTATCCTATAAGTTTGTATCTCATTCTTTGCTTTATTTTTCCATTCAATAAGAAAAGTAATAACAGAAGACTACGAAAAAGTTTAAAAATTTGTTAAAATTTTACAATATTCATCAGTTAACCAGTTTATATAATAAGAAAGTTAACTTTTCTACAAATTTGTTATACCAAACCTCAAGAAACACAATTATTTAGCAGTTAAAAGTATTTACTAATTCAAATATTTAACTTTTTATTTTATTTAAGTTAAAGTAGTTTACTAAAGCGTTATTAAAAGCTGAGAAATGCTTTAAAGCATTTAAACTCCATTTCGCAATCGAGCCATAAAGAAAGTGGTAAGAAAAGGTAAAATCCATTTTACCAGATGATAATGCGAATGATAATGAGTGATTCTAACTAGCCAATGCAATCAATTGGCAATTTTCAATGGCATTGCCACTGACATGGTGCGACCCACCTCAACTGTTGGACATCTTTAAGTTGATTTTCCAGCTGGGCAGCACTTCCTGCTAATGGCAACAAACTACTACTACTACTACTACTATTACTATTACTACGTAATAATAATTGTCAATTGCCAACACGTACGATGATTACACATGTACTATATACCAAATGCTGGCAGCTGGTTAGCCGGGCTCAGAGACTATGGGCCCCCCTCTCTCTCGATCTTGGTCGCTACTTTGCTGGCTGCTTTGAAGCCATTTAATGTAATATGTGAGACAGGCCCCTAAGTAGCCTTAAGGCGGGATAACACACAGACATTATATTGCGACACTGGGAAACCATGAGCAAGACCAGGACCAGGACAAGGACCACGACCGGGATAGGGACAGGGATACACCTACAAAATTCCATTGGGTAATCCTCAATTAAATTTTATTCTAAAGCAATTTGCCAAAATAGTTTTCTCGTCCTATTTGGGCAAACATTTCAGAGTGTTTTCCTGGTTTCTTTTTTTTTCAAATTCAATTCGCAAGTATTGTAAAAATTGTATGTTACGAGAGGGGGCGCGCTGTAAATAGCCTCGTAAACATAAGGATTAGGAGCAAGAGAATGTTTTTTTGGCTTTTGTGTGTGTATTTCTTAGCCAAGAAGTGTCACTCACTCGTAAGACAAATATTGTCAAAGGAAACGGATATGTCGCAAGGCGGCAGCAACAACAACGCACAACAAGAGAGACGAGAGACAAGAGACGGCACATAGAACCAACTCTGAATTGGAGGAAGTTCTAGCTGAGTGTAATCCTTGTTGAGTCTTGGTTCGTTTTACTGGCCAATATTTATGTGTCATTCACAATTGTATGCATGACATTTGATGGGCCTTGACAATAAATCCAATTGCACAGCTGTTTTCGGCTTCCTTTTTTATACCCTTGCAGAGGGTATTATAAAATTGGTCAGATGTTTGTAACGCACAGAAGGAGACGTTTCCGACCACATAAAGTATATATATTCTTGATCAGCATGAGAAGCTGAGTCGATATAGCCATGTCCGTCTGTCCGTCCGTCCGTCCGTCCGTCCGTCCGTCCGTCCGTCCGTCCGTCCGTCCGTCCGTCCGTCCGTCCGTCCGTCTGTGCAAATCAACTTCACGCTGGCATCTTAAGAGCTATCGGAATGAAATTTCATATTTGAGCTACTTTTAGCCGGGAGATAATAGAGTATGAAAATTGTCAGGATCGGACTACTATATCATATAGCTCTAGAACAAAATTTTTTGCAAAAATTGGAGTATCGCCATGAAATTTACCAATATAATAGAATTTGATATAAAATCTCAGATCCCAAAATTTGAGTTTGATCGGATAAATAGAACACAAGTTACAGTCAATTCAAATCGGTTCTACGTCATCAGCAAATCAAACAGAGCACATGCATACGCACACACAGACGTAGCGCTACACGTATGTATGTATGTGTATGCGTGTTGTGCCTTGCTTAAAAATTTGTAGTAAAAGAGAAATAATTTGAATGTTTTGTTTGTGTGTTGATGAATTGAGTTGCAAGGAAAGAAATTTCAAAATGTAAAAAAATTATTGCCAAGGACTGCAAGGGTATATAAACTTCGGCAATGCCGAAGTTAGCTTCTTTGATATTCTTTTTTACATTTTGGGCCATCCTAAGTAAATATGAAACAAATGTTAAAACTGCTGACTTTGAAGGTGTTTTTTTCACCCAAAGATTTTCAGGATGGAAAAATTTGTCATGAAATTGGCCAACAATGAGGCAATGAGGCATTGTCATCTGATTCGAATTGTATGTATAGGAGGCAGGTAACACAATTTACCTTTTACTTTCCTTTCCTATTCCTATTCCTTTCCTATTCTGTAGTTGTCTTTAATTGTAAGTATATATCCGGTAGCATTATGTCATGGTCTTTAATAAGCGCAACTAATGCTCTCTGTGTTTGGTTTGGTTTTCTTATATATATATGTTTTTTTTTTTGCGGCAGACTTTTTGTGGCAAAGATGCCACAGGAAGTTGGCCCGTGACGAATTACATAAGGAAGCTGTGTGATTTTCTGATCGAGAGAGGTGATGAAATATTCGGAGGAACTAACCCTTAGAAGAAACTAAACTTGTGAGACGAATTTAAGAAGGATTTGTGATGGGAAATTTTTATTCGTTATTTTTTTTTATCTTTGGTAGATGAAAAACATAGAACATTGAATAATAGCAATAAATAGTTTTATAAAATGACAAACTCTTTTGTCAATAAGTAATATTTTAATTCATCATTGTTGGAAACATTTGACAATACCAATTCATAGTGGAGAACTGCAATAAAATGGTGAGAAAAACCAAGCGACCTTGAAAAGAGATAAGTAAGACAGACAATAAAACACAAAATAATATATCTTAATGTTTAAGTTTATGGCCAAAAGTATTCTTCTAAAGAACTTCCTTTCCTTTCCTGGCAAATTTATCGTCAAGTTTACAGAGAAAAATCAACCTCGTACACGACACCAAAATTGATTCCTAACATAGGTGAAATAAAATGTTTTGGCTCAATTTTTTTCAATTTCACCTGCTAGTTGATTTCCATCTAATATGGAAAGCTCATGTTTTTTGTGAACCGATATTACAACCTGTTTTGATATCAAAAATCACATAAATAATGTCTTTCGGCTGATTGAAATGGAATTGTTTTTTGGTTTTGGGTTTGTTTTTGTTATTTTTTAGATCAAACCTTGCTCGTATTTTAATGATAAGGTTTATTAAAAACCAGAATTAACCACCAAAAGAAGAAGAGAAAAAAAGAACTGTCGATAATGTCAATCGAGGAGTAGCACTCTCTGGGCTTTGGTCTCTCTGCTTTTGTTAGAGGGGCTGGTTGGTTGGGTAGTCGTCCAACTGGCCGGCGCTCTATCTAGTCGGGCTTATCTAAACTAAAGTTTCTTTTAATTAAAAGCAAAGCAAACGCCGTGAGTCTGTGTGCTGTGCTGTGCCAATGACCCGCATATGTCTTGGCTGGACACCAAAATGCCGCTGGCAGAGACAAATGCAGTAATGCACCGGCACATTATTCATGCCGTTATCAGTCGAATGGAATGAAACTGAGTGGACTAAGCGGGGGTGGGGGGCTCTGGCTCTAACTTTGACTCTGAGTCGAACTGTGGCTCTGGGCCCCTTCTATGTCTCTGTCTCGCCCTCTTCCTCTTATACATCAAAAACACCTTGGGTAAAGAAGAGAGGAGAACTGAAAAATGCGTGCCACGTTCAAATTGAAGTCGATTTTTCGATTTTTCTTTCGTTTTACACTAAAAAAAAAAAAGCTAATAAAAAGAGTTGGCAAAAAAAAAAACAAAGTACGAGGAAATATAATAATTTCAAGGTCGATTCAACAGAACTTTAAACTTAAATTACACATTTACATATATTTATTTATTTTCTAATTTATTGCTATTTCTTTAAGTGCATAAACATACCAAACCGCCCAACCAATTCAATTTCAATTCATTGGCAATTGGCCAGCAAATGTATTTTATCAGTTGAAATATTTTAAACTTTTACCAACATATCAAACGATAAACCTGTGGAAAACGTGCAAAAGTTTCACAAAAAAGACAGGCAAACAAACCAAAATTAAAGCCAAAAACAAAGAAGTAAAATATATTTGGCAATTTAATTGCTTTGATCTGATAGAGAGACAGAAAGATAGATAGAGAGAGAGAGAGAGAGCGAGAGCAAGTGAAACACTTTCCCATTCAGTGAAATGCACCTGCAAATGTCAAAGACAAGGCAAATGATAAGGATCTGAACGAAACTGGACATGCCTTCACGCACTGTCCTGATCCCTGGTCCTGGTTTTAATAGGACTCCACAGTCTGAACCCTATAATTTTGAAAATCGCTTACGTGTGCCCTTTGTCTTGATGGCTAGAAGACGGGGATAGATATTAAAAGGAACCTGTTTTCAGATGGTTTTTCTTTCTTTCTCTTTAATAACGGACATCAAGAAAATTTATGGGCGTGTAACTCTCTGTTTGTCTTATCCTCGAAATGGTTTTGGCCTTGATAAATTATTTCAACATTGTCTTTGCTAGAAGAAATACTTACTTACATATATATTAATTAATGCAGGTTGTCTTCAATTCTTGAAGAACATTATTGAGTAGATCACATGGGGTAATTGCAGAGATTTGTTTTCTCATTGTTATAATTTCTTGTCTCTCTTTCTGTGCAAAGTTGTTAAGTGAAGACGTTTAGAAGGTAGAATTAACAAGGATAGGTAAGAGGTATTCATTAATCTTTCGAAAAAGGGGAAAAAGTCCTTTTGAAAATTGTTTAACCACATCGAATCTTATTGGAAAAGGAATCCGTCATAAATGAATCCGTAATGCCTCTTACCTATCCTTGTTAATACTACCTTCTAAACGTCTATTTCCATTAACTCAAACTTCTAGCTTAATATATGCTGCAGGCATTGTATATCTCAGATTTAGCCAGATAAAAACGACTATATCATATAGCCCTTATAGACATAAAGTGTCATTAATGGAGTTTAAGATCAACAAACATTGAACTTAGGTTTCTATCACATCTATTAGAAAACCTTTTGTTTTTTATGGAAAAAAAGAATTATTCATTAATTGCTACACACTCATTGAGAAAATGAAGAGTTAGAGTCAAATGCTGGTATATTATCATGTCAATCCCAGTTCAATCTGCAACTTTATTAAATTTGTTGGAGGAGAGTTAATAAGTTATGCGTGCATTTCGGCCTAAAAAGTCAGCCCCGCAGCGCCCTCATAAAGTCGCACACACACACACACGCCTTATGCACACTATAACAGCAACAACAAAAAGAGACCCTTTTTTCTCCCCCCCTCGCACTCTATCTCCTCTCTCTTCCTCTAACTTTTTTGGAGGAATTCTTGAAAATCAGTTTCCACCTGCATCCTTTTCTTTCCAGAGACCGGCAACTGTATCTCTTATGGCGTCTATCCAATTCGACCACGATGCGATGCGATGCGATGCAGGTATAAAACGCGTGCCCAACCTTTGGTTATTTGGTTATTTTTCCCTTCTTTTGCTGCTTCTTCGATTAGCATTTGAAATCATTAGCTCTGACAAGGCATGGCAAGGCAAGGTGCATTCTGGAACCACATTCGTGGTCGACCAACATCAGACCAACATCAGACCAACATCATCTACATCATCATCGTTTCGTGGCTGGTTTTATCTGGCATTGTGCATCTTCTTTTCTTTCTTTCTTTTTTTTGTTGTTGTTTTTTGGGCTGTTGTTGTTGTTTTGTTCTGTTTTCATTCTTCTCACTTGGACCTGGCGGCGTCAAATTTGTAAATGCACCTGGATTTTTGGTTTCGCCTTTGTCTGGGTTTCTTTCTTTCTTACCGATATTTGTTATGTGTATATATATGTATGTTTGAGCATTATCCTTTGACATTGCAGCCGTTTTTGTGGAATCATCATCCATCAAGCGAAATGATTGCCGAAAGATGTTTCTCTTGTGATTTGAAATTCAAATGCAAGAATTCAATTAGTTTAATTGCAGTTATTTTTTTGTTTTTCCTTAGCAGGTGAAACAGAGTTTTGAAAATTAGCTGCCTATGCAATAGTCAGGCGTTTCCATTTAGAAAAGAAACCAATAATTAGCAAACCATGCAATTGCCAAAAAGAATGATTGCCAGGTATTGGTCAAAATACAAAAGGAAAATTGCTTCTCTGCAGAAGAGAATTCAAAACAAAGAAATGACAAAACCTTCAAGTTAAATATGTCACATGTGAAATGTTTAATCCTTTTTTCTGTCATCTATGAAGTTAACTATTTTCATTACTTTGAATAAATTAAAATGTTCATACATGACAAGTGATATGTAAATTATTCATGCTGATGATGCCATTTTTAGTATGAATTTAATGTAATGCTTAATATGATACCTACATTTTGTTTTCCCTTAGACAATCTAACTATCTACAAATGTCTTAATGGATAGAAAAACAAATTTCTGCACAATTTGGCCCCAATAAAAATGCTTAACTGCTTGAATCCACTTAACTAGTTAATCACTATACTCGACAAGCGAATCAAACTCAAATTACATTTAAATGCCATAAAATGCCAGTCAGTTGATTTCATTTTTCTTTTTCTTCTCTCACTCTCGGACTCGGACTCGGTCTCTCTTGCCCAAAACCCATAATTACAAACAATTGTCAGTCCAGGCTTGTGTACTTCTCACTGACGATTATGAAGAAGAAGCCCAGCAACCTGCGTGCTGGAAAATTATACCCTCAGCTAAAGTATAGACAGAAAGACAGACGGACATCCAGACAGACAGAGAGATTATACATACATATATATACAAAAATTTGGCATTTAAATGGAATTCAAAGTCAAATGACATTTGTCACGCGACGTTCTTTTTTTTTCTATCTTGGCCGGTTGATGGGGCAAAGTTGCCGACAATGTTGTTGGCGATAGATATGGAGTGGGGGAAGGGAAAGGGAGGAGGTGGTGGCGGTGGTGGTGGCTTTCGTTTTCAAATGCAGACGCCTATTTAACTTTGATTTCTTATTGAACTTCTTGAGAATTGAGAATTACGGGACAAGTTGCGTTCGCTTAATTATACGAAAAGGACCCCATCCAGTTTCAGATTCAGGACCGCAGACAACGCTTCGTTGATTTTAATAACTTTCAACGGGACAGAAAAAGAAGCAAACGAGAGAGAGAGAGAGAGAGAAAAGAGGAAAAAAAAAACACAAATCCAACAAAATTAAAGTTCAAAGTTGATGGGTGACTTTTCTTTATTTCCTTCGCGCTGCGCTGCGTTTTTATGCTTTTTTCAGAGAGCTGCTCAAGGTAAAGTTTCTCACAACGCCGCGGCGGCGGTCTTAGCTCATTAATCACAGCACAAAGGAAGGAAAAACCGTAAGGAACTTTACTTTACGTCCAAAAGGCAAATATTACGAGCAGCTCAACTCAACTCGACTCGACTGGGTACGTTCTTGCGCATGCATTCAAGTCTAACAAATCAACGTGCAATTTGCTCATTGAACTATGATCGCTTCCAAAAAAAAAAAAAAAAGGTAAAATAAAAATTTTTAGTTAAAAGTATTCTCCTCTACCAAACCCCTCGCCCAGTCTGGACCAGCACGCAAGGGGTCGTGGGATGGGGGGGCGTGCCTTGCCAAACTTGATGACATAAAACTTCTGCCAGTACTGCGTAAAAGTTGCTTGAGAAAGAAGGTTGAGGGCGAGAAAAAAAGTTTGCGTGATTTATAACGCATGCGACAAGGAGACACATACAGAGAACACAGGAGACACAGGACGGGGGCGGGGAGAGTGAAGTGAGCAGAGGCAACCGTAGCTAGAGGGATTTGCGGGGGGTAATGGAGACACGTTTTCAATAAACTTTTCGCCTAGACATATTCATATTTTATGCATAAATTCACACAAATGACATTCGAAATGGCCAAAGAAAAGCTGCAATTGAAATGTGAAGTTTTCCACCAAACCCAACCGACATTCATTTCCCATCTACTATTCCCCTCGCCCACCCAACCACCCACTTTGCAAAGTATCCCAAGCAATTAGTGTTTGCTGGTGCTTGTTGAAACTGTAATGGAACACTTTTTCCTTACGTGAGAGATGTAGAAACGATTAATTGGTTGAAATATGACTCAAGCGAAACAAGCAACAGGCATAACATGGTAAGTGAGTATTTGAATAAGTACTAAAACCATCTTAGTTAATATTTATCTACCTATATATACATATAACTTAAACATTCTACTTTAAGTTAAATCAAATCAAAGTCAACTAATAAAAAACAGAAAGAAACCCAAACGAAATTTAAGCTAAATCACAAATATTTTGACCGCAAAGTGATCTCTCCTACTCAAGGCCTTTCTATTTGGTCTTTTGTCGAATTCAATAAGTTGAAAGAAATCCGTTTGACTTTTTCCCCCACAAATAGCTCTTATCTAGCCGGAAATTGTAGTGTAATTTATGCGACTCTATAATATTTGGACTCTAAAGTGCTCAACTGAACTATCTACTTAGCATTTAAATGGTGCTCACATTTCCGTTTGAGAAACCCCAAAAAAGAGACACTCGGTCTGAGAAAACCAGCGAGAGAGAGACAGAGACAATAGGTAAAGGCAAACAAGAAACAATTGAAAAGTGTTCAAAGAGTTGAACTTATTAACATTTAATTAGAAATCAAAGTAAGTAAACCTCTTTGCGTTTAGCCCCAAGCCAAACTCATTACAAATGCATGCAACAGAGGTGACAAATGCGGCATTTTTTGGCAGGTGACCCCTAAGAGGTAGGAGCAGGGCGCTCAGGTAACAAAACGCATTGATTAACATTTTCTTTCTACCATGGGACAACTTGGGGAAGAGGGTCGATTGAATAGTTAAACTGAGGAGTTTCTTCAATTTTGGACAACTTTTGAAATGCTCCTCGTAGGTAGCTACTTTCGATTCCCCTGCACAAGTTCAATGGGTCGTCAGTGTGTCTCTTAGATTCTCTTTATGCTAATCTTTCACCAGGCCAAGAGCCGAGGCCTCCCGCTGCTGGACAGAAAATGTTCATTTTTATGGTGTTATGTAAATTTGTATGAACAAAGAAATTATTTAATTTACCCTGCTGCCACTCATAAAGAGAGGTACGAAGAAGAAGGCTTAGCCCTGTGGCCACACTTTACTTGATTCGCATTAATTTACACGCATGTTTTTCGTTGACTTTTTCTCTTCTTTTTTGTGGTTTTCATCTTTCTTTTCCCTTTTTTCTGTTGGGTCTTTCTTTTCGGCATATAAATGCCAACATAAATATCATTTAAGACTCCTTTGTGTGATATTATGAAACGAAACTTTCTGTTGTTGTTGTGAAAAATTGTTTTTATTGATTCTTTCCTATATCGCTATTCAATATAATGAAAGAATTTCCATTTAAGCTTAGTGGTTCTAAAAAAAACGAACTTTTTAGCAGCTTAACAACCTAACACCTTAAATGGAACCACACGAGTTTAAATTGTTAAGTAGGAGAATGAGGATTTAATACCAAATTTATTGATAGCCGCATTTTGGTGAGTATTAGTTAAAAGGTCGTAAGACCAGATTTTGATTGCCCTTCTTGTCTAACAATAAGCTTTAATTTTCCATAGAAATCCAAAGGAATTATGTGTTTTTGAAAATTAGTCGGAATCTATAGTCAGTTCTGAATTTCATGGGAATGTTATTAAGAAGCATCTTGCGGAAGTAAATTGCAGCATTTCCTAATTGGATTTAGTTTTTTATTTCCCACTAAAGGATTTGTTGGGAACCTTTTCGTATATCCTTGCGCTAAAAAGACGTTAATAATCGATAATATTGCATAAATTAGAAATTCGTTACGCTAAAGAAAAGTAAGCAAGGGCAAATGCTGCGGCGTTATCACCTTTTTCTTTTTCTCTGGCTTTAAAAAAGGACAAACATCGCAGGAGGTCCTCTACCTCTAGGAAAAAAAATAAAAGGATGCCATTGTATGGGCTCGTTAAAATTTCATTCGTTTGCCCTTCATTAGCAAAGCTGTAATAATTTTCCCTAGAACAAAAACGAAACTAAGAATTAAAGTAAAAGAAGAGGCGCATGAGAGAATTCGTTCACAATGAAAGAACGCTCTGATCTGGTTTAAATATTACAGTGGCAAATGCTGTCGGATAGTTCAAAAGGATCAATTGCCTATGACTGAGCGAACGTCGAGAGGAGAGGGCGAGCCGTACAACACATTTTGATTAAGCATGAAGTCGTGTCGGACGCCGTCTACAACTCTGTGGAGCGAGGGACGATAGTCCCTTTGTTTTTTTCCGCATTAAAATTCTTAATTTATTTCATGATCACCCAAAGATGAACTTGAACAAATATACACAGAACAGAACAGAACCCAAAACTCTGATGATTTTCGTTCTTGGTTGTAGTTCAAGTGTGTTCCATGGTGGAGAGGTGAATTAGGCACAGTCATTCTGTGAATCTACGGATCAGTCAGAACGGTGTGAAGTGCCGCACATTTTTCAAACGAATTGTGAAGGTGGGCCCGGACAGTAATGCGTGAAGTGGGTGTGCGGACGACCACCACCGCCACCGCCACCATCATCATCAGCCCCAGACGTGGCAAGAAGAGGCGCAACACTGCAACACTTGTGATTGTGCAATAAAATTGTGGGCATTGCAAATTGTTTTGTACCCACAGCTGTGCCGCATTCGTAACGCTTTTCATTTCATTTATTTATGTTCATTGTCGCTATGCGGTTTTTAGAAAAATCCAACAACATCAACGAGAACAAGGTGGCAAGTCATCTCTCAATTTTTCTCAATTTGTTAAGCAGCTGACACCAGATGGCGCCTTCTTCCCATATTTTAGAGCAACATTTTTGTTAATAAGACAATAACAGATTTCTTATAAATTATCTTGATATTAATGCCAAGTTTCAAGCATATTTAGAATCAATCTGTTAGGGGGAGGAAACAACTCTGAACTGAGGGGGATCCAAACCATACGGAGAACTTATTAACATCTCTTTTAACGGGAGAAAATCTATAAATATAAAAAAGTATCGAGAATGAACTAGAAGAGAAGTTATTTATACTTATTTCTCTCATTCTTTGCCAAAAATCTTTTATGATTTCAAATGATATCGATGACAATGGCTTAGGCAACTCACGTAATACGTTAATGGCCTGACCTCTCAGAGTCGATATGAAATTTAGGCCTACACCTGAATGGCATTAATGGCAACTTTTTTGAAAGTGTTTATGCCATATATCACTCACTCACTGGCTCATTATCGTACTTAGAGCTTAAGTTTCACCAAAGAAAACTCAACATTCATCAGCATCTTGGAGGGAAAATCATTACCGACATATGTTACATGCAAGGGGATGGGGAGGGAGGGATGATGGGTGTAAGGTGGAAAAACTTATCTCAACGCAATGTCAATGTCAGCTATTATTATTTCACTTCGTGTGTGCGCACACGCAACAACAACAAAAAAATTATCACTTGGTCTATACGAGGGGATTAGCTTGAAATTCTTGCAACAAACATTTAAACATTTGTCTAACACCTACACAAACGCACACACGCACACTTCTACACCCACGCCTAACACATTCGTAGCACATTCGGAACTTTTTCTCTTTGTGATAAGAAGACTTCCTGTTTGTCTGACGCTTTCAGATGCTGCGCCTTGTTGTGCTCTGGCTGTTTGATTTTACTTTGGTTTGAATGTTGTTAGTCCTCGCTGTGATCCTGCACAATTTGTTTTTATTGTACTCAACGCTGATAAGCGTGGATGAGTCGTCGTCGTCGTCGTCGTTGGCAAGTCGTCGAGGTGTTAGTTTCCACACCCTGCGGTCGCTTGCTTGCTCTGACAAAAGTGTGATATTTGACAGTCCCAGAAATGATAAGAATTATTCACATTTTTTTACGCTCCCGTGATACTCTACTCGGTGCGTGGGATAGCATGCAAATGTTATGAGGCTTAAGAACTTTAAAAGATCCATCGGACTAAAAAGAGACGACAAGACTCTATATAAGACAATCAGCCTCTTCTTACTCTTCTAGTCCCCATAGGATTGATTATCCTTGTATATAATTCCATCGATCTGTAGACCCTATTACTTTTAGGGCATATAGATTTCGGTGCCCTCAAATTAGCATCCTTCGGGACCTCTGTGTGTTTGTTTTTTTTTTTTTTTTTTTGCGTTTTTCTCATTAAAAAGTTGCGGTCTCGACCGAAAATTGTTGGCATTGTTTTTTTTCTTTCTGCTGTGCCGTTTTGTTTGGAAATAATTACCACAACGTTTAAGCCACTCAGCCGAGCGTTATGAAAATTCATATCCCAACATAGCATGCACACTTCCCCCCACCTTCGCCCTCTTTTCCCATATTTTTTTTGTGCCTGTTGCGGGTGGCATTTTTGCGCATAAATCCTTTCACATACAACAAAGAGAGAGAGATGGAATGAAAGAAAGGATGTGTTTGCTTTTGGGTTATTGTTGTATGTGTATGTGTGTGTCCGTGGCAATGAGCCGCACATAATTAAGCTGTCGAGGATTATTTTGATGTGTCACACGGCGACACGACACAGCAGCAGCAGCAGCAGCAGCAGCTGATGAGAAAGAGCAAAAGAGAAAGAGAGAGCCTTTGGTCTCACAGTCCTCTTCATTCTCATTCCTGTCCCAGGGCATTAATTTAAGCCAACTTTTGTTTTGCATATTAATGGTAGTACAAAACAGTTTTTCTTTTTTTCTCTCTCTCTGTCATTTTTCTCCTTTTTCTTTGTGAAGTTAAACAGCTGAAATGTTTCCACCAGAGGCAACATTTCAAAGATCTTAATTTGCAAGTGGTCAGCAGTAATAACCAACAAACTAGACTTTATAAGAGAGGCGTGCAACCAAAATATGGGACATTCGAGATGCATTTTTGAATAAAACAAATGAAATCAGTAAATGCATTTCTTGAGATATTCCAGATGACACTGTTATACAAAACAAAACTTTTTACAAATGCCTTTCAGTTGATTTGTGATTTTAGTTGATTATTTGTAGAACCTTTGGTTTGGTTTAGCAGCAAATCACCTAAATGCTATTTCACTATAGTCTTGGATGCAATTTAATAAGATGTTAAATACCATATGAAGGCAAGTAGAATACATTCGCCTAACTGAACCTCTCTTAGGTTCAAGACAATGCAATTCAATTAATATTATCTTCTGACCTCTAATTTAGCATTAGTAGATAGTTAAGATAACCTTTTGTTTCCAATTTGAATGATGATCCAATTTCGCTTCACAAACAATGGATATCATTTGGCTTAAGTCTTGAGCCTTATCGAATATATACTATAATGCAACAATGCAGTCGGTAGTAATATCTAAGGGGAAATAAACTTAAACCAAGACTTGCCAAAGAGTCTTGGCCCTTTTAGGGAAAGCTGCAGATTTAATTAAAATCCAAAGAAAACAGCTGCCAAAGTAAAAAGCAAACAAGATGTGAAGTAAACTCAAATTCAAACACATAAGATGAATGCATGAAAATGCATGAAAAGCTAAAAGAAAAGCCTAGACAAACATTTGCTAAAGGCTTGCAATGAAAGGCCACCAAGACGAGAATAGAGATAGATGGATAGAGAGATAGAAAGAGAGAGCAATAGCGAGGCAGAGAGAAGAGTACACTGAATGCCAATGACAAATTTATGTATGAACTTTAGCTGCTAAAGTGCCACTAACTAACCCACCTTCAACTTCCCTTCAAAGGAAAGCGCGATAAAATGGGTAAGCGAATGACTGAGTGCAATGGCACGGCGCCTAGATGTATGCTTTATGAATATGGTATGAATAGAAAAATATCTATGAATAGAGAAGGCTCAGCAGCACTTACAATAAGCACTCCCACGTTGATTACTATTAAAAGAGCGAGCCCTGAAAAGCGCCTCTCTGACAATGTCAATGTGCCTGGCCTAGCCTGGCCTCTGTGTGTCATATATACATATATATATATATTTTTTTAATGATTTATTTGAGAAAATTTACACGTGAACGTTAGGGGAGACCAGAAGGGAGCAAAGCCAAACAGAAGATGAATGGAAATGGAACCCGCATACATACATAGGTAGCATATATGGACTTGGGGTTCCTGGTTGAATTAAGTTGCCAGACCATGAAATGCTTTGGCACGTACGTAGCGCCAATTCTGCGAAGCTTTTTGCATAAACAAAAGGTAAAGTGAGAATGACCGAGCTGAGCTGAGCTGAACTGAACTGAAGATGAGCGAACCGAAGCGGAGCAGAGCGTACCAGGAGCAGAAGCTACAGTCCTCCGTTTTTTCCCTTTTGTTTCTCCGGTTTTTTTTTTGTTGGTTTTTTTTTTTGCAGCTGCTATCTACGTTTTTTGTATGTTATTTCAGTAACAATTCGCGAAGAGTTGTTGTTTTTTCTTTCATTCTTTCTCTTATTTTTTGTTTTTAGTCATATTCCTTTAACGATTTATCATGCGAAAATTGTCTGGGGCCAAAGCTACATTCACTTTGCATATGGTAAAAGTAGAAGTTCACCTTGGTTCATATTGCTTTAAAAATGTTAAAGAAAAATATATTTCATAAAAAATATATAAAATTGAATAGTAAAAAAAATGTTTGTCAAGTAATTATCTCAAAAGATTTATGGATTTATTGTAGGTACATTTATTGATGTTTCTTTTCCCGTTTTTGTTTTAAACAGTCGTTTGATTATGACCTAATTAAGTTAACTAAATAAATAGAAAAATCATGGCACACAATGCTCAGTTTCCGTGCCAACTAAGTAAAGTAAATAAATTTTCTTCATAAAATAATAAATTGTACACAAAAAGCAATATTTATTTTTAACAAAAATTGTGAATTAGTTGTTTATATTTTTTTCTTTCTTGCCATTGTTTGGTAACACTGTGCAAGCGTTTGCTATTATGATTTTACAACCTGAGGGCGTTTTTCTCTTCCTTTGCACTACGTAAATTTAGTCACGTTGTTTAAATAATAAACTGCAACTCACACACATGAAAAATATGCAAAATTATATATGTATATATATATATTTGGTCATACGTATAGGTATATATCTCAGCTACACAATCAGACAATGGGCAAAGTTATGATGACAATGAGCATACGTCAGGACATTTATCCCACGATTTCGTTTTACCTTTTGTTTTTTTTTTTTTTTTTTTTTTTTTTTTTGCTTCTGTTGGTTTATTACCATTCGCCCCAAACCCAAACACACAAACCAAACAGAAACTGATTTAACCGATTTAAGATACATAGATACAACTTAATCAGTGAAAACTGGGAGAGAGGGAGAGTGAGTGAGAGAACTTGAAACAGGTACAAATAAAACGAAAAAAGAGGAAAAATTAAATGCAATTAATTATGGCTTATCAATAGACAAACATCTGGGCTTTTCTAATTAGCATGAAATATAACGAGATAAAATGTGTAATTTAATGTCTATAATCAACAACGAAATGGTTAAAAATAAATTGGTCATATTAACCGTTAAAATCAAGTAGCGATATAGATCAACCTGTGTGTGTTACGACTGCAGAAAATACATATCATAAAACTTGTGTTCCATCAAATCAGAGTTTTTATTACCCAAATATAATCATTAAAGTATTGAAAGTTATCTCAACTTTATGTTGTTGAATAATCAATTAATTGATGGGAACCAAACAAAAAAAAAAAAGAATTAGAAAATTTAAAAATTTCAAAGTTTCTTGAGATTAGCTTGTACTAACTAGTTGAGATTAAAACTGAAGTATGTTAGAGTAATACAATGCTAACTAACTACTTTAGAATGGTTTTAAAAAGACCTAGCTCTGAAATGAAAACCTCTAAACACGTTTAGACATTCTTTCTAATACAAAACAATCCAAACATAAGAAAATGGCAACTAAAATGTAGTTTAACTAAGATACGCACTGCATTAATGGAATGGAAAATAGAACAAGATATGCGAAAAGAAAACAAAAAATAACAGAAGAAACTTTTTGGCAACCTACTTTCCCCCCACCCATAAAAGGGTTACCAAAAATAGCAATGAGCATGCAAAAGGCCAACCATATAAAGCAAAAACAACAGCAAACTCAGATAGAGAGAGGGAGAGGGAGAGAGAAACAGACGGAGAGAGAGGCTCAGATCTCTGTCCTGACTTTGCAGTCTCATCCACATCCTCACATAAGGCCATAAAATAGTTGTCGCAACCTGACAACAGCAAACGGGATAAGCATCTGGCCTCCGCTTTAGACTTTGCTCTTTCTGATTACTTCGTTATGTTACATGTAGCTACAAATTGTTTCCATAGAAAGACAATGAAAATAAAAATTATTGCCCCCAAAAACTAGACTGGGGTTAAAGGTAATCACAAGCGACTGCTGCATCACACAGTGGGCACTGTGAAAGGTGCCTAGATACATATACATACATATGAATGCTGGGTCCTACGATCTAGCTGCATGGGCAGACACATTCATTTCTAGTCATCGTCGTCGTCGTCGTCGTCTAGGCTCCTGTCAAAATACATCTTTCCCCATTCTCTTATCAATGTCTTGTCATCAAAAATAACAACAACAAATTAAAAGCCACTGGCATTGGCTCTAATATAAGTTTCTGCTCGGTCCAATGATGGGAACTTCATTAGAGTTAGAAAGTCCCAAGAGAGAGAGATACACATGATGATGTTGCTGATCATCATTATCATCATCATCATGCTGATGATGACCTGAGACCCTTTGACTACTAATTTTTAGTAGCTTCGTCTTTTGTCAAAGCTAATTAGTACGTAAAAAGCATTAACAATGCAACGCTGTGGTGATGAATTTATGACTGACCCTACAAAACATTGGTCTACAGAACTTCTAGAGATGAACTCGTGACAACTAATGCAACTATTGACTATTTCAGTATTCAAAACTACAACTATAGTCACAAAGATTCACTCAAAGGATTTAGCGGTTTGCCAAATGATTAACAAACATTTTCATCGTATATAAATACCAATTTCTATCCTTTCCATCATCTTTTATTCCGACTTTTGTTAATCTTTTAGCAAAATAATATTTTTTAAGACTTATTTCAATTCAGTTAGTATTTTAAAGATTAATCGTGTGATACAGTCGGTTCTTCCATAAACTTAACGTACATTATGAGCTACTTGTTGCTTATAAAATTGAAAGTTTCAAATCCTTAATGAAATTTTGTATATATTCTAGCTTTTAATATTTAAGAAGATCCCAATGATCCCAAAAAGGCAAGTGAAATGCAAGTCAGTCACGCTACCATCTCTAGGCCACAACATGCATTTCAAGTGTGAAAAGCATATTTGGTGTATTTTCTTTTCTGTTTTGTTGTTTTGTTGTTGATTTTCTTCAAGTCATTATGACATTGGCATTAGCATAATACGCGTATTATGCGTATTAATTACAGCGCAGACATTTGCATTTAAACGCCTGTTTTGTACCACAACCAAACTGAGACCACAGGGCGTACATCTACCTCTAACTCTATATATGTGGACGGTGGAGCAGAGCATCACCTGGAGCTGGTGGTGCTGGTGCTAGTGCTGTTTCTGGTGGTGGTGGGTCTTCTTCACCGGTAGCCAGAGCCATAATTATTGAATTAGAAGACAATAGAAGCCGTTAAAGAGCGCAAGACAAGATGCGTACGTTTTGATAGTCGGTTAGAGGACCACCCGAGCGTGAAGAAAGAAATATTTTTGGTAGATGAGATGATGATGATGATGAGAAACCAAACAAAACAAAAAGAGTTATTATCTTTTGAAATAACTAAATTTGCATAAATTTCACGCTTTGGCACAAAATGTAAAGAAGTGACCAAGAAACTGGCAAGAAGAAGAACAAAAAGGGCTGGCAACTAATTCCTTAATAGCTATTCAATAGTCACAACGAAACACACTGTGTGTGGTGGTTACACCTTTTCGTTATTTCCTTAACAAACATCATTGAAAAATGCGGCAGAGAAGTTAATAGTTAGCCTTTATTCCATTTTAGGCCTTCTCTTTTTTGTAATTAAATGAATAAAATCTTAATATAAGAGTAAAGAAATTGAAAAATTCTCAGTGTTAGCCTAGTATTTTTAAAAATTCACTACCCAAATGATGAACATCACTGAAATGTTCTAATAATGATTTCGGGCACATTTCATACAGTTTATCACAATCGCTGCCAGCATTACCCAAATGCTCTGCCTGCAAATAATCATTATCCGAATGTTCCGACAACGTGTCCATCGATGTAGAAGGTCTATCAATAAGAAACAAAGTATATAAGAACTTTCAAAAAGCAATTACAATCCCATTGCGAACTTACGTCAAGAATATATGTAAAAGTTCACCCAGCAAACCATTTCTTTGATCGAATGGAGCTGCGGCACTTTCGCATATACTTTTCAGTACACAAACTCGACCATTCAATTTCATGCGATAGGCCAGGGTCTCAAAACTCTGATAGAGAGCCCAACGATAGCCACTTTGAGTGTCCCCGGGGGAGGTAATGCCACCAAGCCCAGTTCGATATCCGATTTGGCCATAATTTTTTGAAATATTGTTGCATTATTTGGTAGATTTCTTTCACTCAATTCATGAACATTTTTTGTACGCAATTGCTCAACCGCATGGGGTAGTATATATTGAGCTTTTAACACATAACCAGTGACAATTGTTTCCAATTTCAAATTATCCACTGGTATACCAAAGCCAGCAATTAACTAAACCAACAATGAAAAACCAATCACAGAAAATAAATAACAATTTTTAGCATACAATTCTTACTTGCAATCTGGCGGGATGTGATCTTGGATAGATCAAGGGTAACCAACGAGCCTTCCTACTCAATAGATCTTTCTCACTATATTCATATGCAAAAGATGATAATGTCATCATCAATATTAAAAATAGTTGCATTTTATGTTAGTATGAACTTGTTGCTTACAAAGTTATTGCAAAACTAAAAGTCAAATGAGAAATGTTTTCACTTTAATTTCCATTTTGTGTTGAAAAACGAAAGTGATAAATCACGAACTATAATTTTCTAGACACCACTGTGCTGTTGCTATAGACTGGTGACATATAAAACAAAAAAAAAAAAAAACAAAAAATATCTCGCGTTCTATTAATTAGCACTTTCTGCTTTCTCCTTCACAATAAAAAAAACATGCACACACACACACAAACACTGAGTAGAATTAAAACTTTTGGTTTATTAAGAATTCATCTAGATTATCATGCAGCTCACTAAAATGTTGTAAAAGACTGAGACGACATTCACGGAAAACCTGATGGCAACCAGCACCAGATTTTCCAACATTCTCAGCATAATAGTATTCCTGATCCGCATGCTCGGATAGTTTATCCACTGAAGAAGATGGCCTAAAGGAAACCAAAATAGTTCCATATCAAAGTTTTTATAATTTGTAGATCAAGCAGAGCTTACGTTAGAAATATATGTAATATGTCCGCAAATAGTCCATTGGCATAATGAAATGGTTCTTCGGCTGCCTCACAAATGCTTTTCAGCACACAAATTCGTCCCTGATAGCCCAAACGATTGGCCAAGCCCTCCAGACCCTTGTAGGCAGCCCAACGATAGCTGCTCAACACTTTATTTGTTCTTGTCAAAAGTTTCCTTGTGTTTTTACCCAACTCATCGACCCCGACAAGAAAATTCTCAAACATCGGACGATGTTTCCGGGCTCCGGTAACACCAGCTGTCGGCACTTGATTGATTGGTAAAGCTGTCGGTGTTCGTAGATCATCCGGCGTAGTGGGTAACCAATGTTCCGCTTTCAATACATAGCCAGTTGTGACTGCCTCATAGTTGAGATCCTCAAGGGGTATACCAATACCGCCAATGAACTAAAAGTTTTCAAACTAGAAGGGATGAGTTTGAATCCACGTTACAACTCTTACTCACCATAACACGGGTGGGTGATGTTTGGGGGTATATCAACCAGGGTATTGGTGCTCTTTTGGTGCGATTATGTTGCGATAAACTATCGTCTAGGGAGCCTTTAACTATGTGAAGCTTAAGACTTACATATAGAAACCAACAATAGAATATTCTTAATTTCATTTTCAGTAATCAAAGTTTATTCACGGTTTGCTCGCTTGTACGATCGTCACGACGCTTTAGATCAAACTGAGAGAGAATTATCAAAATTTCTGCTGAATATTCTTGATTGACATGGACAAGAATCTAAATCAACTTTCTTAGAAAGAAATGTTACAAACACACACACACACACAGTATATAAATGGACCGGTACAGTATTCTATTTCGTTCAATTAACACCTTTCAATTGAGGCCTTCCAATCCATAAAGTTCCAAGTCCCAAATCACACAAGCCAGACCAATCTTCTTCTTGAGGTCATATGGAAACCGCTGTTAATCTTGTATATTCCAGTAAAAACAAAACGATAAAAACACAAAAATTTCATTTAATTTAATTTGTCTTGATTTTCTTTCTCACAGATTTTGAATCTTTCATTTATTTTTTTCCTCTCCTTTTATTTATTTGTATTTGTTATAAGTATTCATTCATAAAAGCAAAAAAAGAGTTGATTGCAAAAAGTTGACAATAAGCAAAGAATTATAATTTGTGGGTGACCAAGTTGTTTGGTTATAAACGTTTAAACTCAAAGTTTAATTGATTAATAACTCTCAACTGTTTCTCAGCATCGCATGACCTCGAATTTGAATTCTAGTTTACAATTGCCTATGTTAAAACATATGTATATAAGTTAAGTATTTGAACCAACTAACATCTTCTTGATAATTTCCTTGCCCCATTTGTTTTTCTTGCCTTTGTTGGTTCTTGCCACATGCAGTTGCAATTGCTGGGGTCAGTTAATTTTGCGCATTCTTCACGATGACTTCGCCAGTTGGGACTTTAAGCATATTAAGTCTTTGTTTTAGTCTTGGCCAAGCTGTTCTCTTTTTTCCACGCGGCGGTTCAATTGGTGTTAGTTCAAAATAGTTTTCAATTCTTTTTCGCAAATAACAACAAATTTGAAATGTTTTCGTTTTAGCTATTGACCGCTGTGGCCATTCCTTTGGATATACCACCAAAAAATTGTTATATGGCTTTTAATTTCGAAAACAATTATGGTTTGCCTTCAAATAATTCATATAACGAGTGGATTGATAGGGTAAGCATCTAATGTAAATGTATTTAAATGATGCAAATCATTGAATACATATTTCACCAGTGGGATCTTGACACCCATTTTTTGGGTGTGGGCAGCGGTGTGACTCCAATCGATGGACGAAACAATGACCAAATGATCTCTAGACGTTCTGTTGGCTCCTCTGAGGGTCCTCCAACATTTCAACGTTATAATTTCTACCGCAGTATCATCAACTTTATGGTTCACTATGGCTTTAATGGTACTGCATGCCTATTGCGTACCATTTGTGAGGTCAGCGAAAAGCCTTTAGATGCTCACAATGGCGTATTGGGCAGCATAATTCAAATTCTATTCATGTAAGTTCACTGGTTGACTAAGAGAGAGAGAGAGAGAGAGACTGAGAGAGTTCGCTACCATTTCACATTGGGCTAATTACTTCCCTTATTTTTCTCCCCCCTTTCTTTTCTTTTCTTTCCTTTTTTTTTTTTTTGTTTTTTGGGTTGGTCAGGCCAACAACGAGTGCCCCAGAGTTGCATTTACAGCACGTTGATAGCCTTTATGAGGCCACGGATAGGGGCACGCGCGGTTTAGGCTGCTCTGATTACGTGGCTAACTGTGAGCATAGCATGTTGGATATGATAAGCATAATGCTCTAAAAAGAGAACAAAAACAACCCAAAAGGATAAAAACACTAAAAAAAAACTCTAACACATACACTGGAAAAATAAAAACTGTTGTTAAATATAATTTAAAGCTGTTTAAATGAATTTCACATTATTTTATATACATACAACCCATGTCATTCTATAGAAATCTTTATTTATTTTTAATGTGTCCACAGGGGACAATAAGGAAATTTGTTCGTCATTTCTTAATGCATTTTCTTTGTATAACATTTTTTACTCCTTTCACATCGTTTCACATATGAAAGTCGAGTCATTCTTCAGAAATATAGATTCAGTTGATTTCCATAGATATCGTTATTCACGAAATACTTCATAAAAATTAGCTCTCAATTCTTGATCATTCTTTCGAGCTTGGGGGTCAGAGCGAATAGCATCTACAAAATTCCAGGGAAGAATGTAACTGAAAACTTAATCCCTACTGGAGATGATATGGAAATATTCAAAATGATCTTGAAGGCTTTGGATCCTTTAACAAAAGATTCTTTAAATTCACTTACTGGGAATACAAGTGATCATAGGACTTGCCCTCTCGATGAAAAACATATTTAAATAGCTAAAAGATCCTTTGTTTTTAGCCCACAAAATGTGTTGAAAAGTGAGAAATTTTAACATAACTGTCAGTTTTCTTTGAATTCTTGCGCAGTCTGTGTGAAATGTTTTAATTTTGCTTAAAGCGCCTTACGACGACCACAAAAACAAAAGTCCTAAGATGTCCTGGCTGACTGATGTTATGATGGCTCACATGTGTCTTGATGTCTTTCGTTTTTGTTTTCCTTGTGTTTTTGTGTGTTTGCGTGTTTGTTTGTTCGACTGGGTAGCGGATTCTTTTGCCTCAGTTTGGCCGTTTCTTTCCATTCTTGTGGCTCTTTGATCGCTTTTTCCGCTCCTTTTGTGGTTCTGCGCAGAGCCCGAACAACAAAATATACGAAAAAAAAATAAAATAATAATAAAGGAAAGGAAGAAAACACACACCAACCTCTTTGTGTTTTTGCGGTCTCTTCTTTTTCAACAGTCTGTCAACAATGGCATACACATAATTCTTCTTTTTTTTTTACTCTCCTTGTTTGTTTTGTTATTTCTTTGATTCGATTTGCCGCCTTAACAAAAAAAAAAAAAAGAAATAAAACACAAGGAGCCGAATCCTTTCAGCGCACTTCACTCAGTTGGTGAGAGCGAATTACGCCTTCTTTGATTTTACCAGAATGTAGAAAAGATTTAAAAACCAATTGAAATCATAATTAGAAGACAAATGATTCGGGACAATGGCAAGGCATTGAAGCTGAAGTGCTTATACATACATACGTCAGAGATTGAGAAAGGTCTTAACCCGAAACTTGAGTATTAATAAGCTTAAATGAAAGGACTTTGCTGAGACACGTATGTTTCTTTCCATAAAGAAAAGATTTCTAAGGATTCTTCTAGAGCAAGAAGTTTAATTCATCCAACTAGTCATAGTGTTGAGAATAAGTCTAAGTGTTCTCTGCTCTTATCTTTTTTTCAAGACTAACCTCGTAAGTATTCTGCTAAAAAGTTCTTCCTTCTCCATCCACGTCCTAGCAGTGAATCACTCAATCGAATCAAGAATTCCCAAATTAACTTACATATGTACATGGTAGAAGTAATTAAGGCATACTTTCCATATCACGAAAAGGTGTTAAGATCAAAGATAGTATCTCTCCAACGATTTTGATCTACAAAACGTATTCCTTCGTTTATTAACGTCTTTGGCATCTTTTTAGTTTTTGGTGAACCTTGGTTCTCCCATGAAAATTACAATTAGTTGCATTTCACTGACTTGGCTCTAACATCTTAAGGTTCTTAACTGTCTTCTTTACCCACATTAAAAACGACGTATGTATGTATGTATGTGTGTACTTAGATATGACCATGTCCAATTGATGAGAAATGAAATAAGCGTCTAATCATTGGCTTTTGTCACTGCTTTTCCCACAAGTTTTCCACCAGTTTGATAACCTAATGCCGTTTCAATGAATACTTTTTCGTGAGTATTTCAATTTTTATCAGTTGGCTTCATCGCTTTTTCGGTTGTTGTTTTTTCCTTTTTTGCATAATGCCTTAAACCCAACAAAGCCGAAGAAAAAGTCATCATCATTCATATTCATATTCATATTCAGTTTGAAATAATGAATTTTTATTTCATGCCAAGCCTAAACCAGCGGCAAAAAGAATGGGGTTAACATTATCACACCCCAAAATCTAACCATCCCATTGCATTTACAATTTGATCGATTGCAACACTAGTTTGACATTAATTGACTACCAAAATATGCACAAGCGCATGAAATTACAACAACAAAAGCCACAATACCATGGCCAATAGAAGGGCGTTGAGCGCAAAAAAAAAACAAAAACAAAAACAAAAAAATCTTATTAAAGTCAAACCCCCAAAAATAAAGAAGAAAAACTTCATAAATGCTAATGTGCCGGGTGAGCCAGAGAACCTCTGACGGGTCGTCGTCGTTGTCGGGGTAAAAATGATTGATGGTCTTAGAAGGACAGGGACAAAACTTCCGACTGCTTACTTAAAGGTTGAACGCAAAAATTATGCGGTCTACACCTCCCATGCACACTAGAAGAACACAACAAAGAAAGAGGACAAAAAGGATCAAAATATTTTCACCTTTTCTATTTATTCCTTTTTTTACTTCCTTGTGTGTGTGTAAGTCTGTGTGTTTCACCTTTACTTTAAGCCAATTTAATCCTTGGTCTTAAGCTACTTAATGTTATAACATGTTTCCTAGGAGAAGATTTAGTTGTTACCCTCCCCGGTCCCTGGAGGGCAACGATAGAAAAGAATTTTGGCAAATATTAGAAAAAAGGCGGCTCTGGTCTGTGTGTTGTTTGATGATACTGATTTAAAGGCGGGTTTGCGGTAATGATCTCAACAAGAATCTACAGACTTCCAGCTTAGGAAATTGCGGAGAAAACAACAAGTGATCAGATCAAGTCGTCTTACATGAGGAAATGCAATCTTAAACCGATATTGAATATCGGATTAGGGATTAACGAGACTGACTAAATTGCAATATGATCTATAAAATCGGGTTAAACTCCTCGTAGAATCCATTTCAAAATGGATGAACAAACATCACGTAGAGCTAACAAATTGCTTACTCTAAATAATGTTTGAGGATTTCAAAATAAGAAGACAATTTAAAATTCCAAAACATTCTGAGTTAAATTTATCATAAATTCTCTGTGTCTAACCAAAGCAATTTGCCTATCCATAAAAAAAAAGTGGGGGAAAAATATGAACATAAATGTATTCTCCAGTTATCAGACAGCTTGACGGCTCTGACTTGCCCATTTTTTCTTCTTCTTCCGCCATTACACACACATATGGCCCCAACCATATCCTTCTGTGTCCTGTTTTGTGTGCGTGTGTGCGGCGCCTTAAAAAAGCATTTTTCCTGTTTTTTTTTTCTTTTTGTTCTCCTGTGTTGTGTAAATGCGACGCAAACAAGCTCCAGACTAATTACAACAGCAAAGCAAATGCCACACACCAGGATAATAATCTAAGCAAATTTATCAACTGACATGCATGCATATATATACTTTACTATGATACATACATATGTACATATAAGCATGAACCAAAAAAAAAAGAAAATAAAAACGTTTTTTTCCTTTTCTACAAAAGGATATTTGTGTAGAGCTAACAAGCAAGTGAAAAATTATGCTCTGTTTTGGACTACATCAGACACAGGAAGGCAAAAAGTGCGTGAAGGATGCTGCCAACGGGGTGAAGGAGCACACGGGGTAAGCAAAAACATGGCACCACGTGCCATACATATCACTGAATGAATAAATGAATGAATGAATGAATGGAGGCAATGGCTAAACTTAGTTTACATTACATTCCAAGGGTCAAGAAATTTCATTTAACAAATGCATGCAGTTAAGAACAAGTTCATTTTGAATTTCTGAATCAACAAGTTACAAGGATTCTTTGTTTAGATAATTTTACTTCTCAAATTCAACTTATTTCACCTAAAACACCTAATTTGATTTTCTCTTTACTGACTTTGTAACATATTTAATGCTAGTTTAGTACTTATGCCTGACTAACTTAAGTGGCTATAAGAAAATTGGGAACAGATTTCAAATAGAGGATTCAAATCGACATTGGAGACATTCAATTTCATAACAAATTGAATGAATGAGGTTGAAAACGAAAATAAATTGAATTCATTCATTTAACGCACGACTGAATCGAAAATTCTTAAAATTTCATTAACTTTATTCAAAACAATACACCTTGAAACATTCGAGTTTTCTTAAATATTAAGAATATTCAAAGCCCGCTGAGTTTATAAATGAATGAGTGCATCATTGATTCGGTGACGTACGAGTACTTAATAACCTGTGAATACTCAGAGCATTCTAAGTTGTCCAATAAGTGTGATTCATTCATTCGGTTTCATTTCGTTTTTGAGATTCTAAGAATTCATTAAAACGAGTACTCATTTGAAGAGTATTCTGAATAAAAATGCTTACTTTACTTTACTCAATTTCAATCAGTTTTAGAAATGATTCAAAAAATTGCTGTCTCACGACTAAAAAATGTTCTCTCTTACTAGGACTGACTACATTTAAGGATTGCATTTATGAATTTGACTTACTAATATTAATGAATTTTAGGTACATATTTAGTGTGAACGACTTTAGTCAAAAAAGTGTCTTCTTGAAGTAAAAGTTTTAACAAAAAGCAGGAAAGAAAAACACAAGAAGAAAGGCTAAAAGGTCTTTCATACATAATATGGTATGTATGTAGATGATACGGTACATACTATAACATTCCTCACCTTTTAGTCCCTGTCTAACTAACAGCCTTTTAACATAAATTTTGAGGCACACGGCGGCAGGCAGGGTGGCACAGGAAGTCGTCACCGTTTTGCCAACGTTTGCTTAGCCACAATTTCCATTAGCGCCATGTGTGGATGGTGGATGGATGGCTGGATGAATGGATGGATAGAAAGTTGTAGGTGGTGTAACCGTGAGTCCCCAGTCAAACATTTGACATTTTAAGGAGCGCCAAGTGAACACTGCTGCTGCTCCACAGGTACACATAGGGAAAACATTGCCTCGCCCACAGACATGTCAACTGTTTTGTAGCACGCACAATTTGAGAAAAATATTCTCAAAGGTAACATGAATATATAAACGATGAACGGATAGCATTAAATACACATCAGAGACAGGGACAGCAATAGGGTATGGGAAGGAAAACCTGCTCCAGTTGCTCTCCATTTCTCCCCACCACCTGTGTGTGTGTGTGTGTGTGAGAAGTTCTCATATTTCAAATGCATTTGTTGAAATAGAAATTAAATGCCGCAAATTTTTATTCTTCTTCCTTTTTTCTAAGACAACAAGCAAAAAAAATGTGCCAGCTAGCCAGCCATCCTTGTCATATCAATTTACAAGGAATCTATATATGCTATATAGGTATATACCATATAGAAGCAGCATCGTTTCGCTTGTGGAAAAGGTGCAGACACAGGTATTCAACGAGTCCTTTTGAATCAACCACAACATATACACCTACTTCCTTCTGCCATTGACACATGACACGACTTTTGGGCCAACACACACAGAGAGAGAGAGAGAGAGGGAGAGAGAGGGAGAGAAAACACAACCTCAACCTCAACAATGCCAAGGAAGTTGCGGCCTGACTGAAAGTGGATGTAGGTGGAAATGGAATAAATGGTGGCAGGAACTAAAAAATCCGACACCAACAACACACAGAAAACCAAAAACCCAAAAAAAAAAAAAAAACACTTAGCCAACGCTGATCGAAATTTTAGATAAGTATGACTAAGGCAGTCAAGGCTTTGGCTTAAATTAGATAAAAACAAAAATGGGTGGCAAAATATGCTCAACTTTCGATATAAGCAAAAAAAATTTCAATGGCTTTTCAATGGATTTTCACTTGTCGATTTTCTTCATACCAAACAGAAATTGAGTGTATAAAGATTTAGATAAGCGAGAAAAAAAAGCAACCAAGTTGAAATTATCTTTAGCAGGTTTTTTTTTTTTTGAATTAACTTGTTAGTTAGGTAGCCTAACATTCCATTAAAAATGTTGAAGAATGCATTATACAAAATCTGAACAAAATTTACCATAACTTGTTTCAGTTAAGATGAAAAGTTGTTCAATTGAGTGAAAGATATTAATGCATCATAACGAGAGTTGTGCATCGGATAAATTGTTTAATGTTTCTTTTAATCAACATCAGCAATAACTGTCTTAGCTTCTGATGGAACTGAAGCATAAGAGATATAAAGTTCAGTTGAAAATAGTTTCCAAAGCATCTAAAGATTCTAAAAAGTTGTCTAGAAACAAACCAATTTATGTCCAAAGATCTAAGGGATATTTTTTTCGTTTTAAAATCGTAGTCTTTCTTCTTCTTCTTTCTTTTTTGAGGAAGAATTTCTGAATTTTGAAAAAGAATAAAAAATTAAATATCTGATTAGGTGACAATTTGTTTAAAATAGAGAATACTTCTATTGTCTATAGTAATTTAGTATAGATTGGGTGACAATGTGCATAAAATAGAGAATACTTGCATTTTTTATAGTATATTTTTGGGGGTAAATTGCCATAATTTTACTAGAAAACAACTAAAAACTATTGAAATTTGTATGATTAGGTGACAAAAAGGCAATTCTCATGTGTTACTTGAAAGAAACACATAATGAGCGATGCCTTTATAAATATTGTAAAAATTTCTTCTATTTTCCATAAATAATGGATTCGCCATTAAATATTGCAAGAGCATGACATTTGGTTAACTATTTGATAACAAAGCTAGTAAATTTAGATTATAATACTTATCAAAGATAAAACAACTAATTGCCGTTTTAAATATATCCCACATTAGCCGCGAGAGGGGAAATGTCAGGATGTTGAAGCACATAATTTCAAAAAGAATTTCTAATTGATGAAACGTTGTGTGTGTGTGTGTGTGTGGAGTGTGTATTTGCACCCTGCCAAATATAATCCATTCAATTTGAGGAATAAAAAAAAGCATAAAGAGAAAATCACAATATACATAAATCTCACAAACTGAATTTCATTAACTTAATTAAAATAAACCCAAAAGCCTGCAACAAACACAACGAAACCGAATCCAGAGAATCCAGAACCAGAATCAGAACCAGTAACACGCAAAATGCTCTATAACCGAAACGTGTTTGCATTATTAAATGCGCCATTTAAAATGCCTTTTTATGTTTGTGCATTATTTTAATCCAATTGTGAACACAAAAATAAAAACAATAAAGGAAAAACCACCAAACACACAAAAAAATAAAAAACAACAAGGAAAAGAAAAAACAATCAAATGACACGGTAATTGGTTAATTTATAAATTTCACATAATATAAACTGCTCATTTATGAATTCAATTAATGTTCATATAAGCGTGTGGAAAGTGGATTAAAGTCTAATTTAATAACTGAACTAAAAGCAATCTATGTACATATACACATACATACACATGTTTCTATATACATGTGTATGTGTGTATATGCTCCATTCCCATATTAAGTGTTGGGTATTGGCTTTGATTTATGGTACCGAATGTAGACAACTGTCATGGCTAGAGGATCCTTTAGACAGTTGTTGACACATGGTAAACCACACAACTGAAAAAGGATCCACACAGATGCGTTTACATCATTGAGAGTAACGCCTTCGCCTTCCCTTCCACAGTCATTGTGACTAGTCATTTTACTTAAAGAAACTGTCAATTGCCTAGGATCATGTCTTAAGTTATAATTTATGCCAAGCCTCACAAAGAGCGCAAACGATCTCAAGTGGCTTGTGTTGAAAGTGATCGGTGTTCCTGGAGGACATCAACTCTGAACACGCCTGCTGACTACAGCTGGCCGCCTGGCCTCCTCGTGTAACCCAAGACTCATCCCCCACACATATTTTCTAGCCACAGAGACAGAGAGAGAGAGAGAGAGAGAGAGATCTGTGGCAAGTTAATCACACTGTTGACTGCAACTGCAACTAATTACAAATCAATTTGTATCAGCCCACACAACCGATAATAATTCCCTAAGCTAACCACAGGAAATGACTACACACACCCGAGAAAAACGCGCAGGAATACGAGGCAGAAGGAGCACCTGCGTTTTGCGTTTTATTATCAAAATGTCAGTGTCAAAGTTGGCGTTGGGGAGTGGAATATAAAATAAAACACTGAAACGGATACTTAAAAACTCAGTGGCCATAAATCAGTTGAAAAACATCTTTGACTTTGACATTGAGTTCAGATTGAAGTGTTGAACACAAAAAAAAAGTCATAAAAATTGAGTGTATGCCAGACCAAGGATGTTGAGTGTGTCTGCTTGGGTGTCAAAGATAGATCACATTTGGTTTGTGATCACTAAATCATTTTACGACGAACTTTTTACGTTGATGGATATGTTTATGCAGTGTAGATAAGAAGAAAAATCTTGCTAAAATTGTTGCTCAAGTCATTTACCCAAATCGATTTTGTCTAGACTGTTTACATGGAACTAGTAAATAGTATTTAAAACATTTTTCAAATACAATAATTTAACAATTCATGAAAATAAAGTCTTTTCTTAATCCTGAAAAAGAAAGTTTTTCAAATAAGCAAACCAAACTTTCCCATTTTGACTTACATTTATAAATATAATTAAATGTATGTAAATTGATTCAATGAATGAATACAATTTAACAATTTCAAATTGTCAACGTCTTTCTTAAGGATTCATTTGAAAAAAGTGAAATAATAATATTAAATGACTTACAGAGTGAGAGTCATAGAAGACCATTCCACAAATCCAGATTTCCTCAATTTGGAACCTACCTTTTAAAATATTTGTATATAACTTTATATTCATATTGGAAATCTGAAAAAAATAAAACAAACAAAATATATAAATGTGTCATTATTTTTTGTTAAACCTATTTTCGAACTAATATCACAGATTTTCATAAAAGGAGTAAACTTTGATATTAACCTCAAGCCGGCTTAAGCCCAGTTTGGATTAAATTCAAAAAAGGTCGAAATCTAGACAAACACCAAAAACGGAAGGCCAGCCGTATTACACATTAGTACAATATACTATGACAAAAACATTTGGGCGCGACGCTTAGTTGGTTAAGACGAATTAAAGGTGGAATCTGCAGTTGCAAGCTTTGCTACATGTCGTTAGAATTCCCAACTACTTTTAGCGTTCAAGATATGATAAGGCCATTTCAACTGTGGGAGTCTTTAGCGAAGTTTGCTGATGATAGAACTTGGTGGTTCTTGAAATAGCCATGCAGACCAGTTTCAGAGGTAAAATCTTGGTTGTGGGTATGGGAACTATAGGCATATATGTAATGTGAGGATAAATTTCCAATCAATAAATCCATTCAATTGCTTCGTATTCTAAACAACAAATATTGGCTTTTCCAAGAATGTGAAATAAAATCAGAAGGAAATGGTTCGATGCTGCTGGTGCTCTGGATCTGGACATTAATAACACACATCAGTAGCGCCGCTTTATTCACATTGGACAAAAGGATTTTCAATAAAAGTTCCACCCCAAAGAAGAGAAGGGAAAAACCAACATACGAGGCCGACAAAGAGCAATTGTTCGTTTCATCGGTTTCTACAAAGAGGAAGGCAAAAATTACAGAGCAAAAATTCATAGAGAAGAGTGAGGGAGAGAGACAGAGAGAAGGCAGTGGCACATGCATTTGATTACGAGGAACTGAATCTCCTACGTCTCCACCTTCTTCTTCTGCTTCTTGTGTTTTTCTTGTGCTTGTTCTTGTTGTTCTTCATGTGCATTTGTCATGTGCCTTTTGGCAATGTACATGGACCATGGCCAGAGAATCGAACAATTAGTCCACGCCCTTGGAATTGGCCCGGTCAGTCTTTACACCTGGTAATTGCGTTTGTGTAATTTTTCTTTAACGCAACTTAAATGACTTTTTGACCTTTTTTTCAGACTTTCAGCTGGACAGTCAGAGAGGGAGACAGAGACTAAGAGATGATGGAAGTGTGAATCCTTGAAAAGACATTTTATGGCCTTGATCTATAAACGTATTTTGGTTTTACTGATTGGCTTTAAATACATTTCGAACCAACCATTTGCCGGTTCATGATTAATGTGTATATTTTTTGTTCTGTTGTTTTCTTCTTCGACCAAACAATTGAACCGAAATTTGGGTCTCATTCTTTCTTTCTCAATACATGTTTCTATTGAGACCATTGTGCGTCCTGTAGGCGTTGGTCAGAGATCTTTTGTCACAATCCAACACCTTTTTTTGTATGTATTTGCACCTCTAAAAACTCACAACTGACAATTAAAGAAGATGCCGGCTGGATTTTATTTTTCTGTTTTTCGTTTCTTTTCTGTTTAATACCTTTACAATGACTTGGAGATGACTTTTGAATTATGGTTCCTTGAAAAGGAGCAGCTGAAAATTGGAGATTCGGCAAGATCTGTTGGACAGATCAACTTTAACATATTTAAAGAGAAAAATTTATTTTAATCAATTTCTCATTTAACCAGGTAAAGCTTAACCATTTATTCACAATTATTATTGTTAATCTACCAACTTAAAAAGTATATATGGGTCAAGGGAAAAGGATAATTTTGTGGGCACTTAAACCCACTTTTACTCAATCGATTTTTGATGGCTTTTCAATGAAGAAAACCCATAAACTTGATGATACAAAGCCCAGTCCATCATCGTCATCATCATCATCATCATTGTCTTCTTTATCGAGGGACACAGAACGAAAGGGCGGCCAATTAGAGAGAGTGCAAGTCGATTTTAAATTCAATTTAAAATGCATCACAACTGTTTACCGTAATAATATCAACACATTTATGAGCGAAAAGACTTCACTTACTTATCTTAATGCCCGTAACAGAGAAGATGCCCCAAAGGGGGCCAAAGTCAAACGAAAATGAGCGCAGACGCGCCGTCACTTCAACATTCGGTTTCTTCTTCCTCGAAATCACCTAAACGACACCATACACACACACACACACACACAATTCAATACACCAGGTGCTGTACACGTACCTTAATGAGCTTTTGTTGCTCTTGGACCTGCATCTGGATCTGTCGCTGAGCTAGGGAACTGCAAACTAAAAACTGAGACTGGGATGCGACACGAGGAGGGTAAGAACGGCGGGTGAGGATGGTCCTTAACAAGTGGCCGACTCTGAGCCTGCGGCTGCTGTTACTCTCGCATATTTTACTGCTGCTTTTTCTTTCTTTTTTGGCTAAGAGACAGCTTAAATAAATTTTAACTTGGCACTTTTTTTTCTGTGAGGATTTCAGTTTTGCATTGGAAACAGATGTTTTTGGTTTTATACCCATTATTCAAAAAAAGCGCATAAGGATAGGGTATGCCAGATTCAACAAGAAGTTTTTTGAGATTTTTTACGAACAACTAGAATTTAAAACAAAGAATACTAATAAAATAATGGGTAATTAGAATGATAATTACAATTAATGTTATAACATTTTACTATCTATAGATTAAAAACTAACTAAGATGGCAAATCAGGCAGAGATAATCCATAAAATTAAAAAGAACTCTTTATAAATTAATAAATATTTATTATTAGAATATATGATTTAATTGTATGGTTATTAGAAGACTTCATCTCAAGTAAAACCAAACCAATTTATACTGAGTTAAGAAACAAAAACCTATTGGACCTATGTTATATAGCCTTTCGATCGTTAGAACACTCCAAAGCAAAAACTTAAGAATCAAAAAAATGGTGTTCCACTTTTCCCAATAAAATCATCCATAAACCTTAAACATTAATCAAAACTGGGTTTCAGCCGGCTTCAGGACAATAAATCTTACTAATTTGTGAGATTTTAAGTCACAGGCAGCACAAAAGGTGAGCAGGTTGTCTCTATAGCTATTTCAAGAACCACCAAGTTCTATCATCAGCAGACTTCGCTAAAGACTCCCACAGTTGAAATGGCGATATCAACGTCTTTAACGCTAAAAGTAGTTGGGAATTCTAACGACATGAAGCGAAGCAAAGCTGGCAACTGCAGATTGCAACATGTTTCAAAAATAAAATTAAAAAAACACAATTTAAACAAATGTTTGGTAACTCTTTAGTCGTTCATTTTTGTTTCTATTTGCCGCTTATGCTTATTTTTTGTTTTCCTTTTGGGCGCGTTTTATGATAAATTTTTTCTTCGATTTATTTTATGATGTTTTTTCCCGTTCTGTTTTTGTTTTTTTATTATGAGAATGGAAAATTTGCCTCTCTGTTAACTGATATTCGGCCAGAGAGCCAACAAGGTGAGGAAGACGAGGAGCAGTGCAGAGATGAGAGGAAGAAACAACAACACATAGTGGGTTATGGTGTGCCATACCTGACCCGCCAGTCCTTGGTCCTTTTGGTCTTGTGCATCTGTTATCCTGACAGTAAGGACTTGACGCACTCTGGGGAGGTAATCGATCTCATGTGGTTTATTTACATCCGTTATTGAAATTCGCTTTTCGTTTTTGTTTTGGTATTGTTTTTTTTTTTGCTCTTGTTTTTGTTGTTGTTATTATTGGTTTTGTTTTATGAATTGGCTTTGTATATGGTTGCCCCGATGTTCTGTTGTTTCTTGTTGTTGTTGTTGGTGCTGCTTTTGCTGTATTGATGACAATTGCAGTTTTTGGCATGCAGCTGGGCTCCATTTACATCCGGTTTATGTCGACCTTTTTTACAACAGATTTCTTCTTTTTTTTTTTGCACACACAAATAGACACACACATATGGGCATGTGTATGTATTTTGTAGGTTACGGAAGTTAAATGCTTTAATATTTATATATGGATTATTGATTAACATCTACTACCAGCATCAGAAATTAGAATATCCTGCAGAAAGCTGAGCTAAGCAAAAATTTGGAACGAATATCTCGAAAGACTTTTCAAGGACTTTTCACTCTTAATTCACCGTTAACAACTTAAATACGCATTCTTTCTTGATGATCAATTGATGAGGCTTGGAATGCCATGCAAAAGTATTCTAATTGCATTTAATGCAATTAGTAACACTTAATCCATTCTTCCCACAATTTGATGGTATAAATAGAGGGCAATTTTAACAAAAAAGTTATCATCCAGCAATCGTTGCAATGAAGTCTTTGCTCCTACTGGTTCTCTTTGGACTAGGTTCATTTGTGTGTGCAAGGGAATGTCCTGAGAATGCTTCTCGTAACAGTTGTGGAGACCCGTGCCCCGAGACGTGTACACATAAGCCATTTTCTTGCCGTAGGATTTGTATTATAAATGGATGTAGGTGTAACGATGGATATGTTCTTGATGAATCGCGATCTGCATGTGTCCTTCCAATTGATTGTCCTTGAGACAAGAGCTTCAAATAAATATACAAGAGATATATAATAATCATCTAAGTCATACATATTTTGAATCTTGATTAATTTCATAGCGTCCCATCTTGGGGAAAAGACTCTCTTAAATATCTTTGATAGACTTCAATTGTGTCTGTCATACCCCAAGTTGAGCTCTTAAATACATTGAGTCCATTTAAACAAAATAATAGGTATCCGTTAAAAGATGTATCTGTATCAGTTTGTATAACTAACAGAAGATAGAGCCACCAAAACAGAATTTGCTAAATATTCTGAAGACCAATCGATATAACGATTTTAACGATATTTAACGATTTTAGTTATCATTTAATGAGACAAAAAATGACTAAATTCTCAGAAATCACTTTGTTGTGATCCTTAACTTGAATTGAAGATTTTGAAGCCAATATGTTTGATTACCTTTTGTTCTAACAATAAGTGGTTGGAAAAAAACATTAAAAAGTAAAGCCTAAAGGTATGCAACAGTTTATTTCAAAGAATTCTAAAAGAATCAGATAAATAACTTACAATTGTTGGATTTGGATGGATGATAGAAGTCATAAATAATCCTTTTATGTTGTTTAATTTTAGATCTGTCTTTGACTCTAGCTAAACTTCGCTCTGATCGTTCTCTGACCCAAACATAAAAAAAAAACATTTTAAAGTTGTTCGCATTTTGTTGTTAGTTGTGATTCTCAACTAGTTTCGGCATTGAAGTATTGCAGTGCATTAAGCAAAATCTGCTGATGAGAGAACTTGATACAAACAACTTTAAAGCTGATCTCTGGAAGGTTTCAAATAATTATATAGAGCTATTACAATATATTTTTCTCAGTAATTACCTAAGCCTAAATGAGTTATAGTTAATATTCGCAAGTTATCTAAAAAATTTTTTAATTATATTTAGCTCACTTGAGCTGAGAAGTGTTTCCTTGAAGTTTATCTCTCTTGGGCTGGTTAATTGTCCAAATTTAAACTGTTTCCCAGCCTTTGCCTTAACCTTCAACTCAAACCCCTCTTTTTTCGATCCGAATGCATTCAAATGCAAATGCTTAGCCATTACGAAATATAATCTTTATATTTCACATGTTTTATGGAGCACAACGATTGGTATGAAACCAACAACATGAACAAAAACAAAAAAAACATTGTATCTACAACTTCAATTTAATTATAAGCCATGAGCCATGCATGGGTCATCAAAAACAACAACACAAAAAAAAACCCAACATTTCTGCCATCGCAAACGCATTGCAGGTGCAAATGCCGAGGCAACGCGTATCCCTCGGATACATCGGGGTAACCCAGCTCATTTTCGGTTCCACATTATTATTATCCACGCTCAGGTCCGGTTCGACTTTGAGACTCAACGACTGAGACTAAAACTGAGACTTGTGCATTCAAAATGAAGTTGAATTTGGAGTTGAAGTCGTCATCAGTTGCCGCTCTACAATTCATTTGCAGAGCGTATCCAAAAATGTTGATGGGATTATTATATGTTGTTGCTCTTGAATGAGATGGAATCGATGGGAAGACCTGCCTGTTCCGCGACTGCAGGTGGAATCTCTCTTCTCATACTATACCTGTTGTTTTGCCTTTTATCTTTTTAATATCGTTTCTTGTTCTTCCTCTGGTTGTTTCTTTTTTTCGGCTTTAAGCATTAATTTATGTATTAAAAAGTTAGAAATCCGTGTGGACAGGTGAAGTTAAAGGTAGTCCAGGGTTGAAATGTATAATTTCCGAATTCCAGATTATCAATGGAGCAACAATAAGGGAAAGAGACAATGGAAAGCCAGTGAGAAAGGGGGAGAGAGGGAAGCTCTGATGTGGGTAGAAAAATGCAATCTTTTGATTAAAATGAACGCATATATCCTTTTTTTTCTCTTCTGTAGAGCAAAACATTGTTTACCAGTTAATCAAATTAATTAATTACGGCAAACTCATTTTTACAAAAGAAATTCCTGTATAAACAAAAAAAAAACTTAAATTAATTACGGCAAACTCACTTCAAAAAACCAAATAATAAACGCTAAATTAAATTTAAAAAAAGTCCATACAACAATGTCAATTTATTAAATTATAGAAAAAAAGTTAATTAATTTCCTTGTTTAAATCTAAACACAATAAAACTGAGCTGAAAGAGCTTAAAAAAATGTTTAATCTTATTTGTTGGTTGGCGTTGGACAAAAATCACGATTAATAATATGTTAATTTAGTTCACAAAGATAAATTGTTTTTAAAGGAAATGTCCTTCCCTTAGCTTTTACCCTGCTATCCAAGACGCCCTCACCTCCTCAAAGGATTTATTATATGTCCCAATCAGCATTCGGATGAAATCACCTTGAGGAGTCTTTTCCTCCTCTTGGACGCTTGCCAACTACTGGAAAGAATTAGGGCTTCCATATCTCCATCAATCGCTTTATCACTTCCAATCTTCGCTCTAGGTCTAGTATTTAATACTTTATCTAAGATTGTAAATAAATAAATCAATAATCCTTCATATGTTCAGAATCTGCTTTATATATAGGACAATAACATAAAGTAAGACTACCGAGGTTTTTGTTCAAGCTTATAACTGTAAAAGGAGTCCAAACCCATTCAAAAACCAACACAAAGGCATCAAGAAAGGTTGTGGTTTGGTTGCCATTTCCTTCCGGCAGAGGAGTCATTTATGATCTCAGAGGATACGTATGCAATCAGTAAATATTTCTTCAAATTTTGGAAAACAAAATCATAAAAGTTTTATCTTCACTTTGATATAGGGCTAATTACTTGTGCTAACGGGTTGACTAGTAGTGTCTATGTGTAGAAAGAAGAACAGTCAAACAATTGAAGAAACTTTTAAGGACATTTAAAATTTTGTTAGAAATTAGCAGGAATTGTTTAACTAACAAAATGTATTTACTTAAGCTAAGATGAACAATATTTAAAAATTTTGTTAGTTACACAATGAAAAAACTTGTAGAAAATGTCAGGCAAAAAGTGTTTTCGGCCAAGTCAAGTTGAGTTTAAGTTGGCCCAACTAATTTGTCAATGAAAAACTTTTAGCTCAAATTTGAGGAACATTTTTTATATAATTTAAGGCATAGTTTCACCATTCATTGACGTCATTTGCAGCATTTTGAATTAAAGGAAATTGGCAAGTCATTTTGGCCACTTATCGCGCGCTTTCATTTGTTTTAAAATTAAAAAATAGTTTTGGTCCAACAAACTTTTATTGCGCTGACATTTATTGGGTGTCTGGGAAAAGTTTTACCATCATGTTATTTTTTCTCACCTAGCCCGATGGACCCCTTCCTCTTCTCTTGGCCATCCTCCTACTCTTTTAGTGCTTTTTGTTGAAAAATTTTTATTTAATTTTCGTTTCGTTTGATATGCAAATTGTTCTGTGCGCTTTTGATGCGCTTTTAATTAGCAAACACACACACACACACACACAGACACACACAAAGAGAGAAACCAGAATATAAATAGTGTTATATATATATGTATATTCTATATAGAAAAGAGGAAGATGAAAATCCATTGCCAATTACTTGTTTTTGTTTTCTTTTTCTATGCACTTTGATTCCGCGCACTTTTCAATCGCATGCAAATTAGCAGCAGGACGAAAGGGGAAAAGAAGAAGTGATTGGGGATGGGGATGGGAATGGGCATCCTCATACCGGAACCACTTTCACCCACAGGTGAGAGAGAAATGGTCGTCGTTTGTCGCGCTCTTGTTGAACGCTTTGCGATTTTAGTGTTTGCAAGGACAGAAAATATTGAAGAGTCCTTTGCGGATATTCACGGATGCAGAAGAGCAGCTTGCCAAAAGGTAAACGAGAAGTAAGGGCAGCAGCAGGATGAGGAGCAGCAGAAGCAATAGGGTTTTAGTGGGGTGAGCATGCAAATGCATAGTTGGGCCATAAAGAGAAACTAATGGAAACTAGTTGCTTCTCATATTGTCAAAAGCTAATCTCTACATACCCTAAACTAATCTAAACTCTGACACGATCTAAGACTTGGTTTATTCTATATGCACATATAGTTTATCGGGAAAAGATTTCTTCTCCGACATGATTTTTGGTGACGTCAACCTGAGAGGTGTTCTTAACCAATCCGGGTATAAGCTGATTCTGACTGCATACTCAGTTTTTGTCCATCACATCTAGATTTTGTGAAACTAGGCGATCTGGGGTTGGAATATAGGCACCCAAAAGTATACTATATAAAGTTCAAAATTGTTTATCTACATTTTTAACAAATCTTAGAATTTCTTGTTCAATAAAAATAGCTCTTACTAATAAATAATTTGTTAGATGCATAAAATTCCAATAATCCTTAAAAATTGACAAGATGCCAATTCTTCGAATCCCTATAGCATACTTTTTGGTTCAAATTTTACTCATTTGGAAACGATATCCAAATATCCCATATCCGATAACAAAGAAACTTTGTGTAAATTGCGTTTAAATGATTCCCAATATATTAATAAGTTTAAAAAGTTATGTTTTTAGTATAAATACTACAAAATATGGCAAATGGGGTCATTTCGAAAAGTTCTAACGTAAGAACTAAGTACGGGGCCGTGATTACTATAAGAGACCTATTGAACTTGGAAAATATCGGCATGTGTAATCAAACAAAAAAGACAAATACTATCGAACAAACAGATCCATGAAGAAATCAACTACTGACCATTAGAAATTGAAAAGGGAAATGGTTTTTCCAACAAGTTTTATACTAGATTTTTGGTTTCCACTTTTGAAAAACAATCACCAAAAAGAAAAATATCATTTACTTGGATATTTGACACAAAATATTATTTCCCCATCAATTTTCGTCCAATGAAGTAGCAACTAAACTTAAATACAAAAGAATGACAAGGTAACATTTTGAAAAGGAGTGGAAAACACATAACAAAAATTGCAAAATACCTCAAAGTTTGAATTGAGTAGAGTAGTTTCCTCGTCGTTCAATTTTGTTTTAATTGAGGAATTTGACTTTTCGATAGCTTTTAGGCTTTTGACAATTTTTGAAGGGGTGGAGGGAGGCTTTTGAAAAACTGTTACACTTGACCAAACTTGGCCAAATGGTAAAAACTGCCAAGCGTTATGCTTGATTAACTGTCCAAATGGAACAAACGATTGAGATGAAACGGAGACTGACAGGAGTAAGGACTCTTTTTTTTGCTTGCTTTACATTTACAAAAAAAAAAAAGTAGAAGAAATTTTTGCATATTTCAAAATATGTTCAAAAATGATTGACAGAACAAAAAAGAAATTGAGGTTTTAATTTCATTTTCCTTTTTGTCATTTATGAAATGCATTTGCCAGGAATTGATTGATTTGCTGGTGCCTTTATATACATATATAGGCATATATTTATGCATGTGTGAGTGCAGCTGAGCTGCATAGCATTTAATTAAAAATTGTTGAAACGGCATTAAGCGAAAGAGAAGGACACCTTTCAGATGCACAAAGGATAATAAGCGGAAATCACACGACTCAAACATTCACCATCTTTTTCCCTCTTTTTCCCTTTTTTTCTCGTTTTGTTTTTTGTCCAACAACCATTTAAAACATATATTTGCACACTGTATGCCTTGGAGCTGGCACATGGCCGTATTTGAATATCGACCAGGTAGTGTTCCAGGTTGTATCTGCTCTGTACCTGCAGAGTTTTCATGTGTCTCTGGTATTCTGCGACTGTCCTGACCATTCTGTCTGTCTTCGTCTCTCTCTCTCTCTCACTCTCCTTCTCTGTCACACACACACACACACAATTTGCGTGGCAAGGCGCACATGTAAATTTGTCCAACCTGCAAAGACAAACACTTGAAACGGACGAATGGACAAACTGACGCTGACCGCCTGTTTGTGACCACCTGCGGCATATTTCTCTCATTTTTCTCTCCCCTCCCCCCGCCTTCTACCACACCATCATTTCATTTTTCCTTTTTTGCATACAATTGGCGACCAAAGCGAATTCCCTTCCCTTTCTATATACTTTTCTCTCTCTCTCTCTCTTTCTGTGGATCTGCGAATTTTGATTTATATGAACAATGGAAATGAGCATTTTCATACATTTATGTATGAGTATGTTGAGTTTTTCACTTTCGAAATGACAAAAGGACACAATTTGGTGATCAGAGACAATAGAAACAATATTAGATGTGGTTCGAAAGGCCTTTAGAAATGCATTTTTAATGAATTAAGAGTATCCTTTGGTTTTCGCTTTTCAAATTGCAAATTCCTTATTGAATACAGAACTTCAACTACAAAAAATACAAATTATTGCTTACAATTATCCTTTTCTCTAGAGAAATTTTCATTCGTAGCATTAAATAAAGTTTTTAAAATGACTTTATAGCCAAGAATCCATTAAAATGAGTCAAAAAACTGATCTGAAGTCTTTAGAATCGAATGAAATCTTTTATACATTAAGCAAATCAATCTGACTTTAGGAATCATTGTAAACTCTCGGTAAACATTCAATCTAATTTAGCAACATTATTAAAGCCCATATTTATGTTATTCTAAAGACTTTTTTGAAAAGGTTGTCAAGAATATAGCATACAAAGACTGGTTACGATCAAGTTAGATAAACCAACAAATAAGCATAACTAGATGTGCTCTATTTTGAGATATTAGATTGCCTAGAGAGTGCAGATCATGAATGCTGTAGGCTATAGTGATTCCAATCAAAATGCAATATAAAATAAAGCAGACAGACAAATGGCTAGATTAACTCAAATACATGTATCCCGACTTTAAAGAACATCTGATGAACTTACATATGTATACTTTTTAAGGCATTTCATTATATAGGTTAATATATACAGATGAAAAAGCGATTAGTATTACTGACTAAACAATTCTAAATTAAGTTATTCCATAGGTTTGCTTGTACTAGATGATGCAGCAGCTGCTGCCTGTGTGGCATGATGTTTGGCCACTGCCTCCTGAGCCTTGCTTAATTGAATATAACCCTCGTGGGCCCGAGAACGAAGCTCACTTTCCACACTCTTGTTGACCGATTTGGAGATGACTGATTTGATTTTCTGAGTCTCATTGAACTTTGACTTTTTCGCCTGGATCGGAGCATCTAGTGGGACAAATTTCAAGATATCGAATAATAAACAAAACTCTACAAAGGGCCAAGCCATTGGATGAGATTTCGAGTTATTTTGCTTACTTGCTCGACGTGTGAAGGCGACTTTATTTTGCTGCTTCTTTTTGTTTTGTATGGAGGCCGGAAGTTTAGCCTTCTTGAATTTACCCTGAGGCATTGTGCAATGTATTTAATTAAAATTAATTCAAAACAATAAATTGTGGTCGCAGTTGCGGCAACAGCACGTTGTTTTGTTTATCAGCTGTTTTCAACAGTTCAGGTCACACTTCTTCTTGCCATCGATATATCAGTCTATCGATAAGTTATCGTTCCTGCAGACCCGCTCTTTAGGGTCATTCAAAATAAAAATAACAACAACAGGAAGTTAATATTAATTTTATTCGACGGGTAGCAATACAACCATAACTATGAATAATACAATTAAGCAAATCATTAAAATCAACGATAAAATTATACGGCCTGTCTTGTGGCAATATTGTTGCTTTTTAGAATCAATGTCCTTGGATTCTGCTTCTAAACAATTTGTGGAATCGCCAATATTATTTTCAACCGAATCTAAGCAGAAAGCAAAGCGGAATATTAATTTAAATAACGGTTTACATATCGTTTTTATCTTCGCCGACTCACTGACTAATGGTCACTGGTCATTAATGACTAATTTATTGTATTTTTAGATTTACGTATGATGATTCAACTGAATTTTCATATGCGGAATCTACTTACCCAATTGCCAAGTATGATCATTAACCAAGCCGCTTACTAAATTTATTATTATTTCATTTATATCAAGAATCTCCAATTCCATTAGACGTAAAATATCTTGACGTTTCTGCAATAAACAATCGCCTTTCCTTTGCCATTGGTCAGACATCGATTCGAAGGATTCTCTAACTATCGTTTCCATGCCATTCTGCTGATCCGTCTCCGTATAGGTGTCCCAAAATAGTTTGTCACTTTGCCGTGCCGCTAAAACAATATGTTTTTGCACCGAAACATAATGCTTGATCACATTGAAATAGTTTCTTTTGATTTTATCCATATTGATCTTTTGCTGCAGATCACCAGTGCTGAAAACTGTGTGAAGACCCTCGATATTCTCTCCAGTATTTCGAATACGATTATTTGTCTTCTGATAGATAATAAGAATACGAGAACGCAATTCCGGCACATCTTTTGGTGTTCCAATTAATCTCAATTGCTTATCCAAGTGGTCGCAACTATTCTGTATTAAGGCAATATTAACTTCAATATCCTTGTAGAAGGATGCATAATCGGCATTCCAGTTAGTTGTTCCATGAGAATGCATTTCAATAGTGGTTATTCTATTATTAGGACTAAGGGTCAGCCGAGGATCCATGTCGGGGCAGAAGTGTTTGGATCGAAAGTTCTGACACAACTGAACAACTTGTGCAAAAGTTTCTGATAATAACGACTCTCGGTATGAATAACAATTACATTACTAATTCAAATACTTACAAAGTTTGTTTGCGATTATCGTCTCATTAAAGTTTGCTAGTTCTTAAATTATTCTTTTTTTTTTAATTTGTAAAAAATCATATACTTACATATGTTTTAACCTGTAATATATTTTTGAAAATATTGTTTCAAATTGTTTAAACATTAGTTGAAATACTGGAATTCTACTGCAAATTGTTGAAACAAATTAGTTTTCTACCAATACTAAATACTACTAAAAATACTATTACATATCCGGCATATTTGAGTTTTAAATAATACTGGTATTTAACGGAACTTTTTTGATGAGATAGACATATATGAATTTACGTAAGTACGCATGTACATACATATAAGTACATTTGTTTGAATGTGTAACAAGTTTGTTAATAATCCTCCCAAATCGCGTTCTATCTGTATTTCATTCCAATAATATGTGAATATGTACATTTTTATGCATAATTATTCCTTAAAAATGCCTATATACATATGTATGTATGTGTAAATATCTGTAGTAAGTCTCTTTGAGACTCCCGCGCTCTTTTACAGTAATAAAATTTTCCTCGACTTACCCAGTAGCGCCAGGTAAAACGCAAGCGCAGCAGTAAAAATCTTATTAGTTGCTTTAACGAGTTGTTTCTTTTTTGTTGTTTGCTTCTTTGTTTTGTTTTTTAAAAGATTCACCGTTTTCGTTTTCATTTTCACGTTTCACTTGTTAAAACAATTTCCGTGCCGGGAGCTTCTTAAATATCAACCAACTTTGGCCCAACATCTGGCAGCACTGATCGCTTATCGATACACCTATCGATAAGTCCCGCGCCAATAATTCGCCGATAAATTAATCGAAATTTAAGTTCAAATATATCTTAATTTTATTATTTTGTTTTCTTTTCTTTTAGATTGCAGGCTCACTTATTTAATCAATTTCCAATAATTGTTAACATATATATTTGTTGTTGCCTATTTGCTTGTATTTGTTGTATGTTGCTTTGCTTCTTCTTTTTCATATTTTTCCCCCATTCTTTTTTGTTTTTTGTTAACTAAATACAAAATGTAAAACAAAACAAATAATTTTCACATTCAATGCAAAACACAATATTTGTTTTTAACAAGATTAAACTGATTAACATTTAAAAGCGCTGAATAATTTGTTGTTGTTGTTTGCTGTTATTGTGGTTTTTGTTTTGTTTTTTGTTTTCAACAACTTTTTAAGTTATTTATAATTTGTTGATCTTGTTGTTGTCTTTATTCACTTAGTGAATAAACAGAATTTCGCTTTCCAACATTTCAAATATATTATATGTATGTATATCGACTTATTCTTTCTGTTTTTTTGTTTTTCTTGTGTTGGTTTTTTGTTTTCTCTCATTTTTATAAAAACTGTTTTACAAAAAAATGTTTAAATATGCTATTCCGCTTCTTTGTTTGCGTGTATATGTATGTATATGTGTATGTGTAAGTGTGTGTATGCATGTGTATGTGTGTATATATATATATATATATACATATAAAACAATTAACTGCTGAATTTGGCAACAACAATGCCAGTTACAATTAAACCTATTATCACAGCAATTACTAAAAGTATTAGAATCTTGCGACGATAGCTCTGACGACTTCTAGCCGCCTTAGCCAATTCCGAGCGCCCCTCCTCCACATTGCTAGCCGCCTGCTCAATACTGTTCTCAATTAAATCTATGTAAAAAGATTCATTTATATAAAATAAAGTTGTTTAACAAAATATTGGAATTATTAACTTTGGCAAGCCAAAGTTTGTTACTCTTGCAGTGAAGTAATTTATATTTTCTATCCCCCTCTCTCTCTCTCTCTTAGAGATACAGTGCTATCTCTCTCCCTATTTTTATTACTTTTCAATCTGTCTCTTTTCTATTCGCTGCAATTTTTTGTCCCGCTCTCTATCTATTCTCAGTATCTTCTTCTCTTTCTAGTTTGCTCTCTAAGCCTTTGTCTTTTAATCTCTCTGACTCTTCAGACTTCAAACATACATATCATAACTATATACATATGGATAACTATAACAATTCAGATATTTTATGTTTTACATATCTATAAAAGTTAATTTTCCTAATACAATCACAACGAAATGTTCTGTGGTCAATGCGATTAGATTAGAGAAAAATGTGCACTATATGATAATTTTAGATAAGTGCTAAAACAAAGTTCCATTCTTTTTTAAAGACCTTAAAGAAGGACAAAGGATTGTCTCTAGACAAAGTATCTTTCGAAAACTTTAGCAACTACAATTCCTACAACTGGAAAAGAGATTAACTTGCATTAAAATCAGACACACATTATGATAAAGAATCTATCTTTGTATATATACCGACAATTGATTATATGTACGTGCAATCTCTGCATGAGTATTGGGGAGAGGGGTGGGTAATACTCACCCAATTGTTCACCCTGTTGAAGGACCATAGTCCTTAATTTGCCCATTACTTGATGCGTATCAATGACATCGGATTGTATTAGTGTCAGTTGCCGTTCACGTTCCACTAGCATATCATGCTCCTGTTGCATGGATGCCTGCTCCTGCCGCTGCTCCTGCAGAAGCTCCGCTCTGGCATTCACCTCTGCCTCATGATCCGCGGTTAACATTTGCTGATAGCTTTGTCGCGCCGCCGATGAGATGCGTTTCTGTATAGATGAGTATTTTTCAATCACATTCTCAAACTCTTGTGTCAGTTTCTCCCATTGTAATCTCTGCTGACGATCACCATGACGGACAACAGCCTGCAGGCGTTCCAAATCCTGACTGGTTGTGGCTATTTTGGCATTTGTTTTGGTATTAATGCCGTGGATTTTCTCATGCAATGCTGGTAAATCTTTGGGCGTGCCAATGAATCTTAATTGCTTCTCCAATTGCTTGGAGCTGTTCAGCACAGACGTGATATTGTGGCCAATATCCTCGCTGAGCGACATAAACTCTGTGGGACTGAAGCCAGACGACGAGCCGCCCGGTGTGGTGAAATTAACATCAGGCATTACAGCAGCCGTATCAGAGGTGGCTCCATAATCCCGGCGTACCGGCCCTCCACCTCCACTTGCACTTCCTTCAGCTGATGATGGATTCAATGCCTGTGACATATTTGCTCTTGTGTTGCTCTTCTACTCCTTGGTCGGGTTGACGACGGGGCTCTGTCGTTGTCGGGAAAGCGTGGAAACGACACAGAGAAGTTGCTTGAATAACTAAATGGGTGCGACTGATACGACAAATGGCAGAAAAACCAAGAAAGCTAAAGAGGGCTTTCCATTGAGAATTGTGGTGGTCTTTGTACGGAACGGAAGGGGATTGGAGGGGGTTTGGAATGGGCGTAAGAGAATGTGATGGTGTGCAGGGGTGGGCGGTGCTGTCTTTGCATTGCGCAAACAAGCAAATCCCTACAAATGAATCACATATGTATGTAATATGACTTCTAAATAACACTCGTTTTCTTTCATTACTTTTCGTAACTAGGGCTGGACAAACGCTTTTTTGGCGGGCACATAAAATCCAAAACCAAATATGTATGTACATATATTTATTAACAAAAGGTATAATTGATCAAAATGGGATTTCTTCAGCTATATAGAATCTATGTTTATAGTAAACACCCGATTCACATTTATATATATGTATATAGATATTGTCGTATTTCTATGCTCTCAACATTTCTCCAGCCCTTGCAAGAACTAGAGCTAACATTGTTTTTTTTGTTCTTGTTATTATTTGTGCACTGAAAGTTATCAACATATGATGTAGTCATGCATGTTTGTGTGCGTGTGTCTGTGCGGTTGTATGTGAGTGTGCATCTGTATGTGTGTAATTACTTGTTTCTCTTCGCATATGATTTGCGGATGGAAGTGGGTGGAGAAGGAGGAGCAGCAGCAGCAGGAAAAGTGGTTTGTGGTGGTTAGTCCAAACGCAAAACGAAGAAAAGTTTTTATGGTTTCACAGTAATCATATTTAGTTACCTGGGGATTTGACTGCACAGCTAAATATTTTTTCGTTTCCTTTTGTAATGCCAATGTCAATGTCTTTTTTGCCTTTTGCTTAATTCCAATGCCTTTACCAGTGTTGCCAGAGTATTGAACTAGGGTTTTCTTTATGTTGTTTTTTGGCAACACTGCCTTTCTCTCACCTCCTTGGGGGGCAGTGTGACCAAAATTCGTGTCCGACTGAGTAAAAAGTGCTAAGGTCAGATTAAAAGTGCTAAGGTCCAAGTAAAAAGTAGAGTTGCCACTAAAAATGAAAACAGTGGTGTAGAAAATTATGCATACCATCTCAAGTATTTGAGCCCCCTTTTCATGGTACAGAGATACGAAAAGCACACGTTTTATACGTCGATTTTTGTTTTGTTTTTAATTCCGTAGCTTAATGTACAGAGTTATAATAAAAGGTAAAAATCCTTATTACTCTCATTCCCTCTGTTCTTACAACTCCTTGACAATTTAATGGTTCTTGGCGGCCAAACGCTTGTCACGCTCCTCAGAAATGCTCAGCTTAACACCCTTGCCCTTAGGCAACGAGATGTAGGGCTTGTTGCCCTTACCAATGATGAACACATTGGTCAAACGGGTGGCGAACACATGACCCTGGGAATCCTTAATGTGGACAATGTCGAAGGAACCAGGATGACGCTCACGGTTGACAACAGTGCCAACACGTCCCAAATTCCTGCCTCCAGTGATCATGCAGAGGTTGCCTACAACGATACAAATGATAAATTTCACACATTAGTCAGTCCAAAAAAGATAAAAAAAATATATATATATTTTTCATATGTAATTGCACGTAAAAGTTACTGAAATGGCTAAAGAGTTTACCAGAATCAGTGACCGTCGTAACAAAAATTGCTTTTGGCTTTGTATTTGAACCACGCAACTTGAGAGAATTGCTTCTCCATACATTTTGTGGTCTTCGAACCAGCCAAACAATAAATTTAAGGAAATCTTGAATCTATATTTACCCGAATCGAACTTGATGTAGTCGGTGATCTTGCCAGTGGCAATATCCACTTGCACGGTATCGTTAGCGTGGATCAGGGGATCGGGGTAACGGATGGTACGGCCATCGTGTGTGACCAGGAATGGGACACCCTTGGCACCCAATTGATTCTTCTTGACCTTGCACAGCTTGTACTATAAAATAAAGCACAAAATTAGTTGAATACAAATAATAAACACAAAAAAAAAAGAACACCGTGTCTTCTCTCGCCTCGTAATTTCTCTTTACTCGAGGTATCTCGAAAAGGTGGGCAAAAAAAAAAACGTGGACTGCTCACACCATACAACGCCAAAAGAATTGGCGGCAAATTCAGCAAAATCAAGAATTTTACTTCACTTTATATTTCACATTTTGAATTGTAATTGCACGTAAAAGTTACTGAAATGGCTGTGAATATGCCAAGATCAGTGACCGTCGTAACAAAAATTGCTTTGGGCTTCATTTTGAACCAATGTAATGTATCACTTAAAAAAAAAAAACATAAATCGGTCTTCGATAAAGCCCACAGTTAAAAAAAAAACACAATAAAAAAAAAAGGTAACCAAATCGTTGACACACACCTTGGCCTCCTCAGCGGAGATACGGTGAATGGTGAAACGTCCCTTAACATCGTACACCAAACGGAAGAACTCGCCGGTTTTCTCCAGGGTGATGACATCTATAAAAGAACAGGAAAATAAATTGCATTTTTAGTTTTTCTTTAGCACATATGTTTATGTATTTGACTTCGCTTACCCATGTATCCAGCAGGGTAGGTAGGGTCGGTACGGACTTTGCCATCAACCTTAACCAGACGCTGCATCACAATTTTGGTGACCTCAGCTCCGTTCAGGGCATACTTGAGACGATTTCTCAAGAAGATCAACAAAGGCAGCGATTCACGCAACTTGTGTGGACCGGTCGATGGACGAGGAGCGAAAACACCTCCCAATTTGTCCAACATCCAGGCCTTGGGGGCGGCCAAACGCTTCAAATGCTTCTTAGGACCACGAGCCTACAGCGACAAAATGTTTAATATTGTATTGTTAAGTTGAACAAAATGTATTGTTTTTACTTACCATCTTGTACGATTCAATATATTGTACGGGCGGTTACTGTAAATACAAGAAGGCAAAAATTCATTGAAATTTGTACGAAAAAGACCAAACCAATAATCCAGCATATCATCATTTGCAAATAGTTTAGGTTTTCGTTGAAAGATTTCCATTGTTTTTGTGGCACAATAACAAAAGATTGCCGAATTATTAGCGTATTATTTTTTTACACGTACCGTCCGTCTTGCAATACAACAGGAAAAGGAAGATATTTCGGTCAAGTGTGACCAGGAGCCAAACTGGCCAGTGTCACAAAAATACTAGATATCGGAACTAGTTATCGAAATGCAACGATGGGTATTTTATTTACAAACACTGCAATTTATCGATAGTTGTGAGCTCTCCCAAACAATTTTCAGTACTTCGAAAATTTCAAAATTTCTTTTGGAAACTTGTGCCTTTCGCCTATATTAATGTCACCCGCCAAATGTTTTATTTAAATTGCCACATTAATTTTACAATTGAGTTTATTTCTGTTTTTTTTTTTTTAGTTTTTGTTGTTTTTTATGTTGTTGGTTTGTTTTACTTTCACATAGTTAATGCTTAAATATTCAAACTCAATTTTTTGTTTTGTTTTTGAATTGAAGCATTAAATTAATTACAATCTGTAAAACCTACTTATACATTAAACTGTGGCATCAATTCAAATTACCAAAATTTCTTATGCTTTTACTTAGTTTTTGTATTTTTTTTTATTAGTTGTAAATGTTTGTTTCCTCATTGTTGTTGTATTATTTCTGCTGCTGCTGCTGTTCGTTATTGTGTTGTTGAGAGGAGGAAAACTTATTTTTTGCTGTTTTGCTGTATTATTGGTTGTTATTTAGAAAACCACAAGGGTCAGTCAACTAATTAATTAGTAAATACATATATACGTAATATGTATGTATATTATGTTTTGGTTTTTGTACATAATACAAAATTTTTGTATTCATTTAATAGAACTTAATAGTAATACATGGTATAAATAGATGGGGGAGGGTAAGTGGGGGACACCCCACACTCATACAACGACCCCGCCTACAAATTTTATGCAATTTATTAATGAATGTTTTTTTTGCTCTTCCTCTCTCGATCGCTCGCTCTTTCTCTATGTCTCTTTCTCTTTCATTAATATTTCTTTTTGCTTATGCAGTTTAATTTTAATGTTTTTACTTTTTGTTTTTTTTTGTTATATAAGTTTTTTTTAATGGCTACATAATGTGTCTGTGTGTGTGTGAGTGAAAGAGTGTGTGTGTGTTTGTGTTCGTGTGTCCAGTGTCTGTGTTCAGTCCAACTTTTTCATGGATTTTAAAGCACGCTCCCGCAGCTGCTTCTCTAGATCCTCATTGATGCCTCCGGCTCCAGCAAGTAGAAGTGTCAATTTACCGTTACGCTTCGATGTGGTCGTTGTTGTTGTTGTATTCTCCTCATCGCTGCTATTCTGAGAGCTGGAATCATTGCCAGTTGCAGCTGAACGACTCTTGCCACCAACTCCGCCGCCGCTGCTCTTCCTCTTGTGTTTCTTATGTTTTTTGCTTTTCTTGCTATGCTTCTTATGTTTCTTATGCTTCTTTTTCTTTGCCGGCGACTCATCGTCGGAATCCGAATCACTGAAATCCACAGATTTCTTCGATTTCTTACGCTTCTTTTTGGGTGCAGAGGCGGCTGATGCTTCATCATTTGAATCACTATTAAGGGCTGCTGCTGCGGCGGCCACGGTGGCATCCCGTAGTGATTTCTTATGGCTTCGCTTCCGATTGGTGGTGGCTTCCATTATTTCGGTTGCTGCCGCTGCGGATGGCGTTTTCTTATTAATATCAATGCGTCGCTTATTATCCTTAGGAGCCTCCTTTTTCTTTTTCTGCTTCGATCTGTCATCACTGCTAGAATTATCATCATCATCATCATCGCCGCTTTGATCGCTGCTACTAGAGCTACCGGAACTACGCTGGGATTTGGTTTTCGATTTGCGACCTCCATCCGCAGCAGCAGCAGTTAATTTCTTCTGTGATCCAGCACTTGATTGAGGAGGAGCAGCTGTTGTACCTGCTGCTCCTGATCCTGTAGTTGTTGTTGTTTGTTTGCGTCGCGCAGATTTTTGTTGTTGCTGCTGCTGTTGTTCATCGTCGCTGTCATCACTATCGGCACTGCTGTCTGAGCTGCTCGATTGACTTGCATTTCGGTTTCTCTTTTGGTGCCGATTTAGTCGAGGATGAGGCGACAGCAACAGCGGCAACGGAACCGGCAGCCAATCGCTCATGCTCCTTAAGGAACGGTGAGGGAGTGCGGGACAAGCTGGCAAATTGTCGACGATTTATGGTGGAACCAACGGCGGCGCCGCCTCCAGAAGATGCTGTAGGAGCAATTTGCTGTGGTTGCTGTTGCTGCTGCAGCGGCTGCTGTTCGGCCACCTCTACCGCCTTGGACTTTCGCTGCTGTTGATCCTCCCGACATAGATCAATGGTGCTCACAGCTGGACCGCTAAATTCCACCGAAGAACGCTCTAAAAGAGACAGAGACGGAGGAGAGGTAGTTAGAATGGGATTAACTTAAGTGAGAATTTGCTTCTGTGGTACCTGCAGGACTATCCTGTTTGCGACTGGGCCTTGGGTTGGACCGACTACGGCTATGACTATGACTGCGGCTACGGCTTCGACTACGGGTGCGACTCCGTCCACGTCTAACCGCTGGACTGGGACTCTTGCGTTGCGTGGGCCTTCTTCGACCAGCGCCTGAACTTTCCGATGAGGAGCGCCTTTGATGACGATTACTAACTGGCGGCGGATGATGATGATGATCTCGATCCCAACGATTGGGCATGGGTCCGCCGCCGCCGCCACCAGGTGAACTGCGACGATCACGTGAATTGGGCCGACGATCGCGTGAATTGGGTCGTCGCTGTTGCTGCGGCGAAAATCGTCGTGGTGAAAATTTACGATATTGTTGCTGTCCACCTCCTGCTCCTCCTCCACCACCGGGTATGGGTGATGAACGTCGATCTCTAGAGAAGCGACGTTGTCCTGGTGATTGCCGACGATCAAAACGACCGCCGCCGCCACCACCTCGTCCACCACCATTTGGACTTTGTCTAGACTGCCAATGTATGCGGACATTACGATTGGGCGATTGACCACGATTGTGTTGCCACATTTGACGCTGATTGTTGCCACCACCGCCGCCACGCCCACCACCACGACCACCTCCACGGAAATGCATTAACGGCGAACGTCGACGATTGTTGAATCTAAACAAGAAAAGAATTGAGCAAGTTTCATTAAGGGATTAAAACTAAATGAAGCTGATTCTGCGTACCTCCTGGGTGATCTAGAATAACGCATGGGAGAGCGTGAGAGACGACGTGGTGAACGCGATCGTCGCCGTGAATTTGAACGTTGAAAGCGTCCGCCGCCACCTCCATTGTTATCCTGGCGCATTGGACTGCGTCCGCGTGGTGAAAATCGTCTGCCGCCGGCACCACTGCCGCCACGGCGACCTCCTCCGCCACCACCACCACCACCACCAAATTGGCGTCCACGATCGTTGCCACCACGTTCACGTTCCATTGAACTGGCCGAATCACCGCGATTATTGCGATATTGACGCTTATTTTGAACACTATTTTTATTGCGACGATGTTCAAATTGATCCTGATTGCGTTCCGGTGAAATGGATATGCTGCTAGAGCGTCTACGACCGCCGCCGCCACCACCCCCCACCACCTCCGCCTCCGCCACCACGCCGACTGCGTCCCGAAGAGCTGCGTGAACGGGATCGTTTGCCACTTAATGATCTGCGAAAGGAAACGAAATGTTTTTTTTTTTTTGATTAACAATTTGCAACTTTAAGAGATTTACAATTAAGATTGGTTGGCCCTCGAAATTGAATTGAAGTTGCCTCCTCTAACGTCACGACAAACACACATATCGAATCGATTTCAATCGAAATGTCAAATGTCCTCAATCTAATCAAATGTTTATCGACAATTAAATACAAAAACAAAACCCTGACATTTGGCCACAAACACAACAAGGTAGATTAATAATGGGGAGAGGTCTAAAGGAAGTTTCGGATTAATAAGGATCAACAGGAACTTCAACCAAGTAAATACGTGTCTATATATTATAATTTATCTAAATAAGATGCAAATATTGTGCATTTTATACATTAGTTGTAATCTATTCTACAGGGTGGGCCAAAAGAAGTCTTCCGGGCCAAATGAAGTCATCCGATGTTTATTTGAACAATGAAATTCTCAAGGTTTAAATAAACATGATTGAAAAACAGAATTAAAGTTTTTTATTTGGAAAAAAATGAGAGGTAAACAACATCGGATAACTTCTTTTGGCCCATCCTGTATTACAATTTCAATTGAATTCGAATTTGCTTGCATTTGTCTTGTTTTTGTTTACCTAGACCGACTGCGACGAGGTGAACGTGAACGCGGCGAACGGGAACGGGATCGGGAATGAGAGCGCGAACGGGATGAGCCGCCTTTGCCCTTGGATTTCTCAGTCGAATGGCGTCCGTTTAAGGTTTTAGCTGCACCACCACCAGATGATGGCGGTTCCACTGATGAGGCCTTCTTATGAGAAACATGGGAATTGGAGCGAGATTTATGTGGACGTTGACGCGAACGTGAACGCGGACGTCGATCACGTTCACGCTCTCGATCCCTGGATCCAGGACGTTGTGAACCTCCTGCTGCGCCGGATGATGATGATGCGGATGCCGAAGCTGTTGTGCCTGATGTTGTGTTGGCATTGTTTGTGGATGAGCTGCCGCCGCGCTTCTTAATTCTTGCTGCTGCATTGGCTGCAGCCTCACGAGCGGCACTGGGTACGGAACCATTATTATTGGAGGATACGGCCGATGATTTGGGTGAGCGTGATTTGGATTTGTTTGATAAATCCCGTTGACGTTCACGACGCGGCAGGGATGACCGTGAACGGGAACGAGAGCGCGACATTGAGCGTTGATCTCCTCTTTGACGTTTTTGCTGCTGTTGTTGCTGCTGCTGCTGTTGTTGCTTTTGCTCCTCCTCCCGTTTGAGTATCTCATCCTTTTTCTGTTGTATAAACTCGGCTGGTATACCCGAATCACTGTCCTGTGCTGAGAGTAGCAATGCCCACAGCTCACCCATAAATTGGCGGGCATTGCGACCATTCAGAAATCCAGTCATATTAATTTGCATCTTCTTGGGGCATGGATATTTCTCCTCCTCCAGTTGATTGTATACAAATTCAACAACCACATCGTCTTCAATGTGCAATATATCCGTGATTTTCTTACTAATCCATGGACGTAGCACATCCAATTTAACCTTGGACATGTCCACGCGTTTACTCAAGCAATCGCCAAATTTCATTTGTTTCATTAGCTTCTTCTCCTTGTCACTGAAACGCGTATCCTGCTGCTGGTTGGTGCCCTAAAAAATCACAAATAGGGAAGCGGGGGGAGGGGGAAAAAAAAAAAAAAACAACCCATGTATATCGATTAATCTTTGCCGTCTCGCTCTCCCTTCCCCCCACACATGCTTACGGTGAACATCATTTTGCTGCGCTTTTCCTTTTTTCCAATTTCCCTTTCGTTGGTTCTCTTTTTATTCTTTTTTCTTCTCCAAACTTGTCAAACTTGCCGCCACCAAATTATTATTGGGGGGCTAAACAACATTTGTGTATGTTTGTTGATAATGATAACTAGAGAGAGAAAGAAAAAATTCAATAGCATAAAAAAATCAACCCGGCAATTTTTTGTCTACACACACACACACACACACTCAGGAAACATGGAGCGGGGCATTTGTATGTATGCGTATATGTTTATACAAAACTGACGCTTTGCTTATGTTTTATTTAATGCACATAATGAATATCCTGTATTTAGATTTCTCAATTAACTTTATACATTCTGCAAAATTCACTTTACAAAATATTTCAAATCACGTTTTTATCTAATAAAGTCGCATAAACCGTATTTTATGTATGTGCAAGTGTGTGTGTACGTGTGTGTGCGTGTTATGAATGGCCGGGGCCGAGGCAGCATTTTTATTATTTCGGAATTTTTTTCACGAACACAAAAAAAAAGGATTAATTTATGCAAACAAGCAAAGCCAATTACATTTACTAAGTTTATTAACTTTAAATCTTATCCGTATAATTGATTTTAGTTATTCTGTTTTTCGCAAAATTAAAAGAAAACCTGAACTAGAGATGGTAACATTGATGTTATCGATGTTTTTAAAAAGTAAGGCATCGAAATTTCTCGGGGAGTCCATGGTGGCGCGCTTTTTAAAAGAGTGGCTGCGTTTTTCATAGTGTGACCGTTTGTTTTGAATAATTCTCAAGAAAGAGTATATTAGCTTTACGATGCATTTTGCATTTTAAATTATAATTGTGATTGGTTTCATTGTGCTTGCTTTCAAAATATGCCATCCGAGTTCAATTGCTCAGTCTGAAGTTTAGATTGCAATAAAAAAATCTTGAAGATATTCCGCAATACTGTATTCAGAAATGTAAGGGTGTGCAAAATTCGCATTCGATATCAGAGTCATGAAAATATAACGGTGAATAATCAGAGTTGCATTTTGGAGAAGTTTTACTCTCTGTTCAGTGCGCAAAAAAATAAATTTGGAAAGTAAAATGTTTTCGTGCAGTGAATGCAATTTTAAATCTGAACGTCGCTCAAACGTGAAGCGGCACCATCAGAGAAGTCATGGTGAAAAGAAAATTCAAGGAGACTATCGGTGCAACTCCTGCAGCTACACCACAAATCTGCCATACAACATTCGAAGGCACAAAATTCAGGAGAACCATGGGCAGGCAGAGGAACAGCAATCGGAGGGACAGCAGATAGAGGAGCAGGAGCAGCAATCGGAGCAGGGACACCAGACACAGGAGCAAAGGCAGCAATCGGATGCACACCAGACACAGCAGCAGGGTCACCAGACACAGGAGCAGGAGCAGCAATCGGAAGAGGGACACCAGACACAGGAGCAGGGACACCAGACACAGGAGGAGGCTCAGCAAACAGAGTACTCAACTCCAACTTCTACGTTGGGCTGCAACGAGCCAGTGACGCCATCAAAATGGAAACTGGAATATGATACGCCTACCTCGTCCTGGAATTTCAATATTGAAATGGTGGAAAAAATGTACGCGCTTAACCACACTGATATAAAGTGGAAATGTTTCGATTGGCAACGAAAAATGTTCAATAAGAGACTAGCCAAACTGGCGACTGGCCATTTTAATAACGATGTCTGCTTGTTTTCGTAAGTATTCAAAATTTCCGTACATCAAAGTACATTTCTCAGTGCGCCTGAATCGTTCTGTTTCTAAAATTGGTATAATTATTTGCTTCAGGTTACACCGGGTTGTGGAGGACCAGGGAGGATTCCACAGAATTAAAAACTGGGATAAGGTGGCAGCAGTTTTGGGCTCAACGCCAGAAACTTTAAAAGATCTGTATGAAAGTAGACTGCTCGTAATGGAAATAATGGAAAAAAGGCGGAAAAGCGAACTAAGTGCCCTAGAGATTCCATTCTGGTGGGATGACGGAGAGCCAGTATCATTTACTAACAGAGATATATTTCCAAACCCTAATGTGGTATCTATTGGAAGTGTAACAAATCTGCTTCGGAAAATATTTACAGACTATTACCTACCTAGCCAAGTCACGGATTTCCCATTCAAAATAAAAGACACCTGGATGTATGTCACAAAAATGAGTGGCAGGCTTATTTTAACAAATATGGAAAATATGTATATTAAAGGTGCAGAGTCCGAAATACGTTTTTAAAGCGCATTTTGTTTGCAATATCATTCTCAAGGATATTTTAAGAATCACCATTTGTATATTGAATTTCCTAGTGTCAAAAACTAAGTAATAAAGAAAGACAACTCACCAGTTTGTCCTTATAACTTTTAATTCAATTTATTATTAACCTTTGTCATGGTTTATTAAACACTAAGCTATCAAAATAACACAAACAATCACATCAATCTTAATCACAGAACTAATGCTCACCTGGCCATTGGCTGCTGGTGGTCCGCCTGATTTGTGAAAGAAAAATGGAACCGCTCCAGCAAATCCTGGAACTTGGAATTGAATTGGATTTTCTATAATACCTTAAAGCGTTTTGTCTCCTTACGCACATCATTTCCAGTCTCTGTCAATTTTTCCGGAGAATCCTTAAAAATAGAAAATGGCCCAGCCACTGCCTACTTTATCCTTATATGACATCTCAACCATGGTTTCCAGAAGGAAGACACCTTCCATCGACTGGAAATAAAACTACTAAATAGAACAATCAGCGACACGCATTTGACAAAAACACTTTATTGAAAATGAAATTTAAAAAAGTACACAAATTCAACAAGTAACCCAACAAACATTCCACATCACACTGCATAGTCGATACGTTTTGCTCACATAATGTCGATTACGATAGGTTTGCTCCGATAATGCCGACTACGATAGGTTTTCTCCGATAATGTTGGTATTTTTGCGGTATTTTTTGCCTTCTGTTATTTTCAAAAGTTGCATGGTCGTTTTATGAAAAGTAACGGTCTTTTTGTTTTTGAAACTATGTGAATATTTTTCGTTTTATTAATATTATTTATTTAGCATTTTAAAACGCTTCCATTTTCAGGGCTTCTAATAAATACAAACTATAAATGCATAAAGCATTAAATTAATTGTTCTTTACTTTTAAATTTAGACTTAATATTAATGATTTGCATTATTTTTTGAGCAAAATTGTATTTCAATTTGTTTTTTTTCTCCCATTTTGTTTTGTTTTGTTGTTGATGTTGTTTTTACATAGAGAAGTTTAAAGATGAAGTTGAAAGTAATTAAAGAAGATTACAAAAAAAAAAAAAAAATACATTAAATAACATTTTTGCAAAATTGATTCGCTACAAAAAATAATTTCTCATTAACGCATTGCTGTTGCAATCGCTCTCCTTCTCTCTCTCTCGTTGTCGACCCAAAACTCGTTCGCTCAGTTCTTTTGGTTGCTGTGTGTGTGTTCTTTGTGTGGTTTATTTTTAATTGTCCTTGACGGTTTCACATCCTTGCCAAAGTTTTTATGGTATCATATTGGGCTCTTGAGCTGCACCCGTTGAATATTTGGGCTTGCACACACATCCGCTTTCGACAAGAACGTAATCCTGACCGGTTAGCGTCACTGGACCCAACGGTATGACCAGAAATAGATAGGGTACATACGTTTGTGTGCACTCACCGCGCACAACATCGCATTCCGAAGATCTGTTGGCAAGATAATGATTCCAATTTGCAATAGAGTTTTGTGGGTGTTTTCTTTGTTTTGGATACTCACTCGCACACCTCGAAGACCACCTGTTGCAATAGATCGGGGAATTTCTGCACAATGGTCACCGGTTGGCCGGAGGTCAAGCTAACACCATACATGGGCGCTGTGGTATTGTAACGAGTTTTGCATAGACGCGCCGGTGTATCGCTCTTGCATTGATGGGCCGGCGACGAGTTCTTCAGCGAGCGACCTGCAAAAGTCGGTAAATGCAAATCAATCAAACGATCAATCAGTTAGTCAGTCAGTCAATCAATCAATTTGCGGCCACAGTCGAAACCACAGTGAAAATCATTAGCTCTGACCGACTTACCATAACGATCGCTTCCGATAGACGATGCCGCCTCATTGTTGTTCACCTCATCGTATGCCCTCAACAATGCACTTGTGGTTATGGCGGGATCCAGTGTGTTGGGCAATTTGCTCTGACGTCCACGTCGCGAATTTCCGTTCCAATTGGAGAATGTGCGAGCAACGGCCGCACTGTCAATAATAGAAGAAAGACAGAATAAATGAAAGAAGAAGAAAAACCAAACCGAACCGAAGAGGCGTTAGAAAAGAAAGTTTTTTTTTGTTTTATTTCTTCTTTTAACGGTTGTCGCACACTCACCTGGGATATGGCGCATTATTTGGACCCAAACAGTCGAGCGAATCTGTCAATGCATCACCGGATAGATATTTCAGGCCACGCCCACCGGCGCATCTGCTTGGCATAACTGAGGATGAGGAGGAGGAGGAGGTGGAGTCACTGCTGTAGCTGGGCCATAACGCGGCATTCGTCGCTGTGAGTGCAATGCTGATGATGCAAAGTGCCGTTAAATGCTGCGCAAAAATGAAAAAGAAATTATAACCGAAAACAAATTCAGTAATCGATAACGGTAACAGACAAACTGAGAAAATTACGGAAAAAACCAAGTGACTGCCTCCAAAGTGGGAGCTCGTTTTGTCATAGCAAAATGTTGTCTGTCTATGTGGTAACAGTGCTTCTTGTTGAACTTGCGACCTCTCCACTAGTGTATGTGTGTGTGTGTGTGTGTGTCTAGCCATGGCCATGGCCCAGAGACAGAGACAGTTCTACACACATTTTTTTGTTTTGAATTCTACGAATTCCTTGAAATCACATTTCATTAACTAACTGACTAACCAGACGGAAAACAAAGACCCGGCAACGGGCCACGGGTCATTCAAGTATTTTATGGGGTTTGTTTTTTCGTCTTCCAAGACCAAGACGAAAATGAAAAATGGGAAAAACAGAATTTTCCAAATTTCTAATTTCTCATCCCATGACCCCAAAAAGAAGAAGAAAATATTAGGAGAAACAAACCAAATTAATCACAATTACGCCCTCGTGTGTGAAAGTAAAAACGGCAATTTAACGCTTTTTGTATAGACCGACCCAGAGATACACTCAAAACACAAAAAAACTATCAAAGAAGCTAACTTTGACATTAAATATTTGACTTTTTTTACCTACTACAATTATTCTTAACTTTTTCTATCTCTTTCTCTCCCACAGACAGACATGAATACTCAAGGATTAAAAACTGCTTAACATTGGAAACCACTTGATTTTATAGGTTATGTACAGTGAGCCCAAAAAGTATTGGCACACTTAAAATTTTCAACTTTGATCCTATGTAATATCTGTTTTATTTGTCGGCACCCCAAAATAAAAATGCAATTCTGTAGAATATGGTTTAAATTACCTAAATCACTTATAATTTTTTCGCAGTTATGTTTAATAAACTAAAAAATAAGCACACATGTATCTATCTCCCTTTCACTTGCAGTGTTGCCATCTATCCTATTTTTGATCTTTTTCTCTGGAGTTGTAAAACAAGCCAAAAAAAAAAAATAGATGGCAACACTGCTCGCGGGTAATAGCTCTAATTGGACTTTTGATTAGGTCGTCTTCTTTCAGATAGGTCTGATTTGACATATACTCAACACGACATATGTATTTGTTCTATTTTCAAATGGACTTGGAATTGTTTGTCGCCGTTTTATAATCCCCTTAGACTTGGAAAATGTTGACTGACTTTTACTTTAATTCTATGATTAATTTATAGCAAAATCGTTTAGTTTTAAGCCCAAGAACATTTTCGAAATCTGATCTAACAAATGATGTATTCTTAGAAGTAAAAACAAAAAGAGGAATATAAAAATTAACTTGCTTTGGAATTGTTTTTCAATATATTAAGTGCTAGTTTAGTTATTTTTAATTTGCCAACTTTGCCAATTGGAAAAGGAAATAGAAATAATAAATTGTAGAAACCTTAAAGTCATTCAGTTTCTTTTATATCAATAACTTTGTTGTTTATCGTGGATTATTTTTAAATCTCATATTTGTAAGCATGGGAATCAGAGAGCTGTAACACTCACAATTTCTTCAATCATACCCGATCATTGACTCAGATTTTTTGTGATCGAACATTCAGCGAACATTCAGTTCCAATCAGTTGCAGCTTTCTGATTGTGATGGGTATGATCGATCACGAAGGAACAAATTTCAATCGAGTCAAATCAGGCCTCAACATCAGTTTCTAATCCTTATTAAGTCATATTTTTAGTCATTAATGACTAGTTTAATCGTTTAGAATCATATTTTGCATCATAAACCACTCAATTTAGATTCCCGATGCTATTTCAAGCCGTAGAAATCAAAATTTCTTAATCCGTTTAATTAATTTCTGGCAAAACGAAGGATTAGGAAAAACTAAGTCAATATCTTGCACAGGGTATACAATATTCTTCGGTAAGTGGGCCTCGGTTTATTTGTTTTCATAACTTCAGTTGAAGGTTTATAATTGAATTATCTATAAATAAGTATCATTACTAAATGAAGAGAGAGAAAGATGGCCCTTTCTCCTCAAAGAGACCTTTATGAGAAGTTCAACTGCGTCCTGTGTGAAAAGCAATGTACCACACTTTGGAAAAGGGTATTTGGTTTTCCTTTTTTTTGGTTAATAATGTTAAGTTGACTTCTAATATGGTTTGAACTTTTTATGACCACACTACTTCTCGGAGTCGCAGATATTTGTAGTTTTCTTTTCACTTTCTCTGCGTGTGTGTGCAGATTTGATCGGTGAGAAACCAGTTTCGATTCAGTTTGGAATTCAAATTGCAGCCGACAAGAAAGAAGAAAAAGAAATATTTGATTTTTTACCCTCTCTTGGTAGTTTTTTTTGTTATTTATTTAATTTCGTTTCTTTTCGCATGTCTGATTAGTGATAAAAATAACTCGACAACTATTTTAATTGAACAAAATAATATTGTTTTCTTTCATTTCACTTCATGTGACGATTGTGTTAGTTCACAGGTTTGATGAAACTTTCTTTTCAAAATGTGAACGATGATGGCCAAAAGAAATACATATAATTGAAGTGGTCATTGCGTGTTGGGAAATGAAAATGAAAGCGAAATTCTATTATTTAATTCTTCTTGTTTTTTTCTTTTTTCAACATTCATTACAAGAAAAATTAATGAATGCGACGGCGACGACGACAGCGACGAAGACAACAACGTGACAGACTTTTGTCACACGCATCCAAAGAGCCAAGTTGTCGTCCAGACTTGGCCACTTTTACCGCCTTTAGCCTGAGCTACTGTCTCCTCGTGTCTGTTAACTCTTTTATGTTTGTTTTGTTCAAATTCTGTTGGTACTTTTTGGTAGTTTGTCATTAAACGTGATTTTCTAGAGGCATTTTATTTTTTTTCTCTTTTAACTTTCCGTTTTTATGGCCAGCCATTGCCATTTGAACCTGTCAACAAAACGTAGGTAATTTTGTATTTTTCTTCTTTAACATTTTGTTTTATTTTTTTTATATATATATATTTTACTTGGTAATTGCCATCTCGATTGGGCTGTCTCTCCTCTCCTTCTCCTTCACTTCTTTTGGGCTTCTCTAATGAGGCGACTTTCTTAAAAGTGTTTAGAGCTAAAGTTGGCTGGTGAGAAAGGTTCATTGAAAATATGTTTGTTGGTATGTGATGACTGTACCCCGCCGGTTGGGAGAAATAACAAAAAAAATTGTCAAATTCATGCATTAATCAAAAATCCATTGAAGTGTTGACAATTTCTCAGAGACAGGCCCAGAGTTTTGAGTTTTGCCAAGTCATTAGGCTTACATAATACACAGACACACACACGACAATAGTTGGCTATAACAAAAGAACTTTAAATTCAAAAGGGGAACAACAATAATGGTTAGTGGTCTACCAACCAAACCGACCAAAGACCAAATCATCCGACCATGCGAATGCCCATTAGAGGCTTCAATCGTTTGCCTTAGAGTTGCATAAGTTTTCCAACAAATTGTCTAAAACTTGGCCAAGACAAGAAAACATTTAATTTGTCAAGTTCTTGACCAAAGCAACTTTTTGCAAAACGTTTTTGAACTAAATCCAAATACAATTTCGTAATCTGTTAAATATTAAACTTCACCAGAAGTCCAATCTTTGTTTTACTTTGATCTTTGTTTATAAAGTTTTCTAACAACAATTTACCATTAAGGATCAATTGTAATAAACTCAAATGTAAATGCTTTGCAAGTTCTCTGAGAGAGAACCAATCCCAACTAATTTCACCAGATTCTTTCTATCTTTAATTGAACTTTGTTCTCGATTGAAAGGTTTCTTGTATTTAAAATCCTAAGGGAACGTTCTAAATTACTAATATTTCATTGAAGATTTTTAATCCTATTTTGCATATTATCTTTTTGTTCTGAAAGTTATCTATTCGAATACGAAGTCGAGTCTGGCAAGGGAAGAGAATTTTGTGCGAATTACAGAGGTTTTCGATTTACCGGGTTTTCCAAGGGACAAAGTTTTTTCAAGGGACAAGCATTTCGGGATTTCGATTTATCCTAATTTAAGTCTAAATGATTACGTTTTCGTAACTGTCTTGTTGTTCTCTTTTGAAATGTATCCCGATTTTACAGTTTTCGGTTCAAACAAGTGGACATGGAAACGGTTAGTATCGATCTTTGATCTTAAAGTTCTATATCCAAGCACTTACTGATATACTAACTGATCTTTGTTTCTACAGTTCCTAATATGTCCCTAATCCAAGTGAAACTTATTAGAATTTCGTATATGGTCTTTGATCGTAGAGATCTTCTGCACTTTCTGCACTTGCGAAATCCATATACCCTTTGAGGAGTGGAAAGAGAGTAACGGGTATACCCGGTCCACTACATACGTATGTACATATACCTATTGTAGAAGTAAAGACTGAAAGACCCAGAGAGACCCAAGCAAAACTGTCAAGAGCCTGAGCCCGTCGACTGAGCGCGCTTTACATGTGTGTGTGTGTGTATAGATATATATCAGGTGCCGTTATAACGAGGTTAACGACCCACATCTTTCCCCCCTTTCTTTCTCTTTCTCACTCTTGAGTTTTTTGTCTTTATCTCTCTGTCTCTGGCATTGACTTTGCCTATATCTAACTATCTTATACGTTCTTCTTCTATCACCTTTGGGTGACTTTGAGCATTATTAACATTGGCATTTAATAATAATAAACAAAAATTAAATTCTAGCATACTCTTGTCATAGTTTGGAATTCAAGAGTGAAAATTAGTTAGATTATTGTTGTAGTTGTTGTTGACACCAACAAACAAATAGCCAATGGACACCTGTCTGTCCACCTGTCCACTTGTCTCCTCTGTCTCTGTTTGCCTCCTCACATCTGTATGTGTGTGTGTGTGTGTGTGACCGTTGCACGCAATTTGAGTCTTAGAACTGGTTTATTGATAAGCGTAGCCTACAGCCTCAAGTGTCTTCACCTATTCTACCTCCCTCCCTCCATCCTTCCCACCACTCCCTCTTATATGTGTTGGCCATTTCTCCGGCTTGTCTAGGCCAGGTTCCACATTCTCAATGGATGTCAGTGATAATGTCTCTCATGATTGAAATGAATTGAGAATGGTTTTCTGATCGTGGTGGCCCGTTGTCCAGTGTCAGTGTCAGTGGCGTTTTGTCTTTCTGTTGCCTGCCTGACTGACACAATTTTCAACCCAAAAGACTTTTGTTTGTTGCAATTTTATTTTTCTTTTATAGAGCACACAGATGGCCAATGAAGAATGTGTGTCTCTGTCTCCCAAGTGTTTTGCTAGAGTGGAGCTGGAGCTGAAGCTGGATGGGTGGAGGGGGATGCAGAGGGGGGAGGGGTTTCTTTCTTTTCAACACACAACTTAAAAAGAACAAGACTTGACCATTGCAAATTATTCATACAATTATTTCTATTATCTGCCAAAAAAGCATTCAACATGATTTCAGCTTGACAATTTCTAAGTTTCATATGATTGATTGTCCATTGCCAAGTCCAAAGAAGAAAGATCTAAGAACTCAGATTAACTTGGTATATAGACGAATGAACTTATATAATCCTCTTCTGATTTTCCAGTTTGGAGTATAAGAAGGAAGAAAAACTTCCATTTCTGACTGATTAAGAGATTTAAGAGACATTTTTTTCTATACAATTTTCGAAAGTGTCGAACGTAAAGAAAGTTTAAGTCAAAGCTAGCGGATCTACGGGGGTGAAAAGGGGAAAACAAGGAAATATCAGAGCCTAGCCTTATTAACAAATAGACTTTAGGAACTGCAGGAATACCTCTTCGATTCGCTGCATGAAACAGGCAAAGGAGTTCCTTACAAATTGGATTCCTTATAAAAGGATAGGATACTTCTAGGGTCTACACCAAGTCTAAGGCAGTCCACGGACAGTTCCTTTAAAATATATACTCTAGGAAGAATTGTTAAGATTAAAGTTCAACTAAAGAGAATTCTGTATAATCAAAAGAGTCCTGCAAATACATTTCTATATTCATTCAGTTCAAATTCAAAACTATTGCTGAAAATGAAGTCTTATTTGAGACATTTTCCTATTAAATATGGCCAACTAGATGACAAAAAAAGTGAATTAGAGCTAAAGAAATCTTTCCATTGAGCATTTGAGATCTCATCTTATATAGAATTCAGCACTTGTCTGATGATTTCGCTACTTAGGCAAGCCAAGCATTATGGCCAACTTCATCGTGTTGATGATTCTTAACACCGTTGGCCATTAGACCGTTTGTTTCTTTTTCCCATTCATCTTTGACTTGAACCGTTCCGCAGCGGCAGCAGCATACTTTGGCGTGATAACCCCGAAGCGACAAAACTTTCAATGGGTTTCCCCTCCCCTAGCCACCACCACCAATCTCTATCTTCTTGACAGTCTTCGCCGCACAGCTATGCAGATCACGTTTTCCCAGACCACAAAAAAAAAAAATGGCTTAGAAAACAGAAGAAGTCAAAAGACACGAAGAGGGGGAGAGTTAGAGACAAGTGCATGGACATGGACACTGCCCCAACCTCAAGCCAGCTGCCCTCCCCCACACAAACCACATAAAAAAAAAGGTAAAAAAACGATGACAACGGCGCTTTCATTTTTGGCTTAGCTACTTCGCATGCGCGACCAACCAACCAGCTAACAAACGAAGCAGCCAACCAACCGACGTCCAGATTGAAAACGTGGAAACGAGGCTAACACGGAGAAGAAACACACACACTAACCAAAAATTTCGCTTGACCAAATGTAGAACCCTCATCCTAACACTTTTACTCATTACGCTATCAATTTTTGGCCATCTCGTTGCAAGAATAATTTCCCTCATTATTTTCCTAACATTAGATGGAGATGTAAATGGATGGATGGATGGATGGAGAGAACTACGCCACATTAAATCAACAATTAACACAGAATTTTATGACAATAATTTTATTTTTATGCATTTTTTCTCTTTTGTTTTGTTTTATTTGGGGTCTCCTAATAAAAATCAAAGAAACAAAGGAAATATTTTGACCTAGAATTCTTTTGTTTTACAGTTTTTAAATTCTGCTACTTTTTTCTTTTTGTTTTGCAAATGAAATTTAAATTGTTATACCCTATAATTAACTGATTCAGTGGATGATATTGAAATTTTTAAAAGAATTGTTCAAATTCAAAAAACTTTAAGAATGAAACGACATCTTAAGACAAACCTACTCAGAGTTAAGACTTTCTTCTAATTCAAGATCGAAACTTATATATTAGATGATAACTTTTACAAAGGAGAAAATAAATATTGCAAGAATTTATATATATATATACCATAACTTAATTGAAAACTTGAGCCAAATCTGCTCAAATCCCTAAGAGCTAAGGCTTTCTTCATCTAAAGTTTTAGATCTATTTTTCAAATCTCAAATCAAAATAACATTTGGAAATAATTTTCTAAATAAAAGACTACTAAATTGAAGGAAAAAGTCCTGGAACATCTAACATCACCTCTAGACAGACAGAGAGAGAGAATCTGCAGGGTATTGCCAAGTCGCCTCTGGCTTACAAAATTCTTAAGCTTGGGTTCTTCTTCGGCTCATCACGCATGAATGAGAATCTTCGGTGACTGACTCTCCCGTTGAAGACCGGCTCTAAACGCAGACCCATAACAAAATCAAACAGACAACAACAAAAAAAAACAAAACGAATCAAAAAAAAAGTATGAATATATTTAGCCTACTTTTTATAACTTTTGCTTGCGGCTTTTTAAGGGTATGAGAGTTTTTCGGTTTCGGTTTTGAGTTCGAGTTTGGGTTTGGGACTTTGTAAAGAATTTGCCTTTGAATCATCATCAACATGGCCAAGACTTGTGCATTTTTTTTTTTTGGTTTGCTTAATTGGGGGCAAACACGAATGAAATCTACATAAATCAAAAGTCCGAATAGACTTACCATAAACCCAGTGAATGAGTGAGTGAATGAGTCAATGAATGTGGGAGTTGGTTTTTATTATTATTATTATTTTGTTTGTCTTGGCTTTCTACAGTTTTTTTTGTTTTTGGTTTTTGATAAATGAGACTAATCGGTCAAGTTCAATGGGAAAATTTTCTAAAACGTTTCGCTTTTATCTTAAACGGTTAGTCGAAATCAATCAATTAATAAAACGTTCTACTTGATTCTCTTTTTGTGACTTAATATGTTTTAAAGATTTATAATGAAATAGTTCGTAATTCGAATTTTCTTCATTGTTCTTTCAATATTAAGAAAATACATTTATAATATCAAACACAAGCAGACTTAAGGACATTCAGAGACAGCAAACAATGCTCCTCTCGCTCTCTGGAGTAAATCACGCTAAAACTAGTTGAGAATTACAAGGTGGATAAAGCGACGAAAAGCCTGCTTATACGGAAGTTTGATACACTATAAGAACAAATATTGAAATACTTCTATATATAAAATATCCTACTAAATATACAATTCTGTTGCTCTCGAGTTCGAGTCCCGACGTAGGTGGCTTTTCCCCTGATGAAAGGTAGTTTCGTCGGGAATAAAGGAAACGATTGTGGTTAAGGGGAGAGATTCGTGCCAAAGAATTTGCGAATTTCCTGCAATAAATTCATTTTCAAGCCAACTAAGACCACTTTCCACAAAGTTTCTCGAGAGAGAAAATGTCAAAAATCCTTATTTATCTGCATGCATGTCCTACATAATAGACGATAGCCCACATCTTTTATGGCTGAGTGTGGCGCATACCTTTCCCACCAGATAGCTAGCCATTCCATATGTCACCTAGCCCACACGTTTTTTGTGTTTTCCGATTTGCCTTCTTTTCTTCTTTTCTTTACGTTTTTGCTATAAGGAGACGTGCAACGACTAACAAACGGAGAGAGAGAGAGAGAGGAAGATGGGAAAAACTAAAAAGATGTACGCCTAGTAAAAGTTATTTGGCTAAAGTAAATTCATTAAAAATTCGTTAAGGCCAAGACCACCGTCGCCGTTGCTTTGCGGCCGCGCCATCGACAACGGGCCGAAAAGAAAGTCAAAAGAAAAGGTGCTAATTTCAGCCAGAGAGAAGAGACACGACAACAGAAGTGAGGTGAAGTGAAGTGAGCAGAGAAGGAAAGAACTCTACAAAACAAAAAAAAAAACAAAAATAGGTCGCCCATATGCCATATGTATGTACATATATGGTTATTGGTTATAGTGGGCGGTAAGGGATGGGGCGGGGATATGCAAATGGCTTTCCCAATAGCCCAAGGAACACCAAGCCTTAGTGGAAGCATTTAATGATACCAAACGATCCATCGGTCGGTCGATCGACCACACAAATATCCAAAAGGTGCTGGGTTTGGGTTGGGCTGCTGCTGCAAAAATAATAAATATATACTCTAAAAACCATACATATGTATATATGTATGTGTGTATATATCTTTCTTTTATGCCATACTGGTTTAAGGAATACAGACAACAAACGCAACGCAACGGAGAACAACGGAGTGAACAATGCCAAGTTCAATAAGCAGAGAAGCGAAGTGCATTGAAGGAGTAGGAGTGCAGCAAGGGGCAAAGCAGCCGGGGGGCTGGGGAAAGGTGCGGCACAACGTCGCTGTCGCTGTCGCCGTCGCTGTGAAGAAGAAGATCTTGCAGCTGGCTTCGGCTTCACCTGGTCTGGTGCTTCAGAATCTCTGTTAATACCCTACATAATTCCCATTAAATCATTTTCCAAGCATATCCGCCTAATCGAAATCGAGAAAGAATCCAAAAGAAAGCAAATGCTTAGCCAATATTTTGCTTACTCTTGAGACAAACCGCTTAGCCAAGTTACCCTTAAAAAGGGTATCTAATAGCCGTCTACTTGTCTCAATAACTACGGAATTCTTTTTATATGGGTATATATATAGTTCTTCTTCGTTTTTTTTTTTTTTTGGGGTCAGACTTACTTTGACAGAACTTCTACTTAAGCACCGGTATTCCATTGTGTGTTGGTATTTGATATTTCAAATAATACAAAAAAAAAAAGAAGAAGGAACAGAAAAGAATTCAGATACGAAGAACGTTTTCTTGTTGTTTTCCTTTTCGGCTTTTGTTGTATATACTTTGCTTTGTTTTTTAATATTTTTTGATTATTTTCTTGTTTGATTCGTTGAGAAACTTCAAAACCCAAAAAAAAAAAAAAGAAAAAGAAGAAAACCAAAATTTGCTTCTTGCACGCACAGGTTAAGTAACGTTCTTTGGATTTAAAATATTATGCATATAAGATGAATTTTGTTTTTTGTTTTTTAACTTGAAAGACTTTTCTTTTTTCTTGGGAGCTGCGCGAAAGAGGGCGGCGATCGGTTTTTTTTTTTGAAAAGATTTGGCTGTTTTTTTGTTGTTTGTTGGGTTTTTGGGATTAATGTGTATGCAATGTGTGTGCTGGGTGATTCGCGTGCGACGACACAACCGTACAACTCGAGCGCTCAACTGGAACTGGCATATCGGGGTAACGTTTACCATTCCTTAAGCACTTGATGTTGTCGTCTTTTCGGTCATCAAGAAGACGTTAACAGTGGTTGTTGTTGTTGCTGCTGCTGCTGCTATTCAGTTGCTGCTGTTGCTCGTAACCTGTTGCTGTCGTCGTTTCTTGCTGTTGCTGCTGCTGCTGTTGATGGCGACGCCGACGTCGGCGACGACTGCGGCACTGTCTGCGGCAATTGTCGAGGTCTCGGCCAAGCCGGACGCATTTGTGCATTGCGCATAGCGCAATCGCTGCAGCACCAACACATAATCAATATGCAGCAAAGGCATAAAGCCACAAATAGCACAATTCCAACCAATATGGCTAATATAATATTTAAAATTAAGCACATAATTTTGGATATCTTTTTTAAACACTGTTACTCAATAGTCGTTTGCTTGTTCACTAATTCCTGGCCAATCACTAATCAATTTCAGCATTTCTTCTTTAAATTAAATATAAATTGAAAAATTATAAATTCAATAACAAATTTACGACCTTAGAAATATAAATAGATTAAAAATTTATAGCTCACTTGCTTTTCAAAAATACCATCTGGAGAAAATTATTGGAATATTCTTGAAACCTTTAACTTTGAAAATCTGTCAATCCGATTTTTAAAGTTCATGTCCCGACTTTCTTATTGGAAAATACTTTTGGAATGTGCATTGAAACCTCGAAAACCAATATATTTGGCAATTTTTGAATCGGATCAAAATGTTTTCTTTTAACCATTTTCAAATATGTTGAATTGCCATCACATTGCGCTATAACATTCAAAAGTCATCCAAAAATTAATGGAATGAATCAGTAATCAGTCTGAATTATTTTCAAAACCCTTTTTTTCCTTGCCAATAAGTGCATATATATTCCTGATCTGCCATGCCCGAATATCTAATCCGTCTATATAAACCCTCAAGTAGATCGCGTAGATTATAAAAGTTGAAACAAATTCAAATTTTATATACATATCAATCAATCTGAACATGATTATGAGAGATATTCGAAAATATATTGTTTAGAGATCTTGGAAAATGTTTTCTAAAACAAGTTTGTACGAGAGAGATAGTCTAGATGTTCTTAGTAAGTTGAGTTATGAAGAATTTTCCTGATATTGCTTTGTTTAAACTTTCTATAAACAATTCTATTGTCCTGGGAAAGATTGGTAAATGACCGAAATGTTAATCCCAATGATTCAAAAGTAGATTAGTCGCTAAGGATTTGAATGCAAATTTTGAAAAGGAGTCAGAAATATGGGCCAATAAACGTTTAATATATATTTGTTGAATCTTCTCTTAAATTAGAGACTTACAACAAGTTTGAGATATTTTTCTTAATCTAGTACTTAAGATACATCCAGGGGATATTGCAGGCGGCACTAATCACTTATTATTGGGTTGGTCTGTCTATTATTAGTTCGCATAAGGGAATTGGGAAGAACATTAGGATGTGCATCCAGTTTCGCAGAATACTTTAGTTGTTGACAACCTATTTCAAATTTTACGCTAGGTATATTTAGATCATTTTGAATGTTGTCGTTCCGTATGTACCACGGAGCCCCCGTGATTGATCTTAAAATCTTCGACTGCGCCCTTTTTATAATGTCGACATTGCTGGTACTTGCATTTCCCCATAGTACGGCACCGTGAGTCCAGATGGGTTTCAGTACGGAGTTGTATAGGAAGGACTTTATACTCCAGACGTAGAGGGGACCGAGCGTTGATGATCCAATGTAAGCTACTCGCTGGCCACTGAATCTGAGTTTCTTCTTCCTCTTCCCGAGAAAAACCTAAATAAATCTATTTCTTTTTTATTTCTCGTATTATAACATAATTCATTCATTTGTGGGCCAATTGGCGATTGCATTGAAGATGCATCAGACTTAACCCGCCGAGGTAATGGCTCTCGATTCGGTTTTGGGTGTTATGATGGGAATGGAGTTTTCACCCATCGGTAAAACTGAAAGCATTGCGAATGGAGTCGGCGAATTGATTGATTAATTGTTAATTAATAATATTATATAATAATAATAAACAACAACAAAAATACTTGCGCATGTGCTCTGTATTGAAAAAGAGAGCTTTTCATTTTTTCCAAAATATATTTTCGGTTTGGTTTTTTAATTTTTTTTGGGAAAGTTACCAATTTGTGATGGTTATTATCGAAAAGAAACAAACTTTCATAGTTACAACAACTTTTTCTCTTCTCTTTTTTTGTTTAATTTTGTTTAGTTTTTTTTTTTTTTCGGTAAATGCAAGACATTTGAAGTCAATTGTCGTCGCGCCGCTGCGGCATGCAGAAAAATGAAATAAATTTAATAGTAACAATTGAAACAAAATGTTGTTGGCTGAAATATGAGAGCCAAGCCAAGAGCCGTTACTCTTGCCAATGGCAATAACAAATGGCAATGGCAGCAAAAGTGTCGTCAGGTCGGTGAAGTCTCTGACAGTGTCTCCTCCATTTATCAGCGAAAGTAACCTGAACAAGTTCCAATTGTGCATTTGCTGGACATGTTGGATGGACGGTCAAAATGCTTTTATTCAAGCTAAACAATTAACTCTCGTAATAGTTGCCAAAAAAAAAAAAAAAACCAAAAACGCCAAAAGAAAAAGCCTACAGAATTTAACAGACTAGGTGAAAGTAAAACATTGCGTTATAAAATTTATAGAAATTTCTAAAAAATTTCCTAAATTCATACATTTAAATAGGTATGCATGTATCTTTTGTACATTTTTCAAATATTAAGTCCAAAGAAAAACCAAAAATTACTTTCTAGTTTCTCTGAGAATTTTGTAAATTGAGTTTTCTTTATTTGTGGTACAAATTATGCATAAAAAAAAGATTTTGCCAAGTTCAAATGAAATTAAATCAAAGTAAGTATGTTACGATTTCTTTAAAAATGTTTGTAGTTTTTTTTTTTTTAGTAATCAAGTTATCTTTGACTCCAATCACAGAATAACTTCTGAGTATACAGAAAACAAACAAAAAAATTGTTTAGTATTAAAATGTTTTTAAATTCTTGTAGAGTAGAAATTTTGTTGCAGTTCTAAATACGTTTTTTTTGGTTTGGTCTAACGTATCCTAATTTGGTTTCTGTATTTGTATTTCGCGCCAAATGCTTACTAGTAATTTATCGCAATACAACTGTGTGTGTGTATTACAGCAAGATAGCGCGCGTCGAAGTTAACCAACACTGCAAAGAGGCTGCTGCAAACAGCAAAAAAAAAAAAACACCAACAACAGCAACAAACACAACAACAACAACGCGTTCTTGTGCTTGCCTGCGCGGGTGTGTGTGTGTGTGTGTGTGAGATTGGAAGACAATGGCTGCGGCTGCGGAAGGTGTTGTTCCTACCCTTGCAAGTAAATATCAAATTAAAATTATTCTTATTAATTATCCTAGCGACATATTCAAATAGTGTCCCAAGCATATGGTAAATGAAAATTAAGTTTCTCGTAGATTAGTAAATTTCTACACCATACACAGTGACTAAGTCTTTTTTTTTTCCCACTTTTGAGGCCACCTCGTGTGTTTTTGTTACCCTTTGTGTAAGTGCGTTGGGGTATATTTGGTTTGAGAGAATGCTGAGGCAAAACGACGATAATTGGAATTGATTGGAGCATATAAGGGTTCACATTCATTTTCGCCAAGTAATAGAAATGATTGCCATTTCTGAAACGTTGTTGGCTTTATAGGTTAGGTTTCGGCGTGCGGTGGTAGTGGGAGGAAGATCATTTGTGTACACAGATAGTTTTAAACAGTATATTCAAGTCGGTTATATTTTACTTATCCGGCGTTCTTTGTGGGTGCTCGTTCCACTTTTTCAATTTCATTTGATTTTATTTTTTCCTCTCGTTGTTTTTTACAGTTCGCTCTAGCGTGGCTGTTGAGCTGTGGTCATCGGGTGGCTCCAAGTTGCCATATGAGCACAAACCCAATTTGCCGCGAGAGGAGACGAAAAATTCCAGATCGATTTGCTTTAGTCCCGATGGCCGTTATTTTGCGTTTTCAAATGGCCTAGTGGTGAAAGTGCTGGAAGCAAGGAAGGACCAGAATGGAACATGGCCTATACAGTGCCAATTGCCACGTCCCAAGGCATTCTATTTGAAATTCTCGCCACGTGGCAATTATCTATGCACCTGGGAGCATTATGCTATAACTAAGGATCGCCCAGAAGGAGCGCCAAATCTACTTGTTTACGATGTGGCCACAGGGAATGAAGTTTTTGCCATTGTGCAAAAAAATCAAACTGATTGGGAACCATCATGGTCATCAGATGAATCGATATTCGCTATGGTCGTTGGTGGTGAGGCTTTATTCTATGATTTGGGTCCGGATGCTATTAAAGGATTTGCCTCAACGACAAGGACAATTGGCGGCAGTCGTGGCGGTATGCTATCCCTGGGTCCAGGACATTGTCCACCATTTCTAGCCTTCTATACGCCCGGTGCCAAGGGTGCTCCCTCCATGTGCAAATTGTACAAATATCCCGCCTTGGGTCAAAAATCAAACCGTGGCCTGCAAAAGTTTCTTCCAAGCGGATCGTGTCGAAATGTTATGGAATAAACGAGGCACTGGCCTCCTTTTACTCACCAGCACCGAGGTAGATAAAACTGGCGCCTCATACTATGGCAATCAGGCTGTTCATTTTATGGCCACCAAAGGTGACACCTGTTCGGTGCCATTATCCAAAGAAGGGCCCGTCCATTCGGTTAAATGGAGTCCTAAGGCCAATGAATTTGTCGTCGTTTATGGTTATATGCCCTCGAAGGCCGCCCTATATAATCTCAAGTGTGATGTCGTCTTCGATTTCGGTGAGGGTCCGCGTAATTGTGCCTACTTCAATCCATTCGGTAATCTAATTGTCTTGGCTGGATTTGGCAATTTGCCCGGAGCAGTCGAAGTCTGGGACGTCTCTAAGCGTGAGAAATTGGCCAATTTAAAATGTGCTGATACCACGTTCTTTGAATGGCATCCGAATGGTGAATGGTTTGTTACCGCAACCACTGCCCCAAGATTAAGGATTAGCAATGGGTAAGTGTCTCAAATCTCAGTTCACTTCGTTCAATTTGATCGATCGATGATGATCGAACTAAATGTCATTTTCAATCTACTTCTGTCCATTCCAGGTTCAAGGTTTATCATTATTCGGGTGCATTGCTTCATGAGACCATGTGGCCGACTGGCCAGGAACTGCTTGGCATTGAATGGCAACAATATCCTGATAATACATTTACGGAACCGAAAATTACCAAGGCGAAGCATGAGGGTATTAAATCAAGTCAACCGGAGGCAAGCAAAAAGGCCTACACACCGCCCCATCTGCGCCTGTTGAAGGAGGGCAAAAATCCGGAGAAATATTTGCCGCAGCCCAGCATTCCCGGATTAACGCTGACAACCGGCGGCGGAGCAGGTAATAAGATGCGGACATTTTGGAATAGACAATATGATATGGACAATCCGATAATGCGACGAGGCGATCAGCAACAGCAATTGATATCGAATTCCGTTATACGTGACGGTGGTCAGACATCGGCACAGGGCTCCTCGAGTCGATCATATCGTCGATATCGTCCCTATCAGCATAAACGCTATTAGACAAAATGATGAGCAGTGAGAGAGACATAGAGAGAGAGAGAGAGAGGGAGTGAGAGAGAGTGATGAGGGGAGCTTGAGGTCGTCTGAGAGGAAAAGAGAATCTGTCGTATTAGGATTAGAATTTTTAGGGATTCGCATAAAGAATGTAAAGTATGTATACATATATACACAGACATGTACCGATTTGGAGGGAATGAAACTGAATCTTGTATCGGTAACAGTTGCGATATATCTTTAGTTCTTCTCTCAATTTAATCTTGCCTACTACTTAATGTACATTTACTCTACTAGTTTCATTCGAGTTATTATTAAGGCAAACATTTAATTGTATTTTGATCTTAACCTAATATAAATTTTATAGTCGCTTAAAAACCAGATAAACCTCTACATACACATACATATATATTATATAAATAAATGGTATAGCTAATAGTTAGTTGATTGAACAGTTTTCGATTATGGTGACGGTTTCATTCCCTAGCAAATTATGCTAATTATTTCTTTCCCCCCATTTGCAGGTGGCGCCAATAATAAGGGCAAAAACAAGCAACAGAAACGCAATAGAAGGGATGTTAATGGCGGCGGCGGCATCGATGCCGCACCGCCAACTAAGCGAAGATCAATCGCAGCAGCAGCAGCCACAGCAACAGCAACAGTCGGCTCCATACAACAAGTCGAGGCAGCAGCAATTTCATCAGGCCAGACAACATCTGACAGAGAATGCAGCCGATCAGCAGCAGCAGCAACGGAATAACAACCATCATCATCAGCAGCAGCAGCATCCCCAGGCCAATGGCCAGAGTATCAGCGAGAAGGATCGCAAAATTCGTAGCGTGGCCAAGAAGCTATCTGACATTAAGAAGCTAAAGGCCCGACAAGGTCAGGGCGAAACCCTGGAATTGAATCAATTGAATAAAATTGAAATGGAAGCAAGGTACCTGGATGAGCTCAAGGCTCTCAAGTTGTCCGCCTAAAACAACAAGCAGCAACAACAAAATATTTGCTAAAAAACAACAACAAAACAAACGAAAAACATTTTGCAAAGAAAAAAAAAAAGGAAATTGAGGGGAAAATCAGTTTAAAAAACAGAGAGAGAGAGAGAGCGAACGTGAGAGATATGCGAATGGGAAACCAATGTGTGATACAAGGATTTAAAAGACGAGACGAACATAACAAACAAAAAGTCAAGGAAAAGTAAAACCTCTATGAACCTAACTTTTCTTTTCCCCTCCCCTTTTTAAAGAAACCCTTTCCCGCATCAAACTCTCCCCCCCCCTCTAAAAACTCTCTCCTGCTGTTGAACGCTCATTTCGCGACTAATCGCAAAAACAAGTTTCTAGTTAAAAACATTTTTCTACTATTGTGATTTCTTAATAGTTATATATTTTGGCAAAACAAAAAAACAAGAAGAAACCAACTGATTACAGACCAACAGAAACCACAAACTTCAAACTCCAAGATAACCGATAACAACAAATTTATGTACCAAATTGTTTTAAAGTAAATAAAGAATGTTTCCATAAGAATATAATCATTTAATATGTACATATTTTTAAATCTCCCAATTTGATTTCTTTTTAACGAACTGCTCTTTGCCATCCTCCTTGATGGCCACATAATAGCCCAAGCTTTCATATTTATAGCGCATATAGGCTATATAGCCAAAGACACCGGTAATAGCCGCCAGTCCTATTCCCATAATTATTTTGTTCTATAAAGAAATGGAAATAATTTATATAATATATTTGATTATTATTGAAATTCGGGATTCTTACCGGTTTTGTGTACAATTCAAAGTTAATTAAACGAAACACGCTGGTGCTACGCATGGAGCGTATACCCTCTCCTGGTTGCTGCGGTCCTTTGGCTTTGTTATCACTCATATTTTTTTGAATTTGTACAACAAATAATTTCGTTATTTACAAACTTCTGGCCATGAGTTTATGGGCTCCAAGAATGTAAATAGACATCTGTTAGACACAAACGCTTTCCAACACTAGATTGAACACTTTCCAACACCAAATTGATTTATCGATAGACGGGCCAAATAACTTTGTATATCATGCACTATTTATCCGCGTATACCAGTTTTGAAAAAAGTCAGCATAGTGTTCTTTGCGCCCAACTGAATGATCAGTTTTGCTAATGGTCTCTAGGGTAAGTTCAACGTGCAACGATTTGATTTTTACATTTTCTTAAATATAAGTTAATTTTTTTTTTTGGAATACATCTGTTTTTTTATTGCAAATATGTTTTGAGAGTTATAGAGTACATATACATACACACATAAAATACAATTATATAAATTCTTCATATACTCATGACATATACAAAGAGCCCACACATATGGAAAACATTAAAGAACAACCTAAATACAAATGGAAAAATAAATCATCTGTGCTTTTTTGTTAATATAGAATCGGTCTCTGAGGCATACAGAGATTGTAATAACTGCGTTTATCCCAGAAATCCATGCCTTTCCAACCGCACCAGCCTTTAATTTGTATGGTGGCCAAATCATCGGCTCCAGTGTAGTGGGGATCCAGTATAAGGAACTTCACTTGGCCACTCTGAACACAGTAATCCACGCCAATGATAGTGTGGGCCAGGACTCCGCCTCCAATCATGACGGGAGTGCCCTGTGTTTGGAAATGCATAGCCAGCTCGGATGCAATTGTTGCCAGCTCCGCACCGGATGTCACATGAAGAATCTTGGAGTCTACATTGAGGAAACCCTGCAGGCACATGCTGAGCTCTGTCGAGCCAATCCATTGGGTGGAGCCTACAAACGATGCTGGTTTATCGTCGATTTTGTGCAGATATTCCTGAATCTGCAGATGTGTGGGAATGGACGCATTGGAGTAACCCTGCAGCAGGAACCACGAGCAAATGGTTTGAAGTGATCGATAGGCACAGCCCCAGCCCTTGTCCTGAACCTGCTGCTGCAGATAATGATAGTAATGGTAATTGCCATTAACTAGATACTCCTTGCCATCGACAACGCCACTGGGCCGAAGCCCCAGATGAGTATTTAGAAGCGGTGTCCATGGCGCTTCTTCCAAATGGTTAATGAATTGGCATTGATTGGCCCGCCGGAAATAGGGTCGAGAAACGGGTAACGAGAATTGCCTATGGAGTTTCTTTCTTCTCTCCAACATGCTTGGGTCGTCATCTTTCAAATCTTCTAGGTAAGCACAGCTCAGAAAGTGGCCAAACTCCAGTGGATAGAAATGATAACTCTTCGGCACCAAAAGCTTGCCCCCACTCTCCGACTCCTGCAGATTTTCGTTGAGGCTCTGCTCGAACAGCCTCAGAGCACGGCATATACTCTCGATGAGAACATCGTAAAGACGTAACATTTTGGTTTTCTTACACAAAATGGCCATGGCCTCCACCTCAAGCGGCAATGCTACCTTTGGCTGTTCTAGGGCCGTAAGACATATACTCAGGGCCGGATGGGGCTGTGACTGAACTGTTGTTCCTTCTCGTGTCCTACTCTGCAGAACATCCAAATTGATCACCTCGTAATCACATCCGACGACAGCCAAATTTCTGGATTTATCTTGGGTTTCTTTGTCCTGCTTCTTCTTGCTGCTGGCCGTCCCCGTAACAGACTCCCTCTGAGGCACAAGTTCCAATAAATTCTCTATTCTCGATTCACTGGTAAATCTCTTATCCTGGGGACCACAACTCGTTACCCAGATATTTGTTTGCGGCACATGAAACACAAGACTGCCATCGGCTACCCGCTTCCTAAGTACATGCATCTCTCTGGACAAGGCTTCGGGTGTCTCTGCCGTTTGCAAATTGAAACCACACTGCAATCTTGTGAAACAGAAATCATTGTACAACTGCTCGGCCTCCATGACCTCGTAGGGCACATCCTCCAGTTTGCCATGGACAAAAAAGCTAGCCCGCAGTCCTACCAGTGTGCCAAGTTCACATTTCAACAATATAGGATTATCCGTGATATCCACCGATGAGATCACCTCACTCAAATGAGCCTCAGCATCCGAACAATCACCGAATTTGACCAGACCACATAGATCCATTTCGGCTGGAAATCTCTGCAGCAGTTGCTCATAGTTTAATTGACCTACGCTTGATTCAATGTTAAAACTCAACACCAGCAGAGTGCCATCACCATAGAAGACTCCATATAAAACGCCGCTGCACTGCAACTTCACACGCTCCAAACGCTGAGCAAGATCGAAGGCGGGAGGAAAAGATGTAAACATTGCTTTTCAGCCACTTGGAAACACACTTACCTTGAGCAGGAACGCTGATATCTTTAGTTTGGGCAGCATTATTGTGCAAATTGAGGGGAAAATAAAAACAAAAGTTTACACCTTAAAGTGCACAGCTGGCAAAAGTGTTATCGATAGTCAACGATAACGCAGTCTCTCATTATGATCGCATGACATTGCATTAATTTACACATTGTCCTTTTATATGAACGAGATGCAAATAAAATGTTTCCTTTAAAAAAACTAATTTTCAATCGAAGAGTATTTTAATTATATTTTGTGTACTTAATTTTGGTGAAATTCAAGTAAAAGTTTTTTTTCAGTTCGCCATTTTTTATGTTTGCTGATAATAGTTTTCAGTTATTCCCTTTTGTATTAAAATAACAAAAGCTTCATTCTGAAAAGGAAATTTTCAAAATTATCCTGAAAGTTTCAGAAATTCATTCAGGGGAAAAAGTAGTAGAAATCATTTTTACACACACATATAACATTTATTTTATTAAATATAGTTTTTTGTTTTCTTTTTTTTTTTTTTTTAAATTGAATTCGACATAGTGGCGTTGTTGTTGTTGCATAGTAGATTAGGAGAAAGAAACGTTTTAAAAATAATGTTAACCCGACAATTGAGCAAAGCAATTAACAATTCTGGTAACTTGTCGTTTTTTGTTTTACTTTCTTCTCGCTCTCACTGTCGCTTTCTCTCTCTCTCTCTGTTTCTCCCTGTTGTTTTCATAATGCCATTGATTCTATCAAAAATGTTAAACATTTATATTTATAGATATATACAAATACAATATATTCAATAAATTGCGTGCTGTGCCTCTTAGATTTGCTTTTGTTTAAACTGGAATATCTTCTCATCATCATCATCATCATCAGCATCGTTATCATCTGCTTAGATCCTCTTAAACTTCGCTCTTACATACTTTCTACTAATTTACAAATATGTATATAAGTCTATATACATATATATATATATATATATATAGCTTTATATAGTATTTAATCGGATTACGAAACATAACTACAAGCTACTAGTATTTAATTGTTGGTTTCTTTTTGTTTTCTTTTTTCTCACAAATTTTCTAATAAATTTCATTGCTAAATTGTAATATTTTTGTTTGCGCAAAATACATAAAACAGAAGCTTACTCCAAATACGATTTATAAACACGCACACACATTCAAATAGAAATCCCTTGAATTTCAGTATTGAGAATTGGGAATTGATCCCATTTGCTCGTCCTATGCGTAATTAATGGCGATATTTAAAACACAGACAACCGTAACCCAGTTGTTCCCTTTCATTTCCGTTCGCGTCGTGTTCATCGACTTGGTCCTGGCGCTACTTCTTTTGCTTGGTGGATGGAGTCGAAGTCGGAGGAGTCGTTGCTGGCTCTTTGCGTACGGGCGTTAATATGGTTACACTGGGGCTGGCGTGCTTTGTCGTTGTCATCGAAGTTTTACAGGCACTGGATGGGCTGGGTTTGTATTTAGAAGCGGCATTTTGTTGCTGTTGTTGTTGTTGTGTTGATGGTGTTTGACTCTTAACTGTTGGGATTTAAATGAGATTAAATTGTTGTGTGTGTTTATGTTTTGGATTTATATTTTTACCAATTTCAATCTTTTTAGCCTTATTTAGGGCTTCTTGATTGTCATCGTTGCTGCTGATGCCCGTCGATTTCTGTTTGTCTGGCTTCTCTAGCGTTTGTGTAGGCGATGAAGAAGACTCTCCCTCGGCATACTCCTCAATGGCGGGCATGAAACCCTCGGAGACACTACTACTACTGTCCTGGGTGCTGGTGGGCGAATCTTTCTCTTCGGCAATTCGGGGCAACAGTTCACAATTGGCTAGCGTGATGACAGCAGAAGCATCCGAAACTGTAGTAGCAGCAGATGGAACTGCTGATGCAGTGGTAACTGCAACCGCCACTGGTGCTGATTGCCTTCCTTGAGATTCCTCGGCGTTTGCATTGACCGGCGGCTGCTGGGTTGTTGGTCCAGCTGCTACCGTTCCGGTTGCGCCACTAGCTCCGCCAGAGCCAGCCGATGTCCTCCAGGTGGTGGCCACCACTCGTTGATGTGTCGGCTGCTTAATGGGCGGCGAGCAGCAGAGGGGTGATATCTTTGTCTCTGCACTGCGCGGATGCAGTCGATCTGGGGACAGAGCACGTCGAAGCAATGGTGAACTTGGTTCCGCGGACTTGGTACGCGCAAATCCCCCCTTCTTGTTGTTCGAACTCGCAGCCGCTTGCAATGTGGGCAATGTGCTTCCTGGACTGTACGATTGTGTGGTATTTGATGCTCCTGGCTGATGACCCACTAGCGGAAAGGCCAGGGGCGATGGCGATCGTGTTGGAGAGGATGGCAGAGGCGATGGCGACGGTGTACGTGCCAATGGAGATAGTGGTATATGCCCCACCGATTTCCTTCGATTGGGCAGTGAATTATTGCTTGTTGTGTGTAAGGTTTTCAATCCACCAGCTGGATTGGCGGCATTCGATGTTGTGGGAGCATGTAACTTGTGCTTGAGACCATGTAAGGTGGATGGACGTTGATACAACTGCGGCACCACCCCTGTGGGAGACACTGCAACACCAAAAGATTAAATGTTATGAAGGTTTCTTTTAAGGAGTGGCCAATATACAAACCTGGTACGTTTCCCACTGATGTGGGACTGCTGCCAACAGCAGCTCCTACATGTGGTAAGAGCACAACTTGATTGGTGGGTGCGGCCAATGGCAATTGGACTAATGCAGGTGTTACTCCTCCTCCTCCACCGCCTACTCCGCCGCCGCCGCCTCCTCCGACAGCTCCGGTGCCGCTATTAGAGGCACTTGAACCAGTCGGTGTATTGGGCGATGAGGATGATGGTGAAGTGGATGAGGAATTTGCCGCCGATTGGCTATGATACGATGAATCCAAGGGTGAAAGATTCCTAGCCGATGGCGTGGTGGGTGAACTAGTGCCAGCGGAATATTGCTGCATCTCCGCATTCGCACGCTTACTGCTTATCCTACGGAAAAGAGATGTCTTTCGCTTCTTATCGTGCTCTCGCTTCGTTTGTTTCTTCTGCCGATTGAGACCCTTCTTGGCCAGCTTGCTCTGCATGAGATCACGCTTCCGGCCACCGCTCTGTATGCTCGTATGCTCCAGCGGAGTGGCCCTCAATGTAACATGTTCGCCGCCACTGAGAAGCAATTGCAGGACTTGAGTATGGAATAGCCCCTGGACAGCTTCTCCATTAACATGAGTTATAAGATCAGCTGGCCTCAAACCGGCCTCAAATGCCGGACTACCCTCATCTACGGCCATGACCAAATGATGCATCGTATAGAAATCTGTATCACCATAGTACACACGTATTGTGTGTACAGTGAAGCCAAATCCTCGTGGGCCACGACGTATAATAATGGGCGGCTTCAGATTGGTAACCAATGGGGAAAGTTCCCGGCACGGGGACGTGTCCCTAGAACTGGCCGTGCTCGAACCATTGCCTCCACCGCCTGGCGACTGAATGCCACACAGTTGGGCGGCCAATTGCGAATTGTCCAAAGAAGTCATAAGTGAGAGACCCAAAGCTGAGGCCGATTTCACAATTGAACGGGAACGATGATGCTTCATGCTGCTGCTGCTGCTGCCACTAGTGCTGCTAGTGCCATCCATAGATTTCGGTTGATGTTGCAGAGCCAACGGCGATTGCTCTCGCGGCATATTTACATTCTCCGCCGACGAGCTGCCCGCCGAAATGGTCTCATCCTCAATTGAGATGGAAAAGCGTGGCAAAATGTCGCGAGCGCAGACACCCTTCCTCTTGCGATTGATCTGGGGCGAGAAGTCATCGCTATCCGTTTGCGAACTCTCCGGTGTGCTGCGTGAGAAACTACTCACAGTGGTTGTAGGTGGTGTAGCGGCGGCGGTTTGGGTCGGCGGCGGCGTAGCTGGTGTGCTAATGATCGTCGTCGTGTTCGGTGGCATACTGTGACGCTGTTGCAATCTCTGTACAGTGGACGTCGTCGGTTGCTGTAAATAATGCTTGAGCATTCGCAGCTCGGCATCATTACCAATTGTAACATTATGAAGAAGTTCGGGCAAATATTCGGCATCCGGGGTCGAGGGTACCTTCAATTGGCTAGACGATAGCTGTAAGGAGACATAAATTGATTTAGTTTTTCTCTCTCTCTCTCTCTCTCTCTTGTTCTAATTCTTACATCCAATTTACGCAATTGTGGGGTATTTAAAAATTTATTAATCACTCCATCTCCATTAGATCCCAATGTACAAATGGCAGTTGCCGTCTTTAACTTGGGTAATGCCCCTGATGCTGCTGCTCCTGCTGGTATCATTGTCGTTGATGGCATTGTCATGGCCTGAGCCCTCGATGGCAATGATGTCAACAATGTTCCCTTGTTTACTCCATCTATTGTGGTTGTGGCATTCCGTGACCAACTATAGTGTTGTTTTCGATATTGCGGTGTATATGAATTGAAGCTACCAAAGACAGGCGTATCATCAGTATCATCTGTATCCTCACCGGCCAAATCATGATTATAGCGATCCATGCGTGCTACAGAGAGAAAGAGAGAGAGAGAGAGATGAGGGGAGAAAACCAATTGGGATTAGATGAATTGTGGCTGTTAGCTAGCTTACTGTCAAAATAGCTTGTGTCATCCTCGTGCGATAATTGTGGAACAAACTCAGCCTTCTGACGCAACAATGAATTCCAATCCATGCCCAGGAAATAGACATGCTCCTTCATCTCTAAGGCTCCCGTCTGAGTGCCCAAGCGATCACGTGGATTCTGTTGCAACAATTGTGTTATAATATCTTTGGCCTCCACTTGCACCGGCCAATCCTCACTATCGGGCCACTCGATGTCATCATTCACCGTATGGGCGAACAGTTCCTCGGCCGTTTCTCCAAAAAAGGGCACACAGCCAATAAGAAACTCGTAGAGAATGATGCCCATGGACCACCAATCGACTGGTTTGCCATATCCCTGACGTAGAATAACCTCTGGGGCTATATACTCGGGTGTGCCATAGACCTGTAGACAATCCATTTGAATTGAAGATTATGTGGTTGTCGATTAAAGGGAAACTCACCTGCTTGTCGGAAAACTGTCGTGTCTCCGAGTCAATGTAACCCTCATACAGATTGGTTGCCAATGACATTAAACCCATTTTGGATAGTCCAAAATCGGTTAGCTTGATATGACCCAATGCAGTGATAAGCAAATTATCCGGTTTGAGATCACGATGGACAATTCCATAGCTATGTAGATACTCTACGGCTAATACTGTTTCGGCAAAATAGAATCGTGCCATGTCCGCGGGCAGAGGTCCAATGTTCTTTAAGAGTGTACCACAATCGCCACCCTCCACATACTCCATGACCAGGCAGAGATGTTTCTTTGTCTCAAAGGAGCAGTACATGCTGACCACAAAGGGATTATCGGCAAACGAGAGTATATCACGTTCGGCAAACACTTGCTCCACTTGATTACGCAGGATGAGATTATTTTTATTGATTTTCTTCATGGCAAAGCGTTGGCGTGTGGTCTTGTGCTTCACCAGATAGACGGCTCCATAGGCGCCATTTGAGATCAGCTTGACAATGTCAAAATCGTTTTCATGGGGTAAAGGTTGTTGCTGCTGGCCAGAGGAAAGCAGGGTATTAGCATTGACCTCACGTTCATTGAGTTGACTAACAGCCAGTGCGAAACTGGGCGCCGGATGGGCATCTGTGGGTGCGACTGGCGTCTGGGGTGGTTGTGTTGGCAATTTGGCCTGCGGTGTGCTTGATCCGCTGCTGGCATTCGGATTACTATTATCTAGGAGGCCATCCAAGGCCAGATTGCTCAATTGCTTGGCAGCACATGTCAATGGGGAATTAAGCAACAGAGCTCCACCACAGCCACTTGAATCGTGGGATGCCTCCACTGTAACCTGTTCCGAGCACATTTGTTGTGTTTCCCTTAGCTCCTGCTGCAGTTCAGCTATAGGATCACGATTTAGGCCCAATTTATGTATTATATATTGTGGTATATCGGCTTTTATCACCGGCATAGCCTTGGCATGTCCCTCAGCTGCCTCGAGTAGTTCGTAAAACTCTTGCGGATCGAATTCCAGGCATTCGAGCAGACGTGCCGGACGAGAGATAATCAACAGAAGTTTCTTAATCACTCCACTCAGCTCGGCTGCAGCCTCTGGTGACTTTTCCTTTGTCTCGACCAGTAATCGTTCCAGATTATCGCTCAATTCGTAGAAATATTGCGATGTTATCAACTTGGCCTCCGATTTGTGTAGGCAATCGCGTGCCATTTCCAAAACCTGATGATGAACAAACCTGGAAGGATGGCAAGGATTCAATCAGTGGACACCAAATTAGGCACAATGCTCATTTAGCTTACCGCACAATGGGCTGAGAATCTCGAAAGCTGCTGCATGCTGCACTCTTGTTTTCATTGATGAAATGCTTCAGACGCTCCTCCATCTGTTGGGTGGCCTTGGGGAAACGTTCCTTGTAGAGGGTATTCATCACGGCAATCTCATTGTCGACAATGGGTGAACGCGAGGGACTGGATAAAGAGCGTGAACGTGGACGAAAATATGGTGACATACGTCCTCCAGGAATTGCCTGTGAGGGTGAGCTATTTGCTGGCTGACCACCACCACCAGGACCAACACCTTGCTGCTGGCCACTGCAGACCAGATTTAGCTCGGCACAGCAATTTATGCAGCCGGTTACAAACTTTTGCGGATGCAGCTGGACCGGCTTAGGTGATGGTTGTTGTTGCTGTTGTTGTGGTGTTGGCTTTTGAGTGGCGGCCAATAGCAATGCACAATGCTTGGGGCAATGCTGCTTCAAATGCTCGGCACAACAGGCTCCAGCGGCCACAGCTGCCGCATCCTCTTGGACGCTTGTGTTGGCGGCAGATGGTGCCGGCGGCGGCAATTGATTGAGAGCTTCCTGGCTAGAGCACTGGGATGACAGATTCGAGCTGCCTGGCGTGGTGCCATAGCCGGATGAGGGCAGCGATGCCACTGACCAGCGACGACCGTCGACAACACCGCGACACGAGGCTATCCTTTTAATGGGTGCAAATGCAAATGGCATGGGCGAATTGAGACGTGGACTATCCACTGGGCTCGCTGAGTAGGGCGAGTGGGCCCGAGATCCGGCCACAGCTGCGGCTACGCCGGCAGCATTGGTGACCAAACTGAGACGATGATGGGCCACACCGCTTGATGAGATCCCAGAGGAGGAACCAGAGCTGCTGCTGCCAGTCGAGCCACGCATTACCACACCATGCAAATGATGATGATGATGATGCTGCTGCTTGGCCAAACCGATGCCAGCACAGCTACCCGAACGTGAGATATTGAGACCAGGCGAAGCATTTGCCGTCGACGCCTGAAATGATGCCTGATTGGAAGGCGGAGCAGCAGCAGCAGCAGCGGCCAGTTCTTGACGAAAATAGTTTCCAGTTAAACATGGAGCTGATTTTCCCAGAGAAGAATGCCGCATACGCAATAAATTGGAGGCCTCTGTGAAAGATAGGCAGAGAGAGAGAGAGAAAGATTAGAAGATGGGGAAACCAACCTTGGCATAAATCTCTTCAAAGGCTTACCACTACTCACGGCCCTTAAGGAGTTTGTATGCTGCTGATAAGAGATTTTGCGCAGCAATGCTGTATAACCACGCGAATGTAGCGAACTGGAACTGCCTGATAGACCGCCCGATGAGCTCTTCGTAAGATTCAGATTCCGCATCAGCGATGAGCCATTGGCGCTGCTATCATTGCCAATCGACAGCTTTGCTGGCGATGTGGGCAACAGTTCCAGACCACTGCACGATTTGGCACTGCTATTCGATGACGAAGCGCCAGCTGCCAATGCGGCAACAGCTGCCGCTGCCTCCTGATCCGAATCATCAAAGATGAGGACACGAGCCGAATAACTTGATTGCGGTCGTATGCGCGATAGATTCGCTGAGTTCAATTGACGTTTGGCTACGGGACTGCCACTCAAAGTGGGACCTGTTGTGGCAGCAGTGCTATTGCTGCTATCAATGGACATGGATATGACATCATTGGCATCGATCTCACTGGCGATACTCCGATTAATGAACTCCTCCCCATCACGATGCGGGTCATCACCCTTTTGAGGAGTTGAGGTGGATATTTTACTAGATGTGGTGGTCGTGGTGGTGGTGGTGTTGGTGTTGGTGTTGCTGCTGCTGCTGCTGGTGGTTGTTGCTCCCAGAGCAAGTGATGGCGATGACGCCGCCTCCTGGCGACTCATCGTGGGATCTTGATCTTATTTCTTGCTCTTGTCTTAATGATGCTACTAGCAGGCTTGCATTTTCCTGTTCCTATTGTTGCTCATGGCGTCGGCTACAAACAGAGACAGAGAGAGAGAGACACAACATTAGTATAGCAAAAATAAATTAGCATATAGTCGACGAAGTTCCTCCCCACCTGCCCACCATCACCTACTCCTCTCGACATCCCCGTACTGGACCCGGGGCCTAATTAATCTTGTTGAATTTTCATTATCACACACAGCAATATAAATATAGAAATTGTAAGCAAAAATACAATATCGGAAGCATTTTAAGATCAAGCCAGCCACTTATCATACAATATATACCCAAGTATATATATATATATATTTAGGGTGGTCTGATATTGCAAAATGATGGATTTTACTTTTTAACTATGCGGACTGTCTTTCTAATAACAAATTGAGCCAATTTTAAATAGCGCGTGCTGTCAAGATCATGACTATATATTAATATATAAATATATATGTATATGGGGGGACGCCTGCGTCAACGGATTTTACTGAATCGATTTCAATGGCCTCTTAATATGACGCATTCAATATGCCATGTCTCACACAAAAGTTGACAATATAGTATAATTTATAGTATATTGTATATGTGAAATCAGGGGGCAACACCGAATTCTGTATGCACTTTGTTACAGTAAGATCGGGAATAACTCTTCGATGTGCTATATCAAATATATCTCCTACTCTCCCCTACACTAAGTACTTTTCCTTATAGGAGATCATTCATGTCAAGCCTAAGACCGACTCCTTTTATAGAAGAGCTAAATCGTATTATAGTATAACCAAAATGATTCAGAGACATCCAGCAAAAAAGAAGTCTATGGTCAAAGGAAGTGAGTGATGCTCTGACTCAATCGGATGATTATGTTTAAGAACGTATATATATATGTATGTAATGCACGTTATACACTTCAGAGCAACATTAATATATCCTACCTTTAGAAGGGTATACAAAAATTTACACAAAGGACTAAAGTTACTTTATTCCAAACAGGAAAACAAAATTGTACCTAATTGAATAATTTTCTTTTCAAGCGAATCTTTTGATTTAATGATTAGTACGTGTGCTAAGTCTGCCTATATACTATATACAATATAAACTTGACTAAATCGATATAAATGGCCAATTGCATAGCGCGGTGAACCAACTGCAAGACTTGAAATGTCAATTCCTATACCTACATACATACATACATACGTATGTACATATGTATATGTATCAGTATGTATGTATGTAAACTGTAAAGAGCAAAAAACCATATGATGGTCGTAAAATTCTGCCCCACCGAGGTCTCTTTCTCTGTCGCAACTGCGCTGTCGACGTCGCTGCCGCTGCCTTGTCGTAGTCCAACTGTATAGTGTCTGTGGTTATCAGTTTATAAGTTTGTTTTCATTTTATTTATATATGTTTAGTGGCATTTATTTACATACTAATCGCGCATGCTGTGCATGTATGTGTGAGTCCGTGTTTCTGTATGTGTGTGTGTGGTGTCTCTGTTTGTGGCTATGTACATATTTGTTTAAATTTCGCCCACTTGAGGCGTGAGACGCGCGAGTTATTCACATGATAATTGAATTCGCATTCAGATTTGATATTTGCTTTTTAAATTTATTTTCTGATTAGACGAGGTAGATGACGAAGGGCAAAAAGGATTTTTTTTAAATCCAATGACTGGGCGAGACTCCTTTTGGGCCGCTCTCGCCTATCCCCCTTCGTATGTGGGCCGCCCACACCGCAACCCGCAACCAAGACCGCGAGCGACAGAGAGAGAAAGAGAGAGGCCAATACCGAGACAGTGAGGGTATGAAAGCGCAAGAGGGGAATGGCAAAGAGGAGGGGGGGCTAATTGTCGTTGTCAAATTGTCTCCTTTTGTTATTTATGCCCTTCGTTTTGATTTTAGATCACACAATTTTGGTTTATTAACTTTACTTTGAAACGCAGTTTTGGAGCGTTGATGGTAACACGCACACACACTGGCGTGCAATGCACACACGCACAACAAATGAAAATTATATATTAAAAATAATACTTTTAACACCGAAAGAAAAAATCGTTGTAACCAGTGTTGGCAAAAGAAACTTTAGTCAGGTGCCAAATGTAGAGCTGGAACCAGTTGTCAAAAGAACAGTGTTGGAAATGAGCTACATAGCTCTATGAAGTACATTTCAGTGCTGCAGTGACCGTCCATCTATACTTTTGAGTTCGATGGTTTCAAATATCGAAAGTTTCATCGAAAATGGCTCCAACATTCTAAATTGCTGAATATATTTTAAAAACATGCACAAATACTTTTTAAATCAAATAAAAATCACATTTGTTTCTTTTATTTCGTAAAAATACGGTTTGTATTTTATCATCCTAGAACTAAAAATAAATAAAGTTTGATTTCGATTCACTTGAGTCTTCATATTCATAAAGATTATCAGTAAATAAAATACATAGTTTGTTTTTAAATTCTAAAACCTACCAGATGGGATCACGAATTTTTTCAGTTTACATATTAGAAACGCCAACAAAGAAATAGTTTGGATATTTAAGTACTATATAATCCAAAATATATTAAATTGTTTGCTTAAACTAAATTTAAATATAATTAATAATTCAATGTATACATCTGAACTGACGTCTGGCATCTCTTCGATGTATCGATATCGGAAAAACTTCCATCTTTAATATCAGGTATTTCAATGGTTTGACAGCACTGGTATATTTTCTGAAAACTTCTAACGAGGAAGAGCTAAAAAATATTCGTGAAAATCAAGTAAAAGAAACTGTAAGACTTTTTGTGAGCGCTTTTAGTTTTTAATTCAGAAAAAAAAGTTGAAAAACAATTGAGAAGGTATGTGCTACTAAAATAATATTTATATTTAAAGTAATTATATACAAAAATGCAATGCATGCATGGTATTGATTATTTTTCGGGGTGGCAGTCAAGCCGGTAGACATCTACATGCGCATACACAGGCACACGCTCGCGCACATACACACACACACACATTCACTACAATCAGAATTTTATCAACTGTAAATTTCGTTTTCGTATGCTAGAAAAAAAATGCGTGGACGCGGTGGTTACATTCAACGTGGACGGGGTTCCATTACATCAATGGGAAATCGGTATTACAACAACCGTAATTCCAGCAATTACGTGAGCACACGAACCCAAGGAAACTATCGCCCGAATGGCGGACGCTATGAAAACAATTACCACCATAACAACCACCGCTATAGCGGAGGTGGAGGAGGCAGCGGCGGAGGTGGCGGCAGTGGAGGAGGCGGTGGCAGCAATAGCCATCACTATGATAATCGCAGTCGCGACATTGTCAACCATCATAACTCGAGCAGCGGTGGCGGACGCTACGACTCCGGATCAAGTCACAAGCGTAGCTATGTAAGTATAGGAGTAGAAGGGGAGGGGAGATGCGAAAATGCTTAACAATTTCCCATTGATTTTCTGCTACAGGATTCAGGACGCGACCGAAGCGATGATCGCAGCAAACGTCAACGTATGGATGTAAGTTTGATAAATAATCGTAGACCATTTATTCGATTTGCACGTTATTCCAGAGGTTTTTCATAATTAATCCCCATTTATTTTTTTTTTTATTAAGTTTTGTTTTGTTTTTTTTTTTTTATTAAAACGTTGGCTATGTTTTCTGTAATGTTAATGATTTTCCAAATATTTATAGCACTATTTGTAAAGGTTAAACACCGGAATCTAGCGTTACGAGCTTTCTCCCTACCTAAAAAAAACCAATATATATATATATATATTAAAAAAGTTAATAATATAAAATTATATAACTAATGCACAGAGCTCGCAGCCAGCCAGATATATATATATATAAACATTATAATCCACTATATAAATATATATTATTTATATACATACATATATATTTTACTATGCGTCCAAGGCATAGCAATGATATTTAGCCAAAGATTGATCAATCGTCCTGGGACAGAGACATCTTCCATGTATAGAAATGCGATACACAACATCTCCTACTATATATAATGAGTTATATATATACTACCTACATATATGTATATGGCTAATGTATGGCTTAAACCATCCAGCAGTCCAAAAACAACAGAAAATCTTGATCTATTTCAAATAGTTAAAGAGTTTGAGGGTTTCCGCATCAATTTACCACACAATCTCTCCAGGATCAGCCCAACTTTTAAATAACAATTGTATATTTACATATATATATATATATATTATATACGAAGAGTATATACATATATGCTATTTATCGTCCACAAAAGTTACCTATGTATCTCTATATATATATATATATATATTCGACCAAAACAAAAACAAACAACAAACCAAAATATGCTCCTACACTCCTTCCTACTCATCAATCGTCATAGGATTATCGTCGCACGAGCTCGTCCAACGATCGCAGCGATCGTCCATCATCATCTTCGCAAAATATCGGAGGAGGCGGTTCATCATCGTCCAATTACCATCCACGTAGCAGTACCAGTGGCGGAGGAAGCGGCGGAGGAGGCGGCGGAGGAGGCGGCGGAGGAGGCGGCGGCTCAAGCTCATATCGTCAGCGTGATGAGTCTGGCTCTGGCAGTCGCCATCAGCGCGATTCGTCAATGGGACCACCCAAACGCATGCTGCGCAGTGTGGCCGGCACTAGCTATATATCCCGTCCACGCGGCGGCACCATGAATATGCGTGGCGGGATTGTACGCAACATGCGTGGCGTTGGTACCATGCGCATTGTCCGTCCTCGGACCAATGATTCAAATGATTTGCGGACTATGCGCCGCCAGCTGCTCTATGCTCAGCAGAAAGATCGAGCTTTATTGGCTAAAATACAGCAGCTGAAAAGGTAATTAGACAAACAACAAAAACAAAACGTGAATTCAATTTGAATTGGCAGAGAAATACAGCTGAGAGAAAACAGTAATTCAGAGAGAGAGAGAGAGAGAGGAGTGAGAGAAATAAAGTGTGCGAGGATTCTTCTTCCTCTTTATGTGCCGCGCACAATGGTGTAATAATAATGACATTCAGATTGAGAGATTGGGAATATATCTATATATCGATGCCATCGATTGGCAGATTGTATAGACACAAATAGAGAGAGAGAGAGAGAGAGAGAGTAATGAGAGTATTGACAACTCTCTATATCTATATAACTATACACATATATATGTATAATTAATTGGCTAAAAGAATGTGCCTTTCGATTCGATGATTTCATCCTCGTAGAATAATTCTTCTATAATCTTCTGTATAAGTGTGTATAAAACTTTTTTTTTTTGCCAAACCAAAACAACCATAAACCAGAGAGGCGAGATATAAACATATATATAAAAAGTGTAACAGAAAGGAGCATAAGGAGAGAAGGAAAGAAATTGTGTGTGTGTGAGAGAGTCAGAGAGAAAGAGAACTTTGATAAAAACTGAAAAAACCAAACAAACACTCGACACTGTTTACAAAAGTTTTGAACCATGTCTACTCCACTTACTTACCATAATACATATTTGCCTTTGCGCCTCCTTTCCTCGAACTCGGACTCGAATTGTACTTCGACTTCGTCTTCGGTTTCCTTCACAATGTAGCTCATTGCGCCGCCAGCGCCAGGGAGGGAATGCTAGTGAAAATTCCAGTGACAAAGATGACAACGACAACAATGACAAGGATGATAGTAAGCCTAGCAAGAGCAAGAAGAAGCGCCATAGCAAAGACGATAAAGAAGATGGAGATGCCGCCGATGTTGATAAGAAGGGCGAGTCGACTAAGACAAAGTCATCGCTAGGCAAGAAACGCCCCAAAAGCGAAGCCAGCAACGGTGGTGGCGCCGCGGATGACGACGACGACGAGGAAGACGTCGATGATCAAGAAGGCGGAGACGATGAGCAGGATCAGGAGAAGGGCGATAGTGAGTCGGAAACGAAGAAAGGCAAATCAAATGCTGGCGCCTCTGATGATGAGGATGAAGATGATGCCGCTGCTGCTGCAGCTGCTGCTGATGAAGGCAGCGGCGGCGGCGGCGAGGGCAAGTCTCAAGGCAAGACAGATGATAGTGGCGCCGATGCCGCCGATAAGCCCAAAGAGAAGAGCAAATCTTCAAGTTCAGCTGATAAGTCAGGTAAGAAGAAGTCAGATAAAGATGGTGCTGCTGATGCCGACAAGGAAGGAAAGGAATCGTCGTCCAAGTCCAAAAAAAAGCAGCAAAAAAGAACGTTCCCGTAAGGAAAAGGATGAAAGCGACGATGAGGGACGCAGCAAGGATCGTCGTAGTTCGCGTCATCGCGACGAGGATCAAGGAAGTGCCCGTAAGCGCACCTTCATTAAGCTCACCTGTGTCCATTGCCGCATCAAGTGTGTCACCTTCAAGGTAATTTAGCCAGAGATTTCTCTCTCTCTATCCCGTTTGTAATTGTTTGGTCCTCTGATTTGTCGTTTTTATAGGAATATAGCTTCCATCTAAACTCGCGCACTCACAAGAATTCTATGCGCAATGTGGCCCTCAATCAACGTGCCGATCTTCAGCGCATGCGCGCCCGTCAACGCACCGCACAGCGTGAGATTGAAGAGAGCAGCAAGGAGCAGCACGAGTCGCGCTATTGTCGTCTCTGCCGTCTGGCCTATCGCCAGCCGAAGAGTCTGCATCAGGCCTCCGAGCATCATAAGACTATCAAAAAATTCCTGATGCCCTACTGCGGCTGTTGTCATCTCGCATTCAAGAATGCCATGCTCTATGAGAATCATCGCTGCTCCCTGGAGCACATTAGGGTAAGAGATTCAATAGACACAATTCTCAACGAATAAACGATGATTAATCTATTGTTTGCATTTAGAACAAGGTCCGCAACGATGAGTCTGGATCGGAAGATAGCGTCGATGAGCGTGAAATCGATTTGAATAAATTCCTAACCGTCGATTCGGTTGGCGAGATTGATGACGATATTATGGAAGCCGATGTCGATGCGTTGCTTACCAAAGCGGAAATTGCACAAAAGAGCAGCGATGAGGAAATCCGCAGGCGTGGATTGATTGGTGCTGAGTTTATAAAAGCCCTAGAAGCATACTATTGCGAGCTGTGCAATCATTACTCCGTCAAGACGGAGGACATTTCGCTCGATGATTATGCGAAGAAGCATTGCCTGCAACATCCCCATGTTAAGGCATTCCTGCGTCACAAGGAGGAATTGGAAAAGAAGGCCAAGGCCGACAAAGATGATGAGCAAGAGGACAACGAAGGCGAGGAGCAAGACGAGAAAGCTGACAAAGAGACTAAGGAGACAAATGACGAAAAGGATGCCGACACTTCGACTGAGGCCAAGAACATGGACGATGACGATGAAGATGACGATGACGATGATTATGCCGAGGTTGATCATGAAGAATACATTCAGGATGAGAAGCTATGGGAGGAGGTCGACAAAGATTTGGGTGACCTCTTGGCCGAAGTGGAGCCAATAGGCCAAGAAGACGAGGACGAATCAGTCCTGAATATTGACATTCAGAGGTGAGTGAATAAAAACTTAACGACAATAATGATGCTTAATATTAATCTCTTTCAGCGAGAAAAACAAGGCTAAAGATGCCGTTGAGGAATCCAATGGTAAGAACGACGATGAGGATAAGTCTCCACCGGCGACACCATCAAAAGAAGTGAAACCACTAACCGCTGTGGCACCTGCCGTTGCCAAATCACCTACTGAGAAAAAGGCTACACCAGCCGCAGCTGTGCCAGCTGTTACTGCTGCTCCAGCTCCTACTCCAGCTGCAGCTCCAGCTGCCGCAGCCAGTGCTCCTGCTACACCAGTAGCTGCCGCCAAGTCATCTCCAGTTGCGGCTACATCGGCTGTCAAGAAATCGGCCAAAAAGCCAGCCCCCAAGTCGGCCACTCCGGCAGCTAAGGTTGCCAAGCCTGGACCGGCATCAACGAAACGTAATGTCGTGGTCAATTTGAAACGCACTGCGGCCATTAAAACTGGCAACAAGTCCGCAGCCAACGATGCCAAGTGAGCCAAGTGACTCGCCCAACAACAAGAAGAAAAACGCAAAAAATTATATTAATAAAGAAACAACATAGATATTAACTTTTGGACTAACACCCAGCCAAACCCAGTGATTGGGTTGAAACAAAAAAAAAAAAAAAGAAATGATAGGAGAAAAAAGAAAAACAGAAAAAGAAACAAAAACAAAAAGAAAATACAAAACATCAAAACAAAGTCTACTTCAAATGAAACAGCACACACACAAACACAGTAAATGATTGTTCAACAAATGCGCTAACAACAACAACAGCAACAGCATACAAACAACAACAACAACTCCAACTCCATCATGTATAACTGAGTGTGTGTAGCATGTTTTAATAAAACCTATATAGACCCTCTAAAAATTCACCACCTGTGTGTATATGTAGATAAACAATATCATGTGGATCTCTGTGCTGCACCATATGGACTGGACCTTTCCTTTGTGTTTTGTAGGAAAGGCCTCACCATCAGCCTTTCTAAACTGGCCTCAGGTGAGAGGCGGCGGCGGTGGCGGCCTCCCCAGCTGAACGAACAATGCCAAAAGAAATGTCGTTTGGTCGTCTGGTTTGGCCTGGCCTGGTCTCTCCACCTTGGTCTTGTCTCTTGGCCGCCAATTTGCTGCCCATTTAATTGTCATTTCAAGACGAAACAGAGAAAGAGACAGCGCGAGAGAGAGAGAAATATAAAATGGCACACGCTAAATGTTGATCAAGTGCGGACGAGGGCGCGGATTTGAACCTGAAACTTTCATTAATGCCCTAACTAGAAATTTTGAGTCTAATGACTATATAATGTGATATGTCATTACCCTATCCTTGAGATCCAATTTAGTTCTTTAAAGATTTGGATATCGGATATGTGCCCAGTTTGTTTACTCAGAACTTCCAGGCATTATGCTTGAAGATATCCATGGAGTCCTTCCAGGCACTATCTCCGAAGATTCGCCATCATCTATATAAGCATCGAAAAGAGAGATATAAAAGCAAATTTAATGCTTCCGATCGAATACTTTCTGGCATTATCTCTCACGATTTGAATTTACATATATAGAAGGTGGGCCATAAGAAATTAAAAGATGCTCTTGTTTCTGCAAATGACGGCCACGAAAAGGACGATTTTTCGACCAAAATCAAACGACCGCTGGTCAAACGACAACAGTGGACGGTGCCTGTTATAGGTTAATGTTAATGTCGTTGACCGAATGAAGACTGGAGGACATGAGGTTCTAAAAGAAAAGAAATGAGAGCCAAACAACATCGGATGACTTCTTTTGGCCCACCTTGTACTTAATGTGAGCCTTGAGATCGAATTTAATCTTCGAATATTGCTATTCGAAAGCTTCGAATCGAATATACATATTTGGCAATATCCTCAAGCAAACAAAAAGAGTATTCAATTTTGGAAATGTTTTCTAAAGTATCAGTGATTGGATTTTAATTTGAGGTAACTTTTTATTGATATTAATTTTTGCATTTTGCGATTTATTTATTATTCCATGCGTTTCATTAAAAGAGCATACAATTGTCGGTGTCTTGCATTGAAAACTCTTCCTGTTTATCTAAAATTTATTTATTAACCTTTTGGGCGGCTTTAAGTGATGCTCGGCGGTGGCTGCCGCTGTTGTTTGGTGTTGGCTGTTCGTGTTGGCCCTACTTGGCTCCCACAGCATGGGACTCTGTATATCCATTTCCGCTTGCCACATGCCACTTGCCACTCACTGCCTTCATTTCCCTCTCTCTCGCATTCTCTCTATCTCTCTCATGCTGCCAATGTGTAGTGGCAGTCGAAAGGAAAAATACATTTCATTTCATAATTTTTCTACATATTTTTGCCAAATTAACTTTCACTGCATGTCACGTAGGATTGTGGATTGTGTGATGATGCTGCTGCTGCTGGTGGTGGTCATTATGTAATCTGTCACTTAATATGCGTATATGTATTTCATTTTTGGGGGGGGATCTCATCGCTTCCTTACACCATACACAATATTAAGTGGGGCTCAGTCACACAATGTCAAGTTTTAATTTCGTTACTTGCAACAGTGGCAGGTTTTTGTGTGGACTCTCCTCTAGATGACGCTAATCCCGGACTATCAGTCATTCAGTCTGCTGAAGTATTTGGTAAATTGTTGTTGTTGTCGCGCAGATTTATGCGCGCATTGTTCTCTCTCGATTATTCGTCGTCTTACTATATGTTTGTCTGCCACAAAATCCGGTTTTTGTCTTAGACTTTTGCATTATTGTAAGAGAGCGAGAGAGAGAGAGGGGGGAGGCTACACATCGATACTACTATTAACATTTAATTTGTGATTCCACGACGTTGTTGTTGTTGTCTATGATGCCAGCAGCAGGCCCCCAGGCTGTTTGAATCTGCTTGGGGTCTGTTGTGTTTTTTCTATATATTTAGACATACATATATTATATATAGATTTTTATTTTGCATTAATTGGCTTAAAATTGGGTATATTCAACTTACAATAGGCAACGAAATCTGGAATTATAGTACTTATTATATAGTTTGTATAAATATCAACGTTTTTCTATAATTTTTCTATATTTTTCTTGTTTCATTTTAATAGCTGATTTTTGTTTTATTTTAAACGAATTTGACTTAACACTCAAATTAATCGGATTTTAATTGAATTTAATTTCATATACTTGGAATAGAAATTATGGATAATTTCATAATCATATCTTGAATGAAACCTTTTAAAAAGCAATAGCTTCTATATAATTAAAACGTTTTCGAGAGTTGTTCGACTTTTCGAACAGCAAATTTCGACATCTTTGAACATGTTTTAGAGTATTAGAATCCGAGTAAATATATTAGAATAAGTAACTTAGTTCCATTAGCTTTATTCCAAAGCAACGAAATATCTTAAACCAGAGATAATCTCAAAATTTACTCCAAGGATTCGGATGCGGTGCACCAAAATCTTTTGTCCTTTGGTTTTTTTTTTTCGATTTGATTTTGAAGAATCATAATAATTACTAGAAGAACAATTTCAATACCGCCTGTCCGCAACTAGAGCATTCACTTTATATACGTTGGATAACACATAGCTTTTGCCGATCTATAATGTGGATAAAACTCCCCAAAGTATGCAATAGCATTTATAACTTTTCGTATTAACCTTTTAACTGAAAAATTGTCCTTAAGGAGTCTTGGCTTTGAGAATTATGCAAGTTTTATAGACAGGACATAAGTTTTAAATGGAAAATTACTTGAACTGCTTATTGCCTACTTTAGGGGGCAAAGCTCTTCCCGTTGACAGCCCTAGAAACCACCGTTACAAATTCGAGAATTCTCCAAAATGGAAACCTTTTTATAACTGGATGCCTTTGGGTCGATTCAATACTCTGATCTGATCTGATCTGAATCGCCATATATGAACACCTAGAACTCGAGCCATTTACTTCTTGCATGGTAAATTCAATTCGTTGCGACGATTTACTTACTTTATTTGTTTTAAAGTTTATTTTGTTTTCTTTATTTATTGCACTTATTGTTGTTGTTGTTTTTGGCGCTTCTATTAAGAAATTTTCAGCGGTGCTTGTCGGCTTTTTTTATTTCTATGTATTTAGTTGTTGTTGTTGCTTTTGTTTTTTTTTGCCAATCTTCCTGTTTGCTTGGTTCATTTTTTTGTGCACTTTACTACCTTTAAATGCCAAGGTAGTGAGCTTGGCGCTCTGGGACTTGGTTAACTTGGTTACCAGTTAGTTGGGTAACATAAAAAACACAACAGCAAAAAATGGGGAGGAGGGGGAAAAAAAGCGAAGAAGAATACCATTTCGTTTGTCTATCGCTTCAGAATCGGTAGCTTTGTAACATATGGGCCCATAAATTGTGTTAAATGAAATCATTTGGCAGTTCTATTGAAATGTCAGCGGACGCCAACTGTTTTGCCCCTGGCCCCCATCCATCCATTCATCCATCCATCTCCATCTTCATCTCCTTCAGCCATCATTTTCATGTGCGGGTGCGTGCTTAATTGTTTGTATTTAACCGAAACCTTTGTTTCTACCCACCAAAAATTGTTCACATCGTTAACAATAATATGTTTATTTGTCTTTTTGTTTTACTCGTTATGCTTTTTGTTTTTGTCTTTCTCTCTTTGGTTTTCTTGTAAAAGACCTTGGCACTCAAATGCTGGAATTTGCATACATTTAAAAAACAAAAAAGAAATACAAATTTAAGAAGATTACAGAAATTTGTTGTAATGATTCGATTGTGTATGATGTGGATTTCAAAACTTTCTTAAATATACATAAATTTTACTAATAAATCTATAATTAGATTGCACACACATTAATTTGTGATTTTAGATGACTTTTTTTGCAATAAAATGTTGACTGAAATAAATAAATATATCAAAAACTATATCATTAAAGACCATATATGTAAGTATGTACAGTAATTAGTAACAGAATTCAAATTGAGTCTATCCATTTAGAGATTTGAACGCACGCTAAGTCAAGTCATCTTATGAATCTGTGAAATACCTTTCAGGTCCTTTGAAGAAGCTTTTCTTTTGGGTTCTGGTCCGAAACTAAGACTATATCGTACTTGATTCATTAATTTGCCAGTTTAAGCAAGTCTTTGGGATTCTTTTGCTGTGGATCTTAAACTTCAAACTGTTAATTAAGGATATTTGCATAGTCACTGATGCACATCTGAAAATGGAAAGCATTTTTACAACAAAATGTTCATTCCTTTGGGTTACTTCATTCCATCGTAATGAAACTGAAGCACCTGTTGATTGTCAAAATCCAATCTCCTTATTAATTTTCAAGCCTCATATACTTAGTTACTTGATACCTTTGAGTTTCGTAATAAAGAGTATAACTATTATTATTAAGAGCCCTAAACCTGCTGAATGTTTTGTAATGAAAAATAAATAACAATCGTTTTTTTTATGTCAAGAAGGGCAAACAATTCCTGAACAATTAGTAAATTTATGTCTTTACCATTCCCAATTAATAGTTTGTTGTTTGTTATACCCTTGGAGAGGGTATGCTTGCTTGTAACGCACAAAAGGCAACGTTTCCGACCCCACAAACTACATAAATTCTTGATCAGCATGAGAATCTGAGTCGATATAGTCCGCGTCTCCATCCGTCGGTGCGTATGCGTTTTACTCAGCCATCCTAGGAGCTATTGGAATGAAACTTGATATTGGAGCTGCCTGTAGCCCGGGTAAGATAAAGTATGAAAATCATCAAAATCGGACTACTATATCATATAGTTATAGAAGACACATAGGTGAAGAAATTGGAGTATCCCTTTGAAATTTACCAATATGTGTCGAACATTTAAGAATATTATGGCCAAGGGATGGAAGGGTATATAAAGTTCGGCACAGCCGAAGTGAACTGCTTTGATATTTGTTTTTGCTGTTTAGTTAAGTTTTATTCATGTCTTTGTCTTGAAGTCTAACAAATTTCGATTGTTTCGATTGAGTATTTACAGTATCATTTTATCTGTTACTAATTTCTGGTCATATTAAATTCGGTCAGTATTGTGCAAGGGGAAAACCTCTTTAATTAATCAACAACAGTTTTAGTAAGTTAATTATTTTTATTTAGCCATTGCCCTTTGTTTGTCGTTTAGTTTTGCTAGAAATAAAAACAGTTACTAGCTTAATCTTAAAAATCATCTAATTCAGTTTCTTTGACTAATTGGTCGGTGCCCCCTTCTATGTCACTTATCAGGTACTTACAAATCTCCTCAGTCCACAAGGAGGTCCTGGGATTGGGAGTTCGCCTCCTCGGCAGACACATCAATCACCCCAACCGCCTTGCAGCAGACCTGCCAAATGAAAACTATCCTCGCAGACTAAAAAGATTGCATCCTCTGGATTTGCCTTTCAGGCCTGATCCTGACTGGTAGGGCTAGTCTCCTCGGTCTCAGCAGATGACGATTGAAGACCCACCCGATGAACCCTTCTGCGGCTTTGCTTTTTGAGTGTTTTTTTGCTAATGCCATCATTGTCTGGATAGATTTTAAACATTCTTAACTACAAAAAAAGAAATCTACACAAATGGCAAAACTATATCTAGGATTCAAATGGATCGAAGAGATATATTGAATACCGATTAGCTGTCATATGAATGAAAAGATAACTTCATGATTCCAAATTCAATTTCATTTGCCATATTAGCCCAAACAATTTCTATTACTAGTTAGTTTTAGTCTTCATTTTAAACGTCGTTCTGGAGCAAAGTTTTAAGTGCTTCCACTAGTTAAATGCTAGAATAGTTAAGTGCTCCCCCCAGTCCACTTAGTATGTCAGCCAGTAAGTCAGTCAGTCAGTTAGTTAGTCAGTCTATGTGGACACAAATGAGATGCGAATAATTGCAGCACTTTGCATATAAACAAATGCGATTGCAACAAAATGTTTAAACCATTTATAAATCACAACTGTCAAAAGCAAAAAAAAAAAAAACAAAAACAAAAACTGAAGCTTAACTAAATAGTTATTAATTTGATTTTCGCATTTATTTAAAGAGCATTCTAATTTTGTTTTTGCATACATTTTGTGAGGCAAAAACAAAGTAAATGAAAATTATTTAATGTTTTGTTTTTTGGGGGAGAAGCAGTGAAGCGTTAACAACAGTTTCATGATTTATGAGATGAAGGTGCCCCCCTTGGCCACCTGCCCTGCTTAATAAGTTGTTTGTCCAATTTGGGGCTATGGGGGTTTGGTTTTTGGGTCTTTTTCTGCAGGTGGAATCCGTGTCCGGGTTTGTTCAAGCGTGGCTCACACACACAGATGGAGAGAGGAGAGAAAGATAAACACACACACACACATATGCCAAAATAATTTGCTAATGAGCATGGATAGCGAGCGTCCAGGTCCAGTCAACTGTAGACAATTTCCCATTGGGGGAATTACATGAACCATGGAACATTTTCTTCAGCTGACTTTTTGACTTGTATTGTTATATGATTTGCATTTTTCCTGGTTTTAATTTTGGAGAGCAACAGCAACAGCTACAGCAACAAAAGCTGCAAGTGTTTTGTAAGTATAAATGGCAGGCTTTGGCGGCTAGGCAAACATTTAATGGCCAAATCAAACGCTCCATAATGTCGGCTTGCCTCCTCCTCCTCCTCCTCCACTCACTCCTTGTGATCTTTGAAAGAAATGTGTGCAGAGAGTGTGTTAATTCGGTTAAAATACGAGTTGTTGGTGTTGTGTGTGCACAATGCTTATGAATGTTATAATGCCCTAATGTCGAATGTTGAATTTAATGCACTCCATTCACGTTTATGAACGCCCCTCAATCGTCCCCTTCCCCCACAATAAATATGGCTGGAATGATGCTGTCGACCTTGTTAACAAAATTTATCGACTAACTATAAAACTAATATGCTAAAGCATCATCGATATGATTATGCAATTTGCATAGCATAAAAATGTCAAAGGCAAGAAAAAGAAAAATCGATTGCGGAATTCTACGCACTAATAAGTTAAAGACTCTCTTTTCACATATTTTCCATTGCCTAACTCTTTTTTTCTTTTTGGGGGCATTAATGAATGAAATCAGAAAAGCGTTGCAATCATCAAAAACCATCAGCAAATAATACCAATATATAAAAGTTACGGCTCAACCACACACACACACACACACACACAGACACACACACAAACAATGGGCACACAACGACACAAAGTTATGAATGAGAAGAGAAGAGTGTGTTGAAAAAAAAACAACAACAGCAATAAAAACCAACAAGTCAACAAGATTTTCACACTACCCCCTAACTAACGTGGCTAAGACGTTTTGGTGGCAAGGCAGTGAGGCATGTAAACTTTGTCTTAGTTGCCATCGTCATTTGACACACCCGGCTAGTTGTTGTTGTTGTTGTTGCTGCTGCTGCTGCTGCAGGCAAACAACATTATTTACATGTCTGGGCGTGAGAAGAATACAAAAAACTGCAAAATCTGCTAATAAATAAAAACACATACACATATATATATACATATATATATATATATATATGTATAGGAGTATATGGTAATACAGAAGATCTGATTCATCTGCTACTGGGCTTTTGTTTCCCGTCAGTTTTTGCAGTTGCAGTGGCTGTTGCAGCTGCCTTAATTAGATTATAACAAGCTGAGGCAGGCAAAACAGTTCGAGTTCCATATAGACAACGCCCTTGTCATATCAATGGGCCGATCTGCATTGCGTGCCAAAATACATCTGTATATTATGCAAGAAATCAAAACTTAGGCGGAACTTAACATTATTATTCTCATCATCCTACAACCCATCAGCTCACACTTGTATAGGAACTACTTACCATGGTTGGACTCATTTTGTGATTGACTAATGAATGAATGAATCACAGTCAATTGTCCAATCACTGAATCGATTGTTCAGTTGATTTACTTACTCATTTGGTTAATCTGTACCCAGTTTATTCAGGGGTCCCTGATAAGTTCTTATATCCGCATCTCCGACTTTATATAGAGCTTAGTTCGCAACTAGTAATCTATCCATATTATCCATAATCAAGAAATCGATTCAGATAGAGTCAGAAGTGTGCTTAACTGTAAGTGAATCAGGATCTGTTCATAAGGATCAATTTGATGTTCACTTACTGAAGAGAGTCGTTCAATTTTGTTCATTCTACTCATAGGTGACCCAACATTAATGGATAGTTGGCCATGGATTTCTTGTGGTCACACGCACACACACACACACACACACAATTAAGTTCTTCCATTAGTATGTCTTAAATGGCCGACGTTGTGTGTGATTAAAACCGCAAAAAGAAACATGTGAAATATTCACACATTACATTTGATTACCTCCTCTAAAAGAATGGGCTTGTAATCTTACTACATACAAACAATACAATAACAATTTTTGTTTTGTTGTTTCTTGATGAAAATCTAAACAAAAAGTTGCCACAAGCCAAGGCAATGAATGCTATTTCACTTAAGCCAACGACTACTCTTGGCTTATACTACTTAACCATAGCCATAACCGATTTAATTCTAACAACAATGCAATAATGCTAAAAGCCAAAAAGAAAAACAACATAATGAAGAATAAGGACTTAAGCAATATCCAAAAATTAAAGAATGTTATATGAAGTTCTATCTTGATCTCCTTGATCACAAAAAAGGCAAACTCCTTGTGGTTTTACTTTTGACAGAGATTTTTGTTTTTTCTTTTTGGTGTCCTTAATGGAAATTGAATGAACTAACTTAATTCAAGCTAAATCGAGAAATGCCCAACAATATAATTTCATACAAATTGTTAATGTCAGCGCAGTTTTGGTGTCGATAAGGATAAGTTTGACCAACATATTCCATCAACTTTTTTGTGTTTCTATTGAATTTGATTTGATTTTGGAGAATATTTTGAATGTAATTTTTTGAATTTCATTTCATATTGAGCTGTTATTTAAAGGACATCAACAAAAATCATAAAATGAGCCAATTTGCTTCTAGAAAGAAAAGGAATAGGAATTCATTTAACACTGCTCGAATGAGGAGCTGATCTGTCAGGCAAAAAACAGGATATATACACATATAAATATAGATACATATATTGATAAATCGGTAAAAACTGTTTGATGTTGCCTTCTTTGAAAAAGTGAACCTTAGTTATTTGTAAATGCATTTAGGAAAATAGCTTTCTTTATTGAAAATTCTGACAATTCTGTTTTACCTGTTGGAAACTGAAATTCTGGGATATCAAAAAAACAATTTCCCAATTTCTCTCTTCAGTTTGTTTGGTTGTTCTTACATTTTGCAATACAAACCAATTCAAAATTTATCTTAAATCTCAACTTGTGCATTTGTGTGAGATTTCAGAGAATTTTGTTAAGTAAAAAGTTGTCAATTAGAATATAAACAACGTATTTACACTGTGCGGCAACATTCGTTTAAATATTGGAGTGATATTTTCTCCACTCAATCCAGAAATGGATAAGAGATTTTCAAGATCTGCCTAGAAGAATATTTGGAAATGTTCTGACTATTTGGACTCTACAGTTTGAATTAAAAATCCCTTAAGTTTTCAAACAAATTAAACGAATTTTGGAAATTTTGTCACTCTTTGTTCTTAATAGTCATCAATAAACTAACAAAAACTCAAATTGAACTTTTTTGTTTAGTAATGGAAATGAGTTTTGAGTGGAAAGCAAAGGAAATGCTAATCTAAGTTTCTCTAGGACTCTGACTTTCTATTTCAAGATCTTTGAATTGTTCAAACAACGGGCACTTCATTAGTTTTCTTTATTGAACCCAACCAGTTATGAGTAGTTGTCCTGCATGAGTCCTGGGTGTCCTGTATATCCTGGGGGTGTGACTCGTATGTGTGCTCGCTCTATTGCCATTGTGTCTGTCTTTGATGATAAGATATAAGATGGTCTGTAGATAGTTTCCGTAATTGTGGCACATTGTACATTATCTAGTTGTAAGTAAGACAAATGAAATTTACTACATAACCGTAATAACTCAGTTCGGTTGGAGTTCAGTTCGTTTCAATGGCAATTTAATTGCCATTTGTTGTAGTTAAATTATACATTATTTAGTTTTATTACCAGCTACCATTAATTTAACTTTGCCATGTCATATGTTGAGGTATTTTTAATGACAATTGTGGCAGACACATACACATACATACATACATACACATACAGTGGTTTACATGTCTGTCTGGGTCTGTGTCTGTGGTTGTTGGCGATCCAATTTTTGTGTCTTCGCATGTCCCCGACAATGGACATAGTATATCATTGTGCAACATGATGATTGTCCAACACATATGTATATATATTTTCATTAACAACAACAACAAACGGTAGGAAAAAACGTCAAAATGTAACCAAAGAGTTGCCAATTAAGACTTTGGTAAATGTTTTCGGTCAAGCAAGATATGTGCATATGAAAAGTCTCAAGTAAATGTTAAGGTTGACTGCCGGTCTATAACACATAAAATTTGGAGCATAAAACTGTCGCTAGAAGTAAAAAGAGCTAAATAAGAGAGAAGAAGAAGAAGCTGAAGAAACGAGCAGAAGTAAAAAAATGAAGCGAATGCAAATGCCAAAATGTGAACTGCATTTGCAGAGTCATCATCGTCTTCATCATCATCATCATCATCATCATCATCATCATCATTGCCATCGTCATTGATTTAAGTGGAGTCAACTGAAAACTGTTGCACTTCTGGTTGTTAGAAAACAACAACAACAACAATAACGGCAGAAGATGAAAATTTAAAGTAGACAAAAAATACAATAATAATAAATAGCAGTAAAAGAAAAGAAGATGTTGCCACTGTTGCTGCTGTTGCAGTTGTTGCTGTTGTTGCTGCTGCTGATCGCATCATCTGCAGAGATGTTGTTGTTGTTGTTTCTGATGCCGTTGTCTTGCATTTGGCTTTGGCATGCAATGCAACAAATTTCACAAGCAACACGCAGACAACTAAATGACAATGTGAACAAAATAACAACAACAACAACGATTGCTACTGCTGTTGCCACTGCTCCTGTTGTTGTTGTTGTTGTTATTGTTGTTGCGCAAATTCTTCTTTTTTTCCATTTAATTACAAACTTATTTATTTGGTTAGTTTAAGCTCAACTGTCCTAATCAATTTGTTAAGGATGAGGAAATGGCTTGCAAAATCGGGTCCAACAGTCTTCCACGGATTTCCTCAGCGCCAAATTTCACAGCTACCGTGTTAACTTTGACACCACCAACGCAGACATTTTCCAAAAGCCTAACGGTTGCCACCGTCGCCGCCGCCGCCGCGCAACTTGACGTTGCAAGTTGGAATCGGAATCGAAATCGGAGTTGGGAGTCGCTGTTGCAGTTGCAGTTGCAGTTGGAGATGAAGGCGAAAACGAAGACTGACATTAGCATTAGGTAAGCGAGTTCAATTAAATTGCACGGCAATTGGCCAAATTGGCCACCGACTTGAGCTGCTGCCGCTGCTGCTGCAGCATCAGAGCAGAGTCAAAAAGCTGCCGGGGCATGGCTGAGGTTAAGTGTAGCTGCCCACGCATGGGCTGAATAAAAGTAGTCCCCTCTCCATACTCCCCTTCTCCATCACACAGACAAACAAACTTGTGAAGATCATCTTAGTGGGCACAGTGGTTAGAACTAACCAAGCAATTGCCTTTATTTTTGCATCCAACGATTAATACTTGCATAAGCTTTTCTTTTCCTTTAATCCATTGCCAACAATATGTACTTCTTGTGGTTCTTACATTTAAATATTCAGTATTTTCCAGCTCTTTCTTGGCAAGGAAATCGTTTCTATCGCTTCTATATAATCCTTATGAATATATTTTCGCGTCCAACGTATCCTGATGCTTTTCCAGGTTATTCCCACTAAGTATTTGTCTTAGTTTAGTCTTGGTTTCGTCTTTAGGAATGTGGCGAATTCAAAATCCTAGAAAAAATAAACACGAAAGTGCAGAAAATTTGGTTTTTTTACATTGACAAGGAGAAAAAGGATGTATTTTAAAAACGTATATCCCATATGTTAGTTCTATATCCTATATATTGAGCCTACATGTTCCTGAAAATCAACGATAATTTTGAGATATTTATCTATTATTTAGTACGTATTTTTCTTTTCAAGGGTTTCGAATGATGCTGAAGAATTTACATTTATTTTTTTGTAGCCACTGTGAAACGTGTGCGAAAGCCAATTTGAAATGTCAAACAAAAGACTTAAGCAGCGAACTTGTCTTTTTCTCTTAAAGAGAATAGCATCGGGGTTGCGGCAGGGGATGGGTGATGGGGGGTGGCATGCACATAGGTATATATTAAATATGCCATGCAAATGCAAATGAAAATCTAAAATGCTTGTTAAAAAAGTAATGCGCCCAATTTTGTGATCGCATGGCCAAAAAAAAAAAAAACAAACAACAACAAGAGTTGGCGAAAACAAAAACAAAAGTGCCCTTTAGCCTCGGCCAGCCCAAAAGAGCCCTCCCCGCGCCAAAACAGTCTTTAATCCCGAAAACAAAACCATGGCCGGCAGCCGTCCAAAAAGTCAGAGTCAAGAGTTGGGGCGGGCAATTTAGTGTCACGTTAGCATTTTGGGGGGTGCTTCCAGGCGGCAGGCAAAATGCTTGGGCCTTACCATTAAGGCGAGTGCTTAACTAGCGGTTAGCCACCGACAACCAGATCAGAGCCGTCAACGTTAAATTAACCAAAAGTAGCCCCCCACAATCGACCGAAAGAAGAGAGCCCCATAGAGGAGAGGAGCAGACGTTTCTGTTGTTGTTGTTGTTGCTGCTGCTGCTGCCAACCTTTCTCTTTGGTGCTGCTGGCTCTGGCACGACGCAAAGGTCGGTTCGGATGTATCGGCCTCTCGGCTGGCGGTCTCGTCTTGTGTCGGTTTCGGTTTTCGATTTCGGTTTTATAAATACAAGTGTCGGCTGCACAATGCTAAAGATTCGCTAGTCGAACGTGCAACGGGCGCGATCTATTCAAAATTTTAAACCAACAACAAAACAACAACAAAAACTCTGTGAAAATCAAACACCTTAGCCAGGCAAACGGTAGTAAATCTCACCAACTCATTCACCCATTCACCCAATCCAATCCAATCCAACCTCATCTTCATTTCCAGACATAAAAAACAAAAGCAAAGTATAACAAATTTCGCGCGCTTTCAAGGATTAACCACGACGAGTTTTCGCGGAATTCATATTCAAATTTCTCGAGATTAAAGTTTCGTCATTCCATTTCAAGTGTGTCGAATCTTCCAATCTTTTCAATTATATAATCTTCATTTTGTAATAATCCGGGTTTTTGTGTTGTGTTTCTCATTTTTTTTCTGTTTTCTTCTGCTTTTTTTCTGTTGTTTTTTTTTGTTTTGTTTGCAGCCGGCAATGTTTAATGCAGATGCAGTCATCGTAAAGCGAATTGTTTGACAAGGAAAACCAAAATAGAAATAAGAAAAAACAAAAAGAAAAACCCGAAAACCAAAACCAAACCAAACCAAGCCAAGTGACTGTGAAAGTAACAAACACGGAACGATATAGATATTCAATTACAATTACTCCTAGTCCCGCATTACGTTTGCTATTTGTTGTTGTTGTTGCTGCTGCTGGAAGCTGCAGTTTCCCAGGTGTTGGTGTTGTTGTTCCTGCCAGTGAACAGTTGCAAGTTGCAGTTGCAAGTTCCGAACACACACACACACCACAATGAGGATTCAAATTTTGACCTTAACGCTTCTCCTTGGTAAGCATTATGTCATCATCATGACTTTAAGTACTTAAAGGACTTAATTACTTGTTTGGAACTTTAGTTACTTGGAGAAACTACTTAAGTTTTGTTACTAATCAAATGTTAATTTAGTATTAAATTCCTAAGGACTTACATTACTTAAAGATAATGAAATTATTTCACATTCTTTCAACCATCAAATTTCAATTTGATAAGTCCAAAAGTAAATCTAAAGCAAATGATGTTGAAATTATAAAGAAAACATGGCCAACATTTTGGAACTCACAAAATACTTGGCTACTAATTAGATACAGTCCTCGGTAGATGAGTTGTCTAAGTGGCCCAGTCATTTAGTCAACTGAACAACGAGGATCCGGGTTCGGGATGTAGTTTTCGTCTAAGCCTATAGTTAGGTTGATAGTTTACAACTATATCCTATACTTTAATAATAATAATAATAATAGTGCTAACTAATTAGATTGTTTTTACAAAAATTGATTATAAAGAGTCTTTCGTTATTACAAAGTTCGCCTTTCGTTGGTCCAAAATCCTTTTCATGATCCTTGTTGGAATTAGTTTTTGGCATTGCTTTAACGGTGAGAAAAGTAGATAATCAAAAAGTAATTCCAGCAAGTGACAAAGTGAATACTTCAAATTTGTAACAAAATTTGTTAAGTTTTGATCAGCTTTATCAGTTTTTCCATAATACATTATCTTTTTCGATGTTAATATGTTTACGATTATTTAAAAAGTTGAATTTTGAAATGACTAAACAATTTTCATTTAATTAACAAAACAATCAAAAATTTGAATAAAAAACCTATCGAAATGTATTAAAGTAGTAAAAGAAACTTATCTATTTTTAAGTTAATTTAAGTTGCAAGTAGTAAAAGAAACTTGGCTTTGAAATTTTCATAATTACTGAATAGAAGAGGTTGAAAAATGTTGAAATAAAAGTCGTACACTTGAAATTTATGGTTTTTAAACAAGTCTGAGTAGAAATTAAAGTAAATAAAAGTAAAACAAAGACTAAGCCAGGCAACATTAATTTCTGACCATTAAAAAGAAATAAAAACACACAAAAACTTAAACTTAATAATCATTTTAAATGTGATTTTTTATTTCAAGATTTGATTATTCTCAATTGTATTCTGTTAACAGGCTTCTTGGGTGTCCAATCCTTGGATGCCGCTGCAGTGGCCAATGGTGAGGGTAAATCGAAGAGCAGCAGCAGCTCCACTGATGATAATGCTGATAGCAAAACTGCAGCCTCGACTGCAGCATTGGAAACGGAAACGCCCAAGGATAAACGACAAGTGGGCGGCAAAGAGACGCCCATTTATCCCAATCATCGGAGCATCGAGGCGTCCTCAAATCAAGCCGCCAATTCGGCGGCCAATGGCGATGATCCTGAGGATGGGCAGGAGACGATTTATGGCGGCAAGCCGAATCAATTCATCATACGCCCCATAGCACCGCATCAGCATCAGCAACATGAATCGCATCAGGAGCCCCAATTGAGGAATTTCGGAGCAACCAATACGCGTCCACATGCAGCCCAATTGCTGGAGCAGAGCCAAGAGGTGAGATATATGTGTGTGTGTTGGTGTCTCGATTGAGACATTGAGTGAATGATGTTTATTTTGATTGAACATTGTTGTCCCTTTGTTTGTTTTTGCAAATTTTGCGGGCGTTTCGTCAAAAATCAAATTTGAATGGCCCGCCGGCCATCAGACGAAGAGCTCGTGACTGCCAATTGCCTGCATTTACACGATTCTTTGCCTCCGACAACAACAAAAAGAAATAATCCAAAAATAAAAACAAAAGGAATAACAAAAAAAAAAACAACTCTGCCCCAATCCCAGACAAATTGTCAAATTTTCCCTTTCGCTGATCTAAGCTGAACCTTGACCAATATTTGCCTCTTTTTTTACTGTTTGTTTATGTTTTTTTTTTGGAACAAATCGCAAACGACAAAGCAACAAAAGCAATTACAATTAACCAAAGATAATGTTTTACCTTACAAAATAATAGTGAAAAATGTATAAAAATATACATTTATATATGTATACAAAGAGATTGCTATACGAAATGAAAAGCACTGACAAATAAATATAATAAATGCAATGGGCAAAAGTAAGTCACGACACAGACACGGCGACAACAGCCAACAACAACAGGCAACAACAATTGGTAACATCAAATGCATAATTGCAAAATTATTGTTGTTATTACGCGGCAGCAACACCCGCTCTTGGGGGCAAACCAACCACATCAACAACTAAACAAACCGCCGCCATCCATTCATCCATCCATCCATCTACAATTTGCACCATCCGCCATTGGCAACTTTGTCTACCATCTAAAAAACGAAAAAAAAAAAGAAGACAAGAAACAATGGCGGGTTTTTTTGAGTTGTCGTGGGAAGAAAGTTGACATAATGTTATAATCACCCTACTTTTAGACGACCTGTCTACCTGAACTCCATAGATATATATGTATATATATGTATAATTTGTCTGTCTGTTTGTCTAATGGCGCCTTGACTTGCCTGTGTTTTTAGCTGTTATAATAATGTGAATCGCATACGATGAGGACAGTCTGACAGTGTACAACATAATCTCAAATACTTTTAGTTAGTTACTTGTCAGAAGCATTAGGAATTCAGTTGGAAGATTCTTATTACTGACGCATACACCGGGGGAGTCTGCGTGGTCTAGACACCTTGTGAAATGCCAATGTTTCGAATTATTTTCTTTCATCTGCTTTAACCCCAAAAGTAAGTCTTCGAAAAGGTCGTGTATATTTCGATAAGTCCTCAAAGGACTTCATCACTTCACTGATCCGAAAATCTGATTATGATTATGACTTGGGATTGATTATGTTTTCTTAATAATAGTATCAGGATTTATACTTCTGAGAGAGATATAATGTAATAACAATCAAAATTTAGAAAATTCTTTAACAAAATGTGATACATTTGATCTTTCGATATATATAGAATATGATTTAGAATGTATCATTATGTATTTACACCATAAACCCTTCAATTTCATTTTCAATATTGAAAATGGCTTACAATTGACTTACAACCAATCAAAGATATAGTTTAAAACACGATTTATTGAGAAAACATATTTATAATAGTGTATTGAAATATTTTACAAAGCCTTAGCTTAATATATCCAAATTTCAACAAAATCGGTGACTTCATAACTGAACTTTCCCTTGTTGGATTGGATTATTCAATTTTGTATTAAAACAATGAATTTCTATTAACTTTTTCCTTTCAACATGAATCAAAAATGAGTAAAACTTTATGTATGTATAACTATATCCGTTTTGAAATGATAATTTGTTGAAAAATGGTCCGAAAATCAGGCTCTTGGCCATTTCTTACCCTCTTAATATTTATTAATCTGTTCGGTTATATGAGTGAATTTGTTGACTAGTGTAAGGTTTTTTGAATTATGTTGGCCGTCGATTGCAATGATCCAAAGGCCCAGGTGAATCTGAAGTCAGGTTACCGCAGCAACAAAGTTGCCTCAAGTGTTACATAAACTTTAGTTTAGATGCCACGCCATTCTCACAGCAATGGCAACGGCGAAGCACCCACAAGCACCACCATAGCCACCTGCCATGCCATGCCAAGCCATGCCAAAGCCAAGCCAAAACCATGCCGTATACCATGTGGTTGAGCTCTATTTTAAACAGCCGCTGACATTGGCCATTGAGTTGGTGTGCTACCCACAATAGAAAATTGTAATTGTAATCGCTCTAAACTCCACCCATTCACTTCTTGCTGTGATGATTTCAGGTGCAGCACTATGTCTATCTGCAAGACATTATGCGGCATCATCAACCCAAGGCCCTTGTGGCTGCAGGTCAAGGCAAAGGTGCGACCAATGGCCCCAAAAAGACTGTCGCCCCGGTGGCAGAGGAGGAGCAAGAACAGGAGGCAGAGCAGCGTTATGCCGTGTCGATACAGCCACAACCACGTCCGCGTCCATATCCGGGAGTTGGCCCATATCAATTGCCATTGCCGCTGCCGGCTCCGCAGCATCATCAGAGCCAGGGACACCAACAACAACAGCAACAGGGATCGAATCAACAACAACAGCAACCCTACCAGGTGATACCCGAAGAACAGTTCTTAAAGTTGCTGGAAGAAGAGCTGCAGGTTCGTGCCTATCATGAGCAATTGAGACAGCAGCAACAGCAACAACAACATCATCATCATCAACAGGGACATCCTCAAGCGCAGGCACTTGTCCAGCAGCAGCAGCAGCAACCATCTCCCAAATCTCTGCCCATACATAGTACGGCGGCCACTCACAAAGTTATTCAACAGGCCGAACCAATATTGGGTTTGGGTGGCTATCGCGAACGTCTGGTGGCCGAGCAAGAACTGGTGTCGCCTGCCTATAGCCGTGGGGGGTCCCAAGTATCTGCCTCTGTCCCAGGTGCAGCAGCAGCAGCAGCAACAACACCAACAACAGGTGGACGAGGAACAGGAGCCACAGCCACCGCCACGGAGTCATCTACATCAGGCACAGCAGCAGCAACAACAGCTAATATCTGCTCTACCTCCACAGATTGCATACTATCAGCCACAGATCAGTTACAAGACACTGCCCAATCATCCATTGGCCAAATCCTCATTGGAGAGTGAAATTGAGAAACTATTGGCAGCCAATAAACCCGGTCATGGTCTTGCCTATGTGGACAGCAGCAATGAACCGTCTTTGGTCAATCATCAACATCAGCATGGCATCCGTTCTGGTCCCGCGCCACCACCACAGCATCCAGCACCGCCAACATCCCATCCAGCATTGCGTCAACCGAAGGCATATTTGGCCAGTACACCCAACTCCCTGCTGGATGCAAATAATCAACCATTTATACCATCCCTCTTCAAATTCAGTAACTATCAACAGCCCACTCCTATCTATCCCAGTCCCAGTCAGGCGCCACCTAGCCAATTGGAGCAAAAGAGGCTTGGACCTGTTGTCTATCCCACCCAGCCGGCAAATCAACCGCAGCCGTCACAATACTATTACCAAGAGGCGGTGCCCACGCCCACAGCAGCCCCCAAGCCAAGTCCCAAGCAATATCATCGCTCCAAGCACTACAAATTGGCCACACCACAGAAGGCTTTGTTCTATGCGGACTATGCTGATCGCAGTCAAGGATCGCCAACGAATTTCTATCCCAGTCCGCCTGACCCCATCAAGCATAGCCAACGGACTGTCACCGTAACGCCCACTTCACTACCGTCACCCATTTCCGATTATCCATCGCCATCGCCCTCACAGTCCAGCATCTATGTGTCGCAGGGCACGGGCATAGCTGGACCCTCACGTCCTGTCACACCTACAGCAACATCGGTGCACAAGCTACGCACCCTGGACGAAGTGAAACAATTGAATCTACCGCCGCCCAATGGCAAACCCCTCACTCAGGCCGAATTCCAGGCTCTTGTCGATGCTGGCTATCCGGTTAAGGCTGTTCCAGTGCCCGTTCCCGTTCCGTATGAGCAATATGTCAAGGACCATCCCGAATATCGCAATCATCCGCCAGTAGACTATGCCCATTTGATGCGTCTGGCCACACGGCAATTGTCCGCCCATCAGCATCAACATGCACGCTCATTGGCCGCCCCCTCAGAGCCGTCGGTGAAGATTGTCTCCACACCATCGGCAGCTGAACTTCAACAGCAACAGACGGCCACTGGGATTGGCGGCGGCAGTGTCACCTATTTGCAGCCCATTGAGGGACATCCCCATGCCCTCCAGAAGCGGCGGCCACGCGACGAACAGGACACTGCGGTTGCTGGCAGCGAGCCCAAGGCAGCGGCTCCCCCAGCAGCAGAGAAAACGGCGAAAGCTTAGTACTCCAAGTACCGATGCATCTGGTTTTTAGTTAAAATGTCCTTGTCTAGTTTGTAAGTATTGTAAAAATGTTTCAGCACGTTGCGCAAGTTAAATTATAAAACAAAAAATAAATTCTACGAAGAACAAAAACAAATACTTAGAATTAAAAAGAGGAAATCTTGTGGCTTCCATTTGTTTGTCCTTGTCAGAGATTATCCAGATACGTAAGTACATATGTTTGTAAGTATTTAAAAGTTTTTAGTTTTATTTGTATTTATTTTCTATTACACCATCTGTTCGACCATCTTTAATGGTTTTGTGTGTTTGGCCATCACTTAGTTCAGGCCAAGTGGTGGAGTGCTATTGCTGTTGCTGCTATCCGCCGAGCTAAGCGTATCGGGGGTGCCGGTCTCTCGAGCCTGTAGGCGTGAGATTTGCGGATCTCGTTTGTCTTTGCTGCGATCGTGTTCACGATCCTTGTCTCTGTTGTGTTTATGCTTGTGTTTGTGCTTGTGTTTCTTTTTGTCCTTCTTCTTTTTCTTTTTGGAAACATTATCCATTTTGAATTTACTCTCATCGCCGAAGCCTTGATGCGACGACATATCACTCATTCCCATGCCAAACGATGCCTCCTTGTCGAGCTGTTCCCTTCGCCGTTTCGCCAGCTGTTGCAGTTCGGCATTATCATCATCGGCCGGCAGTATATTGATTTTAGTTTCGCTATCGTATGACTGGACTTGATTGACTGCATCATCTAGTACATAAATCTCCTCGCTGCGTTCCAATTTGATGATTTCATCGCCCACCTCAAAGGCTTCGGTGGCTGTTCGTTTAATTGCGACCATAGCGGGTTTAGTTGGCGGTGGTTCTGGAACATCGCTTCCCAATCCATCCGGATTGGTCTCCACCAATGGGATGGGGATTGGTTTGATTTCCTCTTTATTCTTCTTAAAGCTAGAATTACTATTGCCAACACTGTTGCTGCCGATGCCGCCACCGCTGTCCTTCATCAGATCCTTGTAGAAGTTCTGATTCTCGCTGGCCTGCAAGCAATTCGGCCGTTTGGTGCCATAAAGCGAGTGGTACAGATCGACAGTGTCGCAACGCAATTTGGTGTCATAGGCTAATGTGTTAATGCTGTACCACAATCTTTCCACAAGATTCGGCTTGTCCAGGCGACTGCGAGACTCGCGTGTAAATGGCGGATTATCAATCAGCAATTGGGCTAGACCATGGCGGGCTGCCGGATCGGGATCCGTTTCTAGTAATGTAATCAAATCCTCCAGATCATCGCTACGACCATCGACCTTGACAAAGTCCACCAGGCATTCCATGGCCGCAATGCGAAGATCCAGAAATATGCCATAAGACGCATAGCTGCGATAAATGTGCGGCAAGGAGGGTAAATGACCCAATTTCTGTAGCTTACGAATGACTTTGAGACAGGAAACGGACACCATGTATTTATATGAGGGCAGATGTTTTTCCATATTCAACAGACGTGTCACCTCGTCCAGTACCAGCCTGTCAATAAGATCAAGTTAGAAATAAAGGAGTCAAAAAGACTTTCTCATGCACTCACTTGGCATCTGTGGACAGACTTTCGGTGGTTATTTGTGTTCCATGCATGGCCACAGATACTACAGGCGTCAGTGTTTCACCCAGAGCCTCTACTAGAGCTGCTCGATAATAGGCATCGGTGTAATGATTTCGTGAATTCTCATTGTACTTGAATAGATCGAAGAGGAAGCGCATCACTTCCGGCGGACAGATGCCATGGGAAGTACGCAAACCTGATTATAAGAAAGTAACTTAGTTAGAAATAGCCAAATCACTTTGAGATCCAAACTTACCCGCCATAGCCACTGGAATGGACTTTTGCAGAAAGTATAATTGAAAATTGGAGAAATTATTCAGTTTGATTATATGTGGAGCACTGAATGATCCAAAGAACTTGCGAAAGATGTTCAACATAGCTGGTGGGCCACTCCAAGCAGCCACCATTTGATTGGCCACCTTGGTAAGACTGTGCGCTGCCTGACAACGGACCTTATAGAAACATCGCTCATTCTCGATGGTATCCGTCAGAGCCATGCGAGTGGCGTTCGTTGGATACTTTTGCAAGGCTTGGATTGCCTGAAATTGAGCGGTAACATCACGTTCATGCCGTAATTGGTATTGCCATTGGAAATCAGGTTGTTCAATGATCAGATCCCGTAGAAGAATCATCTCCGGATCGAGCCGTATCCACAGAACAGGCGAATCACTGAAATAGGAATTCTGTAATGAAATGCTTTCGAAAACGCACAACTTGTTACTCACTCCATGGCTGATAGATCCATGTCCACCTCCTCGCCAGTGCATAGAGGAATCTTTTTCTTTTTGTTACGCCTGCTCTTGGAGTGACAGGTAATGTCTGCTTTTACCAAGGTATTCTCTATCTGTAGTGTATGCTTGAAAGTACCATCGAGCTCCTGCAGTTGGACCAACAAGGGTCCATTGTACTTTCTTACGCCACGCTGATTGACAAAGTCCTGACGGATCTCTAGCTCGATGGTGTTGCGTTTGCGATTGAAGACTGATGTTAAAGAGAATTTGGCATGTCCACCAGTGCGTACCCATTGATCCATAAAGACGGACATATCTTTGCCAGTTACCGTGAATATGGCCTTAATGAAAATATTCGTTGAGATGAGCAACTGGGACCAGAGGCCGGCACCAATTTTGGTGGATGCCGCATTTGTGGCCAGGGCCAGTTGTTTATTGAACACCTGTATGAGCAACTCCTGGCCAATACGATGCTCCAACATGCGTATTACCAAATGAGCCTTACGTCGCATCGCCTCCACATATTTCGGGGAAACTGTGTGCAAACTCTTAATGGGGAAATAATGATTGATTTCCTGCTGCTTGCTGGCTGCTGCAGCTGGATTGGTGCTCGACACTGGAAGCGGCGCAGGTGGCTGACTGCAATCGAGTATGATGCCGCCGTATTTCTCCTCATATTTAACCACACGCGCCAGCTCCGTTTGCACCCATTCACGGTATTCATTGTTGCCGAAACATTTCCGGGAATACAGACCACACATATACTCGGCTATACCCTTGGCCAGCCATGTATCCGACCAATGATGCGAAGTAATGAAGCAGCCGAAAAACTGTTCTGCCACAGCTCGCGACATGAAGGTACGGGAAACGTATGTCTGATCAATGATGGCAATCGAATGCAGGAGATTAACCGAGGCTATGCTCATTGTTGCATAAGCGCTGATGTCCGTGTCCAGTTCATCTACAAACACCTGCTTGTAGCAAGAGAATGGATAGCGGGTTGAAAGAGTCTCCTCAAAGAACTCGAATGCCTCGTGCAGGTATCGGACTGTATTCTTCAGGAGAGGCAACATGCCAGGCAAACAGAAATGGGTCACTTCGTGCATATGGGGATCTACATAGATATCAAAGGGTCCAACAGCCAGAGCTATATTGGGGGCACATACCGGCGTGGTGACCGAGTAGTGAAACGTTTTCTTCCTTAAATCTGGAGTCATAACGACTTCCAGGAGTTCGCCACAAGATACGGCGGTTAAGTTTTTATCCACCGTGAATTCCAGTCGCCAAGTGCACGGATCTGCGAAACTATCCACACATGGGAACCACAGACGTGTGGAATTTTCATAGCAATTGGTAAACATGTGTGAGCAATTCTGTTGCGTCTCCTCATCTGTTGATGTCGGTGGAATGACAAAATGCATTCCACTCAAGGGATTCTCCAAAGAGAATTCAATACGTATGCGCAGGCCACGTCCCTCTTGGATTAGCGAATAACCATCCGGAGGCACTTGAATCAACAATTCACCATTGTTGACATCCGGATCGGTTATTTGGGCAGCGGCCAGATGGTACTTGGAGTAGACATCGAGTGAACGACTTTTAGCTTCTTTTTGACAGATATTCTGGAACGGATCGAAGTAAATGAACTCGGCCTGGCACACATCGTTAAGGACCACACTGTAGACACGCAATTGCTTGGCATTCAAACGGATAAGACGTAGATTTTCATTATTTGGCACTATCGTTAGTTCGACCATTCCCTAAAAAACAGAATTTAGTTTGACTTAAATCTCTTTTGGGGACCGAAAGAAATATTTACAATTATGCTGCGACGCTCAAAACTAATCCCGGTGAGGCTTACAACTTGATGAGCCGTGCTGTTGAGATGAGAAGATATATATAAATTAAAGACCCAAAGACATTTTTGGTGTATACTTATAATTTAAAGGGACGTAGCGGTGCCTCCAGCACCTCCGGTTGCTTATCCATTTTTCTAAACAATTATTAATAAAAATTCTCGCTTCTGTTGCATTGTTTACACATTTCAGTTTTTATTTATTTTCCATGCTTCTGGCAACACTGAAATCTCATAGCTTCTTTTAAAGTACTAAAAAATACCAAAAAAAAAAAACAGAAAAAATCCCAAAGCAATGGCAACTCTGTTGGAAAACCCTCCCAAACGCGTTTTTAACCCTTAAATGGTTCAACTGCCTCTCCAATAAGAAGAACAAATTTTTGGGACTATTTTTTTTTTTTGCTTCCAAGTTTAATGAATATTAACATATTGTTTAGGCAAAGAGATAAGTGGTTCAGGTGGGAATGAGGTTATAAATGTTTATTTCATTAACACAAATTAAACGCCTGAAATTTCCTGAGGCATCATAGCCAAGTATACATACATACATACATATGTAAATAATGAATGTAAGTAATAAAGAATAAGTGAATTAATTTTCAATTTTACTAGCAAATAAGTATTTTTTTTTTTTATTTGTTGACAGAGAAATTCATATTTATATATAGTTATGCTGTTTCTATGGACGAAAACTTGATTACAACACAAGGGTTAATGCCATGAATCATTTTGGTTCCTGAGAAAGTTATATTTGGATATTTCTCCCATTTAAAACGCATTTTTCCCATCGAGTCAGCAGTTTTAATACAACTGGCAGTTGCTCCACATCAGAATTGCAGCAGTTAATATATTATATATAGTCTACGTACGGGATTTAAAGTGCTACGCCATCAATATCAATCAATAGAATTAAGTTTAGAGCTAAAAAAAAACACAATCGAACATTGTGAAAATGTATGGCATTGATAATTACCCCAAAAATTATCATGCGAGTGGCATTGGGCTAGTCAATTTGGCGGCCTTGGGCTATAGCAAGAATGAAGTCAGCAGCAATAGCGATGGGGCGCCGCAGAGCAAGCCAAAGGCAGGCTTGTACCCCTCGCTGCCCTATCCAGCATCGGAATCCGTGGGCGGAATGCCATATGTGACAAAGCAGACGATTCCATCACAGAATGCCTCCTTTCCGGGCATGGGCGTGGGAATGCCAAGCGCCCCTTATCCCAGTGCCGCACCATACCCCGGCTCGAATTTGTATCCAAGTTTACCAACATCGTCATCGTCATCATCATCACTGCCATATCCGGCAGCTCCATTGGCCCCTTATCCCAGTAATACGCCCTATCCAAGTATGCCACAACCGGGCTTACCATATCCATCGGCGCCGCTAGCTCCATATCCATCAGCCATGCCGGCTTTCCCCAGTATGCCAATGCCGTATGCACCCATGCCAACACCAGTAAGTCCAGCACCGCAATCAGCTGGCTTTCCGCCATTGCCTTATCCATCGGCACCGCCACCAGCAAGTGCACCGACGGCTGAGGAGGAGCCCTCAGTGGGCATTGCCGAATTGACATTCACCAGTGTGAAAGTGCCGGAAAATCAAAACATGTTCTGGATGGGTCGCAAGGCAACCAGCACACGGCCGATTAGTCAAAGCTCCGGCGGAGCAGTTGGATTCGAAACTCTGCGCGATTCGTGCGTATCCAATGGCACAATGTTCGAAGATCCCGATTTTCCGGCAAACAACTCGTCCCTGATGTACTCGCGACGTCCCGATCGCTACATCGAATGGCTCCGGCCCTGTGACATTGTGGATGATCCACAATTCTTTGTCGAGGGCTACTCCCGTTTCGATGTGCAGCAGGGCGAGTTGGGTGACTGTTGGCTTCTAGCGGCCGCTGCCAATTTGACACAAGACTCCAAGCTATTCTTCCGTGTCATCCCACCAGATCAGGACTTCCAAGAGAACTATGCCGGCATCTTCCACTTCAAGTTTTGGCAATACGGCAAGTGGGTGGAGGTAGTCATTGATGATCGTTTGCCCACCGTTCATGGGGAACTGATCTACATGCATTCCACGGAGAAGAATGAGTTCTGGAGCGCACTGCTGGAAAAGGCCTATGCCAAGTTGCATGGATCCTATGAGGCTCTCAAAGGTAAGCAAAATCTGCCCTTTTTGTTGTTTATCGATTTTAAGGCTAATTTTTGAATTTCCTACAGGTGGAACCACGTGTGAGGCTATGGAAGATTTCACTGGTGGTGTTACGGAATGGTATGATATTAAGGAGGCACCACCAAACCTATTCAGCATTATGATAAAGGCAGCCGAGCGTGGATCAATGATGGGCTGCTCCCTGGAACCAGATCCAAATGTGCTAGAGGCCGAAACGCACGAGGGCCTCATTCGAGGACATGCCTACTCGATAACTAAGGTGTGCTTGATGGATATATCGACGCCTAATCGCCAGGGTAAACTGCCTATGATACGTATGAGAAATCCTTGGGGCAACGATGCCGAGTGGAATGGGCCATGGAGCGATAGCTCGGCTGAATGGCGTTTCATTCCCGAACACCAAAAGGAGGCGATCGGTTTGAACTTTGATCGTGATGGTGAGTTCTGGATGTCATTCCAGGATTTCCTCAATCATTTCGATCGTGTGGAAATTTGCAATTTGTCGCCGGATTCACTGACCGAGGATCAACAGCAGAGTTCACGCCGTAAATGGGAAATGTCAATGTTTGAGGGCGAATGGACTTCCGGAGTAACGGCTGGAGGATGTCGTAACTTCTTAGAGACCTTCTGGCACAATCCACAATACATCATTTCTCTAGAGGATCCCGACGAGGAGGATGACGATGGCAAATGTACCGTTATAGTGGCACTAATGCAGAAGAATCGACGCAGCAAACGCAATGTGGGCATTGACTGTCTTACAATTGGTTTTGCCATCTACCATCTAACAGATAGGGATCTCCAGGTGAAACCGCAGGGTCTGAACTTCTTTTAAATATCGCGCCTCCGTGGCTCGGTCACCTCATTTTATAAATACGCGCGAGGTGTGTGCCCGATTCAAGCTGCCGCCTGGGCATTATCTCATTGTGCCCTCAACCTTCGATCCGAACGAGGAGGGCGAGTTCATTATACGTGTCTTCTCGGAGACAATGAACAACATGGAGGAGAACGACGATGAGGTGGGCTTCGGCGAGACAGACGATCGCATTGCCCCGGCCTTGCCGCCGCCAACACCCAAAGAGGAGGATGATCCGCAGAGAATTGCCCTCCGTCGTCTGTTCGACAGCGTTGCAGGCAGCGACGAAGAGGTGGATTGGCAGGAATTGAAGCGTATTCTGGATCATTCGATGCGTGATGTGATGGTCGGGGGCGATGGCTTCTCCAAGGATGCGGTACGCTCTATGGTGGCCATGCTGGACAAGGACCGTTCCGGGCGCTTGGGATTCGAGGAGTTTGAGGCTCTGCTTACCGACATTGCCAAATGGCGGGCAGTCTTCAAGCTCTACGATACTCGACGTTCCGGCAGCATTGAAGGCTTCCATTTGCGTGGTGCCCTCAACTCGGCTGGCTATCATCTGAACAATCGTCTGCTAAATGCCTTGGCTCATCGCTATGGCTCGCGAGAGGGTCAAGTTCCGTTCGATGATTTCCTTATGTGCGCCATTAAGGTGAAGACTTTCATCGAGATGTTCCGGGAACGCGATACGGACAATTCAGACACAGCCTTCTTTAATCTGGACGATTGGCTCGAGCGTACCATATACTCGTAAACGAGTTGCTTATGACTTTAAGTGAAACTAATCTAATCCTAAGTGCCACATCTACTTAAATCAAAAATAGAAATACTAAAGAACAAGAAAATGTAAAATGGTAAGCAAGGCGAGGAAGCATTAAGAAGATTTGGACCCTACACACGCCGCTACCTTATCAGAATGTGCAAAAACCGGAAATACAAAATCATGTGCAGTAATTGAATTGACCTTGGATGTGACTCTAGGCGTCGGCCAAATACGATAAAAACCTGAAAAATCCACACAAATGCCGCTCTCTTTGTGTGCCCCGACACATACATACATACCTATGCATGGACATCTAATGTATAGACGTACATATGTATGTTTAGAGCTCTTTGCTCATCATATGATAGCTGCTGGAACAACAATAATGATGATGACTAAGGCCAGACACCTTTTCCCCCCCCCCATCGTCAGCCCCATCGGAACCAACATCACAAACATTTTTCTAAGCATTCGCAAGAGCCGACAGTCAAGAGCCAAATGAAAACAGCCAGTACAAAACGAAATGTGCATTATTAACCATATATATATATATATAAATATGTACCTTTATATATAGCTACATTGCAAATGCTCGCATATAAGTACCACACACTCATCATCTATATAAACAAGTGATTATTTTATACAATCTTACATATATGTATATGCAATCTCAATCTATCTCTCTCGTGTTATTTGCATTCTGGTGCTAAACTAACTTAAAAGTTTAAAAAGAAAAGGAAAAAGAAAATCAAATCGATCAAAAATTTTGTATCTAAACGAGCCCCACATATTGAAAAATCCATTAATATCAATATAATTCGAATATTAAATGCATAGCATGTTGAATGTTATTTATTGTTAATAGAAGAGATATCAATTAATTGCAAATCTTTATACTGTATAATAATTTAATTGTAATTTTATCAACTACAGCTCGTTTGGAGTATGATTTTGTGCCCCCCTCTTTTCTTATGCTGCCCCCTTACAAGTTTTAACCCCTCTCTCTCTATGTGTAATATCGTTATTGTCTTTAAAAATAAACTGAAAATTTTTTGTGAATAAAAAGAAAAAAACTAAACTATTTGACAGTGACCATTTCAGTTGCACCACTGGGTACACCCGCATCTATTAGTGTTTGTTTCAATTCATCGTAGTTCATTTCGTTGTCTGTGGCCAATTGCTGAAGTACCTCCAGGAAGTCTTCATATTCCAAACGCCATTTTCTGAAACAAAAGAGAAACATTTAAGTTTCGAATTTTGCCTTGGTAAATAAGCACACCCACTTATAACGCATATAGATTAGTCCTGTTTGAGTCCTTGTTATGGGCATGGGCATAAGTTTTGCCTGCTCCAGCCAGGCATCAATTTGGGATAGTAAAATACAATCAAACTCCTCATTCTCCAATTCCGTGGGCACAAGCTTAAGTTGAGATTAAACAAGATTAATAAGTAGGTAGGTATATATGTATATATATCGTGCTATATCACCTTATAGTTGCAGTAAACCATAAAAAGACTATCGAGTGTATACTTCTTTGGCTTATCATCCTCATCGGCCATACCGAATTTTGTTTAGAGTGAGTTCACAAATGTGAAAATTAATTTTTTTTTGTTTTACGCAATAAATTTTGGTATTTATTTTAGACAAATAATGAAAAGTCCATGTGGGATATACACCTCTCTCTCTCTCTCTCTATATATATACATATATATACAAGTATTTGGATTTGTTTCCTAAACAAACAAAATGAAAATTCACAGGTGTTTAGTTTAGTTTATATAGTTCAGATGGGCTAGTTTCATTGGCGACCGTTGCCTAGCAGGGCCAGGCGTATGTAGGAGGGAGGGGGGTTATCTAGCTGATCTTTTGTTTTGGTTTTACTCGTTTGGCCGTTGTCGTCACTCCGCTCTGGGGGATTTCCCCTATGATTTTATGCACTCGCTTACGACTAGTTAGTTATTACAATTCTCTCTGTACTTGCTGAGAGAAATCAACATTCTGTTTATTGGCCATATTAAAGACGCTTTATCGAATGTGGCTAAGAGCAAAGACGTTAGCAGTAATTAAGTAGTTAATCATAGCATCGATGGGTTAGTTTGTCATCTTTTAGCGAGCAGAATTTAATTTATTGTTAGTGATTACTAAAAAGAAAAGTAATAGTTTTTGTTGTTGTTTTTTTTTTGTCTTTTTTTATTTCCTTTTTATTTTATTTACAGTGTATGTATGCTAATATAATGTACTAAATATAAATGGTTGTATACATATATATATATATATATATTTCAAAAGTAAACCGTTGCTTTCATTCATATATATGTAGGTATATATAAAGATCGCTCAATTTATACGATTCTGCAGATTCGCTGCCTAAATATTGTTGGCAATGTTGCCATTAGCCATTAGCCAGTTGCATGTTCTTTGTTCTTCCAGACATTTAGTTAATTATATTAAATTATGCATAAAACTTTAATTTGTTTTTATGTACTTTTTAATTAGCACTATGTATTAGCATACCCTTTCGAATTTTACGTACGTCTAACGCCAGCATTTAGTTTGTCTGTTTGTTTGTTGTTTTTCTATGTATTCGTATGTTGCATGCTTTGTTTATATATGTTGCAATGGCGTTAATTGAGAGAAAAAAGTGCATTGGATAAATTCTTAGCAGAAGAGGCAACTAATCGAAATCGAAAGCCCAATACGAGTATAGGTAATAGTAATAGGGTTTGTATTATTTATATGTTTATGCTATAAACTTTGATTTTGATTTGAGTTCCAAAGAATAAATATATATAGAAACAAAATTTATGATTTATGGACAAATACAAAAAAGTGGGAGAAGAGAAAAAAGACACAATACAGAACACAATTTTACAAAATAAATGTGATAATGATAATTAAAAAAGAGATAGAGAAAACAAAAACAGCGCAAAGTTTTAAAAATTCATCTTATATAAAGTGAGTGTTGGTTTATGTGTGTGTGTGTGTGTGTGTGTGGGCGTCGGTTGTTGGTTGTGCAAAACTAAGTTTCAGGTATTTCAATTTTGTTTTGTGTCGCTGGAATTCGGATCTAGCTGCATGTTTCTCTTTAAGTATATAATTTAACTTTATAATTTAGTCTTAAATATGCTTTTGAAATCACTTTTGAATAGGGGAAGAGATGTGAGGGGGAGCGGGACGTAAACTTATTTTTCCATTCCATTTTGCGGTGTTTAGAAGTGTTCATAATTGTTTTTTGTTGCTTGTTTTCTTTGCAATTTGTTGCTGTTGTTTTCTATTTTTTCCTGCTTTTTTTTTATTTTGTTTCTGTTTTGCTGTTTTCTCTTTACTTTACCATTTATGTTTAATATCAAAAGGAATGATATACATATATGCATAATATATAAATATATATATGTATGTATATATATATTTTAGAAATAAAAAAAAAAAAACAATGCACTTCCGTATTCAGATGATGTCGCACCGACCAGCGACTTGTTCCTCTTATATAGGGCCATCAATGGCGCTTACTTTAAGGCGGAAATAGTAAACGGAACGCGCCAACATGCTAGCCGCCACAACAAATAAAGCAATATAAAGGATATACATGCCGCCATTTCTCTGCAAGGAAGACGAGCAATTCATTTGAATCACGGCAAGATTGAATCATATTTCATATTGTCATACCTGTGCATAGGTGTATGTTCCAACTGTGACACCGATGGCGGTCACCAGGAAGAGCAGAGCCACAATGGCAAACATAACACCGCGGCTGTTGGCGAACCGGGAGCCCACCGATGAGACTTTCCTGCAGTGGGGACAACGTGCCAGTGCATTGTGAAATGTGTTAAACTGCAACGAGTATGGTTAGTTAATATCAAATGCAACTATGTATTTGGTTTTTGTTGTGTTACCAAAAACGTGTCCGAGCAATGTCCACAGGTTACACGACACATGCCCGGCATGGTGGGCACGGGCGGGGTAACTGGACTAGGAGCCAGATTAATTATGCGCTTGCAATTGGGACGTGGACAAGCGATGCGTTGTGACGAGCTCTTGCAAATTAACAAACAATTGCATGGGCATCTCACATACTTCTTGCCAGGCGGAGCGTTTCTTATGGGCTAAAAGAGCAAAAACAAATTTAATTTAGATGAGGAGAGTGTGAGATGCGAGAGAGAGAGAGAGAAAGAGAGTATGTCCACTTACCGTGGCCTCATTGCAGTGGGTGCATTTGACCACATGTTGCTCCCGCTTCGTAGTTATGTCAATCATATTTTGACATACCCGACAGGTGACCATCGGAACGCCTCCAGCTCCACCGCTCTGCTGATAGGGTGGCGGCAATTCATCAGGCCCAATGAATGGCACCATCGATGGGGCTCCATTGCCTGTGGGTAAACCAAAGATATCAATTAGAAACACATCACAAATAGTTGATAAGTGATAGTAAGTGGACCTTTTGTGTAAAATAAATACATCTTGTCAGCAATGGCTTTTCAGCAGCACTGCATCAGCTAGAGGCAACAAATGCTTCTTCCCTACTCTCGATGATAGCCATAGTTTACGTGTATGTGTGTGTGTGTGCGTTGGTGTGGTATGGAAAACAAGATGCGATAAATGCAATTGGGTCAATGTTTCGGTCTAGCAATGCAAAGCTCCTGTCTGTCTATCAAACTAAACTAAGCCAGGCCACAATTGTGTCACTTGGAAACAAGTTCGAACTTTGTGCAATAAACAAAAAATGAAACGGAAACTAGAGTTACCAACTCTTCTGGTTTAACTTAGATCAGCTGGTCTCATGGAATCGTTAAGTGACACCAACACACGATTTGATTCCAATTAAACCGAACTCTTACTACACTTGAGCTACTCATACCTATAAACATATATATAGTTTGCCATCAGAGTGAAGTTTTCTTAAATTCAAGGATTTTTATACCCAGTTCTTTGTGATCTCTAAACGAAAGGCCAGTCCTATGGGCCTTCTGTTGTTTAAAGTCCAGTCGAAGAAGAAGAGGATTCTAAAAATATCTTTTCAATGGGGCAGTGTATACAGATATGTATACATGGGCAATGTCAGATGATCAGGTTCCTGGGTAAACAATGAAACTGTTTAAGCAATCACTGACGGACAGTGAAAGAGAAGGAGGAAGGGCGGGTGTTGCATATGTATAAGGGTATGCCGATAATGGAGAATACGGGTATGGGTGACTCATGCAACGTTTTGCTGATTAAACAGCTGTGTTGCTTGCTACTTTATCAAACGGCCCAGAGAGAGAAAGAGAGAGATAGCGAATGAGAGGGAAAGTGAGAAAGAGCATAAACAATAACAACGCTAATAGATGTGGGGGGGGGGATGTTTATCGGCATCGAATTACCTGACTACCGGCACCCACTCATCAAAACCAAAACTCTCACCATCATCCCTAAGTCAGGGCCGTATGAGTCAGGGTGTGGGGGAAGGGATGGGCGAGTGGGTGGGTGGGTACAAAGTGTGAAAATCTGCGTGGAAATGCACACAAAGAGACGCGAAAGCGACATACAACTTTAAATCAAAGTTGCTAACAATCTGGGACGAACACTTGTTGGGTTTCCAGCGAGAAACGAGAGACCCAACCAACCTATCCGAGACGTAGGGGCGAGGCGGCGACTCAAGTTGAACGCCCGCTGCCACCATTCGCCTAGGTATTTCTCAAATAAATCAATTGTCCCCCGCTGTATACGCACCATCCTCGTTGTTGGGTGCAGCAGCGGCTGAGCTGCTGCCCGGATTCTCGGAGCCCTCATCCACAGCTGGGGGAAACGTGTACATCGTCGATTGCTCATTGTTAATAAGGCTCTGTCTTTCGGGTTCGGCCATTCCGATGACTGCTCTTGTTCCCTCTTTTTGTTTTAAAAATTCTCCTTAACAACAACAACAACTGAAATAACGAAACCAACTCCCGTTAAAGTGCGCTTCTTGCTGGCGATGCTAACGCTTTATTGTTGTTGTTTTTGCTTCTGCTGCGGCTGCTGCTCGTTGTTGTTGTTGTCGCTGCCTTTTCTGCACCGCAACGCAAAAGTCTCAACTAAAACAAAAAAAAAAAGAACAGAGGGAGAAATGGAAAAATACACGGTCAATTTTTATGAGAGCATAAATTGTTTAACAAACGAAATATGCTCGCTGCACAATTCTTTCTTTGTTTGATTACTGCAATACTTGTTTTTACTTCTATTCGCTTCTCGTTTTTTTTTTGTGTGTGACTTTATTTTACTTTTCCACTCGTTTTGCGTTTTCTGTTGAATATCCTCCCTCTTCTTCGGCATGCGCCGCAATCAATCAATTCTCTGCTGCACCGCTAATGCAACGCGTATTGCAACATGGACTGCGAAGATTTTTTTTTCTTTTGTGCCACTTTTGAAATGTTTTCAATTGCTTAAATTTATTTTTTGTTGTCAATTTTAGGAGCTATTGTAATTTACCTTATTTTTTGTTGAAATCAGGTTGCACTGCTAGTGTTGCCAGCTGGTCACACTGGACTCACCATAGGGTTCGACAATGCACAAAGAAATGTTGGCTACCGTTTGGATCTAGTTCTTTTTACACAGCTGACTGATTGGCGGCTTTAAAGTTGAAAGATGTCAGAAAACAATCAAAATAACAATTGTTCACCTGTCAAAGAAAAGCAGCAATCGAATATATCAATAAATGTCGCTGATGACGATAGTAGCAGCTCAAACGAAATACAATGGTCTGCTAATCGAAAACTGCGTCACAAATCGTCCACAATTTCATCACCAAATCGCAGTTCCTATAATTTTAAACCTTTGCCCATTATGGTCATGGGAGAGAAAACTTCTTCACCGCCAAGCTCAAGCCAGCGCCGGGATATAACATTTACTGAACAATGTAGCCTTAGAATTACAGACAGTACGGATTCTGATGAAGAGCTCCATATATCGAATGATAGTAGCAGCAACGACACCACAAGCAAAGCCATTCCTTATATTAACCGTTCATTAAAGCGCACAGATTGCAAAATCATTACAAAAAATCCAAAAACGCCGACCTCGACCCAACAAGTCGGTATATAAGAAGTGAATTCCAAATTGCATTATTCAAAATGCAACTGCGAAAGGGAACAGGGCTACATTTAAGTTATGCTTGTGCATTTGCCAACACTGCTTTTAGACAGACCAGGGTTGGTTTGTGCATTCTTGAAGAGAAGTGGTCAATTTTGATGAGTATAACTATTTATACAGTTTTTATGTAAATAAACCAAATTTTAAGTACTAAAATTAAGTTCAAAGTGTAAGTAAATGTAAAGATATCAACTGATATATGAAATGGAATCGCTTTGTTAACGAATAAAGATTGTAACGGCGTGTGAAAATAAGCGATGATTTCATAAATTTCTTTTTTGCAGCGCGTTGTTGTATGGGAAACTTCGTCGTAGCTTTGAGCGACGCTGTTGCTATTGTTGTTGCTGTGTTGTTGTTGTTGTTGTTGTGGTGATGGTGATGGTGGTGATGTTGCGGCGACGTCAACAGACACTAACGACGCACAAAGTGTTTATTTAAGTTAGGTCTATCTGCCATTTAGGGCACCCATCAAACACAACAACAACAACAATAACATCAACCAGATGAGAACAGGTGTTCTTAATTGATTTTTCCACATACTAAGTCCTCCCCACTCTTTCTATCGGTCTCCCTCACCACACCATTTACTTTTAGATCAATCTATTGGCTCGACGACTCACAACTTCACTAATCTTGAACAACTGTGTTTGGGCATTTTTAATCGCTGCAATTAAGACAAAAACAAAAACACAGAAACACTCAACACACGAAAAATAACGAAAGTGCCACAAATCATACGAATCAAGTTAGCCTGCCTCCCCCACACCCCCCTACAAAAAAAGTATTGAATAAAAATTGAGAGTTTTTGAATCATTCGAACGAACGAAATTTCAAACTTAGTTTGACCACCGACAAGTACACACATACACGATACAATATAAAATCAAATCAAGATAAATAGTGCAAAAAGTCTGCAAAGGAATCAACTAAAATGGATTCTCCACCAATGTTTAATAGCGTCGAAGATGAGTGCAGATATTGGAAAGAGCGATCCAAACAGTATCACAAAGAGTAAGTACCATCAGCAGTTGAGAGAGCCCAAGGACTTATGTATATCATTTTCTTCGATTTCCAGATGGACAGATGTTAAACAGGATTATGATGAATTTGTGGAACAGTCACGCGAAATGGAAATTGAAATGGACGCTACTCTGGAGCAAAAGCAGAGTATTATTAAAGATCTCAGAGCCAAGCTAAATATGTTTGAGAAAGAAAACGATTCTCTCAAGGTGAATATTGTTTAAAATGCAAACTAATGACAAACTATTGAGACGCTTCCTTTTTAGCTTAAGCTGGACTCGCATGGCATTGAAATGTCGAATATGGAGAAACAGTTGGAGACGGTAAAGAAGGAGCGCGACTCCATGAAAGTGTATCTACGTCAGCTGGAACAGAAAAATGATGATTTAGAGCGTGCGCATCGCATTCTTAACGAGAGCATAGAGAATTTTGAGAAAATGTTGGATCAGGCGTATGAAAAGAATGCCCTGCTTGAGCTGGAGGTAGACGAGAAGGGAGTGCTGCAGGAAAAACTGCAGCGGCTCATGGATGAGACGCGAGGTGAGTATATATAGACATTGAGATGGTGAGAATATAAAAATGAAATTTCAATTGTTTTCGCGCAGATCTTAAACAAGAGCTCAATGTTAAGTCACGATATACGCCAACGAATGGCACTAGCAACAATTCTACAGGCACAGCCGGTAATAGCTCCATGAACTCATCCTCCTCGCTACCGAATGGCATTGTGGCCAATGGTGATATGATGCCGCCACATGACAACATTGTTGCTTCAAAAACCACCAACAGCATCAGCTCGAGCGCCCTCAACGGCAGTTTAGTTAATAAAAACGAATATAATCAACAGCAATCGCTTAAAAGTAAGATACTCAATTCGTTAAAGCAAACCAAACGTGTCCTTAAGCTACAAACAAAGTCTACTTATCATCCAAAGCACTGCAAATAATCTATATTAGAAAAACTTGCGATATTAGTGAAATTAATTTTATGTTTCCTTTGAAAACATCCACACAATGCATACGTAAAAATAGTTACAAATTTGTTTTTCTCTTTTCTTTTTCTTTTGATGATTCTGCTAGCTGAATTAAGTCTTTATATTTGCTGTAATTGTATTTTAAATTATTAAAAACAAACAAAATGTAATTTTTTGAGGCCAAATTTGCAACATTTTTCGTAGGCAATGTGTGTGTGTCTCTGTATGTTTTGTATTTGTCATTGAATTTGTTTGTGTTTAACTAATACAAGTAATTGTCCCATAATTTCTCTACACAATCTCGACTAACCTAACCTGCTGTGTATGTGTGCTTTCCTTTTGCAGATCCCGAGAACCTAATCAATGGCAATCCCATGAATGCCAGTTCCCGCGCAACGGCGCTGAACATTGTGGCCGACATGTTAAGAAAACTAAACGTAAGTTCCCCATTTACCAAACCCCCTTCTCCTATATATTTCTGTATATATAATTGGACCAAAAACACAAAAAACCCCTCTAAAATTTACCTCGAATTATATTTGTTATCTATACTAAACTCAATAGAATCCAGATAGAAGACGAATGGCATTTAAATTCAAGTGAAATTCACTGAAAAAATTACAAAATTTTCCAATCAGTTGTATTTTTCATATGCCACAAAGTCTTTTCAACTGGTTTGGCGAAATTCGAAGTGGGCATTGCTATTATACTTGTATTGAGAAAGATTAGTTAAAATATATATATCTCATATGTTTTTAGTGGGATAAGGCGTTATTGTGTCCTGATTGTGATAAGTTTCGATGCATTTGTGAGCGGCCATCGCCGCCGCCGCCGCTGCCGTTGCCAACGTCGTCGTCGTCGTCGTCGTCGTCTTCAGTAGGATCGTTGCTGCCGCCATCTGGTAGCGAGCCGAGCCTATTTCGTCGTGCCTTTGGCGGCAGCAGCAGCTCCTTTGTAACGTCCAGTAGTGCCCAGACAACAACATCCGCCGGCAGCAGCGATGGCAGCTCGAATAGCCTCAATTTGGGGTCAAATATTTTTAAACGATTTGCCGAACGCATGCGCAACACTCCGGATGCATCGCCGCTATGACAATTGCCATTACCACCGGACGCCAGACAGCATCCTCTCCCCATTTCCTTATTTAAACTTTTTATGTCCATTTGTTTTTATTAATTGCTTTTTGGTTAATAAAATACAAATACAAAGTTTTTTGTTTGTCATACACGTATTTCTTTTGCTTTTGTTATGTGTCGTAGTTGTAGTTGTTGTTGTTGTTGTTGTGTTGATGTTAACGTTGCCAATCAAAATGTGTTAAATGTTGTTCTGCCCCTTTGGCTAACACCACTTTTATGCCATTCTTTCTGTTTGTTTTGCAGGCCATGGAAACAAAATTGAAGACATATCGCGAGCATGCACCACCATCGGCGCAGCCGCGATCCGTGAGATCAGCACAGCAGGCGAATCACCAATTGACTGGCCTGCCCTGCCTTTCCCTCGATGCGGAATAATGGAATATTGTTTCGTCCATAGCACCAGAAGAGCCCAATCCAGCGCAATGTCTGTGAAAAATGAATATAGAATATATGCATACATAAGTATATATACACGACATACGGATTATTGGAATGTTGTTCAATTTTGCGATACGTTCACGTTTCAAATGTTAGCGTTAATTTGTTTCTTTCTTTCCGCTGAACTCTGTTTATTTATTTCATTTAACTTGACTTGTATAAAAAAACACACACACACACACACAAAACAATGCTTAGAAAAAAGAAAACACACGCAAACAAAACAAAAAACACAAAAAAAAAACGGAAAATAAGCATTCAAAATTACACAACACAACAAGTTTGATGTGTTGCAGTTTCAAGCCCAACCATAAAACATGCCTTAGTATAAATTAAGTGTAAAACAACAAAACCGTTAAGCTTAAGTCTAAAATGAAAAATTGGTTCTCTTTATTGAATACTATAAAGTAAAATTCAATTTTTTTTTTTTTTTTGTGAGCTGACTAAAAAACAAAACACAAAAGAAAATATGTTGAGCAAAATGGATGTGTCCTAGTATTATGGATCAGCTGAATGAGAACTTATAACAAATACTCGTAGTGTATAGGAAAAGACAACAACTCTCACCCAAAACACACACACACACACACACACACACATATATACACAAGCACTCAGAATGAGAGAGAGAGAGCAGAGTTTTATTGTTTAGTTAAAATTATTTAAAAACAAAAGATCAGCTATTTTCTATTTATATTTAGAAGCGAATATAAATATGTAAAAAGGCAACAAATTATATATTATCTATATGTAAATGTATAAAACAAAACCAACACACAAAAAACAACAAACAAAAAATCTACAACATCAACGAACACACGATAATGTTTAAATAAAGAGAGAAAGATAATTAGTTTTAATAGAAATTCGTATTGGTTTGTCGTTTTGTCTCGCTTTGTTGTTATTTCCATGCATTGCTCCTTGACATATGCAATAAATAATTAATTAGCCAAATATTTGATTTAATTTCAACAAGGCCAAGCTCTAGCCATTGTCAAGGTCAACCAACTAACGAAGGGAGCGGAATAATAAAAAATAACTAAGGGCCAAGGTAAATCCCAGCTCCATGATGAAGTTTCTATACCCTAACAAAAAAGAAGTATTCGAATGCATTAATGTAATATGACTTTAATGTTTTAAAAGGATCTTAAAGGACTTTATCTTGAAGGTTGTAAAGCGGCAATTATTTAAATTATTCAATTCAATGAAATGCTAAACGAAAGTTTAATAAAATTATAAATTTTGACTCAGAATATTTGTTAAATACATCAGTAAGGTCTTTTAAAGAAACAGCTTACACGATCTTCATCTATATATGTATATACTTAAAACTGATTTCTTGTTTCTGTCTGTATCTAGCTCAAAGTAGCTATATACTCTACGCCAGGGCAGAGCATTTATCAATCGTCTCTCAGTCACTGGAACAAAAATGAAAAAGAAACAAAAAAGACCAAAGGAAAACTGAGCTTTGACAATGAAAGCTCTTTCAAATTGAAGGGTTTTTCCCCTCAAATTTTTAGTACAACATCGCCAGAGAGCTTTACCCCAGGATATTATGCTGCCTATTCCAGGTGAAGGCACCGAAGCCGAAGCCGAAGCTGAGGCTGAGGCTGAGGCTGAAGCTGACCTTGCTAACGGTTAGGTAGGTAAGTCCCCCGTATTGGTGGTAGGCTAATGAAAATGCTTTGGTTTTTGTTTAGACTCATCTGCAAGAATAGGGTTAGCGCAGAGTGTTTTTTTTTTGGCTTTGACTGAGGCACCCGATCTATGTACCAGCATCTAAATAAATACACATACACATATCCTTAGGTATGTCATATAGACCTCATTTGAGATGATAAAAATCAAATTTGAAAGTGCAGCCCACAAAAAGAAAGGAAGTAAATATATATAAAGACGTCAAGCTTTTGTCATACGCACAGCACTTACCAGGAACAGGAATAGGGATATATGTCATAGGGAATGAAGCGGGGACACAACTACTGCTTGTGGTTGGAGTGCATTGTTTGCTTATGGCAAAAGCAGGAGCTGGAGCAGGAGCAGGAGCTCTCGTCTAGCAAAAAGGAGCAGCGGCAGCCATAAGCGGATTGGGAATGGCACAATGCAATCGCTGTGAGGAAGAGAAAAAATTGAGCAGACACAAAGCCATGAGTGTTGAGTGGGCTTTGTGTCTGTGTGTGTGTGAGTGTTAGTATTTTACTCATGCTCTTTCTTTTGAAATTTCTTCCATTATTGTTGTTGTTTTCATACATATTTATTTTTAAAAGCAATTTCAAGAATTTTTGCTTTCTTCCACACTCTATCGCCCTGTCATTGCTTAATGAACTCCCAGGAGAAGGTGGAAAAACCGCAGCAACTAATTAACTGGACTTATGGCTATATATGTATGTATGCATGTACGTACATTCATACATACATATATACATGGCAATGCGAGCCTTCACTTTATCCACCGTACAAAGGACAACAATCAGAGCAACAGCAACAGCAGCAGCAGCGGCGCGTCGGCAGGACAGCCATAACAATAAGCACCACAAAGAGCTCACTTGGCAAACATTCGGGCCACCAACACCAAGTGTAATTGTTTTGGCATAAAACAAAAAACACAAAAAAAAAAAAACAACAAAAATCCAACAATGGAAAAGAAACACCAAAAAAAAAAAAAAAAAAGGAAAAAAAAGAGAGAGAGCGAGCGAATGTTGAACAGCTCGTAAAAAATACTGTAGCAAAAAAACAGCTTCAAGTGGAAGCTCTTGAAATCCCTATACTCTATACAGGGTGGCTGTTAAATGTTTAGAAAGAGGACTCTTCTTTCACTTGTCGTCTTTACTGTCGATAAATTGTTAAGCTCAATTTTCACACGGCACTTTCCTTTTTTTTTCCTCTTTGTTGCCGTTGTTTTCCCTGTTGTTGTTGTTGTCTGGGACAAATATCAGGAGTGTTATACGATATTAATGGAATTTATCAGACATGCCTTGCGGTGGATATGAATACACATACTTATACCTACATAGTATAAGCAAAGTAAATGTCTTTGCAATATTGATTTATAAACTAAATGATATTTATCTTTAATAATTAATGTGAATAAACTAACTTAAGTGGTGATTAAATAACCAATGCATATAATAATGTATGTAAACACAAATACACAGTATTTTTTGTTGTCACCTTCTCGCTCTGGCCCACTTGTACATATTCTATTGATCAGAAGAGTAACTGCATTCGCTCTCTTACTCATTTGAGCGCTGATCCTAGCCGCATAAGCTTAGGGAAAGTCTCTTCCGCCCACACAAACATTCGCTCACAAACATTGTACTTTTTTCCAAGCGTTCTTTGGAGAGTGGCATCGTTTTCTTAACTCTTCATGTTTATGTATCTCTTTCATTTTCACTCTTCTTTGGTTTTTTACAGTTTCGATATGCATTCCATTTGTGAATTCCAAATGTATTTGTTGCTGTAGAGTTCACTGTTACATAAGCCACAATCAGGTGAAGGTTAAGAAAGATTAATAAATATTAAACGATTAGGAAGGACTGCTTAACAGCTGTGGTTTTTTATATATGTATATATAATAACGCATACGCAGGGTGTGCCTGCTCAAATATAAATATGAGCACTGTGCAAATTGTGACGGAAATGGCAAACCAATATAAGACCAATGAACATAACCTCAAAAAAGTCAAATGGAAGAAAAGTGAAGGTACTAAGAAATATACTATAAGTGATTTACAATGATGGATCTAGAGAAATGAAATGACGACAAAGAGCTTTCGGTATGTTTTACTACTTTTAAATAAAATGATTAATTTCAGTAACAAATATTAACTTTAATGATTTTTGGCAATTTACCTAAAAATGTAATCGATCGAAACTTTAAATTTTGTGAATGGTGTCAATCCCATTGTGACGTTTTGCTTTTGCCTGAATGGTGTTTGGTGTTTGAATTTGAATGATTTGCTTTTATTTATTTTATATTTTTCGATACATTTGGGGCTTGCTGAATCACTTGACGATGACACACATTTGACCCAAATACGAATCACAGTTGTTCAATTTACTTTCGCAACACCCTGTATGAGGTATGAGGTATTTAGGGCAGTCATTTGGCGAAAGGGGGGGTCAGCAGGAGGTTGGCATGAGGATTGTGTACAAAATTTTGTCGGTATTTATGCGCTTTAAATATTTAAAATACCCGTCGCGACGTCGTAATGTAAGTTGATGGTAAATATATTATATAAATATATACGTATATGTATACATACATATATGTATGTACAAACGGAAACGATGATGAGGTAGTACTTACTATGTATCCTCTTCCTCTCTTTCTCTCTCTCTCGGGGTGGCGGCTATTTTGGTGGCCGGTCCCCACCTCTGGGCAAGAGGCCACCGTTATTTCTTGAACCCCGTCTCTGGGTTCTGGGCATGGCATGAGCTGTTGCTCCTGGTTTTTGGCTCAGTCTCTGGTCGTGTGTCCTGTGTCCTGTGCCTAAACATCAAACAAAATCGATATGTGGGCGGTGTATATATGATTTTTGGCATAAACAAGCACACATAAACCTAGCCCCGGGTGGGTCTCTCAGGTATGGTCCCTGCTTTGTTTGAACGCCGCAGGACGCTCATTTTTCGTAATGAGTTTGTCTATGTATGTATGTGCGTATGTGTGTGAATCTCTTAGCCTGTGTGTGTGCGTGTGTGTTCCTGACTCGAAGCCAGAACAAATAGCGTGTTTTTTTTGTGTTGCCTCTTCTTTTCTTCTCTTCGGTTTTTTTTTTGATCTATGTATGTATGAATGCAAAATAATAAAAAAGGCATAATTTGCTTTAATACAAGAAACCTTTCAACACACACACACGAATGAGGCGTCTCGTAAAGGTCCTTTGTTGCCCTAGCTGCCTTCTGCTTCCTGCCTCCTGCCTCCTGACTACTTCCTCAGCTTGTTAGCTTGTCGTTGTTGTTTTCGCCTGTTACCGGCTTCCGGTTGCTATTACATCCTGTTGCCTTCGATTTGAAGTGTAAATGAAAATGAAATTCATTTGATTAGTCTTCAGCTGTCGAAGCGTGCCTGTGTAATTAGTGCAATCATCAACTGTGACCAATTACCAACTATTTCCCACCCACATTTATATTGGCATTTGACATCCGCACATCCCATATATCAAGTGCAAATCATTAGAAGATACATATGTACATAGATACGGACATATGTACATACATATGTATGCACATTTCGAGATTTTAATTAAATTGAATTGACCAATCGATAAACCTTTCGTCTTTGATTCGTTTCGTTGCGTTCTATTGCCTTTGATTTGATTTGTATAAATGCATATTGCTCTTTGCTCTTTCCTCTTATTCTTCATCCTTCTCCAACTAACATGTTCTGGTTGTGGCAGTTTGTTTCCAATTAAGTGCAACAATAAATATGCAAAGTGGCCACTATACACACACACACACACACACACACACAGATGTGAATATGGGTGTGTCACTTTAACTCTGTCTCTTTCTTTGCATGTGTGCACTTTCATTAATTGAAGCACTTTTGCTTTTAGTTGACTGCATTTGGTTCTTTGCTTTTGACCAAAATTGTCGCCTATAAAAGGTCAAGAAATCCTTTCGATATCTGCATATCTAATTGTATATATCCGTCTATATCTATGTAAATACTTTGTAACTCTATTCAATTGATTTGCTTAACAAACCAAACCTAGACTTGGGTCGACATTTCTATATGTATTTTATGACACTTAGGAGAGGCGCAAAAACGTTAAAAAGTGAAAAAAAAACCTAAACTCCTCGCACCTTTGTGTCTTCATGAGCCTTTTTCGTATGCCAAATGGCCCAGGACCATTGTCTGGAGCTGCCATTTTGATTTATGTTTGTATACTCTCTCCATAACAAAAAGAAAAGAAAAGAAACAAGCAAAAGAAGATACTTACACATACACACAAACATACCATGAAATCTCAAAGGCCCATTTTTTGTTGCCACTGACCGGAGACTTCTTAATATAAAAGGTATACATCAGAAATCAGACCCCTTGGGCACTAGACTTTTACTCGAAAACATGTATTGGATTTTTGTGCAAATATTAAGGTAATTCCATCAACTAAGGGCCAATATATTAACTATCACTTACATGTTAGTATGTATTCATTTGACTTTGTTTTCCAGAATTCTTTTTTTAATTGGAATTGGAATTGAGTCGAGAATTGATTAGTGTTTGAATTGCAAAGTTGATTTGATTATAAGGAAAATTTCAGTATTCATAATAACTTTTTGAAAAAGTCTTCGGTTACAATTTACGAAATAAATAACAACAAGATAAATTGTTATATAAAACTTTTTCAACTTTTAAACGGAATCCTGTTTGAGTTTGTGCAGAAAAGTTTCGATTTCATGCTTTGCCCACAAGTCATGGAACACGAATATATTGACAAGCCAAAGACGAGACAACGAATTGAAGTGCCTCTAAATTCAGTGCCGGATTAGCCATATATCAGGATAAGCAAATGCTACGGCCCGGAAGCTTTTACAGCATTGTAAAAACATTTTTAATCACTTACATACATAAACTAAGAAAAGTTCATTCGGAAAATATCTGAAAACATTCCTTTAAACTCTTCAATTTGCAAATCATTTTCGAAATCTCTGATATCTCTTTTTAATCCTTAAGTTACGTATTGAACTCCGACAGATTGGAAAACAACAGATATATAATATATACACGGATTACATGGATATATTCTATTAATTTCACTGGGTTTTCTTAACTAAACGACAAATAATATTAGTCTCTTGCATTGTTGTTAAGTAATTGTCGATATAATCCAATCAATTTGTTTTCCTTTTGAAAAATGTTAGTGGATTAGCAACTCATGTACTTAACATTGGTTCTACTATTTGTCCAGGGCCATGAATGTATGTGTGTGTGTGTGTGTCGAATTTTGAATAACGTCAAAAAATATCCGTATACTCGTCGTGTGTTAGGTGGTTCGCTGTCTCTGGTGGCCATGTAAGCATAGCCCAATTAAGCGTAAACAATTTGTTACTGTGGAAATGTGAGAACCACTAGTTGCTGCTGCCGTTACCGTCCCTGTCCCTGTCCCGGTCCCGTCTATGCCCCGCCATCAACAACCATCATTTGACATTGATAAAGCTGCTGCCCGACCATACTTTATCCATCGGTGTCTCTGTGCGCATATCGTGTGCAAATATTTTTGGGCTATTGATACTCATGCGATGCTGTTGCTTTTGCTTTTGCCTTTGCAGTGTGTTTGTGTGTGTGTGTGTGTACGGTGACCCTGATGCCAACAAACTGTTGCTTTTAGCCCTTGGTAGGCGGGGTTTAGCTCACACAAACACTCACTCAATCCTCCCACTCCAAAGCAAAACACACGCACAGGCACACAGACACAGACAAATACAGCTGGGACATTTTCCCAACATTTCCCCTACGCGCAACAGTTTTTCCATAATACTCATGATACACCCCACCCACATGCCTCCACCCCCCGGCCCCATATTCCACGTCCCTTGTGATATCTGCTACCTTTTTGTGTGGCGGCAGCGGCCCACAGACAATTGCCATGGCCAACTTCGTGTCGCCGCCGAACTCCGTTTTTGAGTTAACCGTTAGCTAAGCCAAGAAGCGTTGCCAAACAGTAGCTCCATTATGTGCTCCAGTCTTCTTGGGGACTTGGTAGTGTGTGGAACGTGCTTGGCGCAAATGATACTTATCAGTTTATCTTATAAATATATAGAGAAGTAGTAAATGATATTCAATATCTGCAATACAAGCATTTTTTTTTGGCAAAGTTTTTGGTCGTATTTTTGTTTTAGTTACATATACAAAGAGATATATATATATACATATATATATATATATAAAAAATCGTGAGTGTTTTTTTATTCGTCTTCAAAGAGCCGAAAAAGCATATCAAAAATTGAAGTAAGTAAAGTTGGGCGCCTAAAAGTAGACTATGAATATGACAATATACTAGCCGCTTTTTAGCGATGCGTGTGTGTGATGATGATGTGTGTGTGTGTGTGACACCAATATCAAACAAGTTTCAGTTCTCTGTTTGTCTTCCTTTGTTGTTGAGACACTTTTGCTCTTGGCGTGTAAATCTGCCTGTTAAGAGGATTACAATGTTTCCTGTAATTATTATCGCTGCGTGTGTTTGCGTGTGTGTAAACTGCTGCAGGGAATTAACTTTGTTTCGATCTAACCATGTTTGACATCAACTGGCATCAGAGGCCAAAACTGGCAGCAGGAGGTTAAAGTGTTTTTGCCATTTAGTTTTTAGTGCTGCACACACACAGACACACACACACACACACAGTTTTTGCACACACTCATCTTATTCTTCATTTCTCTTCTCTCTGATATTTATTTATGCGCTGGCACACTCTTAGACGCACACACACACACACACACACACAACTCTTATGTGTGTCCTCGTGATACACTTAATCCGACATTTACAATTTTTGCTTAAGGATTTATTTATGGATTCAATATGTGTACAACGTTTACATTTCTGTTGCTTTGCGTGACCGAGTATATGTGTAGGTGTACCCGTATGTGTGCGTGTGTGTGTGTGCATGTGTGTCTATGGGAACCTTTGCGCATATTATAGAATGCTTCAATGCTCCTCCCAATCTTGCTATCCTTGAGCGCATTTATACATACAAAAAGCATTTTTGAATACACTCATTTCGAATTTTTGTAATTCATTTTGCAAGCATAAAAGGAAAAAGCATCCATAGCAAACGATCCTGCTATCCTTTCATGCCTGCTCAATCAGAAATGAAATGAAAAAGTAACAGGAAAACTGAAAAAAATGGCAAGCAAACAATAGCAAATATAGAACACATAATCGAACCTTGAAAATGGATAGAACTATGGCTAAAATTGCCACAATCAACAAGATGGCTAAATGTGCAGTTTCCTTACAAAATTGAACTAAACAAAATCAGAGAAAAACTATTTGATATATTCTTCTTGCACATGATTTCTCAATGTGATTGAAACTTTATGGCTTAGCGAAATCATCATCAACAGGTAAAACCATAATACTCAAGCACTAAAACAACTCGAGGACAATTATCAATTTCACTCTGCGATTGAATATTTCTTGAATTGGACAAATCCCTATATACATATACCCACCCACACATGAAATATACTCAATATCAAAGTGTTGCCCTAATGAAGGCTAAGGCAAAGCTCCGAATGAAATGAATATATGTAAGTATGTTTCATTTATTTATAGACCATTGAAAATTGCAATGAATATGCGTATATTTCTTTTCAACATGAAAGCCGCTTTCATTGCACAAATGTATGCTCACTTTTATTTGTGAGTTCAATGCGGCCTTTGTGCGAATTAATTTGCCGAGATACATACATACGACTTAACGATAGAAATACATAAATATATATAAGTATATATACATGTTCTTTTTATTCGAGTCATGTTTAATTGAGGTTTTCTGTATAATTTCAGTCATTTTTATTAATGCGCCAATTTGTCATGACTCTAAAGACGTTTGGGTCTTGGAAATTTGAAGCATTGAAAAATGACTCAATTTGAAATTATATATATAATTTTCATTATATTAAATGGAACATTGGAAAATTTCATATTGTCCAAGATATTTTTCTTTAACAAAAGATTAAAGTACTTAACAGGCTTGACGTGTCTTTGATTTTAACAAAATTTCTAATCACATAAGAATCTATAGAAATACTCGTTTTAAGTAGTGATAAATGAGCTCGTTTCTTGAGAGAAATGATTACTTTTTCCTCCAAAAATGGTATACAAGACACCACTAACACACTCTTGATGGGATAGATAGGTTTCCTTCTGTTAATCAGTTTCAAATGTTTGCTAAGAGTCCAATTTTGATTATACATGGGACTGATTTTTAAGTCTTCTTTTCATCAAGTATGAAACAAAAGAAACTTATGACGATGATTTAATGATGAAACAATCTTTCAAATGCTTGTTGGGTAGTTCCTAAAAAATATAATTGAAAGCACAATATGATGATGTTGTTGTTTCATTATACAAATAAACATACAATTAAATAAGAAGAACAAAACAAAAATAAAAAGCATGTTTACTTTGTTTGTCATGTTGCTTGTTTATGCTTTCTATTTGGATAGAAGACTGACTGAGATAAAGATTTAATTGTTTCAGAAATTAAATGCATTTTGCATTTGTCTGATTAGTTTAGATTTTGGCAATGACAAGTTGATGGACATAAATTTGGGCAGAGACAAAATGAGAAACATTGAAATCAAATGAAAATCTCTACTAATGCCCAACGCTTTAACCAAATTCATTTGGCTTTACAATTATTAATGGCCAAATATAAATTGTAAAACAATTTCGTCTGTCAATTGCTTTGATATGCAATAAGATAAATGATGCCAAATAGAGATGGAAATCGACAAGTACAAGAAGACGGAGAAGAAGATGAAGCCAAGAGCAGCAGGTGGTGTAGCAGATGACGAGGGAATGGGGAGAGATGCTATTACAATAAGCAAATATTTAGGTATTTTAAAGGCGTATTGCCTTGTCATTTATCCTTTAATCAAATAGAAGCACGCAGATTAACTGTAAATATTTAAAGCATACATTTATGCATAACATACATCACAATATTTATTTATTTAACTGTTCAATAATAAATTGCCTACAGCTATACTCAAATTAAATTCTATTTTCCAAAATTAAGATTATACAGTAGATCCTGGCAAACGGACAACAATTTGAGCCAACTTGTACGCAATTTGAGCCTTTTTTTTTGTAAAGGCTTAAAAGAAGTCGGAAAAATTGGTCTTTTCCGTTTGTTAATACAAGACCAAACTTTAGCTGATTCCCGATGGAATAGTTTAACAAATCACTTGACTACCTTTTGTCAGCTTTGCTAAGATTTTAACTTTGATTTTTGAGAGTTTTAAGCTGCCTCATAATAAAAGAAATAAATTAGATCTCTTTTAAGTTTTGCTTAACTAAAATTATAATTAAATTAAAGTCAAAACAGAAAGAATTTTTAGATATAATTGAAAATTTGTGTTTCTTAGAATTTTTACTAATGAGCATATAACGGTACTGTAAGGGAATGGATTTGTTGGATTTTCCGTGTTTGCATTTCTTTTTTTCGTCTTTTATTATTGATTTCATTAGCGCTGCTGGCAGGAAATCAACAGAGGATATAGGCGGATAGGAAGTCAGACAGACAGACAGACAGACATCAGAGACGGAGAAAGCAAAGTGTTAGCGATACTAACTGGAATTGAAGGGGTGAGAAATGGGAACTTTATCAATGGCTGCACCAGTTTTTCGTATCCAGCTCTGGAGGTGGGCTCCAATCCGATGCCAACCCAGCTGATTGTCCAGAGTTTCTATTTATAGACGGTTCAGCTCTCACAATTTTTGCAGTCATGGCAAACATGACGACACTGAACACTTGTATATAGTTGTTTTTGCTCATCTATCTATGGTAAGCGCGAAAATGTGTGTGTAGATGTGTGTAAGTGTGTGTGTGTGTGTGTAGGCGGTGTGAAGTGAAGAGCAAACATTAACGAATGTGTGCAAAATAACTAAAAATACAACAACAACAAGAACTAAGTAACAACCAGCAGAAGCAGCAGCAACAGCACCAAAATCGATATGAAAATCTACATTGTGTATAAAGTTGTTGGTACATAAATATCAAATATGCAAATATTTACCACGGCTGCCACCTGAAAATAAATGTATGTGTATTAGTGTAAGTGTATGTGTGTGTGTGTGTGTGTGTATTGGTGAGTGGCTGAAAATGCTCAAATGGTGAAGAGATGGAAAATTTGACATGTTGCTTGGTTTGGGAAAAGCTAAGCGCGCCTTCAATTGAAGGCGGGCATTGCGTTTCCTTCCTTCGTCTCCCTCTTAGCCGTCTTTTAGGAGGCAATATGCAAAAATCTCCAAGGAGCAAAACAGGCAGCTGGATCTTGTTGTTGGTATGGGAATTACTGTCACCTTGGAGCTTCCCATCTATTCATCTATACAAACATATGTACATATGTATATATCTGGCTATATGAATACATACATACACATCTCCATATATGTACTTGTTGGATGGCAGCGTTAATAAAACCACAGTCAGGCAATAAAAACAAAAAAGAAAGAGAGGAAAAAAAAAATACGGCCGAGAAGAGGGAAAAAAGATCAAAAGCTTTAACACGCCACTGTAAACATGTGCAAATATTTTAGTTGATTTTATTTCCCCATTTTTTTTTTTTTTTTTTGCTTTTTTGTTTAGCAAATTCTCTTCGTCGTTTGGAAAGGCACAAATAATAATAAAAAAAAAGGAACCAAAAATGTACATATACATATATTGAATTGGAAAAGTCGCTTAATGCCAAAAAGAGGGCCAGGCCCAATGTGGCATATATAAACAGAAGTTTCTATACTCTTAAAGTCGTTTAATCCATTTCGAAGGACTCAAAAGGGGAATATGTAAATATAGATCTAAAGGACATTGGTTCTATATGTTCTAAATATAGAGTGATTGAAAGATAGGATGTGTTAATAGTCATAGAATGGTTTTAAAGTGGTTGCAAGCTCAATCAAGTATCTTTTAGTTCCCAATTGTTAAACATAGAATAATTCCTTCTGCTTCCTTGTTCCAGAGATTGTATAAATACTTATTTCAATAGTTGAAAACATTTTGAGTTTGTTTTTGAGTTTACCCACTTGAGAAAGGGTATTCAAAGGCATGGGATACGTGATAAAGGGGGTGTGGAAATATAGGACAGGCGGCTAACCGTGCCGTCAGTTTCACTTTTTTACCCCCTTTTTTTCTTGTTTTTTTTTCTTTCTTCCATTTTTTGCCGTCGTTCGCTTTCGCTTTTTGCCATTTTTTTTCTTTCTTTGTCGTTTTTGGGTCGTTTTCGTTTAACGGTCTTATACCTGCAGCTGTTTATCATAATTTTGTTGATTTGCTGTCTGCCAACAGTAACAATAATAATAATAATAACAACAACAACAACAATGAAGACGGCGGCAAAATCAAAAAAAAAAAAATGAAAGGAAACGGAGGGAAAAAAGGGCGCTCCGGAAAGTAGGCAACGAACGGCACCAAAAAGTTTTCTTTACCAAGCGACGCGCCTCATCCGCCAAAAAAAGAGGAAAAAAACTTTCCAAAGTAAATTTGAATGCTGAAAACTTGTATCAGCCAACAACAACAATAACAATAACAGCAACAGCAACAGCAACAATGATCGAGAGGAAATTATTTTCAGAAGGCAGTGAATACCCTTAACGAGACACCATCTGAGAGGATATTGAACCCTCTGTTGCACATACACATAAAACTCCAAGCAACATTGGGCATATTACTAGATTCATAACTTTTGGCACTTGAAGGGCTATATTGAGGCACTACGAAATCCTAGTTCTAACCTAGTTTAACCTAGTTACTAGAGACACACAAAACTCCAAATTTATGTTGTTGATGAAAAACTGAAGAAATGGATATTTCCTATGATCTTTATTTTTATCAATGCTTGTGTTTTAAACACGTTAAATATTTTGGAAAGCTTATAATGCTTCTGCTTAAATTAAGGGTAAACCTATGCCTATATAAATATATACGTATATTTTGCTATATATATGTATCAAAGAAAACTTTGGTTTTTTGGCCAGTCAACGTGGCGTATGCGTCATGTCAAATGGGTCGCAACGCTTTTCATAACTTTTCGGCAATGGCACCCTCGTCCTTGGATAAAATTTTTATAATGAATTGTTGTGACAAAATAATGTGGTCATTGTTGCTGTTGTAAGTGGAAGTTGATGGGTGTGCGTGTGTCTGCGTATCTGTGTACTCCTGTGTGTGTGTGTGTGCCAGGCAATTTAATGAAATATGCAATTGCCTTTGGCCGTCGGGATACGTCAACTGTTGCGCACTGTGCCTACGGTCAGAGAATGGAAGAAAATGACGACAATTGGGAGTGTGGGTGAAAAGCGATGGCCAAAACGGTCAAATGGCCATGCCCAGCCAATTAAAAACATGGCGTCATGGCAACATCAATGTCGAACGGGGCAACGTTTCAAAAACAGGAGGAGGAAGCAGGGAACGAGTAGGCAGCGAGTGTATCCACGGCAAAGAGGGCAACAGCACGCAAATGTTTATTAGTCTCAAACTGGTACTCATTAAAAAAGTTCGTCACGGTTATCTAAATGCCACGTACCCGAGCAGCTCCAGCTCACCATCTCATATACACTCTCTGGGACCTCTTCACCATCTACCCCAGGTCCGTTTCCATCTCCATCTCCAATTTAGCATGCTCCCTTTCTAGTCTGATTAAAACTTAATATTTTCCACTGGGACTGGCATTGGAATCGGGACCACGAACGGTGGAGACTGGGCTTTAAAGTTTGTTAGTTGTCTGTTTCTAACTCCCTGTTGACAGGCCAGCCTAATTATTGGATGACGGCCTTGCCACGTTTCTGGTCACAGTCATCATCCTCATCATCACCACCACCACCATTAACATCATGATCATCAACCCACCCCCCTTTGAAAGACCTCCGTGTCATCGGTTGCCAGATTTTCTGAGATTCGCCTGCAGCCTTTTTTGCAGTTACTTTGATCTTTTTTTGGCCTGATTATAAGGCCTATGTGTCCTTTTTTCATTTTTGTTTTTGCTTTGTTTATTTTTTTTCTTCTCGTTCGTATTCTCCCTCATTTTCTTGTTGCTTTTTGTTTGCCCCATTGTATGTATGTGCCTCACATGACTACGAATTGGCTGTTAGTTTTGTGCGTCCCTCGATGTGAATCCATTTTGGTATGGCCCAATGCTTTTTATGACTTCATCTTCCCAAGCACTCACTGTATGTATGTGTGTGTGTGATAGAGGGGTGTAGACGCTAAGAGCAGTGACACAATCATAATCAATGACCATATTAAACACAAACGTGCACTTTGCTCGACGGCAAATTGTATCACAGGTCGCTCACTTGACGCTGGACACTAATCAATGACCATGCCACATCACATGCCCCCTCCATCAGCCAAAACCACCCAAAACCACCAACCCCACCAACCCCAGCCTGAAACCTCACGCAAACGTTGAGGCGCAAGCATCAAGTGCGTGTCTGTGTCTCTGTCTAGTTGAAACTATAATCCACACCAATGTACACGAACACTTCCCCTTTCAACGGCGTTGTGGGGCGGGGTGGTGGGGTAGCACAAATGGCCATATCGGAAGTACATTTGATATGCCTTATTGCCACCTAGAGCAATATCCGTAACGAGCAGCATACGAATATCGAATCTCTGGGAATACTACTTGTGTGGGTTCTTAAATGACTCTGTGTCAACTACTTTGATAAAACGAAGTTAGTGGTTTGATTAACTGCATGACATGGTAGTATGTCTACATAAGGCAACCGTTTACTCTAATCTAGTATATACGATCAACTACGGTAATAATACATACTAAAAGTTAACAACAAACACGCGAATTTGAATTCAAATATAACAAATATTTAACTAACAGAATTAATAATTAGGCATTTGATTTGGATTAAACAAAATACTAATACCATTTGTTTAGATTGTCACTGTCACACAAGACGAAACCGTTACAAAAATTTAAATATGTCTGTCCCCTCGAAGGGTATGATCTAAATGTATGAACTAAAAAGTACCAAGAGAAAGCTTTCGCTCCTTGGCATTTTCATTGGCCGTATAAATGTGTCGTCTCCGTCTATATTGAAATCCGAACTGTGTTTGTTTATTTAAGCCACGATTCGTCAATTACCATGAATGTTAGCCGTTCCGATATAGTTTTTTGCTCTTGTTCTTTGAAGTGAAGCGTGATAATTCATAATTTGTAGTTGATACTATTATTTGTTGCTTTGTTTTTGCGAGTGAGTGTAGTGAAAAGCAAGTGTTTGAGCGTTTCTGCAGTGTATTAGGGTGAAAAGTTAAAAGGGGTGCTTGTTAACTTCTTCTCTTCGCCTTCCCTTTTGCCCTGCGTTGGCTAATTGTGGTTGGAAACTTCCCAATAATGATTCTAGCGGATCTCTTTGATATAGACATCCGATGTAATATATTTAAGCTGTTTTTTAATGTTAGAGAGTTATTCAAAACTAAACAAAAATCTCTATTTAGCAGACATTTGGCAAAATGTTGAATTATTTCTCGTATAGTTCGATCTCTGCAATTAATTAGTTTGCTTTATTTCTCTGTCTAAAATTTATATGAATTTATTCGAATGAAGACAAAACATTCGTATGTACTCGTAATTAAATTATAAATTTCATGATTTTATATTTTTTTACTGACTGTTAACAAATCGGTCTGCCTCGTTGGAGTTTATGGCTCAATTTAAAGTGTTGATATCAACACATTTTGCATTGTATTTTATAACATTCTCATTCAACTTATTAGGTTACCCAACATGCCCCATTGCTTCGCATATCTTAACTGTAAACTCATACAATTACACACGCACACACACACACACGCATATGTATTGCAATGTTCCATTTAAATAATAAACGAGGATATGCGAATATGTATGCAATGCAAGGAGTAAAACACATACATGTACACACAGCCGGAAAATGTGTGAATGTGTGTGCAAAGTGCAAACGGGGGTAAGGTGGAGTCATGTGAAGAGGTTACTTGAGAGGTCATAGAGGCAGGGAGATAGAGACAGAGACACAGACAGGGAGAGATTGTAAGAGATATGTCGAGGTCGTGACGAGGTAATGCAAAAGTTAAGCATGCTGTCACACGTTCCATTTATTATAAAATATGCAAACGTTGTGCTTTATAAATGATCAACATCTTCGATTTAATAATGCCATCGTCATCTTCATTCTCGTACACATTCTCATTCCCATCCTCATATCCATCATAATGGGCAACGGCTCATCAATTGCAATTATCAAGCACAAGAACAAAAACTCAATGCCAGCCGACAACGAAGATGGCCCATTATCACTGTCATCATCTTGAATCTGAGCATTTGCATATAAATAAGGCAAGATTCTATTCTACATTGCCATGCAATTGAATGGGAATAATCAAGTTTTCTAGAACTAATAAACTAACAATAAGCAATTGATAATTTGATTTTCCTAACGTCCAACATAATTATTATGCAAATTGGTGAAAAATTAAGAAATCAATTGTAATTTAATAACAGGTTTCTTAATTAAGATAGAGTATGCATTATTCCAACAAACACAATAACCAATTAAAACTTAAACAAATTATTGTACCTAGTCATTTGCCTAGTGGTGTGTAATAAGTATGTGGTATTTCATTTAGCGGTCTGGGAATTTGTTTTCGAATGCCACATCAGTTCAGACGCATAAATCAAACTAGTTAATGGATATCATATGTAGCCTTTATCCTGTAGCCATTACACTTCGTTTTCGAGGATAGTGTCCATTGCATTTGTTGGCCATTAACTTTTTGCTGCAGTTGTAAGCAATTTGCAAGGGCAAAAGCACTAAGCCACATCTGATCGATAAAATGGATCAAATTAAATGCTGCAGTTTAATTGTTTTGACCTACATACACACTCAAACATACATATGTGATGGTCTACACTAACATACATAGTTTAATTTAATTAATTTAACAATTTTTAGTTTTACTTTAGTTTAGTTTGGATTGATGCCAAATAATTGACAAACCATTTAAGCCCTTTTGTAATCCAAATGTTGTTAGCCCCGATTATCTTCTCGGGAGCAAAGTGTCAATTATTATGTTGAGTTGGTTTTATTACATTAAACTATTAAGTTTGGGTTGGGTGGCATAAAAAAAGATATTCCCAAATTGAAAGAAAACTTTGCTGTTTCTAGTCAAACAAGAATTGCGTATACGCCGAGTGTGTCAGCTAGATTACTAATAGTCTGGATTAACTATGTGATAATCATAATATGCTAATGGTTATGATAAAGATGATGATGACAATAGTTTAAATATTAAATTAATTTTTGTAATGTTGTGAGAATTTGTTGAGTAAGAGACATAACTGTATTTATCCTTGGGCTCATCTAACGGATAAACTTTCTCCTTTTTTGTCATATATATTTTTAATCAGATTTTCAAACAAAGATTTGTTCTTGTAGTTATATTTAACTTTTAGAAAGTGTAGGTGTGTGTGTGTGTCTTCCCTTGTGTGAGTGTTAGTATTTTTGACACATGTGTATATATAGAATATGATATGCAAAGTCAGTGGCAGTGGCAGTAGCTGAAAAGCATCAGAGTAAACATTCAGAGAAATATGTACCATGTCGCTGATAGACTCTGACGTCGGTGCTCAGAGTTGACAAATCATTTTAGTTGCATTGTCGACAGTCGGAGTGTCACAAACCCCACAGACACAGTAGACTACTGACTAACTGACTAATATAAAGACAGACAGTCAGACCGAAGGACCGAAAGAGCCACAGACTGAGAGACTGAGAGACAGCGAGAGGCGTTGCCTGCCAACGCTATTTTTGATTGACGCCAGCACACATGTGTCCATGAGATGGTTGTGTGTGTGTGTGTGTGTGTGTGTGTGTGTGTGTGTGTTTGTGTAGCTAGTCTGCACTTTATTCTGAATGGTGTGCAAATTAGATACATCATGTTCGTTTTCATGCTGTCAGCAGCTAACGGATTATTTATGGTCTTCATCACCCATTTGCCATCCAATTTGGTTATGAATTTTTTTTTTTTTTTGCTCTTATTTTTCGTTACGGTGTGGTTTTTATTCATTTTGTTTTAACTAAGCTGAAGCCCTTACACTTTTAGTTCTGGCCAACAACAACAACAACAACCACAACCAACTATGCAAATTGCCATGCAACCACGCCCACTCTTTATTTCTTTTACCCTACGCCTTTCGACCATCCAGCAACTCTATCCTTAACCTAACTCTCCTTTAGCCACTACAATTGCATGCAAAGTTTTGCTTATTGAAAAAGTTTTTCAAACATTTGTCGTAATATTATGCAGGTCGCTTGAACCCTTGCCAACAAGGACCCTAAAATGATGGGGTACGCAAAAAAAGAAAACAACACAGAAGTTTGCTTTTGTCTTTCGCATGTTGTTCTTGTTGCTGTTGTTTTTTCTGTGGCACTATGGCGAAATGTTGAACACCTTTATTTTGCATTTATTGGAGGAACAAAGCAAATGGTCGATCTGGGTCTGCAATTTCATGTGAGAGTTGGTGGCAATGGGCCACGGCTCCAAAAGGAGACCCTTGACGCGTTGATTGATTGTGTCAGGAAAGACGAAAGACGTAGAAACAGAAATGGCAACCAAGGGCAAAGAACAGACGCGCGAAGATGGGATGAAAAGCAAATAACAATTGCACACTGGTCTTAGTTTAAGATGAAAAAAAAAGAAAATAAACAAACATTCAAAACGAAATTCAGCTAAATATAAAATTTATTAACAAAGTGTTTGTCTTCCCTTGGGAATCGACATTTAATAAATGTTTGGAGCTATATACCGGAGATAATCAGACGTGAAGCTTACAATGTTCATAAATTTAGTCTACATAGGCAGTTTACTATATATATCATTATGTTTTAACTCTTACAAAAGAATTTACGTATACAATTGTGGTTAGGAATAAACCCTTACAAAGGTTTTTAAGTTGTAATGTTAAAGGATTTGTCTGATTCGGAATTTGTATAGATATTTGATATTTATATAGATAAATGGATTGCTGCTAAACAATCATTTGGCCCAGTGTAAAGACGGCCATTATATTGTTCTGTGCCAATGTGAATCATGTTGTACTTACTATTGAATCGAGGGCAATGGCAATGTAAATTGTTGACGCGCCCATTGAAAGGCTTTAGCTGCTGTTGCTGCCGCTGGTGCTGCTGCTCGAGTGGCTCGAGTTGTTTGCATAAGCCAAAGTTGGGGCTGGAGTCAGATATAAAAGGTAGCAGAAGGGAGTTGATGGCGTTTATCAAATCAAATGAAACGAATGCCAATGCGACGGGCTTTAAAAATTTAACAGCCTGTTGTTGACACAGGTGTGTGCTTGTGTGTGTGTGTGTGTGTGTGTGTGTGTGTGTGTGCGCCAGGCAGGATAAACATTCACCGACCCAGTGAAACAGTCAGTCAGTCAGTCGATCGACCTGCCTTGGCCCCTGCGGCCACGTGCTGGGCATGTTAAAGTTGGTGGCCTCATATTAAATTACAGCCCACAGAAATTGGTCGATTAGGTGTCTGGGCCACGACCCAACATGGTGGCATCGTCATCGTCATCGTCATTGTACGTTGTGTGTCTGTTGTCTCATAGAGTTTATGCCCGGTCAACCGCAACAAGTAAACGACGGCTTCAGCAACCCCCGTCCGACCCCAAAAGCAGTGTGTTAGCCAAATTGTTGCGCGTACACGGCGGCTTATAGCGTAAAAAGTTTCCATTTTTGTGGGTCATAAACGTAAAATATCTTTATTGTGAATGACGCTTTGAGGTTAAAAATAAATCAGCGCCACCCACGTTGCGTATGCGTAATGCGTAAATTTATATCACCGTGTCCCTGTTTCCCTCCCTCTTGAACCACTCTCTCCGCTCTCTGTCTCTCCCCCTCTTTGTGTGTACATATAGGCACATATATACATATATATATACATCCCCTGTGTTGTGTGTGTGTGTGTGTGTGTACGTGTGTGAGGGTGGCTTTTATAAGGATGTCTCTTCCATTGTTAATGTTGCTGCTGTTGCCTTCAAGTTTCTGTTTCTGTATATTTTTTTAACGTTTTCGTTTTTCTTTTCTTTTTGACTTTTTTTATATTCTTTCCTTCTTTTTTGCTGTTTCGTTTTGCTTTTGTAGTCATTTGTGAAAATATTGCCTAACAAAGCGTTAATAAATGAGACATTTAATTAATTGCTATGCCACGACTGCAATTTAATTATGTAATCTTAGCACCTTTCGGGCAAAATACTTAAATAAGAGCTTTAGTGGAACTCAAAATGCCAGCACATTCATTCACACATTTACACACACTCACTCACTCACTTACATACAGACATAAATACACTGGGCAAATATAGAAAATTTTAAGCAAATCAATCGATTTTTCTGTATATAAGTATACATATATAACCCAAGATACATAAATGAACGAAGGAAACCCTTGTTGTTTCTATATTTAAATGCCAATTCCAGTAATTGCTAAAGTTAAGTTGAGGCAACTTCAATTATTATCCCATCACGAAATTTTACATGTTTTTCCATTAAAAATTAATTTACCTTGGTTATTAAATGATAACTAATATATATATCTTACAAATTGAGTGTCCCAACTAGATTGAAAATGCTTTAACATGAATATCACGATATATGTATTTAATAACAAAAATGTATCAAATCAATGTTATATATTTAATTGTTTGTGTTTCTGAACATTCAACTTAGCTATTGACAGATCTATATACTAAATGATGGGACGTTAACTTCTCTGTGTCTTCTGAGATTTTAATATAAGTAATATTTGCATCAAAAAGTAAACTTACTTTATTGAAGAGATTTGTCTATATAAGACTATTTTGAGAACTATTCAGTTATTTCATCAACAAACTTTGCTAACCACTAATAAAGCCAAATGACACTTGAACTCTAGAACTAGTTGCGAAGCATAAATAAAAATCTCTAAAGTCACTTTAAGTATGCATACACAAAATCATTGACGAATTCAGGATCAACATTGATCTTAGAAAATAGTTTTCGACTTTTTTTTACTCTTTTAAATCCCAACCAGTGAGTCCATCAAAGAAATTTTGAAGATCGGATCGAGTTACCTCTTGTATATATGTATAACGACATGGCTTGAATACTACCAAAAATGTCAGTATTAAGGAAGTTTAATTTTCGTTTTCCTCGAAATGGTTTGAGTTGAAAATAATGAGGTCAACAATCTTTAATTCGTTTAAAGCGACCTTCATTTTGCATTTTTGACGAAGGGTTTTTTGCAAAGTGTTTTTCAAGAGCCATATCCATACGCATACATACACACATGTGAATGTCACCCGTATGCATATACATATACATATGTATGTACAGACATACATACAAAGAGAAATAAATTGAATTGCATACATATAGGAGCCAAGGCGCGCTCCCACTTGACAGCTGGCCACAAAAGCCAAAACGAGCCGAAGTGCAGACGTCAACACAAACAATTGTTTGTGTGTCTGAGTGTATGTGTGTGTGTGTGTGTGTGTGTGTGTGTACTTCCATAATAAGCAGCAAAAGCAACCAAAAAGCAATGTTTATTTTGATTTACAAACAGAGTCAACTGAGGAAGCGAGGAGACGAACGAAATGCCAACTCAACTTTTCACTTGACTATAAGAAAAATGTTTTTCCGTCAAAGCATTGTGTGCCAGCCCAGCAAATAACAAATACAAACAAAAATCTGTTGCTCTCTCGCTTTCCCTTACTGTCTCCGACTCTCTATTTCTCTTTGGTATATCTGTCTCATTTTAGCAGCGCAACAAGCCTTGAGCTTATCGCTTAAGCCTGCTGCGACAGGACATTTAATCTCGTTGTATTAAGTTTGGGGTGAGATGGAGCAATAGAAAACGACCCGAGACTAAGTCCAGGACCAACCCAAGACCAAGACCAAGACCAAGACCAAGACCAAGACCGAGACCAACAGCAAGACCAAGGCGACAGCAACAGCTTAAAGTGCTTCAACAGAACACAAGACAAGGATATTTGCTGGGGAAGGGGGCGTGGCATGGTGTGGCTTGGCGTGTGACATGGCTGGTCTTGAGGACAAAAAGGGTAATGCCACTGACTTAGAATTTTGCTTGTTGCTGTTGCCATTTTTATTGTAATTCTAGGAATTGTTATTCCACTTTAACAAGCCGAAACCGAATCTCTGCTCTTCATTTCTAACTACATACATACATATATATGTACACACATTCTGTGTGTGTGTGTGTGCCAACTTGAGAAATGTCATGGGGTTCATGTGAATTGTGTCTATCTCTCTTCTGTGGCCAAGTGTCGTCTATTTGAGGTTTGACGCAAATTGCCAACACAACAATAAATGCGCCTATATATGTACATATATGAGGGCCATACACACATACAACCACACGCACACACATACATATAAAGATATTTGATCAACTTTTGAAAATAACATGAGAATTTGTTACTGCTTCAAATTGAGTTAATCTGTTGTGGTTGCAAATAAAGTGGAATGCGAATTTCAATATTAATGTGAAGAAACTTTTTAAAGTTCTGCCAGAACAAGACGAAAAAATAAGGTACTCTTTAATTAACTATCAGCTTAACAAGTTAATCGTTTAACTTGGGGAACATCCATTAATAAAGAGATTAGTATTTTAGACAAGTTTATACATTAGTTTATATATTTCTCCAAACGAATTATCGAAAGGTTAGCTCTGATTAAAATTAAACATATTTTATATACTATCACAGACTTATCCGCTTATCTTTGAACAACCAAAGTTATTCAATTTCTTAATCTGGAAGTTTTAAATTTATTCATGCAATCAAACTAAGAATGTTCAATTCAAAAGCTCGAATTCAGTATTATAGTAATCTTAAAGCATTTGTAAAAAATCAAAAGATATTTTTGTGAATATTGTGAAAATATGTTAAATTTTTAAATGGGAGACATTTTTCAATCAAAGAGACTGATTAAAGTGTGAAATTTTAAATAAAACTCATAATCGTCACTATTGCCCTTGATTCTGACTGTTCATTTGCTACAAATCTATGTATGTATATGTATATGTTTCATCCGAATTTCATGCATACCCACACACACACACACACATACATACACATACATGTATATATATTTAATTTAAGCAAATTGAATGCAAACTAAACAAACAAAGCTGCCATTGAAAAAATTCCTCACATGCAAATATTGAGCTAGAAAGAATGTGTAGCATGTTCACTTGGAAACAATGGTCCACCAGCAGCTCGCTGATGGATAGTGTGAGTATCCCGCATCCAGTTGAGGTTTTTGAATGGTGTGAGAGTAGTAAAGTCGAGACCAAGATAGACATAGCGAGAGAGAGAGAGAATAAACGAAACTAATTTCCGGCCAAACAAACAGAAGCGCATCAAACCGGAAATCGAGTTAAGGGCAAAAATACTAAAAGCCCTACTAAAAGACGTTCGCCATGTTGATTGCGTGATTCCAATTAATGTGAAAGATACTCTGTAAGCCTCTATCTAAGATATCAGTGGGTGGCACATATTAGTGGGTGGCATTTATTTTTTTTTTGGTTTTATACATATATAAATTCTCCACCGTGTTGTTTCAATTTGATGAGTTGCGTTCCTGCAGAGGACGATGAAATTGTTTACAACCATCCGCAAGTGTAGAGTGCTAACCACTACCATCCCCATTACAACCCACACCACCACCACCACCCTCACCACCACTGCCGCCAGGTGATGGTGGTTCGTGCAGCAAGTTTGTAAATAATGCAGTATCCTGGCACACGCCCCTAGACGTGCCAGCCCCCAAAATGACAGCCAGCAAAGTGCAAAACTAACGACGTGGCTAAAGAAACCCAAAAATACAAAAAAAAAACAACAACAAAAAGAGATATAAAGGAAAGTTGTCCGAGTGGAGCTGAAGCTACGATTACTCTGCTGGGCTCCCAGAGATGAGCTGGTGCTTCCTCCTCCCATTCTCCATATCTCGTGTGAGTCCATCTATGTCTTCCTGTCTCTCTCTCCCTCTCTCTCTCTCAATCTCCTCGCTCTTGCCCCTTTAGTTGCAGCTGCTACCAGAAATGCAATATGCATATTTCCCTTGCTGGTTTTTTTTTACTTCTATAATGGGTAGTCAGGGCCCTGTCAGGGCTTATTAGTTTGAAAGTAAACCTGTCATGGCAAGAAACAAACAATTATGAAAAGTCTTTGGTCAAAACGAAATGGATTATAAAAATTTATATAAAATGAAAAGAAGTTTGAACTTGAAACTAAATGGATATTAAATAAGGGAAAGTTTCATTTAACTGTAAACTTCATTGTAAAGGGTTGTAGTTTTTTTTAGTTTCAAAATAATACATAAGAGCACAAAAATGTAAAAAATTAAATGAATATTTTGTTGGAAAATTTTGCAACTAAATGTTAAAAAAATGTAAGTCTTATGAATAAAAATTCACATGTAAATTTTGAATAATATTTTGAAGACTTTTAAAATCAAATTTCTAATAGTTCGTAACAGTTAGACTTGATCGGTCCGATGTTAAGCACATATATCCATAAATTTAGTCAGTATCCTCAAGTCGAATGGTTTCATTTTTCGTTTGGTACTTTTGCTTAAGTGCAGCTGCAGCAGTGACCCAACCACTCAACTCATACCATCGCAATCTGGAGCGTTGTGACTGCCCGTGGTGAATGCAATTGCATTTGCATGCACTCTGCAACAAGTTTCGTTTTTATGCATTTGCCACCGGATAAACATCCATTTGGCTGGAGTACAAATGATGGCACAGAAGGGTCAGACAGGTAAAGAGGGACCAAGTGCTGCGTCAGCCATGAAAAATGCATTTCAATTTGTATTCTGCTTTAAAACAAAGGCTAATTAATGGCAACACACGCAAACACACACACACAGGGACACAGATACACAGATACACGTACACCCACGCGCATACACGTGCAAGCATTAAGTGAACAGTTATTTCAAATATCTGCTAAAACAAAAGTGCTCAAAAGTGGACCAGGGGTCATGAAGGGAGGCTAAGAGTATATGTGGGCGAATGTGTCTGTGTGTGTGTGGACCTCTAACTCTCAACTTTTCTCAAAAATAATAAAAATAAAAGTCGAGGTATGCTACAAAAGTGTTTAAATTTCACGTGATTTGTGATAAACGTGAAATCCAATCTTATATTTTTCCACTGGCAACCATAAAGACTAATTCCATGACCCTCTACCTTTTGGTACTTTATTCCTGATGATCCATAATAAATTCACAAAATATCATTAGTCCTTTGCCACATGTGCCTCTAGAAAGTCGCAGCAGTTTTCATTGATTGACTAAATTGCGATCCACCCTCGTGTAAGCAAAGTTTTTGAATCAAAAATGTAAATAATTAGTAAGTTATAAACAAATAATAATATTTGATTTATGATATAAAACTAAATTGCATGTCGGCCTTCAGAGCTCGTTAGGAGAGTGTGTTTAAAGCTTTTGTTTCATGTTATGATATGTTTGACAACAAGATAAAATATCAAAATTATTTACCATAAATTGCAGCAAGCAAAATCTATTGGTGTTTAATAAAATGCATCATTGTTTAGCCAAACAAAAGAAGTTCATTAGTCTTCACTCAACTCGACAGACGTTTTGAAATAAGTATTAGATCTACCTTAATTATCTCTATATACTATATATGTATAAGACTTGAACAAAGCAAAATGTAAACTACACGACAAAATTCCAACATATTGAGGTAATTGGTGTATGGAATTCTGTGCCAATTTTGTGTGGGTGGCAAATATTTTAAATTCATTCTACACAGTGTTGAAGGCTGCTTGTCTATAGTTTAATATAGAAGAGTTAAAAAAAAACAAATAGAAAAAGTCCCCCATACTTCCCCTTCCTCTCTCTCACACACACACACACATATCGAAAGGAATGCACAGAGAGAGAGAGAGAGACAGTTCACTCGCTTAATTTCCGGTCTGTTGTTCAAGCCAGCGCCACTAATTAAAAGTTCGGTATACGTAAAATAGCGAAGGTAAACCCGGACAAAAACTAAATTAACGACCTTGAAATTACCTTTGGCATTGGTGTCTGAAAGCAATATATATATATCTATATATATATGTATGTATATACACACATCCCCATACGAATTTCAGTGTCAATTTAAACTTTGAACTTTCACTCGAGTATGTATGGTTATTCATAAATTTTTAGTTCGGGTACATAGTTTGTTTAATTTAATTATGAAAAATAATGAAATTTCATATTGGTTTCAAGTGCATTTGTTGCTTTTGTTGCCGTTGCTGTTGTTAACGATGTAGTCCTTTATTCATGTGTAACCTTGACATCCTGCCAACTGAATGGTATTATAATTAAGGAGCTACCTTTTTCATTCATATTACCATAACCTTGAATTATGGCAAATGAAAGACAAAGGACAATATGTTTCCCTCTATAGATCTTAATAAAAAGATACTTCGACTTAATAGGATTAATTTGTCAAAGAAATATATTTTAAAAAAGAAGAACTATTCAAATGTTTCATACGAAAAGTAAAAGTAAATTCGTTTTAGTTTTTGTGGCCTTAATTCAGCACTAAGCTTCAATTCGCAATAATATAACTGAACTTGGCAGTTATGGAAATAGCAATTGAACTTAAATATTTCATCTTTCTATATATCTAGGTCAGTGTGCTACATCGAATAATTTTGCTGAATTCCTCTAGAGCAATTATCAATTACCTACATATTGCAAAGAAAGTAATTGTATGTTTTGCATTAACTGCTAAGGGCGGCAATGTACATAGAGGAAAGAAATAAATTCGCCAAAACTCGGCAGACAATTGGGTTTAGGTTTGCCGTTATCTGGTATGAACATTTTCTCTTTTTGTACCCTATACACATGGCTCTAAAAGGGTATATTAATGGCAACAAAATGTATAAAACTGTTAGTAAACTATACAATGGGTCTAAATGCCGATTCATTGGAATGAAGTCTGATTTGAAACTTGAAATTTAAACTGAAACCCATATAAGAGCACGTTGCGTAAATTTTAGAGTAATAAGTTAGTACTGCGGCCAAAGTCTAATCAAAACTTATTGGCAAGCATTTATATTGCGACACTTTGGACAATATATACAATGTCTCTTCTTATCTGTGTTTCCTACACGATACAGTTTCTGATCACTTTTCATATATGACTACTTATATTAAACAATGATGAGTATCTGTTTAGTCGACTTTCTGAGCTACGGATGGAGGATATTTTTGGCTTGATTGTCAGGTCTGCAATTGCTCCTCTAACCGCAGTAACCTCGCCAAAAAATTTCACACATATGCATGCATGCATTCCCTGTTGGTCTATGTGTGTGTGTGTGTGTGAGGTGTGCAAAAAGTTTGAATAGGAAATACGTAAAGCGGAGGGACGTTGGAGAGAGTCGAGCACCGCGTAGGAATGCCGTAGGGTTAGTCAGCTTAAGCCGATTAACGAAAATTGAATTTTGAATTTGCAACTGATTGCACTTGTTGCGAGCGTAAATAACCGCGACATTGGCTTTTTGTGTTTCCAGTTTCGCGGTTTAAGTTAAATCTCGTCAATGGCAATGCGAGTTAACCCTTTTTTTGTTTTCGTATTTGAGATTGAAAACGAACCAGTAAAAATAATTTATGCAGGTTAAGTAAATTTATTTGATTGTCTTTGATTTGGAATCAAAATAATAGCAGACGGTTGCCAGCGACAACGTTGGCATAAATTTAATTCAATGTGAATTGAAGTCAAATTAAGATTTTAGGAACTTTCTTTTAACATCCTTTTTTTAGGAATTTTCAGTCGTCATCTAAGAGAGAGATCTAAAAGCAAAATATACATTTTATGGATGGATTTGTCTTTTCTTTGATTACTATTTTGTAATCTTTATAGTTTATATAATCAAAATTGAGATGGAAATGCGCATCTTAATCAAATCAAATATTATTCACTACGATTGTATATGGCAATTGGATTAATGTATTAACCAGATTAGTTAATAGTTCATTAATTAACATAATCAATGCCTTAGTTTATAAATTCATTGGAATTAGCTGTCATTCTTAGACATAATGCAAGGAAATCATGAAACATTTATATTTCTGAGAAAATGAATCAAGATTCCTAGTCTCTGCTATTTGGTTCATTAAAGTTCAATTAAATCTATTAATATTTAAAATATGAATGTTTGTAAATGAAATTTCTTAACTAAAAGGGCAAATATTCAAAAGTTAAATCATATTGTATTTCTTGGAAGAAAACTTAATTCTTTAGCAATTTTTCAATTCAAAGTTTTGTGTTGAGCAACAAATAAAATGGAATAAAATGGAAACCTTGCCACATACCACAACAACAGCAGCCAACGCCAACCGTTGAAGAAGAAGTAGAAGAGGTAAAGAATAAAAGGAGAAAAGGTGGTATTCCCAAATGGAATGGAATCCTAAGTTTGCCACACCATACTAATACAATATGGTAAGAGAAATGCATTGCAGTTGTCACATTTCTCATTGGGCCTTTAGTTTAGTTTAGCTTTTAGTTGGGACAAAAAGAAAAAGTGGAAAAGAAAGTAAAGCAAAAAAAGAAGAAAACAAAACAAAAATAAAATGGAAACGGTAACTTTTGTGGCAAATACTTTGACAACTTTTGTCAGCAGCCACAAGAAGCTGACAAGCTGCCTGGCCAAAGAAAGTTGAGACACACACACACACACACACACATTCACATAGAATAAAAGAGGGGGAAAGAGATAAAGAGAGTTGGATAAGGAAGGTGAATTTGTCAATTTGTGTTATCGCCTTATAAGAAGCAAAGAACCAAAACGGTGATATGAACACACATACACACAAGCATATACATGTATGTATATACATACATATGTGGAAATATGTATGTATATGTATACATGTATACTTTTTGTTTTCCATGTGTGGGCGCATTTGTCTTGTCCGATTGTCTTATTATGCGTTATAAATCGTCTGATGGTTGTTAACCATGACTTAAATCGGCATCAAAATCAGGGAATATATGCAAACGAGCATAAAAAAAGCTTTTTAAAAGTCGCCTACGCATACAAAAATACACACACACACAGTTGCATATATGGCTTCCATTTACCTTTCTCCAAAAAGTTTGGCCAATCTCATTTTTGTGTATATTTTTTATACTCTTTTCATATTCGTTCAAAGAAAAATTAACTCTTGATGGTTTGCGAATTGTTCATAATAACCAACGACTTAAATATTACTTACTCGGCATTTTAACTCTCACTGTCAGATAGACAGCATCCTTTTAATAACATTTCTATTGGGGAATGTGTAAGTCCTGTCTTTTAGGTGCTATTTGGCTGATAAGTTCCATAGATCCTTTCTGGAAAGAATTGAATAAGATCACCAAAAGGTTTCAAATGTGTCCTCTTCTCTATTTATTGTCAGATGTTTATTGTTTAGATGGTTGAATCAGTCAGTGTGAGATTGAGGTAACTTACAGGGTATCTTCTGGTCGGCACTGACCATTTCATACATACATATGTATAAAAGTCTGTGTGTGTTTTTTTGACAAATATTTCCTTCATGTGTTCATAAAAATAAATTTCTTTGCATATATACATACGTACATGTATATTTTTGTTGTCCTTTCTTCGAAATCAAATTAAAGGTACCCATTTCTGTGTAAATGTGTGTGTGTGTGTGTGTGTGGACTTTGAGCCTGTGTGGGTTTATTATGAAAATGCCATGAATTACTCGCGTATAAAAGTCATCATTAATTTCTCTGTGACGCTTTTTTGACAACCATTTTGGAATTTATTCACTCATTCATGAAGAGGCAGGACAGACAGCCATCCAGCCATCCAGCCAGCGGCAGCAAGCACAGCAGGACACGCCCCCCTCTTGCTGATTATTAAAGGCAAGTTGTGGAGTCTGTTGACGCCCACTTTGAAGTTTTTATGTCTGCCGTTCTTATTTTTTTCCCCTTTTGTTTATTTTTTTTCTTCTTACTTTTCGTTTTGTTGTCAGACGGAGGGCATATATGGACATACATATATAAGCGAGGTATTTTTTCTGATCTTTTAAAAGCACTTGGGGATAAGCTCTAAATATATATAGATGATGAAAATCAAAAGGAGATTTTCTTTAGTTCTATTAACTTCCTTCTTAGGCAAAGCCTTTACTATGGACTGAGGTTGAATTGGCCAAAGTTTGTTGTATTTTCAATTGATTGATAAGATTTATAAAGAAAACTTTTAAGTGATTTCAATGATTTCAATCATTTCCAAATTCTCCATAAACGGCGCGTTTTTTACATATAATGTTGTCCTTCCTTATTTATTTTGATTTTTCTGAATATTTCAATTAATAATTAAAAGACAAACTTGCAATAAAGAAGATCTGAAAATAATTCTTCAACCGATTGAGCTCGAAAGTTTTTATTATGCCAATTGTTGTGTGTGTGTGTGCATGTGTGTGTGTTCATATTGTTTGGCACTTGGGTTTTGCATTTAAAAGACTTAAAGTATTTTGTGGTCGACTCTCAGTGAGAACTGTGATGAAATTTGCACTTATATTCGTTTGTTTTACGAGTTCATCAAAGTTGTGACTGATTTTTTAAAGATGCGACCATGTGACAAGGATAAACAAGGTCATAAAAAATGCGCCAGGGCATAAGAACCATGTGCGCATAAAATGCGCCAAAGATTGCGGGGCGAAATGCCGCACAGATTCCTTGTGCGTGGAACAGAAGGAGCAGGAACAGAAGCAGCTGTACGCTATGCTTGAGAACGTTAGCGGAGAGGCAGAGACGCAAGGCGGAGGGAGGCAAGAAGTGATGCGATGCGGAGTGCTGAGAGGAGTGAGGAACGAGGGGTTACAGTAACAATAGCCTGGCAACGTATTTATTATGCATACGCCCCGTAGTGCATATTTGTAGCGTGATAAAATCAGTTAATAGTCGCATGAAAAAAACATGGCCAAAAGCCGCACAAGTTGCCTGCTCGGCTCGGCTGATGCCAGTTTGGCTGCCGCTCGCTCACCTTGTCAGGTGCGAACTTCGAATCCGGAACTTGGCTTACAACAAAAAGCCACACCGCGGCGTCTGCCTGGTTAAGGCTAATATAACCTATCTACCAATAAATATAGTTTTGTTTTAGTTTAATATTTGCGCCCATTATTTGAGAAAGAAACTAATTTAGTTGTCAGTTTTAATTATTGTTTGCTATTAAGCGAAGCATTAATCGCCCACATTCTTTGCCCATCCCCTCTCCAGTATATGTGGGTGTTTTTGTTTTTGTATTTGCTGTTGCTGTTGCTGTGGGTGAGATATCTGGCCAACTAATATAAGTAGATGAGCGTCTCTGCCTGCTTGGAGCCACTGGCATATTATTCGTTCCATATAAATTCATGTCAGTGGACTTTCGGTTTAATTAACTTTCATGTTTGTATTAGCCGGTTTTGTCTAGGCTGGTCTAAACTGACTTTGTTGCCTGCTGCCTGTTGCCTGTTGCCTGCTTACCAAATGTAGTTGTGATTATTATTATGCCCACATGCACACACAGTTTCACACCACCCCCACATAAACACACACAAACACGAACTCACACCAGAACCATTTCTATTCGGAAACGTAGTCACATCTATGCTGCCGCCCGCCATTCTCTCTGTATTCATATGCTCTTGCTCTTGTTTTTGCCATGTTGAACATATAACATGGCATTACCATTGCCCCAAAACCTAATTGCTTGACCCAACAACAAACAACTAAAGCGACACAGCACACATTCACTCAATTAAGTTCATGTACAACAGTTCGTTAGTCGCTCAAAATTAACTCGAATTTTCAGTTCTGCCTGGATCTGGAAAATCTCCAATTACCGTTTAAGTACCAGCATATAAATTTCATGCAAACGATGACAGTATAATAGCAAATACATTGCAAACTATAAAAGATTAAGACAAAATTTGATAGTTTTATAATTGAGTCCAGGACGTAATTATGTAATTCTCTACGGTCAAGACGTAGGGAATCAATATTTTTTATCCTTTCAATTTGTGTTCTTGTAAACGTTTTAGGTTAAAGCCTTTGTTAGTGTAAATAAAAAGCAAATCCTACAAAATATCTAAAAAATCGTTAGGAGGCAAATATTTTCAAGAATTATCCACTCTTATAAGCTCTGAAATTTCAATACTTGAAATAGATTTCTAGAATATATCCCTAAATATCTATTACTATGAAATAACTGTAATATAATCTTTGGAGCTCAATAAAGAAATTTAAGTTTAGTCGAATTTCAAATACCTTGAAGCTTATAAACTGTTTTATGACTCTATTCGGACTTCAGATATTCACATTTCATGAGTATTTACGAGTTCTATTCGCTTTTTATGCTGATAGGCAAATTATATCCACACATTTATACATATGTGGGATATTTTCCTGACTTATGTTGATTGTTTTTTAGAATACAAGAAAAATATTGAACCAAATCTCACATAGATAAACAGTTAACTAGAACTTGTGTACTTGAAATAATCACAGATAGATGTTTTTATGGTTTTTTTGTTGTAAGAATATAAACAAGACAGAGCCATAACGAAAGATATTCCTATTTTGGGGGAGAGAGGGCTTGGCGGAGGGAGAAAATGGCAGCTGTCCAAGAGGCCGGACCAAGCATAAAATTTGTTGTGAAATTTCAAGCTTGACTTGTTTTTATAGGCCCGGCGGAAACGGAAATGATTTGTTGTTTCTGCCATGGCCGTGTCCAACTCTGTATGTAATGTAAAACTGGTCGACAGTGCTTTCAATTTTGATTTTCATTTGTGTGTTTTCCATTTTACTTTATATTTTTTTTTTTGGTTTGGTTTTGGTTTTGCACATTTTTTATGGTCGCTCTCGTAAAAAATTCATATCAATTCACAGGCCGCACGGCCACAACACTAAAAACACAAGAGGCCACTTAAACATTTGCTGCAAAATAACACAAGAACAATAACAATAACAATAACAAAAACAACAGTAACAATAACAAAAAATAAAAAGAATAAAATAATCGTAATAAGTATTGTTTTTTTTTCATACATATATATTTATTACAGTTTATGTTCAATGGGATTTAGAATTGTTAGTGTTTTCTGATTGTTTGCCATGTTTGATATTTTTGTCATGCAATGCAGAAATGTGCATTGATGGATGTGATTAATAAATGTGCCGAACAAATCATCTTTGATAGCTCTATGCAAGAGAGAGAGAGAGAGAGATAGAGAGTTCCCCGATGGCAACCCATGGCCCCATGGTTCGTTCATTTCTCTTTTAGTGTGCATGTTTGTAACGTCAAAGTAAACACACTAGAAAAAACATAGAAAGCAAACAAACTCCAACAGTCAACGAATCAACAAAAACCAACGTTTCAACATTCATGCTACGAAGACTGGTTGGTCCTAGATGTATCTGGGTTCTGGGGTCTGGGGTCTGGGGTCTGAGGTCTTGTTCTTGGTCTCGTTCTGGCAACAGCTCACATTTTATGCTGCATACTTGCAGGCTCTATTTACGAGGGACAGAGAGTGAGAGAGAGAAAAAAGAAAGAGAAAGAGAAAAAAGGAAATAAAGTGCTGCATGAGCAAACCTTGATATGGAGGGTTTGGTTAAAAGGATGGGCATGCAGGTGCATTAGAGTACAGGTGGGCGAACTTGGAGGTGAACTTCTTCGGTTTCCTATGACCTTGTATTTAGCCTTGCCATTACTTAGCCATTGCTTGTTTAGTGCGTCTGCAAGAGACCGACCTTTTGCTAATTGAACAAATATTTATAAATAGCTTTTCCATTTATTAGCACTCATTAGTAGGTCCTTTTTGTTAGTTAGTTAGTTAGTTATCAATTGATTGCAATGTTCTCAAGCATGAATGGTAATTAATAGCCAAATAAATTGAATACCCACATTGGTCCAATGTATGTCGATAGATCTTTATCGAAATTTCCTTTATGTTACATTTCAATTGATTTCTATTGAATTATTCACTAGGCCATATAAATAATTATACTATAACGGATACGTATTGTTTAGAGAGAGAGAGAGAAGGAGAGAGAGAGGAAATATAAAATTTTCACATTAAATTTTGTTTAAATGGTTTAGAATGGAACTTACTTTGGTTCTTTTTGGAAATTGGAAGAAGCATGTTGTAATGATGATTTGCTACTCCATTTCATGAGGATATCTTTCTACCAAGGACCTAGTCAAAATTGTATTCAACAAACATAAAGCCAAAATTTGCTACCCCCCTAAAATGAACCAAGGCTACACCTTTGATTTCTATTGAACATTTCCTGTTTATTAAAGAATTCACATTTTCAAATTGTCATCATCTAATGCATAAAATAAATTCTCTTCAATCAATCGATTCAATCTGCTTGTTATTAGAATTTAATACGTTGAATTATTACATATATTTATGTGTGAAATTTATTTTCTTGTCATGTGTAAAGTGATAGTTGAGAGAAAATGTTAACGATTTGTGAAACAAAAATATTTGAAACTTGTTATTTGTTTTGGCGAAATTCCATTAATTAAATGGTTATATAGTTTCCCGGAGTTGTTTTGTTATGTGATTTGTTAATGACTATTTGTCTATATGAGACTGTTATTTGTAAACACATGTCACCTGATATTATAATTATTTAATTATTGATTTTCATTGTGAAAATAATGTTTATGTGTGTGGGTATAATTCAAATGGAAGCATTGGCACGGCTCTACGGGTCATTTGACACCGCAATTAATGCCAGACAATAAAATGGTGTTAAATGCCCTGACAAACACACACACACACACACACACACACACACACACACACACACACACACACACACGCAAACTGTTCTATATCCTTAACGACAACAATAGATCTATAGTAAACTTTGACGACGGGACAAGTTACGGTCACGGGATAGGCAAGACGGCTGCATGTGCGGCATAAAAATTGCCAACTAATTAAATACACCTGACATATGTGCGTCACGTTTGAGACAGAAAGTGGAAGGGGGAGGTGCGTGTACCCCACCGTAACTGTCTGTCTGGCTGGCTGTCTGCCTAGGGGGGCTAGGTCACAGGTCACCTGCTTTGCTGGTGCTTAATGTGCAAATAAAATGGCGTTAATATTGTTGCCGTGCATACTAATTGCAACAGCAGCAGACAAAGACAAGAACAACGACAAGGAGAAAACCAGTTAACCAGGTTCTCCTGCTGCTACTGCTGTTCTTGGTACTCAAAGTCAGCGTCTTAGGTTCTCGGCTCGTTGGCGTAATTGCCCGTTTTGGAACGCACTTTTCAAATGCCAACGTTACGCCTACCCAGACCTTCACACACACACACACACACACACACACATTGAGAGAGAGAGAGAGAGAGAAAGAAAAGGCTAGTGGCGCAACAAGCGTGAAAGTCAAATCAGCTGCCAACGTTCTCGTCTGTGAACGCTCATCCCATTTCTTTGTACTAAGTGCAAAACTCCATCAGTGTGACATTGACTGAGAGACCCACTTCTGGCAACCGGCTGGCTGTCCTTGCACCTTGGTACATAGTATTTAAGTCCCTTTCCTCTCGCCCCGTTTACCCATATGTATGTATGTATGTGATTCCCCACAAACATTCACCATGGGAAATTTCCCCTTTTTCTTTTCTGATTCCGGCACATCCAGCCAAGTCCCCCCTAATCGTCCAATACAACAAACTGTTGCTCTTCAGCTGTTTCGTTTTGGTTGGTACCCCTTACGGGCGCTTGCGCATTTGATGGCTTTAATTTCCCTCTTCGGTTTTTAGTACATCAGTTCACTGAGATGTGGCCCGGCTCGGTTGGGTATTGGCTTTTGCGGGTTCATTTTGTAGGGGAAATTTTTCCCCGTAAACCAACTTTGCGCAACAGTTTAATGCTGGGAACGATGGGCGATGCTGGTGGGTGATGGTGGTGAATGGTGAGACAGGAAGAATGTGGCTGGGTGGATGGAAACTCGGCGAGGGGGGTTGGTACTGGCATTTTTTATGCTTGATTGGGACATTTGGCTAGCTGTTGCTTCGCGGCTTGGCTTCGCAGCCGGAGTCAGAGACAGAGACTACTCAGTCTGTTTGGGGACTTCAACGCGTGCGAATGTGCGAGGCTTGCAAACGCGGTGAAAATCAAATTTAAAAGTAGACTACAATCGACTACGACTACATGTCGGCATAAAGGCACGCTACGGTCAGTTAAAATATACACAGAAAGTCACACACACACACGCACACACACCTACGGGGTATACACCTGTACCATCATAGTATGTGTGTGTGTGTGTGTGTGTGCTGCATATAAACGCGTTTAATTAATCTGAAAGTGTCGCTGCTTTTGCTGGCATTTCTCCCAGTGACACTCCAGTTGCATAGTTAACCGATTTGCCGTACAGACAGAATCCATGGCATTGCCATTAACGTGCCGCTTAATTTTTCATCTTGTCGTTAATTAAGTGCTGAAAATATATAATTGATTGCCTGCCGACCGATCAAAGATAATTCGAATTTTTTTTCACATTTTTTTTTGTCTCAATTTATGTATTGTTAGTTTTTTAAACTGAAATATTTCTCATATGTATGCCACAGGTTTCCCAGTACAGTGCTGTTTTTGTGTGTTAAAACTACAATCGACAGAGCTGCTCTTGGCCAGGCCAATACAACCACATACAAGCCAGGTAAGTGGATGGGAAGGGGGTAATCACTTATACCTTTGACTTGACTTCCCTTTCTGTCAAAATGCATTAGAACTCTTGTCATAAACATAACTAATTAAAAAGTACGTCATTCTCAAGGATTTTCCCTGATTAAATGAGTGCATGAGTGTGTGTTTGTGTGTGTGTGTGTGGTTTTCACTTTGCTCGCTTATTTTTCCTTTTGGTTTATTTAATAAGTGATTATGACAAGTTTTTGAAGCACATGTCATGACTTGGTTAAAACAGTGTTTGTTAGTAAATTGAAAATGTGGCTCAAATATTTTCTTTACCATATCCAAAATACATGTGTTTGTGTTTTAGTGTTTGTGTGTGTGTGTGGGAGGCAAAAAGATTCGAATATAAAATATATTTTTACCATTGTCGAATTGAAATAAAATATACATGTTCATGGAGAATTTATAAATATTAAAGCGAGTTTGCTTTGAAATTCGTTGAGATATTTGAAGGACTTTTGGCAAAAATTGTCAACTGAAGGTCAAAAAACAAATTTTAAAGCAATTAAAATTGAAATTACTTTAGATTTTTTTTTTTTTTTTTTTACCCAAAAATGGAAAGTTAAAATAGTATTTTCATTTTAAAAATATTTCGTAAAACTTACAAAAGATTCGCTTAAGTTTTAACTAAAAGTTTCAAATGAGTTCCATTTTGAAGCCTTTGGTTTTAATATCTCCCAAATTAATGAACTGCCAAGGAAATCTATTTAAGTGTTTTATTTCAATTTTCTAGCAAAAACAAATTTCATGTATATTATTATTGTTAAGTTTAAATTTGAAATTCAGTTACACGACGAAAGTGTCAATATTGTTGTCCAAAGAAGAAAATTGTGTTTTCTAGAGAATTACCGAAGAACAAAGAAATTGTTTCGTTACCTTGATGTTTCAAAAAGGAATGTAAATTAATAACAATAGCGTTCCACCAATTCCAAATAATAATGCCAACTTTTGTTTGTGTTAATTATCTTAGGTCTACTTGAGTTTGAGTTGAGGCAACATTCTAAAGTTTGTCTAAAGAGTTTTCAGAAGATCTACATATATGGTGATTGAAGTAGCAACGCCAATGGTTGATGGAGAGGGGAGGAGCGAGCTTGATGGACTTGTTTTATGATGGAATGGAATATGTGTAGTATACTTTATAGGGTCGTAAATGCTAGCCAATGACTGTTGCATACATTTCGTAGAAACAAGGAGACTCAGTGAGCGACAAGCAAATGTTGCATGGATCTGTATTATTTAAATGACTTTCAAGTTTTATTTCGCACACAATTTGAATGTTTCACTTTGCTTAAACTTCGAACTAAATGGTTGTCATAAGGACAAGAGAACAAAAAAAGAAAAAGGTAACTTTTAATGACTTTCTTTCAAACAGCAAAGTGAAGTGACGACAATAATGTAGATTTCAGTAATACTCAATAAATATAGAAATGAAAGGAAGAAGAAAGAAGACAAGGAACTTGCAACAACTTCTCACACACCTCCACCGTTTGCTTTCTCTCTTATACTTAACTATTGGCCAACTGTTTGCATTTTATGCAGAGTCCATCTTATTTTTATTTCTTTATTATAATTTTTTCCTCCTACTTTTGTTGCGTGCATCAGTCTTAACCTTGTTTGCTGCTACCCACTTAAGTTGTTGTTGCTGTTGCTGCTGCAGCCCTTCTGAAGAGAAACTTATGCAAATTTTTAGCTTATAATTTCAGCAAGTAGAACAAGAACTCTAAGAATCAAAAGTTAGATGAGGAAGCTGTAAAATACTAAGAGGAAAAAAACAAAAACTTGAGCGTGTTGGCAATTTTAAGCGATTTTAAATAACGTTCCACTGAGTAAGAGTAAGAAGCTTTGAGGCTTCTTCAATGGCAGCAGCCAAACAACAAAGATGTTGAGTTTTTTATATTTATATTTTGAAATCTAAATAACAAAGCGAGAGACAGAGAGAAGGAGATACATACATAGCGAGAGAGACAGAAAGATGCTGCAGTATAATATAATGTAATATAATGTAATGGGCCATGCCACATAATTCTTAATGTCCGTTAGCCCAATGGACATATAAAGGACGAATTATGACTGAGTGACGCCTGCAGCAAGGACATACTCAAAGTTGGTTTACTGCAATTTAAAATAATTTCTACTGTGCCCTAAATGGCATTAAGTCATTTCAACAGCAATATGAGAATGTGTGTGTGTGTGTGTGTGTGTGCGCCTTTACTTTTGTTTGTTGTTCATTCCTGTTGTTGTTGGTTGTTTGCATGTGGCTCGCCTGGCAATGCACACTAATGCACATAATTGAGTCTCATGGCAAGACGACGACAAAGTTTTCAAGTGCGGTTTTTGCATTCCTTCACAATGCCTTTTTACCCCAATCGCGTTATCTTTCTTTGAGTATTTGTTTTATGGTTGACTCTGACCTCCCACATAACCAGCATAAGCTATCAATGCAAGAATGTTGCCAACAAACGATGTCACAATGCTTAGAAACAGGCGCAAATATTTATTTGCTTCCTGTATTTGGTTTATGCAAATTCTTCGAAAATGTGTTAGACTTAGCACACGTAATAATTCTATGATAAATACATAGGTAAACGTCAACAAAGCAACAACATAAAAAAACCAGAGGGCCGGGACTAACTTGGACCGCGTCAATGTTTGCATACCCTTGCAACTTTTTTGGCAACTCTTTCCTTACCCACGGCCATCAAAGTGGAAACAGTTTTATCTTGAAAGTCTAATGTTTGCGAAAGAACGGCCTAACATCTTAGCATAGGAAATAACGAAGTTATTGATCAAAGTCACTGTTTTCCACCGATGTGGGAGCTATATGATATAGCATAGGAAATAACGAAGTTATTGATCAAAGTCACTGTTTTCCACCGATGTGGGACCTATATGATATAGTAACCCGATGTTGATAAAATTTGGCTTAGTCGTTTATAGGTATAATTAACTCACCAATATTCACGACAAAAGCTCAGAAAATAACGAAGTAATTGAGAAAAGTCACTGTTCGTGACTTCGTCGTTTGTATGGGAGCTATATGATATAGTGGTCCGATCCGGCTGAATCCGAAATATACAAACCGTGCAGTATATACAAGCCTACATGCAAAATTCAGCTTTGTAGCTCTTACGGTGTATGAGGAGTTTGCGCTGATCCAGACGGACGGACTGACAGACAGGCGCGCAAGGCTATTTGATTTCATCTCGTCGTGCTGATCAAGAATATATGTATATACTTCAGATGGTCGGAGATGCTTCCTTATGCGTTGCACATTTCTGACCAAAATTAATAAGTCCTTTTTGCAAGGGTATAAAAATTAATTAGTTATAGTTATACATACGTAAGTATGTTAATCTCCAAACGAAGAAACCAACTGATATACCTTTGAAATAGAAATAAATGCATCTATATGAGCTCGATTCATACAAGTTTTCTTTTATAATTCTTAATAACATTGCAAAACATTTAATACAGAAAACAGTTCGAGCAAAAAATGACGTCTTAAGGTTTTGAGCCAAGTGAAATTTGAGAGGCCTTTCTGAGCCCACTCACATCTTTCATGTTTTCCTTTCGCCTAACAATGGTCCATCTCAATCGGAAGATTGGCAATAGCTTTTGATTTGTTTGAATTAAATAATTTCAATTGACTTTTTGCAGTTTTTTTTCATCAGTGATTTAATTATTTAGCGGCACTTTGAATTGGCATTTCAACTGACCCAAATGCCTAGACACACCCTGTATATACGTACATATATATGTACATATATATGTAATAATTTCATTTGTGTTTTTTTGTTTTTGCCTGGCATATTCACATGCCATTTACCCGATTGCCCATGGGGCAGGCAGGGCCATGACATGGCATCGGAACATCAGCATTAACTTGAACATGAACATGAGCAAAACAATAAGAACAAAAACACTAACGACAACAACAACAACAACAACACACCATCAACTAATACATTCATTTTTCACATACACACACACATGCAGAAAATTTTGCTCAATTAATTTTTGCCATACGAAAATTTGCATATAATGATGTTGAGCCTTTGTTTTTCTACCAACAGAACAGTTAAAAAAAAAAAAAAAAAAAATAGTTCTTTGTAACCTGTTTAAAGAATACGGACTTCAGACCTGGTTAATACACAGTGCATACATATGGCTTAAAAAATTTTAAATTTGAAGTCCCTAAATAAGCTATGACAGAATTTGTGTTCAGTTCGATTAGTTGTTCAGCTTTAAATTTTGGTACAATTTGAAAACCAATTCAAAATTTATATTTTTATTGGTTTTGAACAGGGTTTAAAGCCAACAAATAAGAATTCTTTTGTAGATTTCCTGGTGGTTTGTTAATCTTGAAGAATTTCAGTGTTGAAGACTATTAGAAGTTCATAAAGTAAACGCCAATTATCTAGGATTACTTCAAGGATAACTAATCCCTAATAAATCCTTTTTATTTTGTGGATAAATATGGTTTAATTCTATGCAAATGGATTAGCTTTTGTAAGCCATAGATCGCAGTGCTCTATTCGCCTCCTTTTAGCCACTCTCACACATACACACACACACACCTATAGGTATTATCTTTCATTCCTACTTTCCAAATCTTCAGTATTTCTTTTTCTTATAATTGTATGCTATTGCTGGCTCAAAGTACATTGGCGTTGCCTTAACATTATCTATCTATTTCACTTAGTTAATTCACTCTGAAGTTAGGTTGTGTTAGAGATAGCCATGTTAATCAAACACGTTTATGCAAGGGTGATCTACACCGAAAGGCAAAGTCGTGAAATCATTTGAGATCACTATTGTACAATATCAGATCAAACTACTGATGAAGAAGTTACATATCGGATTGGAATCACTATGGAAGACGTATTGCTATCTATTATTCATTCTATCCATAAGACAATTAAAATTATGCGAATTAGATTTACAAGGATTTATAAACTCACTTATTATGTTAGCACCTCTTAAAGCCAATTAAATGTTGGCTAAAGTTAATGGACGCTAAACAATTTTTCTGACCATTGAAGCAAAAACGTAATTTACCACTCTCCCTTTATTGAATAGTACTTTGATCCCATCAGACGAAACATATGCTACATGTGTGTATACACTTTTGTTTGCATTACTGGATAATATCAATTATGACATGGAAATCCATTTAACATTATTATGCCGCATGAATCTGGATTAAAATGAAACTGAATGCAAATGACTACAAATCGTTTTTTTTGTTGTTTTCTGTTCGCTTTCCCCCTCATCTGCTGCTCCTTTATGCTGTAAGCTAAATTGAAATTCATGTGGCACACTAATGAGTAATTAAACTATATTTAAGCTCAAGTCCCATAGAGCCGAATCGATTCGGCCTGACTTGAGTTCGACCCAGTCATATGTAAACAGATTTATGCTGATCAAAAGAGAGACAGTAGTACGCATTTGTTGTCTGAATTGCTTAAAGCGGCCTAAATGGCCATTCGAAGGCTGTTGGCCTGTTGGCATGCCGCATTATTGAAAACTGATTACTCAGGCTCACATACAGGCACACGCACACGAAGGCAGAGACAAACAAATAAACAAATGGAAAAACGGACAGACAAACATATTAACAACCCAGTGAGGCCTGACTTTGACGCATATTGGCTATTGGCCAGGCAATTAATCTGCCTGTGCCTAGCCAAATATGGCTAAAACATATTGTGTTCACGCACGCAGAAGAATAACAGGAACAAGTGCAAAAGGCAAGCCAAGGCGAAAACCGAAAACGAAATGGCATAAAGTAGAAGGAGGTAAATAGAGGACAGAAGATGGAAGATGAAAGCAATGAGCCAGAAGTCACAAGTTAGCACAGAGGGCGGAAACTCGCCCTTCGTAAGCTAATTGCGAGTGCTTATTTTGTTACATTTAGTTTTGGTTTGCTTGCCTTTTTACGTGGTGGCGCGGCATGGGGCGGAGCTGGGGGGCAAGTCAGTGTAATTAGCTTTTAGTTTGGCATCTGCTGAGTCTTCTTTGGCTGGTTAAATGGCTTTCATAATTTCATTTAAGTCAGTGCAAACAATTTATAGCCCATGGCGGCCTATAATTATGCCACGATTGTTGCTGCTACTGCGGCTTCTGTTATTGTTGCAGTTAGCCGCAATTCAATTACCGCCGCAGTGTCTGCAACACTTGAGCAACTGCTTAAGCAGCTTTTGTTCAGACCCACTACAAACCTAGCCACACACTTCCATTTCCATCCACACACACACATACGCACACACTCTGACAAAGTCAATGCCATTCAATTTTCAAGTAGATACCATGGGGGATAACTAAACAAATTACGCAAAAGATTTAATTAAGCAGACGTAACCCAGGAGAAGCAGCAGCAGCAACACCACCAGAAGCAACAGCACGTTTCACATGGCGTATGCGTAATATGCAAATGTGCTTACTTTGCCCGAGGGCATGGACTCAGCTGAGCCAAAGCACAAGTAGCAAAAATAAAAGCATTATAGGTAAACGAAGGACTATGGAGTTGACAATTTATATTAAGAAGTTGCTTGCTCATTCAATCCAAATCTCTTTCACTTTAAGATGCTCGCTTGGACATGATTTCGACCCTTTTCAATTGTACTTAGATAACATACATACATACACACACATATTATTAGTAAAATGCCAAATGTGGCCTTATTGTTCAATTCGACGACACATGACAATCAGAAATTCTATCCCATTGTTCGTACTTCAATCAATTTCCTCGAAAATTGACAGAAATCATCCGTATTCACACACACACACTCGCAGACAGACATAAATATGTGCTAATTAGCATACCAAAGCCTTGAGACAAAAAGGGTCAAAATCGTTTCTGCTATATATAGATTCAAATACTTAGACGTTTGTTTTTTAGATGGAAGGGGGACATAATTTCCATTATTGATTCCTTCAGAGTTTGTTTTACATATTTACTATCATTTGGACTAATACAAAGTTTAAATTAACTTTAAAGCCCTAAAATGTGATGTTGAAACAAAATTGTAAGCACATATTAAGAATTAAATCCTTGAGCTAACATCATTATTGTAAACTTCCTCACTTGCCGTTTCGTTGGGATCATTTAAGGATCAATCCATATTTAAATGCTATACAGAGATTTATGTATTTAAAGCGATAACATAATTACCTATATTAATAAACGGTCATGACTATCCTTAAACGAACAATTCGTGAGACATAATTTAGATTCACCTCGACGAAGTAAAATTCTAGGAGAAACTAAATTTTCAGAGAAAAGTAAATATTTAAATGCAAATGAAGGCAAATTCTACCCAAATGAATGAATCCTCATGACTACTAAAAATTACTTAGATTCTGAGTGCTCATCTAAATGTCGATTTAGTTCTCTCTTTTCAGAGCAGTTTTTTTTCTTCTCTTGTGTTTAATTAAATCATAAATAAATGTTGCTTTAAATTGAATTGATGCCTTTAACTTGAAGGTAAAAATGTTGCTCTTGTTGCTTTTTTTGGTCTTTTTTTGTTTTTCTTTCTTTGGTGTTGTTCTTCATACAGTAAACGAGGCAAAAGCAAACAAAAGATATGCCAGAGTTTTTGCTTTAACTGTTGTTGTTTGCTATAACTTTTGCACGTGTATGTGTTTAAGCGACAGAGACAGTGAGAGCAAGTGAGAGAGATAAAGACAGAGATGGATAGAGAAAGAAAGCAAGAGAGAAAGTGTGGCTAAAGGACCATCAGTTTTTTTCTAATTGAGACATTCATGTTTGTGTGTGTGTGTGTGTGTGTGTGTGTGTGTTTGTTTTGTGTGTGTATGTGTATATTTCAATCAGCGCTTGGCAACTTGCTTCTGCTCCTGACCCAGGGACCTAGCCTACTGGTAACATTCTCGTTGTCGTTGTCGGTGCTACTTTTCCTGTGTGCCATTTTGTGCCCATCTTGGTTTGACTTTAGGCTAAAAATATTAAACTCACATAGCTTGTTGAACACAGAATTAGATACGCGCACATAACACATAACAACAACAACACACATGGACACACACACACACACAGATATGCATTTTGTATAAACGATAGACCTCCCGCCTTTATGTATGTATGTTTGTATGTCAAATAAACAAGAAAACGCTTTTCTTGCCAACAACAAAAATAATTTGCGCCGTTTTGTGCCGTTTTTTCCCAACATTCGTCTGTTTGCTTCTCCATTGGTTCCACTGGTTGGCTGACTGGTTGGTTTGGCTCATTGGTTCATTGGTTCGCTAGAGTCGTGTGCAGCTTTTGTTTACGCTTTGCTTTTATCATTTAATTTTGGCTGCTTTTGTCCGTGACGAAATCAATAAAACTGACCCGATCTCCTTTTCACGTGTCCACACACACACACACACACACATATTCATTGCCATTGCCATCAGTTTTCTCATTCTCATTCGGACATCTATCTTTTCTCTCTCCCTCTCTCTCTCTCTCTCTCTCTCTCTCTCTCTCTTGGCCCCTCTTTTCTCTGTCTACTTGTTGGCTTGATTTTATTACGTGGTCGAATTTATAAAATTTTACTGCTAATTTGAATGGAGAATTCAAAGAATTTAATAGCCACCGATTGAACTTGGTAAATACAATTTTGTTGACAATTTTCCATAGAATTTTATAATAATTATATTTACATATACAAATATATGCATCAATATGTGGAATTTATTATTGTTGTGTGATTTTACCAAGCGTCATTTGATATGCAGGCATACAATATTAATATGTACATATTTTCAATTGCTTTATTAATTTGATTTATATGCCAATGTCTAATTGGGCGAGATTTGTAATGTAATCATTGATCATGAATTTATGCAAATTAAATAAATTAAATTAATCTTTCGTTTCATTAAATTAAATCAAGTCTAGTTAATTGGCTTATACACAATCTATTGCTTATAAGCAATCCAATAATTGTAGAAATGAAAACATTAGCGAGGTTTCACAAGATTACTCATACGACCTGTGCGCTTTTAAGTCTTAGAAGACATTGACAAATATTGTCTTGTCCACGCTTTCTAGATTACAATTCAATCAATTTGAACAATTTGTTAGTGTTTAAAATCCTAAAAACTTGAGGGTTAGCAACAAAATGTAATCTTTAAAGGACAAAAAAATCAATTGATGTTTAACTTGTGATGCATTTTCAACAACAAAAGAAGCAGGACAATTTTTGTTGTATTTTCTTTGGGAACTGAGTGAGAGGTTGCCATTTATTGGTCCAACTGATATATGATTAAGCCAAAAATAATTGTTTGAATGTCAAGGCTTTGAAGTAAATATGTCCATGAAATTTGATTTAATTCAACAGTGAAACTAGCTAAATAAAATCAACTTGTTGGCAACTAAAGCTGGACTTTGTTCATTGTTTATTTAGCTGCATATACCTATGTACGTTTGTATGTATGTATAGGTAGGTGGTATATACAATTAACTTAAGTAGAACGACAGGCTTTATTTATTTATAAATGCCACAGATAAACCTGCATCGATTGCCAGGACTTTACTATATTTAGATACATAGATACAATGCTATAAAAGTAGAAAAGGAGAAAATAGAATACAGAATACAGAGTCGTATGTATCGTGTGCCCTATCGTTTAGCCATCTTAAATATTTAAACTTCATTTCCCATTGCCATTGCCATTGCCATTGCTATTGCCGTTCGCCTTAAATTGAAAGTGCTGACCTAGTAAATCGTCTTCAAGAATTAAGCCTTCGCACCATCATCAACTAGGCAGCCAACCAGTCAGCTAGTCAGCTAGTCAGCCGTACTCAGTAGTCAGCAATTCACAGTCAGTGGCCATCCGCCATGCGCCTTCCGCCATCTGTCAGTTGCCTCCTCTACCCTTCACTTTTCTTCCCTTTGCCCTTGTCGTTTGTCCTTATGTTGCTTGGTCCTCTTGTTGAAGCTATCCTGCCATTAGGCGCACACAATGCGGCCAAGTTTCTGGGCGCTCATATTTTATTTATTTGCCATCAACACAATTTATTTAACAAAAATTTTACGCTTCGCTTATACAGAACAGCCAGCAGCAGCAGCAGTATCAAATGTTTTTACTAAATAGTTTTACGTTTGCTTGAAAATTTTATGTAGCCACAAGTTGTTGCCATCCGGACTTGAGTCCGCACTTTCTCAGCTTCTTAGCCCCTCGGTGTCTCTCTGTCGCAAGTTGTCTAAAGTCAATTTTCAGCCATCTTTCTGTCTTTCCGGCTCAGACAGATGTTCTGGGTAGAGCATACTGCCAAAATGTTTTTGCACTACATATTTACTAGCATTGAATAATTCAGTTGAAAAAAAGTAAACAAAAATCAACTCAGACCAGTCAGAGTATTTTAGTGTATGTACGAGGGACGCAGTCACGAGTGTGTCGAGGCCGAGGAGGGGGGCCTTGGGTGGCACATTACACGGCACAGTAAGTGCAACATATTTGTAGTTACTACATATTTGAGTGGGAGAACGTGCCCGACACTTTGACACATGTTTGCATCAAGTCAAATTGCATTAAATTCCCATTTTGGCAATTGCGAAATACTGAAATGCAAAAAAGTCAGGAAAAAATCTGGCAACATTTCCATTTAAGTTAACCTGAAAATTGTTCATCATTCACTGTTACCCAGTGGCGGATTGAAATGAATGAAAAATGGGTCAATTTAAAGTAATCTGACAATAATTTGTTTGTTAATATTTCGATATTTAACAACTAAATTATATTTTTATACTCAAAATATGAAATAATGTGTACTTACCCAATTCTTACCTTTAAACAAACCAGTTGATATAATACTAAGAAGATGCTGAAAGAGATTTTCACACTGATTTGCGCCAAGATAGGCAATTCGCTTTCAGAATTTAAATCATTGAAAAGTTGATTAAATGTTCATTCATTAACTAAAGTATAGTTCATAATACAATCAAGTTATATTGATAACAATTTAGTTTAAAAAACTCAAGAAATTCCTAAAAACTCTTAAATTTACGAATCTGTAACTTTGTCAAATTGGAATTTTTCAAAAATGATTTCTCATTTTAATACTCTTGAATTCAAGAAATTCATTCGATTTTCATTCATGTTCTAACTTTCACATTCAATTATCTTATGAAACGAACAATTTATACTTAGCTTAGGTTTTTGTATTGCTTGAATGGAGTTTTCCTCATATTTCAATTAAAGTCATTAACAGTTGGTTATACTCAATATACACATAGATCCACCACTGCTGCTTGCTTTTTGTGTCTTTTTGTTTTCTCTTTAATATTGGGGGAGGTTTACGGCTCGGCCATTTTAAGCAATTAATAAAGAGATTATGTTTTAAGCGCATTTTCATAAATATTTGAAAAGTTGGCATTTTCCATATATTTCATCTTCATGCACATTGAATGAATGGCCATGAAGCAAACTCATTTAACTTTTTAATTGTGCAGTTTTGTGTGAAGCTAACCAAAAAGAATGCCAGCAAAATGGGGCGTGGGGAAAAAGAGGAAGTCAATGCCTAAACGAAACCTTTATACTCTCTTAGGAAACTCTTGTTCGAACTCGCATTCCCATCAAATATTTTCATAACACAATTTATCATTTTTTGTCACCAGAAAGTCAAGTTTTTTTGCCATCAAAAACAATTTAATGGTGAATTAGTAGAATTGTCATCTTTCTGCATTTCATATTTGAGATTCTCTAAGTCATTTTTACTTTTAGAATTACATACTTACTTCATAGAATCATAGTTAGAGTAATTATGAACCAAGCGAATGAACAAACTCAATGTTTTTCTTGATTGAAGCTTCTCAAGTCCAAATTTATTGTTGAATTTAAAAATAAGTTTGTCTCTCAAAAAGATGAAAGCCAACTGGAAATTTAGGATTCCTCGTTTTGTTTAAGTTAATCATTAATTACGTATGTATGTACATATGTTTTAGTGATTCGTCCTTGTTTGATTTTGTTTTATTTTTTTGTTTTTGTTTTATGTCTCGATAAATAATTTACATTCTGTATTAATTTATGAAATTATCAAATAGAAAATGCACCAAAAATGTTTCTACTATTTGAATTTTAGTTAATGAATAAGCAAGAATAAGTTAAAAACAAATTGAATATTGATATTTAATTAATAAATTATAAAAGAGAATTATTTCCCTTCAGCTTAGCACTGAAATTAAATTATCACATGAATGAAAATTGATTTGAACTTAAGTATACACGCACATACACACACACACACAAAAGTCAATTGAATTAAAACATTCATTTGGCTTGTCAATTGCTCCTAAAAGTTAGAGTATTTCAAGTGTTTAAATTGAACACGCACATAAAAGTCAAAGGCAATAAGCGCATTAAATGAATGGGCATCAACGGCTCAACCGTGCGTATGAGCAATGTGAAGTGGCCGCATTTATATACACATAAAGGCATAAATGTATAGTGAAAAATTGTCCAACTTTTTTCTTTACTTTCAGTTTGATTTCAATTTGAAGCCTTGAGCCCCGATCACTTGCCACCATATTCTGCTAACATTGAACTAAACAATAAAGAGGAAAAAGAGAAAGAGAGAGAGAAAGCGATACCATAAAGAAATATTGAAACGAGATAAATAGAAAGTAAATTGCATTGAATTGAGGATTAAGAGTTAAGTGAGCCTACACCTGGTTGGCGCTTAATTGGCCCAAGAAACACGGCAACAACGGCGGCCAGAATTTTCTCTCGTTTGGATAGTGTCGAGGAGGTGCAACGCAGTCGCAGTGGCAGCGCTGTTGGAATAGCGCCGACCGGCGGTTCAGGTGCAAGTGCAGCAGGTGGAGCAGTGGCAGCGGTGGCAGCAGCAGGTTCACCGGCCAGGGCTGTCCAGCAGCAGCAGTACGGAGGCGGCGGTGTGGGCGTGGCTGCTGGAGTCGGTGTGGGTGTCGGTGTCGGTGTGGGCGGACGTCATCGCAGCGGCAGCACAGTCTTAGACCTGAGTCATAGTAGAAGCAACAGCAGCAGCATCGGCATCGGCATTGGATCACCAGACATATCTGGCCTAACGCGAAAGTTCTCTGCCATTGGCACTGGATTTGGTATTGTGAATGGCATCGGCGAAACACCATCATCCTCCTCATCATTGGCACAATCATCTGCAGTGAAATGCGACACATATAATTTGGCAAAACTTGGAGGTGGTGCGGGTCCACAATCATCAGCAGCAGCAGCAGCAACAACTGGAGCCATACCAAAGGGTAGTACTGGTCAATTGGCTGGTGAGGCTGGTTCTGGAGTCAGATGTATCATAAGGTCACGTCCATCCATTAGTGGAGCCGCATCAACAACATTATCATCGTCATCGAGCCCATCATCAACGGCAGCAATTGCAGCGGCTGCTGTCGGGGATCCATCATCAGTCATAACTGGGGGCTCAAGTGGCTCGGCCCCGACCATTGGCAGTACACCGATTGCTGTCCCCAATCCCCAACCCGGTCCCAAGCGTCAGGGCAGCTTTTCGAATGTATTCTCGAAGCTAATTGATGGTATGCCTGCTGGCACAATGTTTGCCAAATTTAAGAGCACCAATGTGGCCGCATCCACATCGATGCAAAACGTTGCCGAAGGCAATCCCATTACGCAATACTTTGATATTGGCAAACCGGTGGCATGTGCGGGTCCCGAGCTCGTCTGGCGCATACATGATGCGTATCGCAAGAGTGATAATAAGGTATGGCCAAAACCAACTAACATTTAACAGAGAGCCGAGTTTTACAATTTCCTGTCCGTTTTCCCTTTTGCTTTCTCATTTTTAACCAGGAATGTTCCGTGTTTATATTTGAAAAGAAAATTGCCGAAAAATTGCATAAGCCACGCCGCAAGGAGACCATCACAGAGCTTCTCAAGAGCTCGGTGAAAACATTGGAACGTTTCCGTCATCCAAGGGTAAGAGCGAGAATATATAATTGATCACAAAACTAACAATAAGTAATTGCAACTTGAAAAACGAAATGCTCAAACAAGATTTGAAAGTTCCTTAGTCCCAAATCATTTCACTTTAGATTCTTCTTATTTGGCTAATTAAAAATCTTATCAAATATCTTAAAAATATTTTGAAAATTGTGAAAAAAACTTCAATAACTATAGTAACATGTATGGCAAATGCATGTTATTGGAACCATTTTTGTTATTTTTACTCTTTTGTTTGTGCATTTCGTTTTAACTTGAGTCGAGTTGGCATCGTTATTGCTTTCGGTTTGAGGCCAGAAGCAAAATTTTCTTGTTAATTATGTCTTCTTTATGTGTTGTTCTTTTGCCTCCTGCAGATATTACAAATCTATCATACCGTCGAGGAAAGTGCTGATACTCTGGCCTTTGCTGCAGAACCTATTTTTGCCAGTCTATCGAATGTGCTGGCCTTTCATGTGAGTTTCAAGTTTAGTTTTCTCCTTTTTTTTTTGGGTTTTTTTTGTTTTGTTTTGTTTTGCGTTCCTGTTCTCTCGTTTGAAAGGAGCATAGGATGAACAGAGTTGAGTTTGAATTTGAGTTTGAGATGAGATGAGATGAGATGAGTTGAGATGAGTTTAGACGAGTTGAGTTCTGTTGAGTTGGGTTGAGTTCCATTTGCTGCCAGGGACATGGACATGCAATTTGTGTTGTCGCTTCGTGTATGTCCTTTGTGAGTTGGGTATTGTGAGTTCTCGTTTAGCCTTTTGTTTCTACGCTATTTTTGTTGTTGATGCTGTTGCTGCTCATGCTCTTCACTTTTGTTAAAGGTACCATAATACATTGCTGTTGTTGTTGTTTAGTTGTTGAGGCCACTAGGTGTACCTTTTTATGTTTTGTTCAAGTTTTGCAGCCAAGTCAACTGCATAGTTTGTGTATAGACAAAGTGCCTGGCAACGGACAGTAGAACTAAGAATGAGAACACAAATGTTGGGTATGCACACACACACACACACATGCAAACACATTTAGATATACATTTACGCACACAACTAAATCGAATTACTGTGTGTTCAAGCATTTGGGTCGTGGTTGTGTCTGTGTGTGTGAGAAAGTTTACGCTGCGGAGATTGAGTCAATAAAGTGCTTCGCTTTGGTCTGCACGTCTTAGATATTGATACACACAAACACACACACACACACGTACCCAGACTATACACACACATACACACAAATATACGATTTTTGTGTTTAAAGGTGCACGAAAGCACAAGAACAGGAGAAACAATAAACCCAAAACATATAACCAAGAACAGAAAGCCCTGAGTAGTTTTTAGTTTCAACAAAAGTCGATTCGAGTTAAATTACATTGAAAATTGCAAAAGGCAGAGAATAAGAAACAACAAAAAACAAAGAAAAAAGAAATACTGATAAACAAATTGGCTTCAAGAAACAACCAAAATAAAAGAACCATTCTTGTAGGCAAAGGGAATACAGATAACCTAAAAATACGAGATATTTCTTTTTTGTATGGGATTGTTTGAGTTTATGTTCAAACATCTAAATATTAAATTGAATTCAAACTGATTTTTTTGTTGTGTATGCTATTCTGAAAGCTATAAGAAAATTGAGGAAACATTGGCACAATGATTTTTGCTAGTAGAAATATTCCATTTCATATGACTAATGGAAAAAGAACCAAACGTTCAACTGCCCCAAAAAGTAGGCAAAAAAAATGCAAAATGTAAATACTAGTTTAATTAAACGAATTCGAATTAAACTGAATCAAGTGAATCCTTTAAGCGTATAAAAATGTATTGCTGGCATTGTTTTTGGTTTTAAATCGTAAATGTTTGGTTTATGCTTCTTGCCCCAAAAAGTAGGCAAGAATATCTGTAAATATATATCTTATATAAAAGACGCAGGCAATTGGGGTAGCCTGCAGCGTAGAGGCTAGGCTTAGCTACTGGAAATAGGCATACAATATAACTCATTGTTACGTGATGTCCTTGCAGGAGTCGAAAACCTATGAGAATGCCAATGTGGCACCAGCCGCTGGCGGCGGAACACCTCAGGCACAACCGATAGCAAACGCTCAACCCCAACGGCCAGCTCATGCAAAGGAATACAATTTCTTGGATATGGAGCTAAAATATGGATTTCTACAGGTAAGCAAGCAAGCCATTTGTAACCATTTCAAATACATATACTACTTTCCAACTCGCCCTCGTGTGTGAGTTTGTTTTGTGTTTCGCTTTTACTTTACTTCTGTTCTTTTCTATTTACCTTCTCTCCCACAACCAACGCACCTCTTTATGCCACATAGCTAACAGAGGCTTTAGCCTATCTACACTATTCCGGTCACGTAATTCATCGAAATGTGTGTCCATCTTCTATACTAATAACCAAGCGAGGTATATGGAAACTGGCTGGCATGGAGTATGTGGGTAAGTGATGCACTCACACCTCTTATGTGTAGAGTAGTTAGGTGGGAGAAAACAAAATTGAAATAAATTCATTGAGCAATTTGTATTCATATTCACATGCAGAAAGAATGAATGAGACTGATTTGAATAGCTCAATTCCGTGTCCACCATGGAGCAATCGTGTGTCAAAAATGGCCCAACCCAATTTGGATTTTATGGGTGAGATCATTGACCATCATCATAATGATAGATGATGGATAGCCTGGCAAATTTAAATATTTATAATTTATTTTCTTAGCCCCCGAAGTTCAATCGACGTTAAAGTGCAGCCTGCTTAGTGACATGTTCTCATTGGGCATGGTCATCTGTGCTGTCTTCAACAATGGTCGGCCCCTAATACAAGCTAGCAATTCAACTTCGAACTATGCTAAGCAATTGGAAACGGTGCGTAAACATTTCGTGGAACAAAACTTGAATTAATTTTTAGCCAAAGATGATGAGAACAAGATGAAGAAGAAGGAAGGGGCGAAGGTGATGAAACAAGTGGAGGACAAGTGCCAATTGGTTGGATGAAAAGTTTGTGCTTCTGGCTTGTTTGCCAGGTGTAATTAGATTCGCTGCTTTGTCAAATGCAAATGTAATCAAAAAGTCCACTTGAAACTCTAATTATTTTGCCACTTGTGCCCGAACTCCAGGTGGCAGATGGAGAAAGAGTGAGAGGGGATGGGAATGGGAGAGAGAGGAGCAGACTGAAAGAGAGATATGTATGCATGGGGTATGATGTGCCTCCCCTTCAGCCGCTTGTCATTAAAACTTTTCGGACCTTCCCTCCCATCCATCCCTCACACTTCCCGTTTGTGTTGAACTTGTCTTCAAAAACCGTTTGGCCAAATTTTGTTGTGGCCAAGTTTTTCTTTGCTGCTCCCACTCTCTTCTGTCGCTTACTCACTTTTTCTGAACATCATTTCTATTCACTTTTGCAGCTGGATGAACATGTGCATAAACTGATGCCACGTCTACCCATTGCCCTGCAGGAGGCTACCTCACGGATGGCCAGTCGAGATGCAACAGCTCGACCCACAGCGCAATTGCTGCAGTTGATCAAGTATTTCATGTGAGTAGATAAATAAATTAACTTTTAGCGAAACAAATAGTAAAAAAAAGAAAGTTTCTTTATGCTGTTTGTGTTTTAAATGAAATTGACACTTGTGAAAAAGAAACCAACAAAAACACGCACACCCTCCACACACACACACACACACACATTCATACGGAAATAAAGAACTAAGCCAATTTGCTCATGTTAGGTAAAATTCAATTGAAGCTTTCAGTTTCTCAACCCAACGTACACTTTAATTACGTCTGTTTGCCAAGTGGAAACGGTAATCAGGCCTGAAAGAAACACACACACACACACGCACACATAAAGAGACATACACAATGGTTAAAAGAATCTAAAGATGGTGAGGTAGCAAAACCATGACTGGCAAGGAGCTCTCATTTCTCGATTTGTATCTGTGTAGTAGTTGGATTGAGGGTTCTGACTGCCTGACTCGGGGATTTATGATGATAGCAGCAGCTGCTAGGCAGCCCACTATGGAAGAGACGCCAGCGACTCGACGACAAAGATTTTTGAAGCACGCAACGTGCCGCGTTAAGACAAACAAAACACAAAAAAAGGGAGGAAAAACGATAATGTTCTTGGGTGGAGCAGCAAAGTAAAGTAGGTACATTTAACACACCAACATGAATTGGAACAATTGATACTCTTTGCTTAAACATAAAACATAAAGATCTACAGTTAAGAAACATTAATGTTAGTATTGGCCCAATGACATACTGAGGTACTTAAATTGCTTTAATTATTCAAGTTATAACGTGCGTCATAATTTGGTGTGATTGTAATAGTTTTAAGGCATTTTCTAAGTGGGTGAACTAGGGCCAGTTAATTGGTTAAAGAATCTAAGAACAACTAGAGCCGCTTACACATTCAGGATATTAAGCTAATAGGTATGGTATGAGAGTTTGGCTGCCATCTATTGGATATACTCGTGAATACCCTTGAATTATTCTAAACTTGCTGACATCAGCAACAGCTTCAACAGCTTTGAGATACAATGCTATGAGGCAGCCACCATGGAACCAGCATCAAGGATTCGTTACCTTGTGCTTTCATTTTCTAGTCAAACAGTCAGTCAGTTAACAAGTCAGTCACTCATTCAGGCAGTCAGTCAGCCATTCACTCAGTCAGTCAGCCGGTAGCAGCACTTTGAAGTTAATTTAAATGTTGTCAACATTTTCTACGTTTTTAGCAGCGTATGCAAATGGCTCAAGTGTCTTGGCAATCAGTGGCATCCTAAGCATCTTTAGCAGCCAACTCATGGCGCCTCCTTTTGCCACGCCCCCGAAAAAAGGGAAAGAGCCTCTCAGTTCTCTTGCTTTCCCTTTGTTATTCCTCATCCTTTTACAATGGGCAACAAATTCTGTGTAGGTGGCTTTGAAATATGATTTACCCGCTTTACTTGTGTGCTCAACGATGCTTTTGGTCGCTGATTAAGTTCATACCGTCAGCAATGGTTTTATCCCCCCATTCCCGACCATCGCTTACCCTTCCCTACCCTTCGTTTCTTATTTAGGGACACTTTAGTGTGCAACGTGCCGCATAAGCAATGCGATTTAGTATGCGTATTAGAAAAAAGCGCCTGTCATTGCTTAATTTACTCAAAGCAAATGTTGTTTGTGGTTCTTATTCAATTTTGTTTCCTTTTCGTCTGGCCGCCTTGCCGCAGAGTTAGTTGTTTATAAAAATTTACCACAATCATTCAAATTTATATATATTTGACTTTTGTGCTAGATTCTCAATTGGCCGTAACGCCATTCCAATTGCTCAACAATCCATAACATTTTTTATTCACTTATTTACTCATTTATTCATTCATCCCATCCCAGCTCTGGCAGTTAGATAAAAGGCTAAAGGGAATGAAGACCGAATACCACAACGGACATTGGGCAGACCAGGAGTGCCGGGGAGGGGGCGTTACGGGAACGCTGGCGTTCAGAATAAAATAAATAAATGTAGAATAAACACTTTTTGGCAATTAAATTCCAACCATTTGCATTTACATAACAATAAAAAGCATTTAAATTGCCATTTCACACTCGGCAAAGGCAGAAGAGTTTTCCTTGCTCAGTTTTCCAATTTGTCCGTTTGTCTCTCTTCCTCCCTTTACATGGATGGGATGAGGGGTATTTTAATTTTAATTTGATAGACATACACACACAAAATGTTGCTAGCTAGTTAATTTTGTTTAATTTTTTCCCCCCCCGTCTAGTTGGCATTGTTGTTGTTATGAATATGCAAAAATATTAAATTAAAGTGCGACCAGAAATGTGCATTTTAATCACACCAATTTGGTTATTGAGTTTATTTTTAATTAAATTGTGTTGAATATTTAAATTTTCAACCATTTCTAAGCTTCAAGGTATGTGTGTGTGTGTGTGTGTGTGTGTGGGGTGGGTGTCCAAATATATTCTCATTATAATCTAAACTTGCATAGCTAATTAGGAAAACAAGTAAACAACTGAACAAATAAACTCATAACTCGTAGCCCAAATTCCCGAAATTTCATGTATAATTAGAATCAACAAATAAATATTTATTTTGGCAAACCCATTACAAAGGAATAAAAAATAAATCTTTTTTTCAATAGTTGAATAATAATAATATTATTATAATTATTGGTGTCTCGAAACCAATTTAAGTTGATCTTCTTGGAATGCCTCTCGTGGCTTAATAAAACTTGATGATTCCTGAAATAGCTATATAGACAACCTGGCCATCGTTTTTGAGATTGAGTTTTAGCCGGTTCATGGGCAAGATTTGTTGCATTTTTATAATTACTTCCTGCCCCAACTATTTCCCTTTCCAAAGGATCAATTCTCTTATCAATTTCACTTTAAGGTTTATTCATTATCTTCTCCATAGATGGGCGATTCACCTGTTAGAGTAAACCAAACTCTTCTTTAAATTGATGCAATTAATTGTTGCATTTTTTTTAAGAGACACAGAAAATAATGAAAATAAAGAAAAAGCTCTTAATTTGAAAACAAATAACAAAATTTAATTATGTTAATTTGTGTTTATTGTTGTTTACAGTGATCCGGCCATCAGTGCTCTGAAATTCCTGGACGTGGTCAACATGAAGGACACGCAACAGAAGTCCCAGTTCTACAAGACCACCTTGATAGAGGCCATGCCATTGATACCACGGGTAAGTAGTAATCCAAATTACAAACTCCCCTCGCCACGCTTGTTCACCCACCCACGATGAGACGGGAAAGCGGATGCAGTCGACCCATTTTTCGGGTTGTCTTTTACTTCTTTTTTGTTTTCCTTTGCGGAGTCGTGCATTAATCATTTACGGCGCCAAGTTGTAAGCTTAACGGCCAAACAATTTGTGAATTACGAGGCGTTTTATGACAGTTGCGAAAAATGTTGCTGCCTTTTGTTTTGTGGCCTGAGCCGCGTCCGGTCCACTGGAACAAGCAACAAGCAACAGAACATGAAGAAGAAGAAGAAGATGTAGAAGAACAATGGCCAAAACGGAAGACACATTGTCTGATGCTGTCAATGACAGCTTAGTATTGGCAATTGAAATAACATGGAATATAGTTACTAAATGGAATCTGTCCCTTTCCTATTTCTCGTCACTTTTTCTTTCCTCTTTGTGATTTCCCATTTGCAGAAACTCTGGTGGCAAAACATTTGGCCCATGCTCAAGTCAGAGATCAACAATAACGAGGTCCTGGCCGCAGTACTGCAACCCGTCATGCTTTTTTGTGCAGGAGGCAACCCACACTGAATACGATGCCCTGATGTCGGCCACCATGAAGTGAGTGTACATGAACATAACAGAAAAGAACAAAACCGAATACAGGAGATTGGTACATAATTAGGTCCTCATTAAAGAGGGAAACAGTTACTCACTTACATATACATATATGTATGTATGTGTGTGTTCATGGAAACATGGACGTACGCAAATGAATCAATAATCTTTTTGGGATACTAACTAGCACCTGGTAAAAACTCACCAAGGAGAGGCTAGATAACAACTTCAATTCTTATTTAAATGATAACTAATTCTCTGTCTATAGTCAAATTTATTTAAAAGTTATCTGAGTTCAAGTAAAAGAATGAATTTGCTTATGGCAATGTCATGAATGAATTATCAAATGGATGAGGCGTCGGCAGAAAGAGGCGGGGTCCTTGGAATATGATATTGTGAATTTGCCTCCATTTAAGTACTTACTATAATTGCACAGTAACAGTCAAGCAACTTACTTATACAGCAAGTAGTGGCTAACTCTCTTTTCATTGTTGTCGGTGAGGGTTCCGTTTTCCTTTCACCTTTCCCTCCATCTCTTCTCTATCTCCTTAAGCATTCTATCTATCCATCCATTCCATTCATTCATTCTTTCTTTTCTCACAAAACAATGGACAGCGACGACATTGGTGACCTCAACTTTCTGCTAAACAATTGAAAAACTTTTCTGACACTTTTCTTCGGTTTTTTATTTGCCATGATGGCGTTTTATTGTGTTCACACCGACGCGTCTGAACTCTGTGAGAGGCGTCCGTTCATATTGTAATTTATAGACCTCAAGTTGAAGCTGCTGCTGCTCCTAGTTGATGTTGATGGTTGTGGTTGGTGGTTGGTTGGTGCCGTCTGCCAGCATGACAATATTCTCAGGTATACCAAACTACTTATACTCAGCCTAGGCCCCGCCTCCCCACCACAAGCACCACAGGCCGCCATCTCAAGTCTATTGTGACCTTCTTGCATAAATTAGTAAAACACAGAGCCCAACTAAATATACTATACCACTTTCACTATAGGTGAGACTTTGCTTTCACTACTTGCCCTGATGAAGTTGCCAGCTAGCTAACGATAGAAGCAAAAAACTTTTTTCGACACTTGTAAGACGCTTATTGACACTGCCATAAAAGTTGGCTTAAGCAACTTTTTATACCTACACCAATAGACAGACAAGGCAGACAAAGAGACAAAAAGACAGACAGACAGACATCCAAGCAGGCAGACACAAAGCTAATACATTTATTTTTGTTCATAAGTCTGTGGGGGTAAACTTGTATGTGAAATGAAATCTGTGTTTCTCTCTCTCTCTCTCTCTCTCTCATTTAAACAGAGTTGTATACAATACACCAAAATCAATTCAGGCCAGCGTTACGATACTTGAGAATTTACATTTGATTATTGAGAAAACGAAACCGGAGGATGTTACCACCGATATAATGCCTATGCTTTTCTTCTCATTCGATGGCTCCACGATACAAGTGCAGGTGAGTGCCAAGAGATATGCAAATAAGCCAGACAGTCATTGATATTAATACTGGCATTTGAGAGAAATGACTCAAACAATTGAGATTAATACCAATGTCAATGTAATATGATTGTAGTGTAACTTCTAGACAAATCTAAAAACATCAAATTGAGATAAGGAACGAATCACACCCTAAATGAATTACATATGTATCTGATATATCTTCCTCTCTTACCAACAAATTAAATAAACTTATTTAATGTAACCTTGCAGAGTCATATTAGAAAATAGATAGAATCAATCTTTAGCATGTTCTGAAATGTTTTTTTCTCATACATTTGTTTTTGTATTTTCGTGTGTGTGTTTTCTTTAGAGTGCGGCCGTGGTGGCTGTGGCCAATGTGTTTGATAGCATCGATGAGCTATCGATTCGTCGTATGGTCTTGCCTAAGGTTAAATTGGTATTCGAGAAAAATATAACCGATCCAAAGATTGTCCAGAATGTGCTCATGTGCATTGAACGAGTCATGGACCGTATGGAGCGAGCGCAGGTAATGGCAATGCAATAACAATTTTTTCAGATTTTTCGACTGTTGATAATGTGAAAATGTTTTCGTTCTACTGCCTTTCTTTCACTCTCCCTCTCACCATCGCTGCCCCGCTGCCCCATTGTGAACTAAGGTCATGGATGAGGTGTTGCCTTTGTTGGCAAATGTTCGTATACCCGATCCGGATATTATCATGCGTACAGTGCGTAAGTTCATTTGGCCGTTATCCAAATCTAGATTAATCGAGAGAGTGCATTACAAAAAACTTTCACTGGAACCAGCATAGTTATTTGCCTTTCCTGTGTACCGATAACCAAAAACTAATTAAGTTGCATAAAACTCAATTTCGTCCCATCAAAACAAATGTGCCTGCATGTGTTTGGTGTATGATGTGTGTGTGTGTGCTTTACCTTTTAACAGAATTATGCAGAATGGAGCAAGATGCATCTGCATACAATGCATTCAATCTGTATATGTATGTGTATGTATATGCCACATAAATTTCTCCATCTGTTATTGCACTCCACAGGCATCTACCATAAGCTGTTTGTGGACAAATCCTACGGCCTGAGTGTAGAGACCATGGCTACCAATGTGTTGCCTCTGCTTATACCACATACTGTCAATCCGGCTCTCAATTTTGATCAATATTGCTATCTGCTTGAGGTAAGATTAAGCAATTGAATATATTATGATTGATTGATCATTTAGTGATACTATATAAAAGCTTTTGTCTTAGTCAAAAGTATGTGAATTTGGTAAGTCATTTCAAGGTTTTGAAGCGTACGCAGAAAAGTATGCTGTAGAAAATTGTTAGTGCATTTATTTGACTGGTTGGTTTGGTTGCTGCTTCCCCTTTTCGTCCCCAGGTGCTGCAGCAAATGTTGGAGGCCATCGATCGGCAGCAACGCAACAAATTGAAATTGGACAACCTATCGATGGCCTCACCAGAACGCCATCGCACACTGCGCCATCAATTCTCGACGGACAACATGAATGCCCCGCCATTCAATATACCCAATTTGCGTATAGATCAACGCAAGACATCCAGTGCCGAGGACATGGCCCGCAAAAATTCTGGTGGTAAGTAGTTAGAAGTTACAATATCAGCGACCTGCAACCAAAAAGATGGTGAAGGGGAACGGCAACGGTTGATTATGAGAGTAAGGTCGACTTTGAAGATGGAAAGATGGGCATGGGAATGGGGGTAACTGGAGTAGACAAGTAATGCGATATCAAGTAAATTGAAATGTCGAGGTTGTGTTGTGACAAAAAAGCCGACGGCATTGTATAATTGGAAAATTTCGTTTTGATTTTAATTTGATATTCATCGAACGTGACAGTCGTCAGTGTTTGTTGGCGCCTTTTTTTAGGGGGGCGGTGTGGCGGGCTAATCAAACCAATGTAACGCCCACAGTCACAGTCAGAGCTACAGCTATACAGTTATAGCCGACAATGAGCCATTATGGCCAAGTATTTAATTGTGTTATTAAAATTAAAATGAATATCAAAAGCACCGCCTGGAGCTCGAATTATCAGCCATGGCAACAACAATGCGATGAAGAGGCCACTGCAGCGTCGCTTAATGAACTTTTGCCCTTAACGATGATTTATTATGATGGCCTTAATCGCTTGTAAACACGATGCCAACATCCACACCGCGACCGAGCCTGAAAACGAGCTCGGGTGACTCTCAGAACATGTCTTTTGACCATGAGGCCATTGAAGAAATGAGGTAAAAAAAATGCAGGACTCTTTAGCGATGGATGTCCATGGCAAACTTTTCATTTGCCACAAAAATTTTCAAGCCTTCGTTGAGCAATTAAAAACAAAAAACCAGAGGGCCGGGGCTAGCTTCGACCGCGTCAAAGTTTGTATACCCTTTTGGTAACTCTTTCCTTATCCATAGCCAACAAAGTGGAAAAAAGTGGACAGACGGACGGACATGGCTATTTGAACTCGTCTCGTCGTGCTGATCAAGAACATATATACTTTATATGTTCGGAGATGCTTCCTTCTATGCGTTGCACACATCTTACCAAAATGAATATACCCTTTTTGCAAGGGTATAAAAAAACACGAACGAAACTATGAGAATTTTTGAGAGTTGAAAACACAATGGGCGAGAAACGAAAAAAAACAAAACAAGGCAGTCCCAGTTCAGTTCCTTTTTTTTTAGCATGGACCCATTCTGGCTTTGTCAACTTATCCATGCATGTGTGAGTGTGTATATGCCTGTGTGTGCTTTTGGGCTTCGGCAACACATCCATCTGCATATTGCAAAATTGAAATTTACCTGCAACACTTGCCACACAAAGGGCCTCCTTGGGTCCACTCGGCTTTTGACTCATGCTCCGTCTGGCTGCTGTGAATTTGTAGTCTTCGAGTAAATAAGCACGCTGCATGCTGACGCCACATGATACAGATATTTGTGGCCTTGAAAGGAGAAAGAAAAAAAATGTCACAAAGTTGCTGCAACTGACAGCAGAGTCAAAATATTTACATTTCCTTCAAACTCTTTCTCCTTCATGGTGCACATACAAATGTGCAAAGATAAAATTGTTTCTCCTTTGATCGACTTGATGTTCTTGTATTTAAAGAATCAGAAATTCTACTATTCACTGATGGTCTCTTGTTGTTAATCAAATTAATGTATGAAAGTCAATGGACGTTTTGTTCAACGTCAACCCAGCGATCCGATACTCATTCGTATAGGTAATTATATTCTGTGAATTCGTTTAGTCTGTTGGCATTATAAACAGAGCTTTAAGATGATTTACCAAGAAGGTTTGGACAGAAATGTATTCTATATATGTACATCGGAATATGTAGAGAATTATATTTGGAAGAGAAGGAGAATGGTAATTGTGGTCATATGTAATTTCATTCGTGGGCGTCCAGTGAGGTAGCTAATAACTTTTGACATAAAATGCCACATAATGGGCCTTATTCGGATTGGCTTGCGGTTGTGTGTGTGTGTGTGTATATATATTTATGTATGTATCCGTTTGCTTTGGGGCATAGTCGTCGTGGTTGCCAAAATGACTTGCCAGTCATATGCAGGCGGCAACGGAGCAGCAACAGCAGCAGAAGGAGGAGCAATGGGAGGAGGAGCAACAGTCGCGGCCGTTTTACCGTTTATGTTCATGTTTATGCCATGTGCCACAACCGCAAAATGTGCGACTGTCCTTGACAGTGACAACACATACATAGTTATGTTGTTTGTATGTATGTATATTTACAAAAGCGGTAACATGACAAGTGAATGAAACCGCCAGTGGCAATGGCGCTGAGTGAATAAGGTAGCTGAGGTACAGCCACTCTCTCTATATTTGGTGTAACCACCAACATTATTAGACTTAATTAGCTAGGCAACAGGCAACATTAGCATTGTGGTTTACATTCCACACAGATACATACAATACTTAAATATAATGATCATAATCATTATGATCATAATGATGGTGTGCTAATTGTGTATTCTGCTCTACCATTGCAGGCTCTGGCATGTTGGGAGGCTGGTGGTTCGGTTGTTCTCCCTCATCACCGGATAGCAATTTTCTGCGCGTTGGCAATGTGTTTCCCAATCGACGACTCTCGGACAATACGCTGATGACACCAAAAATACGAATAGCCCCATCGTGCGCCTCATCGCCGGGCGGTACACCAGGCAGTGGTCTGCCAACTCGTCGACATTCGAGCATTGGTCCACAGGAGCGCCGTGGCTCCACCATCAATTTGTCACCACCAACTGTAAGTTGTTTGTGTCTGGCACTCGTGGGCACACATTCGATTTGTTTTTCGGTTTCTATTTGTTTTAATTTTTATTTTTTATCTCCGTTTCTTCCTGTTTCTCGTTTTTGAATTTCTTTTCCATCTTTTGTTTTGTTTTTTGAGCTTAATTTTCATGTACCTTACCTATCTATACAAATACAAATACAAATATTTGTATTTATTTTTTTGACCGCCATTGTTTGTTGCGGTTATATATTTTTTGTTCATTTCTCTTGTGTTGTTTTTAATATTATTTCTCTCTGCCACTTTCCAATCTCCTCTCCATCCTTTTAGCTCTCTCTCGCTCTCTCTCTCTCTCTCTCTCTCTGTCTGTCTGTCTGGCATTTTTTCGTTTCGATTTTGCCATTTCAATTGACTTTTGACAGTTACAAAAGGCTTTTCATATTTCATTGAAATTTAATTTGCCAATGTGCTGCGGTTCCTTGTGTCCCCATATTTTAATGTTTTTCTCTTTTTGTTTCTCTTGTTTGTTTTGTTTGTTTGGCTTTTGGTTTCGTTTTTGGTTAACATGTGCCCATATAGAATTGAATTATTTATCATCTAGCTATAGCGCTTAGCGTAGTAGAGCGTTTATCGTTTGTTCTTACAGTTTTACAGTTTTCCTAACCACAAGCTGCTTTAAAGCGCGAACATTGCGTACATTTTAACGACCAACAACAACATCAACAAGATACATGCCGTTTTGATTGGTTTTTGATTTAAATTCTTCTGTTTATATTTTTCTTATATATGCTTATATATATATTAATTCTGGGTTAATAACTATCTATTGATTAGCTCTCATTTCCCAGCCCCACGCCCTCAATCAAGAAAACCAAGCAAAAAAATATCAACAACGCAATGAACATGCAACAAATGCTCTAATACACGCTCTCTCTCTCTCTGTCTCTCCCACACACTCACTCACACACATACATACATACATTCTCTCCCTGTCTCTCTCTCTCTCTCCCTCTCTCTCTCTCTATTTCTCTCTGACTCCTTGGTCCCCCCGTTTGAATGATTAATCAACTTGAACAAAATAATCTTTGTCAACGTTGGAATTTGATCTATATCTATATCTCTCAATCTCTCTCATCTCTCTCTCTTTCTCTCTCTCTCTCTCTCTATATTTCTTCCATCTCATCTCTACAATGAATTTCACTCTACTGTATATAAAAATAATACAAAAATATATATAGTACGGCGCCCGCGGTAGCTCTGGATCGAGTCTATCGGTGCCATCCACTTCGGTTTATGTTGTAAGTCTAAAAAACAAAGCAAAGTGAATAAAGCAGATTTTTTTTACCGTTTCAAATTTATCATCTTCGGTTATTTTCGAAGAATATTTATCAATGCAGACTGATGAATATACATGTACAACAAAATTCTCTAAGCAAAACTAAATGAATGACCAGTAGATGGACAAGATCCTTAATCCATATTGTAATGCAAATTGCCATTTCGAAAGTGAAAGTCCAAGTCCCGAGATCCGAATAAAAGTTAAATAACAGTACGTTAAGTTTTCAATTAAAGCTAACTGCAAGAAAAACTTCTCTGTTTCCTTTTCAGAGACAAGTGTTCAGAGTTACTTAGAGTGTTGTCTGTTTTGCAATTCGAAAAGATTGTTAGAGATTAAAAGAGTCATCTGCAAGGATATAATAAAACTGAAACTAATACACAAACATGGTTAGGCCTCAACAATTGTATTCAAAAGTTATTTTGTGCGAGTTTCGGCAGCATTTTTGAGCCAGCATTGAGATTGCAAATTGAAATTGAAGTTCTTCTTGTCTTGTCATGTTGTATAATCTGTCGTTGTGATTGTTTTTGATTGTCGTCGTTGCACAAGTCTAAACCTTGACTTCAACTCTCTTGCTGTCTCTGTTATACACTCACACACACATACACACACACAAATTCTCACTTACCGTCTCTCAAGTATTGTATCTTTAGTCAGCTCTTAAAAGTATGCTACGGTTCTGTCCAATTCCAAGCCAACCAAAAAAAAGAAATAAATATTCGTTTCCTCGTTCTCATCCTTTTAGTTCGCTCGTTGGCTAGCCCGTTCGTTCGTTCCCGTTGCTCGCACTTTGCCTCGCTGGCCTCTAACTCTCTCCTCTCTCTTTCTATGTCAAAACTAAAACTAAAACTGAGTTTGAATATGAATTTGACTTGCTGCCTAAATCTTTCTGTCTGTCTCTATATATACATATACATATATATATATAAATATGTTCTATACTCCGAACTACTCTCGTTCTTGTGCTGTTTGAATGAAAAACTTGTTGCCAAAAAAAAAAAAAACACAAAATTTAAAAAAAAAAAAAATATATATACTACGTAAAAAAAATTGTTCACAGTTTCGTGTCTTGTTTATTCGGTTTGTTGGACGCTCTCTATGCATTTTGCATCTATGCCTCTATCTGTCTCTCTCTCTTATATATAACTATCTGTTTCTGTCTGTAACTAATTTCCAAAACTTTTCTTTTCATTTACAACCTCATTGTACAGTTTCTTCATTTTGTTTTTCTTTTCTGTTAGTGTTCAAATGCATTTATCGGATAACTAAAACTTACAATTTACGGGAAACTTCTCTGTTACAATTTCTGTTCTACGTTACGCCCCTTCGTAAAGGGGGGCGAATGATGTACATTATAACTAACTAACGTTGAAATCGTGTTAATCGTCTGGATAATACGAATGTTGGTTTCATGTAATTTATGTTTATTCTTTTAGTTTTTGTTTTCTTCTTATTTTTACTTGCATTTTGTGCTAATTTTCAAAAACATTGTGTTTGTTTGAATTGTTGTGCTCTTTTAGGGACTGAAAGGTTAGTTCATAACTGTTTAAAGACCTGGAAAACCTAACTAAGCCACTCCCAACCCGGCCCTGACAATGGGAGAATTTTTGACAAAGATTGTTGGCAATATCTATTCGCTAGTTGCAATTCAGAGAATCGATATATATATCGATATATACATTTCCCAAGGGATACGAAGTTTTTCGATTTGTTCTCGTTCAAATGATGTTGTCAAAATCAAATTTGAGACTCGTGCTGGCTTCTGATTCCGCACCAAAGTACTCGCTTTCAATTGCCAATTTTCCCATCTCACATACATTTAAATTTCACCGTTTAAATATTTTTCTATTCTTTTTGAACACATAAGTTGATTAACTTAATGTTAATATAACTGGTATAACAATCAAAAGAGGAGGAAATTTATATAAAATTTATGACAGCAATTGAAATGGAATTAACCAAACGTTTTATAATCGAAATGCCAATTTTATGGTTACCAATGGTATAAATGTAACTTGTTCATTTGGATTAGAATCAAGAAAATTAGAGAAAGAATAGTTTACAGAAAGTAAATTTAAGTAACCAAAATGGACTCTATAAGAATTAGAGCCACGAACCTTGACCTAGATCGGATCCTTATACATATATCAACTGAATAAACCATTCCAATTTCAAAGAAAGTTCTTTTTACTAGAGCTTCACATTTAGTTACTGTATTTATGTACAAGGATATCTACTCTTTAGCCCTTTAATAGAGTCAAGCTGCAATTATTGTTATTGGCTACACAATTGCACGATTCTCAGTAATTTGGCCAATCGAATAGCAATAACACGAAGAAGAAGAAATAAATAAAACCATATACATACAACATACTACACTATATATGTATATGTGTATATACATATATACGCATAAAAATACATACATACAACTTGCCTACTTATTCATTAAATGTCCTGATCGTGCTCAGTGTTAATTTGATTTTATGTTTCAATTCCAACTTTGTTCATGTTGCGTTTGTTATTAAACAAAGAGAAGACGAAAATCACAAAAACACTTAAACACACACACACACACACACACACACACATAGACAGATACACAGACACAGTTGAACGTTTAATGTATTTTTGTGTTTTGGGGCCCAAAATGAGAAGGCCAAGAAATGTTTGTTCCACTTTTTCGTTTTTCTCGTTCTTATTCTGGCTCTTTAACTTTACGTAACAACAACACACACACACACACACTCACATAAACACACACACACATAAGAATACAAATACATATGTCTACTATATAAATGCGCTGTGTTGATTTCATGTGTGTATCCTTACGTTTTTCATTTCATGTACAACAAACAAAAAAAAAAAACAAAACAAATATATATGTGTATATATAACAAAAAAAAAAAAAAAAACCCCAAAATCATGAAATTGAATTTACGTATAAACTGAAAACAAAAATTCGCAGCTTGCACGGAGCATGATCGTGAGTACACGTTTCATAATTTTCGATTTCCAATTGAATTTTTGTATTTTCTGTTTTTCTTTTTCTTTCGTTTTTGGTTTTAATTCCCTTGCTCTGCCACCTACATACATACACACGCACATACAAACATACACCACCCACACCATCTACCTGTTTCATCTCCTCTAACCCCCTCTCATATACAGACACAGATACATACATACTATCTCACTTTAGCTTTCTCTTAATCTCAATATCTTTCACTTGCTCAATTTCTGTTTTCGAGGCCAAGACACACAAACACACACACACACACACCAACAGACACATAAATATATGTGTGTATGCTGATATTATTTATGTTAATGTAATTTGATTTCATTGGGAAATGAACGTTGGGTGGTTGGATGGGTGAGTCCTTCATTTTTTGGTGTACGGACAAACCTCCCATCCACCCACCAATTTGGAGCCAGCAAAATTTGATTTCTGTAATTTCTTTACATGCGAAAATATATACTCGAATAATTCCATATGTATTCCACCTGCATACACACATATACATACACACATACATATATACAATATTTCTTGTACATATTCATCATATAATAACTCAACATATTACAAAGTGAAGTATTCTATCTCGTTCACTCCCTATTACTCACTTTCTCTCTCTCTCTCTCTGTCTCTGTCTCTATGTTATAATTCTTTTTGGGTATTTGTGTTTTAATGTGTGAAAATTAAAGACAAAAAAAAGAAAATGGAAAATCCATAAATATTTTGATTGAGTTTCAAGTTTGAATATCATCATCTATTTTGTTCGTTTGTTGGTTTGTTTGTTTGTTTGTTTTGTTGTTTGGTTGTTGCACCATCAGCTGAACTTTACACACACACACACACACACACTCATATACACATACCTACATACATACTAGTCATACCCATACATGGACACGCAAGCAAGCAAGTTAATCAAATTAAAAACTTTTGTACAAAAGCACAAAATAAAGTCACAATCCTAATCAATAAGTAAAAACTATTACAGAGAAAAATGCACCCACAACAACAAAGATATATATACACACACACACACACACACACCAACACCAACACACACACACACATAACGCATCCTTTTCACACACAAACTTTTACACACGCAATCTGTGATAAGCCTTAACTAATCTTCCAAAGAAATCTCCTTTATTATACTCCCAAAAACAGGGTGGCTCCATGCCAAACACATCGAGCAGTGTCCCATTCTTGCTATCATCGAGCATGCAATCGATACGATCACGACGCACCTCAACTGTATTGTCATCTGGCCCACTTGGCTCCGGTTCGGGTATATTACAGCAGCTGGGATCCGGCATGGTAAGACAATTAACTTCAGTATCTGGGACGGTTAGTCCTGTGCCGCTGTTGCGTGTAAACGGCACACGAAATGCCCACAACAACGTCCGAAAGTGTCCGTCACTCAATATAACATTCAGTCAATAATATAATCTGAACGAAATCGGTGAATCGAAACAATCGATCACCGATTCGATCAACAAAACCAGGGACAGACACAGATATAGCTATCACAATATATACGGCAGTAACAGTGCCAATGCCAGTGGCAGTGGCAGTGGCAATTACAATTACAATTACGACAACGTTCGCTATAGAGCGCAACGTCGAAGTTTGAATCTGAATCTCAATCAGCCAAAGTATTGAAAAACAAAAACAAAAACTAACGAATGCAACTTTACATTACTTAACTAACTTAACGAATTGTAATTCGAAGAACAAGATCAAAATGCTGATGAGTATGAATTGAACAAAATCAAAAATGAAAACTAAAGAGGGGCAGAGGGTAAAATGTAGCAAACAATCAATGATATGATATGACACACACACACGAACACAAGCACACACACACACATAGACAGACGTAACTTTAGTCATTTGATTATATTATTATGAATGTACCTACAATTTACAATACTTATACATATATATATATATATACATAATTATATATATATATAGTTTTAGTTGAAACAGTAAACTTAAAGTTGATGCTAAAAAAAAAAAAAAAACAAAATACACAGTTTATAACAAAATATAATATTTATTATATACCAAAAGTTGTTTTTGAGAATTTATTCAATCTAACTTAATCGTTTGTAACATAAATGTTAATATTGATACACACACACACAGAGACTCACCTACACACACACACACTCGCCTACCTGGTATATACATATACATATCTCGAACCGTAATCAAATTATCTATTACCTACATGTATTACTAATACTATATTATACACACATATACATATATATATATTTATATATGCATATATATATATACATATATATCATATTATTATTCCTAGTTATTCCAATTTTTATATTATTACAAATTATTTATTTTCTTGGGTTTCATTTGCTACAACAACAACAAAAAATAAAAAAAAAAAAACAAAGTTTAAAAATTAAACAAAAAATTATCAAATTAAAGAGAACGAAAAAGAAGAAAAAAATTATATTCGAATTATTGAGAAGAAGCAAACAAATTGTCTGCCTTTCAATAATGTTTATTATAATTAAACAATCAAGAGAACAAACAAAAACCAAAAAAAAGAAAAGCAACAACAACAACAAGAACAAAAACAATATACAGTTATAACTATTACTATTACTATTACTTACTTAATCCCCCCCAATTTTGCGTAGTTAAATGGTATGTAGTTATTGTGCAAACGTGATGTTAGTTTTATTTAGTCCAAACCTCCTCCCCCCCACCCCCCTCCCCACCCTTGACCAACGCCCAAGCCCCACCCCCCGGTCCATCAAATGCCATTAATTAAATGGGATTCCTTTACATTTGTCGTATTTGTGAAATCAATTGTTAATTATTGAAGAGCTTACAAACTGTAATGAGCATCATTATATATGTATGTATATATGTACATATATATACATATATGTATGTATATATATATATATATATATGTATATATACTTATACTTATATATTAAGGTCGGCATTTAGTAATTAGTTTAGTTTAAGCACTTGCACTATGAATTTATTCGATTAATGTCAGCTTAAAAACCACTCTCAAACCAAAGACCCCGCCCCTTACCTCCCACCCACCGTCCATCCGTCATTATTCATGATTCAATACGTTTCGCCCAATTTAAGACAAAAGTTGTAAAAACCAAAACACAATTTAAATTGTAAAACAGAAAAAGAGAAAAGATGAATGAAAAACCCAAAAAAGAAAGATGAAACAAAAATCAAAAACAGAAGAAAACAATATCAATTGCCCTTATACTGAATTTCTTATACGAGGATGTCACAGAAGTTGCTAAAGGCCTTGTATCCCTTGTTGCCCCAAAAAGTATGCTATGCCTAGTATTGCCTTTGCATACATACATACATATATGTACATATAAAGCATAGTTTGGGGCCTATGGATTCAGGGATTGAGTGACTCTCCGGTTAGATCGATAGTCAACGCTTAACGCTTTCTTATGTTTGTCTACATTTTTCCGTTGCTAAAGCAAAATCGTTTTGTATATACTATATATATACACCTATATATTGTATATACTCTATCAATTGACCACCTCTTACTCTCTCTCTCTCTCTCTCTCTTACCCTTCATACATACATATATGCATCTAAGTATCAATTTCATTTTATAGACTGAACCTTTTCTCTATTTTGCATGTCGTTTCTGTCCTATTCCTGCGATTCGTTTCAATTTAATCATTTTAAACTTGTTCATAAACAAAATTTGGGCTTCGAAGAAATATTTGCAATTATAATATTAACTATGTGATTTATCCATTGACCAGGAAGGAAAGTAAACAATTTATGTACTTAAAGTCCCCTCTCGCTCTCTCTCTCTTTCTTTCTTTTTCTCACTTTCTCTCCTATCTCAACTAATGTAAGATCCTTGTAAGGGACTAGAGACTTCTAAAACTGAATTGTTGGGATTTTTTTTTTGCTATATTTTGACATTTATAATCAAAAACCAATTCGCATTGGCGAATTCAAGGGATTTTTGGAGAGAGCATAGCCCATTTCTAATATGAACCTTGTTTCGGTGTGGGATCTCTTTTAGACCGCAAGAAACGTTAGTCGCACGAGGAAAGATTAATCTTCTTACAATTAGTGGGTGAATCGATATTCCTGGGTCCTGAATCAAATTATTTCACGCATGTTCATTGTATGGCTACGATCATTATGTTTTGTTCTATGGCGTTAACTGTTTGCCTTATTGCCATTTCCGTTTCCTGTCTAGTTTTAGACATGCATATAACAAGCACACTGTTTCTCATTCTGTCTAATGTGATTGTCCTTAGAGATTAAAAGCACCCACAGACACAGACACACTCACACACACACACACACACACATTTGTACACACTATCAGCAATTGAACATAATCGTCATACTCGTTTGTAACTGTTAAACTTATATAGTATATATATATATATATATACACATATATACTTATATATTTTTGTAATTATGTCTATTTGGTATTTGTATTTCAATTGAAATTGTAATTGTACTTTATACTTGACTTGCCATTTTACTTTCTGCCCATCTGATTGCACCATAAGGTTAATTGATCAAAATAATAACAACATTAATAATAATAATAAACAAATTAATAATGATTCTGTTTAAATTTCATATGAAAAGCAGAACAATCGAATTAACTGCAAAACAAATAAATGTGAAACGCTGTAACCGAAACAAAAAAGAAAACCAAAACAAAATCGATTGTATATTATATAAAACTTGAAATATTTCGTTATCGAACGCGAAAGCGAACTCGTCCTCGAACTCGAACTAGTATATACTTATATATCGATATATATATACACATATATATCGTTATATATGTACATGTAAATGATTGACTGACACTCAAGGCTTAAGAAGGCTGCTACCAACTATTCTCTAAATACTAATCCTTACACAAAAGGAATGAATTCTAATACTAACACTTAAACTACAAAACTAAAACCGTTTACCGGACATAAGTATATATAGGCATATGCATCATTTGCATTTGTATCTCTATATTGAACTTATATATATGTATATACATATATATTTATATACATATGTTTAGATAGATATATTTAAGTCATTTGTGCGAATTTATTGTAATCGATTATAGTTGTATGTATATTTATGTATATCTTTGTGTCTGATGTAAACTGTGCGTATACTTAATGCTTTCGGCTGCCTTTTCCGAGCTTCTTCTCTCCTATTTTGTGTTGTCTCTTATTGTATGTATGTTTGTACTATAACATTCACACTCCCATTCACACAATCCACGTAAGTTCTCCCCCACCATTCCTTCATCCATAAGCAAACTGTTGATTGTTGCCATGTTTATGTATGTATTAAGTAGGTATTTCATTTGGGTGTTTTTTGGTAATTACATTTTTCTTTCGTTTTCGGTTAGCTTTTGCTCTTCCAACACTCTAGCCAACACCTTACACACCTATCAAAAGTCTTACTCTAAGTCGTAAGTGCCTTAAAAGTTCAAAAGTTGAGAATAATTACGACAACAACAAACTGAACGAAAAAAACAAAATAATAATATTGACAATTCAACAACAAAAAGTAAATAAATAATGAAGAAATTATAAATATCTTTACAATTGTGTGTGTGTGTTTTTTTTTTTTTTTTGTTCCTTTTTGTATATGTATGTAAGAGTCATAAAGGTGTCCCTATACACACACTCACACACACACATAGAGAGAGAAACAATCTCTACCTGCAAACCCATTCCCCATTATAAAAAAATCATACCTTAGTAGTAGTTTTGTAGACACACACACACACTATCACTGACACACACTTCCCATATATTAGTAACAGTATCAAGTAAAATTGTGTGTAGTTATTGCATTCCCGAGAATTTCCGATATATTCGTTAGATATTTGAACCTTTTGCAGAATTTCCCTTTAAGTATATGATAGGAAAATTCTTCCTTATCATCATCGTCGTCGTCGTCGTCGTCATCGTCGTCGTTTTTCTTCGTCGTAGTGTATGCATGAGTTTGTAAAAGATCCACCCTACCCCACCCCCCACTCCACTCTTGGACCCGAAAAGTGCCAAAGTAGGTAAACATCTTAAGCGTAATAATAATAATAACCATTAGTCGATGTCCTTCTTCTTAAATGTGTGTGTTTTTTTCATGCCAAAATCGTATAAACAAACATACATATATATAGATATATATCCCAGTTGCTATATTCCCCGTCTCCCAACCCATATTGTACACTTGCTTTCCCCCTCTCTCTCTCTCTTTCTCTTTGTCTGTCTCGTTGTCTCTTATACACTTTCTCTCACGTTTTCTCGTTATTATCCATGTATGTTTTTTGGTCGTATATATACTATATAGCCGTATTATAATCGGTGTGAGCAAAACTGACTAATCGAGAAGTATATATATAGTGTAGACCCTCCTCCAATCAACCAACCAATCAATCCACCAGCTCCACCCCCTAACCCACTCCACCAATAATAATAATACCAATAATTATAAAATTAACCAAATAATATTCATATGTGTCCATATATATACATATATATACAATATATTGCAAATCGTATCCCAAATATAACAACCTCAAATATCAATCAACTCAAATGAAAAAAACAAAAACAAAACACCAAATAGACAAAAACAAAACCGAATTGATGGCCTAATTATTTTGCAACAACTCTATTGCAGTATCAACTATTCTCCGGACGAAACTAAAAAGATATTCGAACAAAAAAACTAAAACGAAAACAAAAACAAAAACAAAATATATATATTTTTCAAAAGTGAAATCTCGGTCCATTAATGAAACACCAGTAATCAACTTATATTAACGTAATATATACATATATACCTATATATATATATATATCTATACACAAGACAACATTGTAAAGGCGTATACCAAACAACATATACATTTACCCAATACACACACACACACACACAAACACACACATGCATATATATGTATTTCAATCAAACTCTGAATGTTATTAGCCAATAAAAACAAAAGATTTTATGTGACCAACAAAAGAAAATATATACATATACATATATCTAAATGTAAATTATGCAAATGCAAAAAAAAAGTGTCAAACACACATACACACACACACACACACACACAAAAAAACAGACAAAAATGGAAAACACTTACCACTACACGCGCACACCTCCTTGGGATGAGGAAGAAAGAGATGAAGATGAAGATAAAGAAGAAACTGCAGAATGCAATCATACGTACGACCTACTGCTACCTACTAGTTTATTGCAGAGATAAATACACAACTGTACCAATTCCTATATACATATATGCGATATATGGATTATCAACATGTTCAAAAGGACAATGTCAACAACACCCAAGCCACACACTTAACCAAACAAAAACTACAAGAACAAAAAGAACTTAGACCAAGCATCAAATATAAATATGTATTTTTCGAATTATTTAACAAAAAAACAAAAAAAACATATAGATTACAATACATAGCCATTATCAGACTTTAACATTATATATACATACAAATATCTATTCTGTGTGCAAAATCGAATACAACAATTTGGCTCTTCGGTTTACCGATGAGCGACTTCCTTCCAAATGAAAAATTATCCTAATTAGACTTTGTGATCCGACTCAAAAAAGTATGCTACATATTTTGTGTCTGTGGATTGGCATTGGCTTTTTTCTCTCTTAAGTAATTCTGTTCCTTATGGATAGACGAATACAAATTGTGTCTATATAAGTATATAGCAGATCAAACCCATAATCTATTGGAAGGGAGTCAGTTAACAAAAACGTTAGAAACAATTCATACATACCTACATACATACATATACTATACAATACAGTACATTTAATATGAACAAAACAAAAACTTTAAATGGGAATCATCAATCAAAGGAATCGTGTACCTACAGCGTATCTACCTTAAATCAGCGGCGACTAAATACAAGCAAATACATAATTTAACATATTAATCTCATAGTATAATAATATGATAGCAAAAACAAAAAACAGAACGTTAAGTAATAGTCGAAAAACAATCGTTTCATAACAAATTGACACTAACAACACAAAACTTCGGAGCCTAATTCCAAGGAATCAAAAGAGACGAGTCCACTCCGATCCAAGAATCTTTCTTTTAAATGTTTAGAAAACTACTACTAAGGTAATACATACATACATACATACAGTGGTTACCCAGTCCCCAGACCCCAAACTCTTATACCCTCCCCACTTTCCCCACACTCACTGAAACGCCCCTTCCACTGGTAGTCCCTAAATGAAACATTTTTTTTTTTATCAACTAAGCTTAACAAAATTTCTAGTCAATTTGCATAGTGTGAAGGATGAAGGATATTGAAAATCGTCATAAAAGAAGAAGAATATATATACATACATACATAAATATATACCTAAATACAAACCATATATGTATGTATATATGTATGTTAAACTCTTTAAATTATTTGTTTAAAAAACGTAAAACGAAAACCAAAGATAAAACAAAGATCAGAAAATAAATATATATTTACATTAAATGGCAATTATCATTGTTGTAGTAGTATTTAGCCAATTGAAATTGAATTGAATTGCGACTCTAAATATGAATTTATATGTGTACATACATACATACATATGCATATTCATGTATGTATCTATGTATATATATATATATAAGAATACAAAGACAATTACTTCTACCTAAATGTGCATAATCTATACATATACCTACATACATACCTGTCGGGGGCGGCTTTATGGAAACATTTTCAACCCGTTTGGCTAGTTTGAATCGAGATTCCAGGTTGGGGAGTGCATCTTGCTTGCCATAGAACGAATTTCCATCACAAAATGAAGTTTCTAGATTACTAAATTTGACTATGGACAGACAGAAAGACAGATCTAAGATCTATTAGACCCGTTAATAAGGATAAAAGTTTTATTTCATACAAACAGTGAATAAACATGATGACAATCATATCTCTCTGTCCATCAAAGTTTGATTTTTGCATCCATATCAATCTATGTGTTTCCGAATTTATTAGCCTAGGGCTCACAGGGTATATATGTACATACGTACACACAATTTCCCTCGTATACCTACATACACACACACATACATACATACATACATACGTATAGCCGCCGCTCCCCCCAATATCTGTACGTATATATGACTATGCAGCAGCAGCAGAACCATCACGAACGGTAAACGGGACAATCAAAATTCTATTGACGCTCTTACTTTAATCAAATATTTCATTTTACAATTAATAATATTGTTATATTGTTGTTGTTGTTCAATATTTTGAGTTCGATCCAAAAAGTTCGGTTGCAATAATCAGAAGACACAAAACCAAACAACAAATTCGAGCATCCTCAAAAACCTTCAAAACAATTCTCCTATTTTGTTCCAATGTGTTTGTTTGTTTGTTTGTTGGTTTGATTGTTTGTTCCTTTTCTTGATTTGGTTTGTTGAGTTTGTTCTGTTTCAATTTTCCAACATTTCTTCTGTTGTTTGTTTATTGTTTTGTGAACTTTTGACATGGCATATCGATCGATATAAGTATCTATACATACATTATTATTTCTATTATTATTTGGCTTTTGTTTTGTCTAGTTCTAAATCATATGAAATATTTAGCTTAAATTAATTTAACTTAACGCAAAACTAAACAAAAAAATGGGTAAAAACCATACAAAAACAAAAAATATATATACCAAAAGCAAAAAAAAAAAAAAAAAAAAAAAAACAACAAAAAACCAAAAAAGGGGAAAACCAAAAGCTCAAACTGGACTGAACTTTTAAGAGTTATATTATGTAAAATTATATTGTATTTTTATTATGTAAACATAATTTTTAACAAAAGCAAAACAAAAAACAAAAAACAAAAAAACCAAAAAAAAAAAAACTAAACTAAAAAAAGTGACAAAAAGCAAGGAAAACCAAAAGATAAAGCAAATGAAAAGGGTATTAATATGTAACTTTCTGTATGTAACTCTCTGATTGTGTGTATATGTGACACTTTCCACCGTCCCCTCCTTCCCTTACATGAACAAAGAAAACAAAACAAAATTTACAAACAAAAAAGAAACAAAAACAAAAAGAAATACTCGTACTTATTTCCAACTCTGTCTCTTGTGATCTATTGTGCTGCCTCTTATCTGGGGCACTCAACTGTTTTAATGCCTCTTAAAGTTGAAAACAATGAAAAGCCTAATTCTTACATTTAGTCTAAACATACTCTAGAACTACTCGTACTTGTACTCGTCGTCGTAGTCGTGTATGGGGCGTATACGCAATATGTACAATTTGGCAGCCAAAACAAAATATTGAAAACAATCATATTGCACAATAAATGTTATACATATTTAAAATGCATAAAACCAAATTGAGCCAAGCCAAAATACTTCAAGTAATTTGTGTGAAACTTAAAGAATTCGCAGTCCCCTACTTATATATACATACATCAATACTTACTATATATATTGTACTTACTTACAATTAGATTTTAAATGTGCTAACAGAACTCTTTATACAAGTACAATACACACACTAAAAATACTTAGTAATGAACTTTATTATGAATGTAATTATCGAATTAATGCGTGCAGAGTGCAGGAGTGCAAAGAATGAGATCATAATATATATGATTGTATTGATATTGACACATTTAATTGGCTAGGAATAGAAGAGCATAGAATATGCAAATTGAGAATGACAACTGTACGTGTATAATCCATAAAGAAAATTTAAATTTAAATGTTTAATAAATGTGTGGAAATGATTTGATTGCCTTTTCATTTTTCCCTCCATTTTTCCGACTACACCTAATCTGCAACAATTCTACTCAATCGGATAACTCACATGAATGAATGCTCGGTTTATTTTTAAATCAGTCAATCTTTGTTTATTTGTATCAAATACTATAATAGTAAAATACAATACCACTTATATCTAATTTGGGTGACACCATGAACCATAAACGATGAGTTTTTCTGCAGCCTTTGATTATGCATCTCAAATTCTAATGAAACATCAACAAATCATCTGGGCTTTTGGCTACAGAAATGAATACTTAAGTAAAAACTTTTCATGTTTTATGATTAGCTTTTGTCCAGAAATAAGGGATCCAGGCTGGCCTTTTGGGGCTGGTCCACATAGTTATAGTCTTGACAGTTGTACAAATTCTGTCCCATTCTTCTGGCCTCAACATCTGATTGATCGGTATTAGCCTCTGCTATAAGTAGAGCAATTTCCCTAAACAGAAATGACTGACTTGATTCGCTTAGCGCCTTCTGTGGTTGGCCGATTAGAGCATTCTCCAGAAACTTATAAACTTCCCTGAAACCAGAAATTATTTGTATAAAAATGTATAAATGAGTGGATTACAATGTGTTTACGTCATGTTAATCCCGTTCAGCTCATCTGGTCTGGATTGGGGCTCATTCCGGACGATAGCATTCATGACAACCCCAGCCTCATACTCGCAGAATTGGGTGAGCTCCATGGCCTTCATCAACTCCAGCCACTGATTGATGTTGTTGAGACTAACGGAATTGCACTCCTGGTCGACGCATTCTTCCGCCTTGTTGGCGCTGCTAATTATGTAATCTGAAAAGGGATTCTGTAAGCAGGTATTACAATCCACATATGTATTTTGGCTAACTTACCTATTATGCTGTTGGTGTTGTCTCCACGACGATGTTTTGCTGCTATCTTCAGGGTGTGCGGAGTGGCACCAAACTTTTCCAGTTGCGTAAGCACACGTCGTTTGATATGCTTGGTTAACACCTCACTGTCATTGGACATAGTCTCATCCTCCTCTTCACAATCTGGCTGGTCTGTTTTTATAATACGTTTTGTTTCTTCCATTTGTATGCTTCACAGAGATTTATTTACATGGTCTATTGGTGATGGGAGAAATATCCATACTGAAACAGTCGGGAATATATTTATGGTTATCGATATTATCGGAGCAAAGTTATCGATATCGACATTATATGTGCAAAGTTATCGACGTTGTTAGAGTAAAGTTATCGATATCGACATTATCGATTACATCAACCGATAAATTTTCTATCGCACTTTGCCTTATCGATAAATATCTATCGTTGAGTTTTCCATCTCTATAGTGAACGGACGCGCGCTTTCGCACCACTGCACTGCCAACGAATTGCATTTATTCCTTTTGTTTCAAAAGAAATTTTATTTAGGCCTTAAGTTTTGTGCAATATTAAGTTAATATTAAGTAATTTGCTTTTGAAAAAATAAGGATCAACGTGTTGCTTTGAAGTTCGCGATTACCCCAAAAACACCCCCCAGTTCCCTCATCGACAAACAAACGAAACGAAGTCTTAGCGAAGACAAAGAAAACAAAAACAACAAGTGCGACCTCAATTTGGTAGTAGAAACAGGAAGTGTGACTCATTCCCATTGCCATTGCCACTATCACTGCCGAAGCGGCGTCCTTCCACGAGCACACCATATAAGCGATCCCATGGATTTGCGATCCGACACAGAGCAGAATGAGCGAGAGATTGGCATGCCGCTTAAGCTTCGAAATCACATAATAGACAACATTGATCTACTAGTAAAAAATACTAACTACAATCCCCTAGTAGCCGATTGCGTGCGTATTGGCCTATTGTCACCGATAATGCGGAAAAGCATTGAGGACTTAAATGGGGAACGACTAAATCTTAGTGAAGACGATGTCCTACTGCAACAGCACAGGAATCTCTTTGTGAAGATCACCAAACGAGGACCAGCTGCTTATGGTTTACTTTTGCAAGTCCTGCGATCGCAGGGCTGTCTGCAGGCAGTGCAAATTTTGGAAAATACAAACCAACGTCCAAACGAACAGCCCTTCATATCAATCGCCACCATGCTTAACAATCGTAACTCCACAGATATTGTGGACACCACCACATTGCCAGTGCCCGTAGCAGTGCCACCGACCGTTGTTGAAGGACCATGTGTCAGCAAGGAGAAGGTAAGCACTAGCTTCATTTTTTTGTTTTCAACCAATAACCGAATGTTTTTATTTTGCAGGTGCATTACAATGATGTCACTGGACCTGTCACACCCTATGAGGATCCCGTTGTGGGGCAAACACGTGTGGTACAGAAATCGGATAGGATTCACGAGAATAGTGCACTTGGTACATATACCATGCAAACGAAACATAATCGTGGCGTGCTTCTTATGGTCAACATAATTGACTTTCCTGATAGCAAGAAGCGACGAAATGGTGCCGAAGTAGATAGCGACTCTTTGATACATTTATTTCGAGAAATGGGCTTCAAAATATTTGCGTATAAAAATGTCAATCAGGATGAGTTTTTCAACATGTTACGAAAGGTTACCTCATCGACTTATGTGCGGACCACCGAATGCTTTGTCATGGTTCTGATGACGCATGGTGAACGAGTCGGCGAGGTCGACAAAGTGGAGTTTTGCGATGGCTCCGTGGCCGATGTTATTGGAATTAAGAATCATTTTCGAGCGGATTCAAGTCCATATCTGGTGCATAAGCCCAAGGTGCTTATATTCCCCTTCTGTCGCGGCCGGAAGTCTGATCTTGGACAACCCTCACCAATGATAGAGACCGATGGTGTCCACTATAGCAATGTGCCAACTTTATCGGATATGCTGGTAAGCTATGCCAGCACAGCGGGCAATCAGTCACATCGTGATCCAGATAATGGCAGTTGGTATATCCAAAAGTTCTGTGACACAATGGCCAGCCATGCTCACAACACTCACGTCGAGGATATACTCAAGATAACGCACGCAGCTGTGGGCAATATGCGTGCCCAGGGGGTTACTTGCAGACAGGAACCTATGACAATATTGGCTTTAACAAGAAACTGTATTTCAATCCAGGATTCTACCTTGAGCCGAAAGAATAGCCAGTGCATATAATGAAAGCATTCCAGACTGAATATACATATATACCCATATATATATATATTTTTATACTTGATCTTTTCTACCTACCTGTGTGTGTATTGTTGCATTTATGTACTCTAAATTATATTTACATGTATACGTCCTTGTGCTATTGTTCTTCCCAGGTTTTGTCAAATCAAAAATCAAATACTCATTATGTATTATTTTTCTATATCTCATGGCCCCAAAGTCTTAAAAGTCTTTACCGAATTGATTTGTAAAAATGTTAACAAATAACTTGGCCAACTTTGTAAAAAATAAAACGAAATCCGCAATTTTTGCTGATTTTTTTTACCAAACTTAATTTACTATTTTCTAGCATTTAGAAAAAACTTCGCTTTAATTTGACAACTTACTTAATTTATATCTACAGTTAAGGTTTCTTTTAAAATTACATGTTTAGGTGAAGGCCTAATCATCAATCTCATCGAGCTCGTCTAAATGAGACAGTTGCAATGTGCCTACGGCACGATTTTGGCCAGCTTTTGGTTTGGACCTCTTTTGCTTAGGTGCTGCTCGTTGGCCAATTACATATTCGGGCATAATCAGTTTGGAGCCCCTCAACTGAGGCTTGTCCACGGACACGTCTTCCGTTTCGTCTGACTGCAGCTTCTTGAGATTGCGATTCAGTTTGCTTTTCTTTTTGAATTCAATCTTGTGCCCAGTACTGCTGGCCAGCTCATCGTCCTGGCCGATTGTGTCAGCTTCACGTTGGGCATCCATTTCCCGGAGAAACGATAGGGCAGCTGCTGAATTTGTTTGCTCTGATATGTCTACATCGGAGAGAGAATATTTCTTCCATTTGTGCGGGTTGACCTTAAGATTTAAGCAGATAAATTGAGAACTTCCCCTATGGTTTATTAGAGAAGATATTACCTGATAGTCGGGCGTCTTACGAGGTTTTAGGCATCGGCCTATGGGTAATTCCGGCTTCTTGAATATGCTTTCTTTGCCTCGCATGCGCCGCAATTTACCGTCCTCGGACTCTGTCTCGCCAATCACTTCTATTCTTTGTCCATAGCGATAGTTCATCACCTGGCCACGGTCATCTCGAGAATGGTCTCGTCTTTCCAGGGCCCGGATAGTGTACGGCTTTGCTTTGCTTTGATCCAAGCCAGTGCCTTTTAACTCTTTGCTGGCATCGTCGAGGCAAGCGAATAGAGCGTCGCGTTTGCTTGTAAATTCTTGCATTTTATTTATTTCTCAAATATACAAAATATAAAAGTTTGTGTCCATCGATAACGATTACCGTAAGGAACAGCTGTTTGCCATCACATGCCCATGCACAGTGGCGCAGGCAGTGAAATAATTTGTAAACTTGTAAATTTTGTAAGCCGTGGAATTTGAATTATGTTAAAAAATTGTTTACCAAACCATTGAACTTAGACGTAAAACTAATTGTTTTTAGTAGGAAATTGGCCATTGCTATCTGTGCAAAGGACAAACAACTAGAGACCAAATATGTGAGTAGAAACTTTTATTTTGTAACTGCCAAACCAACGATTTAATATGGAACTATAAACTATATTGAAACGATCGTGATATACAATAATAACCCTAATATTTTAGCTTCTTTAAAGAACATATTCTAAAAAGTCATCCCAAAATTCTGGCATTGAATCTTCATTGAGCCATTACTATATAGTCTAGTTTTTGCCCGATAAAATTGACGTAATTTTTGACACATTTTGTATGGGAAAAATCATGGTTGGTTCACAAAAATTCAATTTTCTCAAAAACTGTGTGAGGAATTTTAACTAAACTTGATGGGGATAAGATAAATAAATGGGAAAATATCTGGCATTCAATCTTCATTGAGCCGTTGCAGTATATTGGAACTATATGAAAACGAAGAAAGCCTTTTTTCGTGGCGAAATTGTCAATATATGGAATGCTCAAAAACCCCGAATACTGAATCAAAACAAAAATTTCATCTATTCTTAATAGTTTTAGGCCTTATTTGTTTTAAAAATGTTAATAAGTAGCTGAAAAATTAAAAAATAAAAATGCAAAAAACTTAACGGAGGGTTAACACCGTCGTTAACTCGAGTTTAACAGTGCCAGTAACTTGACGCACACAAACAACGTAACGTAACAGCTACCGTTTTGGGTGATGCCATCCTGGAGATTTTACGCGCGTCTGGCAGCACTGGTTCGGACTTGGTATAAAGGCAGTGGGATAAATTGAACTTGGTCAAAACGCTCTTGTATTGGCTTCTATTTGGTTTTGGCATTTAACAAACTTTCCTACAAAATCTTCAGCCTAAACGCCCGCCGTAACGATGTTGGACAACCTTATTGAATTTGCAAACTATTGGTGGTTCCGCTACTTAATGGTACGTTTCGTCTTCCGAATCTAGAGCTGGAGCTAACCTTTAACTCGCTCTTAATTGGCGTTTAATTAATCAATCTCTTTGAACATTTCACAGGTAACGGAGCTGTATATGGTGGAGAAATGGGAACGTGTTACCATACGTGAGTATTATTACATACTTGGGCTATTCCCATAATAAAGCTGGCTAATTCGTCATCGCCATCGCCATCGCTCTTCTGTTGAATTTGTTGCTTATCTCGCTGTTATTGTTATTATTTTTACACCCTCTCTTTCTCATACTCTCTCTCGGCGAATCTATCTTATTATTATATTTTTCTCCGCCCTTCGTTATCCCACACAGACGTCATATTTATGGTCTTGTTCTGCGTTTTCGGATATTTCAACTATTCGGTGCTGCTCTCGTTTGCCGGTTTATTTGGACCTAAATCAAGCATTGCGGATATTTTACCAACAGCAGCAGCAGCCGCCCAAGTGGCAGGGCAAGGCGTCAAGGTCATTTAATGGCCTCAATGACTTCCACCACCAAATGCAAATGCATACATGTATCAATTTAATTTTTTCAAATATTTAAATTATCTAATATGCATACATATGTGTAATTTGTGCCTCTTCAAACCAACGCAACACTCGCACTCACCAAGTGTGGGCCCAGAGCTTTATCTAATCCACAAGCGCTTTACATCAATCAATCAATCAACCTATAAGCACCTTGTCAGGTGTTTGTGGTACCTACAAATACAAATATACATATAAACATACAAATATATAGATATAGATATGTTAATCGCCAGCTGATCCAAAACTGAAGTGGCTTTAAGGAAGAGACCAAAGTGCAGCGCCACAGCAGTCTGCGGAAGTGTCAATCAGACAACAGCCAGTATTTAAACTAAGAAAATCTTATCTAGCCTTAGTTACTTTTCTTTATTTCCTTTTTTTTTTTTTTTATTTTGTATGTATTATGTGTAGTCTCAGGCGCTCGAGTTTTGATTTTAAACAACAACTAAATAAATATAAAAAAGATTTACATTTATAACAACCTGTTAAAATTGAATCGCTTGAATAAACTAAATATATTTTGATAGCTACATCCGACATTTGAGTGATATGATGATTAATCGTCTCCCCTCAACCTAACGTTGACAAATATATACGTCTAGGCATACTTTAAAATGAATTAGATTGATTATAATCAAAGTAATTATATTAAGCTTCGCCCAATTAGATAGCAGTTGACACATTAAGTAAATATTAAATGTTAGTATTTAATACTTAGAACATTCTTTACATCAACAATTATCTGACCTACGCGTTGACAACTATAAGCGGAAAATCCGGGATTGATAACGAATTTGAAACGATTGCCGGAAAGGTATATAGTTTTCAAATGCAAAAACCCCCAGCCTCTGGTAGAGAAAATAATAACTCACAACTGATCAATGTTTTATATATCTATATAGATATATATATGTGTGTGTACTTTACTTTCGCACTTCAATGCTTGCTAAAAGTTACAATTCATTACAAAAATACATATATATATATATATATATATTTATATATATATATATATAGAAGTATAGCCTATGGTATATATAAATGATTTGTTTTGTATCGTTTTGTTGTTGTTAGTTTCCTATTGGTTAATTAAATATGGTAAGAGAAAATATTGCGTATGCCAGCAAGCGGAGGAGAAGGCAGAAGGATTTTATTATTCGAATGAATGTCTGGTGGATTGGATGCCTTAAAAGCAGCCAACCAATCAGCCAGTCGGCCAACTAACCATCAACCACCACCCACTCGCATACAGTACAGTACAATAATCAGCATGGGAAAAGGGTTGTGAGGTATGTAGATAAAAGACGGGATAAGGGAGAAGTTAGACAGGTTGCCTTATCATGATATACAAAAAAAATCTACAATCTAAAAACTGTTTTCGACAAATCGCAGTTGCCCCCCTTCACATCACCCATCTTGGCCACTCGAAATACTTAAATTGTTTGTTTAAGTAGAAGCAGCAGCATCAGCAGCAATGGATGAAGAAGGAGGAAGCAGGATTTGTTGGGAGTTTATTGGTAGTGACACCAAGTGCCAACCATTTTAACTCCTGTGTCTTATAACTATCTGTACAATTCATTCATGGATGCTTCTTTTTAATGACCACTACTCTTAGTGGTGGTGTTGGTTATGATGATGAGGTCGCCGTTGCTTGTTAGGATGTGCTATCCAGCAGCACCGCAGACGCTGATGATGACGCTGATGATGATGATTGCATTTCCCCATTAGGCTCCACATAAACTAGACGCGGATCTTCACCAAACTCCAGTCGACCGTAACGTGCTACTAGCGGCGTCTTGTTGTTGTTGTTGTTATTATTGTTATTATTATTGTTAACCTGCGGCGCACGAGGCCATTTTCTTTTCGGTTTCGTATGCGTTAGCATATGGGATTTAAGATTTGTTGATTGGGCAAAGCATTTGGAGCAACCATCAATGGGACAATGATAGGGGCGATCTCCCGTATGGATTCGGACATGAGTACGCAAATTGAAGTCTAGTGAGAATCGCTTGCCGCAACCCTCGAATGTGCACTCGAAAGGTTTCTCTCCAGTGTGGACCAATTGATGACGCTTGAGCTTGGAACTTTCAACAAAACTCTTGCCGCAAACCGAACAGACATGGCCACGCGGGCCATGAGTATGCATATGTTTGCGCATTGCCGATTGATTTCGAAACTCCTTGAAGCAGCCGCGATGGGTGCAACGATACTTTGATGAATCCTCATCATCGTCAGCAGCTGCCGCCGCCGCCGCCGCAGATGAGCTTAGACGGTTAATTCCTCCGCTGGCAGCAGGCGGCGGATGGAAATTGACAGCGGCAGAGGATGAGGAAACTGACGAGGCGGCTGCTGCTGCTAGTAGCTGCTGTTGCCTCTTGATGGCCTTTAACGTTATGCTACCGCCAGTTCCAGTTCCACCTGCGGTTCCACCCACTACAGCGCTGGGCGTTGCTGCTGTTGCCATCATTGTTGTGGAGTTGTTGTTGTTTTTCAGTCGCACATTCGTACTGCTGTTTTGTAGTACCATTTTGGTTGTGCTTGACGTCGATACTCCAGCCGCAACTGCTACTGATGGTGGTGATGATGTGGCGATTAGCTCCACATTTTGGGGCATATTCTCTATGAGTTCTATATGGCCATAGGGCTCATCTAAGTGGTTATCTGCATAGATAAATTGCTCGCTTAGCGGTTGACTGTCTTCCTCGCCTTTCACCTCATTACCGCCCATAAATGCATTGACCACTTCCTCGACATCAGTGACGGCTGAGGCGCTGAAGGGATCGGGTAGGATAACATATTCATTGCCAATGCCATCGTTTAAAATATCATGGGGCATATCATCTATTATCAATTTGGGTACACCACTGCCTGGTTGAGTTTCTTTTATATCACTCGCCTGATCCGCCACTTCGTCGTCTTCCTCTTCTTCGTCCTCATCTTCCGAATTGAGTGATGACCAAAGCGTCACATTGAATTCATCCTGGGTTATACGTATGGGCACCTTGGTCTGCTTCCAGCGACGCGTTGAGGCCATTACCCTTTTCTGTGTGCAGCCAACGGCACCGCCAAAGGGCTTAAAGTCCTGAGCTGTTGAGCTATTTGAATCCTCACCATTCGTTTGGCTATTCGATGCGTCTTTCATGTAGTAATCGCTAGTTGCCTCCAGCTGCTCTTCTTTGATATTTGTTGCCTCGATTGTGGTCAGCAATTCCGAGGCAATTTCGAAGGCATTTGTTGTTCCCCTTCCAGCTTCTTCCTCGGCGTCGTCCTCCTGTGAATCCTCTCTCTGCATATCATCTTCGGCTATAAAATCGTCCAGTTCGTCATCGCTAGCCTGTTGCTGTTGCATTATTATAGGTGGGGGCAAAGCATCTGCTGTGGCTATTCTATCCAAACGATCAACGGGATAATATTCATAGACATCTCCCGATATGAAGAACTCTCCTGTATCAATGACTATATTCGCCTCATCATCATAATCATCAATTATTTCCTCAATTAAAAAACTCTCGTTCTCTGCATCCAAATCGCTGGTATACGGATGTTGCTCCACAATCGCCGGTGTAAAATATGGAGTCGACGAACAGGACGAGGATGACGGTGCCACAGATACAGATGCAGAGTTGGATGATGAGGAAGAAGACGACATGGGCAGGGGTACGGCTGCAGCAGCTAGGGATAAATTTTTCACTATTGCAGCTCTCGGCTGATGCTGATGCGGATGATGGTGATGATGATGATGTTGGTGATGATGATGATGGTAGTTTCCACCGCCGTGATGATGACTTGTCATCGTTTTGTGTGCCTCGTTCCCGTTCCCTGCTGGATTCTCGATTCTCTCTATACGCGCGCTCGCTGGCTTCTGTCTAGCTGCCTCTGTATGTGTGCGTGAGAATAATTGTGTAGCTCTCTCTGTGTGTGTATATGTGTAAGTGCGCGCGGTCCTTCTCTGTGTTGGTTAGCAGCCACTGCAAAAAAAAAAAAAATGTATTGAAAAACAAACTAAAAACAAAACAAGAAACGTAATGCATTTTATGTACACAATATAGTATTACTAACCAAATTTCTTTATTCAGCCCTTGTATCGTTTTGTCGGTATTTATTCTTTGCTGCTTCCCTTTCCTCCGAAACTTGCCAGACCAGACAAAACGGAGACGGCGACGGCACCGTTCTCTTCTGTTCGCCCTCTCGCTTCTTTCAGCCGATGGCCCACAATTGTTTGTTTCAACAATTGTTTAACCTTGTCTTAATGTTTATGTAAATATTTTGAATTTTGCCGGTAAATTTAATATGGCGGAATATGAATTTTTCCAAGCACTTTCTCTTGCCTTTGCTTTTTGTTGTTGGTGTGCGTGGGCCGTTCGTGTATGTGTGCATTCTCATCGAATTGCAGCCCTGCCAATCTAGCGGCGCGCAAATTGTTAATTGGTTTTATAAAAACCAAATGCTTTCAGTTTAAATTAAGTGCAAACAACAAGACCTCAATATTAAAACACAGAATGCCGAATATTTGGATATTATTCTATAATGACTTTAATTGTCAATTCGCATTGCTAGTATGAATATCGACTATCGATAGCTATGCGGCCTTTCAGGGTTGCCAGCCTTTTGAGACTTAATTTAAACACCAGCACAACCATTATAAGGACTATAAGAGGGTTGTCAACATACAGAACAATTGGAAAATGCTTTTAAGCTACATCACTCAATGTCGAAATAAACTCACATCGTAATTCTTTTTTAATTTTTAAGTTTCTTTAATAATACAATTTCTGGCAAATATATTTTAGCTAACTTTGTTTCCACAAAAGGTTCGTTGCCCGCCTGCAAGGTATCTGCTGAGATATTAAAATCAGTCTTTATAAAATGTACTGCTTTTCGATCGCTAGATACCGACAAATTATAATGCCCACAATATTTGATTAATCTATCAGGCGATTCAATAAGTAACAAACGCAACAAGTACGTTACCGGCACGGATAGTTGTTTGTTGTGATAGGCATGCGTAAATATTTGGAGTAAACGCCTTCGGGGAGAAAGAAAAATGGAAAATCAATATAAGTCAAAAATACATGTTAATTCAATACCTTCTAATAAACTGCAACTTAGTGGCTGCTAAAGCACCGATAATATGCGGTAGGCGAGGGAAACCCATCAAAACTCTATACAAATTCCCTTGCTGATAGGCCAGACTTATGTCGAAACAAAGCCTAAATCCCGCGTCCTGGCGTACATGTTCGGGTAAGGTGAGACCACGAGTCAAAGATTCTAAAGATCCTAAGTGATATATTTGATACATTGACTCTATGAAGCATCTTCGTTCTAGTTGGCGTAAAGTGAATGATTCTTTTTTTTTAGTTTCATCCAAATCATCATAGCAGCAGAGAACACCATTCAAACACTCCTGCAAATGCTGGTCGCATATTTTCGGATCGAATTTGTCTATAGGTTCTTCAGCCAAGCGATACCGGCTATATGCCAGGAACGATATTATTGGCTCTAGAATACAAATTGTTTTGGCTGAATCGTACATCTGTATAACAATTTCACGACGTACAGCACGCAATCGATCGAAAATAAAATCATAGACCACATGATAGGGTTTTCGCGTATCCATTAGTATACTAAATGAATTGAAAAAAATGGGTTACGAGTTACATTGAACATTGAGCAGAATAAAATGTCAACACTTGCTCTTTTAAAAGATATTCGACAGTCCTCATTAGGCTAGCCTCAGTGCGCAAATCCTTAGCCTTAGGTGTCTTAGCATCAGCAGCCGACCGTGTAAATTCCTTGACGAGGATCCCCGGTTGATTTTTTGCGCCATTTTTCAACTCATAGAAGTGTAAGAGTTTTTCACGTATGCGCCTAAAAGACGGATGAGGGAATGTCTTGTGTATAAATGGTAATTAAATAAAATTTGCTCACAATTTCGCTTCGTCCGTAGGACAAAAGTGATCACAAGTGCCAACTATATGGTCCATTTAAAAATACAGAATGATCAAACGACAGGGCTGGAAATTACAATAACTCAGCTGTTGCTGTGACGGAGCTATCAGATCAACAAGTGAAATACATATGTAAATAAAATAAATTATTTGTCGCTTCCCTTTTTGTTCTCTTTTAGGCCCTTTTCATATTTGGAAATTTCGAAATGTTTGCACGTTTTAAACAAATTTTCATAACGCATAGGGACTTATGGAAAATTCTTAGTTATGCCGTTAACAGTTGGAGTAACAGGTATGCCGGCTATATGAAGCAAAGACGTGTGGCAGCCCTGGCCTTTGTTAATATAGCCGCATGCAAGGCAGCCAATAATGTAAACAACAACACCAACCATACGTCCCAAAGGAAACGTATAGTTAGCAAGGATAAGTATATAATGAGTCTGGAGGGCAAAGCACAGCATTATTTAAATGCTTTGAAGGTCAGATGGCAACAGCTGCACGAGGTTCCAGGACTGTTTGCTTATCAGTTACCAAAGTCACGGCCAAATCGGATTTTGCCCGGGCAATATAAGTTTTATACAGAGGTACGTTGGATTAGTCGAAAAATAGCTTTAATCTCAATTCTCTTGTTAGCTCAATACTGATCGTACCCTGAAGCGACGCCAACCACAGACCATAGACACTTTGAGTCCCAAATTCAAGCCGAAACAATTCAATTTTAATAAAGTCGATGACTTGGAAGTGATGATGACAATAGAAAATGAGCAGGACATGGGCAGTGTTCAAATGATTATTAATAAGAGTCCTTTATCCAAATATCATACCCTAATCTGCCCCGACGTCAAGAGTAATCTGGTCCAGCGTATTACACCGCAAGCCTTGAAATTCTGCATTACATTTTTGAGGAACATTGATGATGATACCATGCGGATGGGCTATAACAGTCCTGGAGCCTTGGCATCGGTCAATCATTTGCATTTTCATTTAATTCACATGCCCCAGAAGTTATATATCGATAATGTTAAACTGGAGAACCTTGATGGCAGCTATTTATATCGTACCACTCAAGACATGCCCATACAGGCTTTGTGTGTTCTCATTGCCAGCAATGATAATGATGAAGCGATATTGGAGAAGGTCAATAATGTGTATAAGCTTACCGAATGGATGTGTCAAAACAATATACCCCACAATTTGTTTGTCACCCAGGATCGTACTCCAGGCAAACAGGGCAACCTGCACATCTTTGTTTTTGCCAGATCGACATATTGTGTGAATAAAGACGTAACCGCTTTTAATGTTGGCTTTTGTGAGTTGGCCGGATTCATTCCCCTTGGTAATGAAGAAAAGATGCGGAATCTAACTGAAACGGTGGTGGTGCAAAGGGTGCAAGAGATCACTGGAAATGCTATGAATAGTGTGTATGAGCAGGCCAAGCACATTGTGAATGGAACAAGTAGCACTTGGCAGTTGCCATTTATTAACTGAATCCAATAGACCATAATAAAAACAAAATTCTAGAGGCTAATTGTAGTTCCAATCACTTTAATTAAAGTAAAATCATCTTAATGAAATATTTGCTTTGAATAATTTTTGTACAATATTTATTTTGTAATTCTTATTGTTATCATGGTTAACCTAAAATTAGTCAATGGGCAAACTGTTAACTCTCTGTCGGAGTCTCAAATCCCTTACCTACGACAGCTTTGCTAATAACTTTTACATTCTTCTCAATACTATAATCCACTTTGGTGTCCCCATTCTGCTTACACACTAAATCTATCAATTCAGGCAACTTGTCCTGGGCAATGCTGCAGCGGATGGTTTCAAAGAAACCCATGAAATGATGCAAATTGTGGCTAAAAAGAAATGGAGATATAATATCAGAGGAAAATATCGTGGTCTAAATCACTTACATCATCAATAAAATGGGACCCAAGATTTCGTTTGTCTTGTACAAATGATGTACATATGAACGGGTATGTTTCTGACAGGTCAGGCATTTGCAGTTAGCTAATAAAGGTACAAATTCTTCTTTGATAGCTTCATCCGTTATGTCTAGAAACGGAGTGGGTCTTGGTTCGATGCTCTTCTCATCGTAACTAAAGACGAGAGCTTTAAAATTAACAGCCGCACAATAGGCATAAGAAGTGTCAAAGACATCTATTCCTAGGTGTATAAGCTCTAGTATAATCAAAGGACTATAAGCTCCTGGCATCATTTTTATCTTATCCTCTTCCAATTGCTTGACACAGTGCTCCACAATGGGTAAAAGCTGGCTGCCATCCAAAGCAGTAGCCGTCAGCCCATTGTTATGAAATCCTTCTAGAATATAACCACCATATCTGCCTTCAGGTTGCTGGCGGGCATGCTTGATGGACTGTGTGCGGGCAAAGGTATTGTAGCCGCCGACTATGGGCGCAAGCAAACTAGACGATGCTGACTGCAGTTTTCCATGCTGCTCATAAATGTAGTCCATGAAACGTTCAGTGCGATCTACTGACTTTTGAACACGCTTTTTGGAACTTTCCAGATTGGTGTCCGCATCACAGAGTCCTTGATAGATATCTGGTTTAAAGCTGGCAATGATTTCCATGTAACGCTCAGGTGTCAGCGATTCCTTGCCTTGCCGTGTGAATATTGGAGCCACATCCCGGTCATTGCCTCCACTGGGCGTGCTCTCGCATGGATCTCTTAAAAGCAAGACATTTCCTTGGCCAGGAAATCCTAAATATTGACTTAAGCTGGCTGGCCAGAGCGCCAGCGACTCTGCCATCTGTTGCATAGTCGACAATGTGAGTTGGAGCAGTACCGCAACCGGCTCCTGACCATTCTTGTTTTGGACATAATTCTCAAACAAATCGGCACTGAGATACGGAATGCTGCCGCCTTTCGTGGTTTGCATAAGCAGGGGGGTCTTTAACTCAACACCATCGCCAGCTGCTTTTAAATGAAGTAGGCCTAGACGACCGGAATTTTTATTTATATTTTCAACAAGAAATTTCATTGCGGCACGTTGTTACCAGGGTTGCATCGAAACTTTTAATCAGGAATGTTAAAATAATGTCTTTATTTTATTAAAATACAGGGAACGCTAAACAGTAGTATGAAGTCGGGAAGTAGGGTGTTAAAATAGCGGATTAAGAGGAAAACAAAAAACAATATTTTTGTCAAGATGTGAATATTCGACTTTGCGGCAGTTATAGTTCATATATAGTTTTGTGTTTTGTTGTCGGACTTTATTTGCTGCTTACCATTCGACACGATAGGACGACTCTGCTGATCAGTATGGCCACATATAGTGCGGTGGTACTTGTGGTAGTTGTTGTTGCAGCAGCGGCTGCGATAAGCTCAACATCGGCATCCAGCATCCCCGGCGACTTGCCCGTGGACCACATCGCTTTTCATGGAAAGCATTTTGAAGGAGGCGAGCACAATGCCCAGTTTGATCATGATGCCTTTCTGGGTGCGGACGAAGCCAAGAAATTTGATGAACTGACGCCAGAAGAAAGTAAACGCCGATTGGGAGTGATAGTGGATCGCATAGATGAGGACAAGGATGGATTAATAACGCTGGCGGAGTTAAAGAATTGGATACAATACACACAAAAAGCGGTACATTGACGAGGATGTGGGTCGGCTGTGGCGCCAGCATAACCCAGAGAATAATAAGACCATTCCTTGGGAAGTTTACCGTAAGCTTATCTATGGCTTTTTGGATGGACTTACCAAAGAGGAGCGGGAAACCGAAGAGAATGGTAAGTAGGACCATATCCATGCGTCAGGAATTATTTAATTAAAATTGGATAAATGTTTACAGGCATTAGCTACTCGAAAATGTTAGCTCGTGATCGTCGTCGTTGGGCAGTAGCGGATCAGGATTTGGATGACAGTCTGACTCGAGAGGAGTTTACAGCTTTCCTACATCCCGAGGATCATCCAACCATGAAAGATGTGGTTCTAAAAGAGACCATTGATGATCTGGATAAGGATAAGGATGGTAAAATCTCGGTCGACGAGTACATCGGTGACATGTATCGTCCTGCCGAGTCGGGTGATCCAGAGCCTGAATGGGTTCTGAGCGAACGCGAGGCCTTTGTCACACATCGTGACCTGGACAATGATGGTTATCTTAACGAAGCGGAAGTGCGCCAATGGATTGTGCCACAAGATTTCGATCATGCAGAAAGTGAGGCCAAGCATTTGATATTCGAGGCTGATATGGATCATGATGAGCAGTTGACCAAAGCAGAGATACTCGATAAATACGATGTCTTTGTTGGCTCTCAAGCCACCGATTTTGGTGAGGCTTTGGCCCGGCATGATGAGTTCTAAACGGATCTCCCGGTTACCACTACTACTACTACTAGCCCAATACCCACACACGCCCAACAAAATTGAGATTAATCTCTTATATGTTTTACTTTTAAGAATCTCCCGCTCAAATGCCAAATATGTAATTTTTTGTACACTCTTATTTCCCTTCTAGATCTAAGGTCCAACTTGAAGTGCATTATATGAACAACAAGAAACTAAATCAAACCAAACTAAACAAAAACCTTATCGCTTTAATATTATTTTCATATAGGAATGCTGTGATCCATCAATTGATTTGATTTTGTTTCGTTTAGTTCGTTTGCCTAATTGAAAAGCATCCCAACACATCCACGTCAGCTTTTGGTCCATTAATAATCTGCCCCTGCCTTTGCTATACGGACACGTCATAGTCACCATATGTATACTTGAAAATACATATGTACATATATGGGTTCGAACTCTCACACACGCACACCGATTCAGATTCAGATTTTTCGTCTTTGTAACATAAACATTAATGCTTGTTGTTGCTTGTTGCCCCCCCTTTTAAATTCCAGCTGCGAGAACATTCCACTTATGAGTGTATGTACATACATATATACATATGTATGTACATATGTCTGATTGTGTGGCAGCGGCCACATACCCATCGGCATGACCAGGGGCTAAAGAAAAGATAGGGGAGGAGAGCGAATCATGTTAAATCCCACTCCTCGGTTCAACTGAGTTTCAAGCTGATTTCGAGTTTTGTTTTGCTGCTTAGATAAGCAAATTTTAGTCTTTATATTCTTTCATTTTTCATTTCGGCTGATACCTACAATATACTCAGACTTGGAAATATGAGGATGACAACTGTGAGAATGTGAATTCAGTGATGATTCCTCAGAATTCTCAGAAATTTCCATTAAAATCCAAATAAAAGTCTGCCAAACGGAAATACGTACTTAAAAAGAAAAATATATGAACAAAACTGTTGAAATCGACTGTTAGTTGGTAAATAATTTGCCATCTTTTCATAAAATATATTACACAGCCAAAATATTTCTCTTATTAATATTAAAATACGTTTAGAACATTATTCCAAATTGGGGAATATATTCGAAAAAGCCGAAAAAGAATTATTTCGAATAGGCAACTAGAAAATTTAGAAATTTGACTTGTGTGGTTCCACCGAAATCAAGTCGGAATTCAAGATTGCTGTCAATATATGTATATTGGAAAATTTGACATAATTAATAATTTGATAATTAGATTGGGGCATTATATATAGGTACTATATCTTTATATCGTTTACAGTTCCATCTAACGTTTGTTGAGAAACCAAAGTATTTCTTCGAAGAAACCAGCGATTAATTGAATAACAAATTAAACTCTAATTCCATGTGTAAAATATCTGTTTTTAAAATTTCCTTTTCTTGTTTTCTATATGCTTTATTGATTTTCATTGAAATAGACACATTTATATAATTATCTTGGTTGTTTTTTTTTTTTGTTTTTTGAATAATTTCTTGTTTGTTTTAAAATACAAAGTATTCAAAGTTTTTTCAGTGTTGTTGTATGCAATTGGATTGTTGTTTCTTGCTTCAGTTTTGTTATATTCAGTACAATAGTATACGAAGGACTTTGATCTTATTTGGTAAGTTCCTTGTGATTCTTAGCAAAATGTTTTCTATTAACGTTTTTGTTTTTTTCTTCTATTAATGATGCACTTTTCGTCAGTGTGTGTGTGTGTTTTTTTAATCATTTTATTTTCTTTCCATTTGTGATCCAACAACATCTAAATACAAATGTATGCATGTGTAGTAATGTTAATTGTAATTGCAATGGAACGTTTTTACTTTACTTTACTTTTACTTGACTCTATCTCTATCATCTCATTCATTCAATATCCAGTATCCTACTACATCAACAAAATTACATTAATTAAATGTTTCATGTTGTTTTGCTTTATCTTCGCGGCTTTCCATCTCTTGCTTTTTGTTTTTGGTTTTACCTTTACAACATTAAATTTAATTACAAAAAGTTATTAAATAATACAAAATACAGTTTACAGTTACAGATTTTCGTTAATGCTTTTTTTTGTGTTTTTTTTTAACTTTTAGTTGAAATTAATGCACATCGAGAGAATACGGGAAACAAGAACGAAACTAAAGCAGAATAGAAAGAGAGGGAAATCTCCCTATTGAAATAAAGATTGAGTTAAAAAAAAAAAGAGCAGAGCTAATGCTTAAATGTTACATAAAATAATTAATAATATTACATAGAACTGACAAATAATGCTTCGTGGGTGTTTCCTTCGTCTCCGCTTCCAACTCCGCCTCCAATTCCACTTGCTCTGCGCCGTCAACGTCATCATCATTTTATTCAGCAACATCCCGTTCCTCTTTTTCTTAAAGCAAAGTGCATTTACGCTTGGATTTTGGCTGGAGCACAGGGCAGAGCACCGACCGTATAGCCTCATCGAACACCGTCTTTAAGCCCTTCTGTGTGAGGGCCGAACATTCCAAATATTTAACCGCCCCAATCTCTTTGGCCATGGCCAAACCCTGCGGATACGTAATTGGTGCGAGTTTCTTGTCCCTCAGCTTCTCAATTGTATTCTTATCGTCGCGCAAATCCAATTTGGTGCCCACCAGTATAATGGGCGTGCTGGGGCAATGATGACGCACCTCTGGGTACCATTTGGCTCGCACATTTTCAAATGAGGCCGGATTCACCAGCGAGAAGCAAATGAGGAAGACATCTGTCTGTGGATACGACAATGGACGCAAGCGATCATAATCCTCCTGGCCGGCTGTATCCCAAAGGCCCAAATTAATGGGCTTGGCATCCACCATCACATTGGCCGAATAGTTATCGAACACGGTGGGTATATACTCGCCTGGAAAGGCATTTGTCGTATAGCTGATGAGGAGGCACGTCTTACCCACAGCTCCATCGCCGACTACAACGCACTTAATCGCCTGCATATTTGTGTTTTTGCTATTGCTGTTGTTGTTGTTGTTATTATTATTATTATTGAATGTGTTGTGTGCGAGTAGAGTACTTTCTGTGTGTGTGATTGTGCGCAGTGAGGGGGGGTTCGGGTACGGGTGCTGGTGGTGGTCGTCGTTCTTTTTGGGCGAGGGCTGTCTGCGACTGTTGCTTTTTGCTTGCGGCTACTGAAATACTAATAGGCGGCAGCTTCTTTTACTTCCCGTTTAGTCCTTGAGACTCTAGTGAGTCGCCTCGTCGCCGCGGACGACTTAAAATTTAAGTTTTGTGCGTTTAATTTAATTTAAAAAATTAACAAAAAATTTAGAAAATTCAACAGAGTAGCGTCCAATATGGTTATCGGTTATCGTCCAATAGTGAAAAATACTTGGTATGAGCAGCGTTGAGTTGAAAACCATCGATTCTTGTTGTTTCTATCGGTTGCACTTAACCTATCGATTTTACAACCTATTTCAAACCCAATTCGAATAAATTTTAGTTTCTAATTGTTTATTGCTTAAGATACACACAGCTCGATTTTCCACGCTGCCAACCAGCCATGTCTGACGTGTTTATTGTTTCTGCAGCTCGCACGCCCATTGGTAAACAAATAAATTATAAATCTGATGAAATAATCAAATTCCAATTGGCAACTTTCTCTTTCTCTCTAATATCAACAGGTAGTTTTAATGGAACGCTTTCTAAACTGAAAGCCTCCGATCTTGGGAGTGTGGTGATAAAAGAAGTACTTAAGCGATCCAATGTAGAGGCTCGTCAAGTTAATGAGGTCATCATGGGTCAGGTAAGCGGGAATAATCAGAGTCAAAAGGAGCAAGCACGTTTCGTCGGAAATTTGCATTGACTTTCATTTATTTTGTTATGTAAATCTTGGACAGGCGCTGACAGCAGGCCAAGGTCAAAATCCGGCACGACAGGCATCGCTCAAAGCTGGCCTGCCTATTGAAGTTCCTGCGTTTAATGTTAACATGCTTTGCGGTTCTGGACTAAAGTAACTCCACACGTCTCTTTAAATTCTACGTAACTTGATTAACTTATACTTTACTTCATAGGACTGTGACTTTGGGTTACCAGGCCATACGTTCGGGTGATGCCAGCATAGTTATTGCTGGTGGGCAAGAGAATATGTCGCTGGCTCCTCACACTATTTATCTGCGGCAAGGCGTTAAAATGGGTCCTGGCACTATCGTCGACTCTATGGTCAATGATGGCCTCACTGATGCCATGGAGAATATACATATGGGGATTACAGCTGAAAATCTGGCAGACAAATATACAATAAGTCGGGAAGCTCAAGATGCCTATGCCGTGGAGTCGCAAAAGCGTGCGGAAACCGCTCAAATTAAGGGATATTTTGACAAGGAAATTGTTCCAGTTGAAATTAAGGATAGAAAGGGTACACAAGTATTTAGCAAAGATGAGTACATCAAAACCGACTGTAGTATTGAGGGTCTGCAAAAGTTAAGGGCTGTCTTCAAGGAGGGAGGAACCATCACTGCAGGCAATGCCTCTGGAGTCAATGACTCAGCCGCAGCTGTATTGTTAATGTCAGGCGAACAGGTAGCCAAGTCAGGCCAAAAACCATTGGCCAGGATTGTGGGCTGGTCTCAAAGTGGCATCGAGCCAAATGTCATGGGTCTGGGTCCCATTCCTGCTGTGGAATCTTTGGTAAGCACATGAAATATTTCCACTTTCTTCTCTATTTTGCAATGCTTTGCTCCAGCTCTCGAAAATTGGCTGGACAAAAGACCAAGTCGATCTTTATGAGCTAAATGAGGCATTTGCCGCCCAGTCTCTGGCTGTGGTGCAGGGCCTTCAACTAGATGCGTCGAAGGTCAATGTGAATGGTGGTGCCATTGCATTGGGTCATCCCATTGGTGCCTCGGGTGCACGTGTCCTAGTTACACTCTTATATGCTCTTGAACGAACAGGCGGTCGTCGTGGCATCGCCTCTCTTTGTATTGGCGGCGGCATGGGCATTGCTATAGCTGTTGAGCGTGTCATCTAAATTATTTATTCATTGTATTCGTATTGTAATGTAGCCTATTTGTTAATTGTGGTTCCGGAATCCTGTATTTTTTTATATGTATGTGTGAATTATTAAGTCTAAAAGTTGCAATTTGTATTTTCCAAGTAAATTATTTTCCTGATCGTATACGGCAAACCATTTATTTATCTCATTAAGAGAGTTTGACATGGAAATTATAAAGGGCCACACAAATTTCGTTTGGACTTTGCAATGTACATACATATGTATGTATGTATGTATTATCCAAGTTAGTTCTAGAGTTTAAATTGATTAGCTTTATTTGATTACGCACAACCCATTTTATCATCTATGCAATAGTCCATATTAGATAAAACAAAAAACATTTTAAATGTGTACATGGCAATGGTAAAATATACTACATATGTAAGTGTGTGTGTATGTAGAATTTTGCTAAATATTTTCAATTGCATCGAGAGTAAAAGACAAAACAATTTGTTGCAGTTAGTTTATATGCGGAAAATGTAAATGCGTTTTAGTATTTTATATAGTATATATAAATTGAACAGTTGAGTTTTGCTATCATTTCAATTAGGTATTTTTGTAGATTTCTAGTATACAATATTTTTGTACTTGAATCAATTTTGACAGAGTCTAGGCCAGTTCTTGATTATCTGCTTGAGGATGATTTATTGTCGTCAAGATGATGTTGATAAAAGGGGCATAGAGAGAAAACACAGTCGAAGGAAATGCATCTCAAATGCTGCTCTCCAGTTCTTTGGGCATTTTCGGGTAAAATCCAATATGATTTGTACACAGAATACGCTTATTGGGTGGCGTTTGTGCCAAATGATCCATGGATGGCACGCAAATCTGGGCGAAATTACATATAAAATCTGACCAGATTGTAGGTGTGGATTCTACAGAGAAGTATGAGCCCCACAGCCCAGAACCAACCTCTTTTTTATAAGGGTACTCGGAATCGTGCACTAGCATCTCTTCGGCTATGGCCACAGCATCGAAATCTCGATGTGCAACCGGCGTATAAACATCCTGGATGATATTGTCGCCAAAATACAAGGCTTTGACATTAGCAGGCGGTTTTTGCAGTTGATGGGCCAATGATTTCTGCAGTTGATGCCAATTGCCTTGAGAGTATATCTCGTTCATGCTAAGATGGGAATCAGCAGGCTGCTCCGATTCGGATAACTCTTTCAATTCGCTTGCGTTCACTTTTAAAAATGGACGAGTGCTAGTAAAGAATCCTGGTTTTTTTGCATAAGTGACTACAATGTCAAAAGGTTTCGCCAATTCTCGCCAAGAGCTTGGGTAGCCGTCAAATTGGCAAAATCAATGTTGGAGCCAGTCAGTAGAAATAGTTTCTTTCCGTTCGATCTCAACTGCTCCAGCCAATTGATAACTTTTGGAGAGGTTTTAAGGACATACTTTTGAGGCTCAGCCTTCATATCCTTGAAATACGAACTAATATCATTGGGGAAGTGATCACGATTGTAGCTGTGCATAAGGGCCGCTTGTAGATCCCTCCAGACCTGGTACTCCTCCTGCTGCCGCTGCTCCTTATCCACCTGATCCACTGCCTGGGCAAAGACCATGGCAGCTGGCATATCAAAATAATCTAGCAGAGCCCTCATTTGGTCTGCAGGCACTCCATTCCAAGTAGACAATGGATCTTGGTAGAAATTGGACGTCACATTCCATTGTCGTTTGGCTCCATAGATAGACACAATTTCCTTGTCAGTAAGACGACGAGTACCGTGGGTAGCGCGCAAAATCGTTGCGTTTTTACCCAGCTTTAAAACGTTGCCACGAGGACCATCCAGGAAGAGACCTTTTTGCAGGAAATCCACATTCAAAGATTGCTCTAACAATTGTTTTGAATAGCCCCTCTCTTCTACCAGATAACGTCGCAGAACATTGTAAATCAGTATTGTCATCTCATGAATATTATAGCGCAACAAAGTGCCATCCAAATCGAACCCAATAATTTCATATTCGTCAAAATTTAGCTCCTTGCAGTAGGACGTCATGATGGTGCTAGCAGAATAGCGAGAATAGAAATTGGCGGGAAATGTTGGCCCGCAACGTCGAATTCGTCTAATCAGCTGATTCGTACTACAGTTGTTCCTCCTGCTCCCGCTGACATCAACAATTGAATTTGATCTCACATTACGTAATGCTATTTGGCAACAAACAGAAACAGAAGTTCGGATGACGTTTGTTTTTGTTGTCGATGTGGCGAGCAAAGTTGGCGCCGAGCAGGAGAAACTGCACGATTGGGCGAATAATTGACCGATTCTGCCAAAGCCCATGCTGCACATTTTCACTATCTGGTGCCTTATCAACACATTTCACTTTCAATTTTGCACTATAAATAAATCCAATCAAGAATTAATTTGTATTTGTTTCAACAACATTGTATTATTGTTATCTCTATCAGAGCCATCCCCGTTTCCTCTCCGCCATAGTACTGGAATAGTAGCCGTTTTTGGCCTAGAGTTAACAAACAGCTAAAAAATTGCCAACAAGCATCACAAATATGTTTATTTAAATTTGTTTATTTATTTACAGAAATTTATATGACAATTTCCTTGTTAATAACGTCGTTCGAATATAATGTTTTATTTCCAGTTAATTACATATAATGCGCACAGATCTAGCCTTTTTTGGTTTTATCGAGTTGGCAAGCCTGTTTGGCGGCTTTTGAAGTTTATCGTTAGCATTACAATCACTAGCGTGCTGAAAACAAATCGGATTGAAAATTTTGTAAATTTTGTAAATTTTTGACAATTTAATCAAAATAAGTAAACATTGCTGAAATTTATAGGCTTTACAGCCAACTAAGCTGCCAAGATGTCCAACTGCATTGAAATTCCGTTGCAGGACACAGATGAGGTAGATTTTTCTCTAGAAGTTTTTCACGCAGAATTTTCAATGAAATCTGGTCTGTTCGCAGGTCATCGAAGTGGATCCGGATCAATTGCCGGACTCCCAAGAAGTGTTGAGCATTTTGAAGCAAGAACGTGCTCCACTGCATGTCTGGGTTAACGTTGCGGTGAGTGTGTGTGGCAAAGGCAGACTCTGAGGGATGTTGGTTTTAACATATTGTTATTGACTTAATTCATTTCGTTAGCTGGCTTACTATAAGCAAAAGAAGACCGAAGATTTTGTTACTTTACTGGAGGAATCACGGGGAATATGTGCCACAAAGGACTATCGCGATTCCGACAAGGACTCGATGCGCGCTCTGGACATGTTGGCTGCTCACTATGTACAGGAGGCGTATCGGGAGAAGTCCAAAGACAAGAAACGTGAGCTGTTCATGAAGGCCACTAATCTATATACGAGCGCCGATAAGATCATTATGTACGATCAGAGTCATTTGCTGGGCAGAGCCTATTTCTGTCTGCTAGAGGGTGACAAAATGGATCAGGCCGATGCCCAATTCAATTTCGTGCTGAATCAATCGCCCTCAAATATACCCTCATTGTTGGGCAAGGCGTGCATTGCGTTCAATCGGAAGGATTATCGAGGAGCAATGGCTTTCTACAAGAAAGCGTTGCGCACTAACCCCAATTGTCCGGCTAATGTAAGAATAGGCATGGCGCATTGTTTTCTTAAAATGGGAAATCCGGTGAAGGCGAAATTGGCCTTCGAGCGAGCATTGCAGTTGGACCAGCAATGTGTCGGTGCCTTGATTGGCCTTGCTGTGCTTAAACTTAATCAACTGGAACCCGAGTCGAATAAGTTGGGAGTGCAAATGCTGTCCAAGGCCTACACCATCGATAATGCCAACCCCATGGTATTGAATCATTTAGCGAATCATTTCTTCTTTAAAAGGATTATCAGAAGGTTCATCATTTGGCTTTGCATGCTTTTCATAATACCGAGAACGAAGCTATGCGGGCTGAGAGTTGTTATCAGTTGGCTCGGAGTTTTCATGCCCAGAGTGACTATGATCAGGCGTTCCAGTACTACTATCAGTCGACCCAGATTGCTCCAGCAAACTTTGTGTTGCCTCACTATGGACTGGGACAGATGTACATCTATCGCGGTGATACTGAGAATGTGCGTAACAAAGGATAAATTTGCATGGAATATAGAAATAATTGTCATTTCCATTTCTCATTTCACAGGCCGCCCAGTGCTTTGAGAAGGTCTTGAAGATCCAGCCGGGCAACTACGAGACAATGAAAATTCTTGGATCTTTGTATGCCCATTCCAATTCGCAGACCAAGCGAGATATGGCTAAAACTCATCTGAAAAAAGTAACCGAACAGTTTCCCGAGGATATTGAGGCGTGGATTGAGTTGGCTCAAATATTGGAGCAGAATGATTTGCAAGCTTCGCTAAATGCCTATGGAACAGCATCGAGCATTCTGCGTGATAAGGCAAAATATGAGATTCCTGCCGAGATTCAGAATAATGTGGCCTCATTGCACTATCGTTTGGGCAATCTGAAAATGGCAAAAGACACATTGGAGAGTGCCCTGCAGCATGCTACCTCCGAAATGGACAAGGATGTCAAATATTATGAATCCATTCAGGTTACCATGAAATACAATCTGGCCCGTCTCAATGAGGCCATGAGCAGCTATGATGTTGCCGACAAGCTGTATAAGGAAATCCTTAAGGAGCATCCCAATTATATTGATTGCTATTTACGCTTGGGCTGTATGGCCAGGGATAAGGGATTGATTTTTGTGGCCTCTGATTTCTTCAAGGATGCTTTGAATATTAATAATGATAATCCGGATGCCAGATCTCTCTTGGGTAACTTGCATTTGGCCAAAATGCAATTTGCTTTGGGTCAAAAGAACTTCGAAACTATACTCAAAAATCCATCTACCTCGACCGATGCTTATTCTCTGATAGCCTTGGGAAACTTTTCGCTACAGACACTGCATCAACCGAGCAGAGATAAGGAAAAGGAGCGTAAACACCAGGAAAAAGCTCTGGCCATTTTCAAGCAGGTAATGCAGGAATAATTCCAGTTGAACTGAGAGAATGTCTAAACTTAATATTTTGGTTAACACAGGTTCTGCGCAACGATTGCCGCAATATTTGGGCCGCCAACGGCATTGGAGCCGTATTGGCCCACAAGGGTTGTGTGATAGAGGCACGCGACATTTTTGCTCAAGTTCGTGAGGCAACTGCCGAGTTCTGCGATGTTTGGCTAAACATTGCCCACATCTATGTGGAGCAGAAGCAATACATTAGTGCCATACAAATGTATGAGAACTGCATGAAGAAGTTTTTCAAGCACAACAATGTGGAGGTGATGCAATATCTGGCCCGGGCCTATCTCAGGGCAAACAAGCTGGTGGAGGCCAAGGCAGTGCTGCTCAAGGCACGCCGTGTGGCACCCCAAGATACAGTTTTGTTGTTCAATATAGCCGTAGTCTTATCACGATTGGCCATGGCCATATTAAAGGATGAGAAATCCACATTGGAAATAGTGCTGCAGGCGGTTAACGAACTGGAGTTGGCCCACAAGTCAGTAGATAATGAAATCTATATCCGATAAATGGAAAAAAGTTATTAATCATTTAAATTTTGATCATTTTCTTTAGATATTTCCAGTATTTGTCTGTGCATGGTGATAAGACTCGTTTCAATATTGAGGTGGCTGGCATTGAGGCCAATACCTGTCAGGATCTACTCTCACAAGCGCAATATCATGTGGGCCGCGCTCGGCGCATCGATGAAGAGGAGCGTTCACTACGCCGCAAACAGGAAGAGGAACGTGAAGCCTTCAAATTAAAGGTAGCCGAGCAACGCAAAAGGAGGGAAGAGGAAGCCAAGACTTCACGCGATCAATTGTTGGCCAAGCGCCAGGAGTATGTGGAGAAGACAAAGAATCTGCTAATCATAGCCGAAAAGGATCGCAAAAAAAGCAGTGGTCGTCCGCGAAAGGATGATTACATTTCGGATAGTGGAAGTGATGATGCTGGAGCGCCTCGAGCCGAAGGTGAACGGCCTCCGAAGAAGAGCAAGACCAAGGCGGACGGCAAGAAAGGAAGCAAACGTAAACGTAAAACGGAGAAATATGAAAGCGATAGCGAAGAGGAACCCAGCGCCAGCAAATCTGGTAAGAAGAAGAAGAAGCAGCCCAAGGCAGTCAAGGAGTCTAAGGAGAAGCTGTCAGCGAAGCAGCGACTTAAAATTGTATCGAAAGAGACTATCTCGACCAGCGAGTCAGAGAGTGATAGCAAACGGAGTCACAGCCGAAGTAGAAACCGAAGTGGCAGTCGAGCCAGTCGTTCCCGGTCGCCAAGTGGCAGCCGGAGTCGCAGTGGCAGCCGGAGTCGCAGCGGCAGTAGGAGTAGAAGTAGAAGTGCCGCAAGTGGCAGCAAAAGCCCTGCCAGTGGCAGTGATCGTGGTGGTCGCAAACGGTCCCGCAGTCGCAGCGGATCCAGCTCTGGCAGCGAAAGTGATGCTGGTGTTACTCAACGTAAGCGTGCAAAGAATCGCATTGACTCTGGAGCCGAGTCGGATGCATCCAAGTCGAGATCAAAGTCACGATCCAAATCAAAATCGGTCTCAAGATCGAGATCTAGATCAAGATCCCGCTCCAAATCTGGTTCGCGGTCGAGATCAAGATCGGCATCGAAATCCCCATCAAGGTCGAGATCGAGATCACGATCAAGATCAAAATCCCGCTCAAAATCCGGATCACGGTCACCTCGTTCTAATCGTTCCGGCAGCCGTTCCCGGTCTTCATCAAAGTCTCCATCCCGCAGTCGTTCCGGTTCACCAGAGAATTGACGAATTTTAATTGCAAAAACCAAGCCCATTCATTTGATTACTATAAACTTTATTTCCTTTCGTTTCGAGATGCAAAACAATTAAATAAAATTAAAAAAATATTTCTATGATAATTGCTCAAGTGTCGATAAAAAGTAACATCGGATTCCAGTCGCTTGCTAGTTGAAATATCAATCTAAAAATCAATGAGTTAAACATCTTAAATGGGCAAGAAAGAGGAGAAGTAAATTCCTTATTCGAAATCAAATGCCTTAAAATTGGATTGGAATATACATAGACGGCGTTAATACTTATCTATTAATTATTACTTAGTAATCACCGATCAGGTGTATACCTTATCTTCTGTATTGAAATCTAGCCTAAAGAAATGGTGATAAGAATTAGCATGAATCATTATTCAGCATGCTTAGATCATTAGGCAACAATTGGCTATAGATTGACACAGTAACTACAAATTGCTCTGTTCCCGATTCTCTTCAATCATTTCCCTAACAATTAGTGCCATGGGCTTCGAGTGTCTTAGGACAAAGGCATGATCGATTTTCTTGGTATCCAATTGAGCATCCACCTGAGGATATTGTTTTTTCAATTGCTCATAATACGAGATGGGAACCCAACCATCTGTGGTCCCATAATAGAATTTCAACAAATCCAAATTCTTTTCCACAATATCGTGCTGAAGTCCAATGACCCGCGCCATCTCATCATCAGCCAGAAAGACAACTTTCTCTGCCACCGAAGCTTTGGAATACTTTAACGCCGTACCGATGAACACTTTCGGAATGGAGAATATTAAAAAGTATATCTGTATCAAGAGCATGCGTAGCCAAACAGGTAGAAAATTGAAAAAGTTAAAAAATATATAACCGAAAACGGAATACAGGGGCATCGCTATTTTGGTGAATATCCAACCATTGGGTGATTCCATCATCCGTTCAACGGTGGGAAAGAGCATATAACACTTTTTGATGCGTTTCCTTATGCTCTGCTCTTGAAGAAGTTGTAGAATCATCCAGGCGCCAATCGAATGACCAATTAGATGAATTTTCACATCGCTGGGAACATATTTTGTAATGAATTCGATTTTATGCCTTATCTGGCCATCCAAATTGAAAAGCTCCTCATTGCCACTAAGTTGGGGCACCTCCCGAATGCTAGCTTCGGGTGGATCGTCGTGTCCAGCATGACCTATAGACAGGCAGGTGAATTAATTGATAATGCTATCACGACTGTTTGGAATTTGCGCTTACTCACCAATCACCCAGACGGGCAGGTTACCCAACTCTTGCTGTAGACTTTCGCCGAATTCGGTATAGAAACCTGGCAGTCCTGGATTCCCAGTGATGCATATGACCAATTCCTTTTCCGTTATTGTCTCTTCAATCCATTTCCCATAGGTAATTATATGAGTCGGTATATTATTAATATTAACATATGCCTCTTGCATGATTTATTGTGTCGCGTTGGCGTATAAAATTAAATGCAACTCAATATAGGGAAATAATTGTTCTCTTTTTTTGTATGTTCTTTCGCTGAGTTGTCCAATTTTCCAGGTCGGAGACAAGCAACCGGTTTTTGTTTTGTCTGTCCCTAGGGGAATTTGAAATTATGTTTATGTGTGTGGCGGCCAGTATTATTTGTCTTCTGCTCTTTATTTTTGTAAGTACACTTTATGTTTTATATTCGCGTTTTTGTTTTTTTACCTAACGCAATACAAAATAAAGGTCACAAGTTCGTTTAGCAGTTTAGCCAGTGCAAAAATTCGGACGGTGTTTAACAACAACAACAGCAACCACAACAGAAGCAGCGACAATAGTCAACAGCAGAGAACGGTGCTGCCAACTTGTACGTTAATAAGACTGCCAATTACCGGCAAATGACTAAATTTAGGTAAGCAAAAAAAAAAATAGGAAAACACATTTCAGCTTGTTTGTGGGTGATAGAGAGATTTCTCAGACTCTGGCCAAGAATCAAATGTTTATGGTGGAACCAATTACACCGGCTTAAATGTAATTGTTTATTTCTTTTTTTGCCCACAGTTGGCAGCCTCGGACACTGTGTGTTTGTGCATAGAGAGCAATAGAGCACAAGCAACTACAAGAACAACAGCAACAATTAATTTTAAAAAAAAAAGTGAGAATTGGACAAGGAATGTAGCTTCTCGAATGTTCCCACAACAAATTGGATACGCAGTAGTAGCAACAACACATACACAAGAGAGGAGAGTCTGAGTGAAAGAAGTGCCATGGATTTGTTTTGTTGGGGCAATGCATCCCATGGCCAATTGGGTATGGGCGGCATTGAGGATGAGCAGGTAAATTATCCATTGATAATATTGGCTGTATGGTGTACGCTTCACTCACTTCACTTATTTCTTTCACTTTCCATGCTCCAGATACTTGTACCGAGCAAAATAGCCTGGAAGCCAGATGCACCATTGCGTCAGATAGCCTGTGGACACCGGCACACATTGTTTTTGACCGCCAATGGCAAAGTCTATGCATGTGGCAACAATGATCACGCCCAGCTGGGACATAATTTGCCAACTAAAAGGCCACGTATGTCGCCATTTTGTATGTAATTCCATATGTCGTATCGTCTATTTTCCACACTTCTTTTTCTGTCTCCATCTCTTTGTTCTTCTTTTGTCATTAACCACCACTTCTTCTTCTTCTACTACTACTACTACCACCACCATCACCATCACACTCCACTTATCCGTCATTCAGCAAATGCTTGGTGGGAGTTGACACTATGGCCTGACATAATCTTAATCCTTTTCCAGTCTTAATACCCGAGCTCCAGAACTATGTGGTTGTTGCTATAGCTTGTGGCAGTCGGCATTCCATGGCATTAACCGAATGGGGCCAAGTTTTAAGTTGGGGCGACAACGATTGCGGCCAACTGGGTCAATCCACAGATCAGAACATCATAGAACTTCCAAAAATTATACGAAGTCTTGTGTCCAAGCATGTTGTGCAGATTGCCTGTGGCAACAATCATAGTTTGGCTCTTACCAGCTGTAAGTAGAGAAAGAGAAAGCCTGTAGACACTGAGATACTGATTTTTCGCAGGTGGTGAACTTTATTCATGGGGTTCCAATATCTATGGACAGCTAGGTGTGAAACCAACACAAGAGTTGTCTCATTGCAATTATCCATTGCGTTTAACTACACTCCTGGGCATTCCCTTGGCTGCCATTGCATGTGGTGGCAATCATTCTTTCCTGATCTCCAAGTCCAGCGCTGTGTTTGGCTTTGGGCGCAACAATTGTGGCCAACTGGGACTTAATGATGAGTCAAATCGGGCATATCCCACCCAGCTGAAGACCCTTCGTACACTCGGCGTCCGTTTTGTGGCCTGTGGCGATGAGTTCTCTATTTTCCTCACCAATGAGGGTGGCGTTTTCACCTGTGGCGCTGGCACCTATGGTCAGTTAGGACATGGTTCCAATACAAACGAAATGCTGCCACGCATGGTCATGGAGCTAATGGGTAGTACCATAACACAAGTGGCCTGCGGTAATCGTCATACTTTGGCTTTAGTTCCATCACGTGGCCGAGTCTATGGCTTTGGGCTTGGAAGTTCCGGGCAATTAGGCCATAGAAGTACCAACAGTGTTACATTACCCCAAGAAGTAGTTGGTCCATGGGTATCACCCAGTGATTCAGCTCTACTGCAATCCAATGATGCAACGGCTTCAGTTATCATACACCAAATATTTTCCGGAGGCGATCAATCTATGGTGACTACAACATTGTTTGCGGATAAAGTTCCACCTGCTGATTTTCGACACTATAAGTGAGTATCCACCAATCATAGCATATTATATTTCCATTTAATCGGTTTCATCTATTCGATATTCCCAGAACCAAATCCCAAATTCTCACTTTGACAGCGGACGCCACCAATCAATGTTCCCGTTTCAAGGAGGGAGATCAATGTGATTTGGATTTGCTAAACTCTATGGAGTTAATATTTAAAAGTCAGGCTTGTCTAAACGCATCATTTCTTTTGGCAAATGATAAACACGTTGCCTGCTCTATTCGAAATCATGGATTAGATCTAAAGGCGGCACAATTGGCCTTTGACAATCTCCGAAAAGTGGAGAATGAGGGCATCAAGCAGGTGGTAAGTAAATCCATGAAGAAACAAACAAAACTTTCGATTTCTTTTGTATCGTTACCAGATCTGGGATAATGTGACCAAAGAGTTGATCGGTTCACTAGTCGCCTCGCCGGCGGATGTGGAAAGCATGCGGGTGTATTTACTTCTACCTCTGTATCATGAATATGTAAATTCCAAACATTACAAGAGCCTCCATGTGCCATTCGCCAAAGCCATCTTCAGATTAACTGAAAATCCTCACAAAGTCTTAAAGAAATGGTGGAGTCAAACACCCATGGAATACTATGAGCATATGGTCAATAATTTTTTGCATGTGGTCATTCATATAATTAGTTTTAAAATGGGTTTAAATGTCCTAAATCATCAAGCACCGGAGTCACAACAGAGGGTAATCTTACTACCTCAGTTTATTTTCATATTTGTTTCAACCTGTTTTTTGTTTCTCCTGCTTATCAGTTGCTGCCTTACAATTTGGAATTGGAGGTGATCTTGAGACTGCTTCAATATCTCTCCGTGATTAACAATGAACGGGAAGAGCGATTGAACTATCAACTGTTCCATTGGACAGAACTCTCCGATTATGTGGATGTGCAGCGGGAATATGTACGCTGGATAATATCGGAGAATCAAAATGAATTTAATATATGCAATTTCCCATTCCTTTTAAATGCTTCGGCCAAGACGACAATGCTCCAGGCGGACCAGGCATGGCAGATGCATTCAGCTATGACCAGTGCATCTTTTAGTGTGAGAATAATTATTTATATCAATTTTGCTCGTCATTCGTCAACTTTCTCACTTTCAAATAGTTTGATCTGCTAAATTATGGACTGCCCACGATATCCCATTACATTGTTTTAAATGTGAGTCGGGACAATATTGTACAGGATTCGCTGCGGGAATTGCAACGATATAGTCTCGGTGATCTCAAAAAGCCACTAAAAATCAAATTCCATGGTGAGGAAGCTGAAGATGCCGGCGGGGTTCGTAAAGAGTTCTTCATGCTGCTCCTAAAGGATCTGGTTGATCCAAAATATGGAATGTTTAAGGTGTTTGAAGAGACCCGACTTTTATGGTTCGCTGATCTTACTTTTGAGACAGAGACCATGTACTATCTAATTGGTATCCTTTGTGGTCTGGCCATTTATAACTTTATAATTATCAATATGCCGTTCCCATTGGCATTGTATAAGAAGCTTTTGGGCAAAAATGTAGATTTAAGCGATTTGCGTGAATTGTCGCCGATAGAAGCTAATTCATTGCACGCTCTATTGGACTATAATGGAGACGATTTCGAGGAGACTTTTGATTTAACATTTGAAATATCTAGAGAAGTTTTTGGGGAATCAGAGACAAAGTGCCTTAAGCCAAATGGCAGTGAGATTGCCGTCACAATGGAGAATAGGTAAGGTTGTATTTAAGAGTGCAAAAGAATCCCTAAAACTTATAATGCTTTTTCAGACAAGAGTTTGTGGAACTGTATGTGGATTTCGTACTAAACAAATCCGTAGAGCTGCCATACAATGCCTTCCACAAAGGTTTCATGAGGGTGTGTTCCGGCCGCATTATACAGATTTTCCAACCGGAGGAGCTAATGGCCATGGTGGTGGGAAATGAGGAATACGATTGGCAAGTCTTACAGGATAATTGCGAGTACAAAGATGGCTATACAACTGCCGATGAAACTGTAAGTGTCTTGTGTACTCGATTCATTCGATTATTTTTTGACTTATGTATACCATTTTAGATTAAATGGTTCTGGGAGGTGTTCCATGATTTTTCCGAAGAAAAAAAGAAGAGTTTTCTCCTATATTTGACTGGCAGTGATCGCATTCCCATTCAAGGCATGAAGGCCATTCGAGTAAGGTTTAAAAGGGAATTCCATTAAAGAGGAAAAGCAGATCTAATTTTGTTTCCTATGTATTTTGTAGATTCATATCCAACCCACACTCGATGAACGGTTTTTGCCCGTGGCTCATACCTGTTTCAATCTTTTGGATCTGCCTCGCTATAAGACCAAGGAGCGTCTAAAGTACAAACTGCAACAGGCCATACAACAAACTCAGGGTTTCAGTCTGGTCTGATCTGACCTGATTGAAATGGGAAGGATATTTGTTTTTCCACTTATGCCGCTTTTAGTTTCTCTTAGTATCCAATTTCAAAAAGAAAGGGAAAACCAGAGTATACACTCACACACATTTATCATCGATCAAATCAAATGAATAATATTGTGTTATAGCTTTAAACACGACAGAAAACAAAAAGATAATCTAGCATAATAATTCATTGTTGTAAAAAATACAAAGAAAAATATATATATGTATACAATGTCAAATTTTAAAATAATTATGTCGAAGATTCTAAGACTTGCTTTGCTCCCATTAAATTTTGACGAATTTTCACAAAATTATTAAAAGGTCCATCAATTTGCACAAAAACAAATAAATATTGAAGCTGTAATTGTTTCAATATACTTTTCTAAAGTAAAAAACAATTAGAATCCTTGAAAGCAGATCGATAGTCCTGATGCTGGAGGCTCCAAAAAAAGGATCTCCTTGTGAAATCGATTAATGTCCTGCCGAGATAAGGCCTCGAGGATATCTTTTCGTTTTTTAGCTCTAAAATCTACAAATCCTGCCGCAGGACGAAAGCACGTGAGTCCCTAGGATTTTCTTGATGATCTCTACAGATTGGCATCAAAAAAGTTGGGGTCATTTAAGGATGCAGGACATGAAATTTTCTCAAAAGGTCATTTTTCCCAGCTATTTGAAGGACATTCAAGGATCTCGTGGTGCCATTCAACGCGCTTGAGTAAGGACTTCTATCTGGCCAAAGGACCTCCCGCACATCCTTCAAACGATTGAGTTATTAGTACTTTTCTGCTTATTGGATTTGTAATTTTTAGCTTATGGAAAAGAAAATTTATGTAGCATACTTTTAAAGCGAATAAAATGAATTTTACAAAAAAAAGTTGCCTACTTATTTCGGGTAGAATAGAACTATCAATTACGCGTGGAGAAAATGTCAAATACCAGGCCAACAGAATTACTTTAAAAAGTCTTTATTTCTCGGTCATTTCAAGGACGATGAGGATGTGCTTCAGTCAGATTATCAGACCCTGGAATGTACTTTTGGGAGCTGAGATAAAAGGACTTTTGTTCTTATGACGAAATGGCAAATATCTCGCGAGTCCTTTTAATTATTAGGAAAAAGTAGATCCCAAACATTACAGTCATTGAGGACTATAGTTGCAAAGGACTATAGGTGCAAAGGACATCCCGAAAGTCCTGCGGGGAGATGAGAGATTAAGGTTTTTGTAGTTTTCTCCAGATGTTTTGCTCTTTTGCTTCAATTCGGGACTTAGCAAAAATTCTAAGTCAAAAAACAGTAAGGTGCTAATAACTCGGCGATTTTGAGGATGACCGGGATGTCCTTGGGCCAGATGGAAGTCCTTGTCAATGCGCATCTAATGACATCGCCACGTCCTAGAATGTCCTTTCAAATGTTGAGAAAAAGGACCTATTCAGAAAATTTCATGTCCTGCATCCTTAGATAACTCCAACTTTTTTTGATGCCAATCTGTAGAGATCATCAAGGACATCCTAGGAAACCATGTCCTTTCATCCTGTGGCAGGATTTGTCGATTTTAGAGCTAAAAAACGCAAAAAGGATAATTTTCTCGAGGTTATATCTCTGCAGGACATCGACCAATTTCGATAGGACATACCTTTTCTGGTCCTCCAGGATCAGGACTACCGATCTGCATCCAAGGATTTCCAATATCCTTCAAAAAATATTACTTGAATTTTTGTAAGGGGGTTAGTCAGAAAAATGGCCAAAAGTCGCCAAAAACCAATAAAAGTCCTTATTACTCAGCCATTTCAAGGACGATCAGGATGTCCTTTAGTCAGATGGTAGTCCTTGATGACCCGCTTCGGCAGACACTAACAGATCCTGGAAAGTCCTTCGGATAGCTGAGAAAAAAGGACATTTCTCTTTGAAGAAAAATGACAAATATCTCGCGAGTCCTTTGAAGGATCAGGACGAAAATTGTCTCAAAAGATTCCAATCACCAAGGACTATAGTCGGTGCGAAGGACATGGCGATAGTCCTGCGGAGAGCTGAGATATCAAGGATTTTCTAGTTTTCTGCAGGTTTTTGGTTTTGCGATTCAATTTGGGACTTGGAAAAATTTTCATTAAATTTGGCACTTAGAAAAATTACAAGTCCAGAAAGAGTGGTTGTTGTTGCTGTTGTTGCTGTTGTTGTTGTTGTTGTTGTTGTTGATGTTGCTGTTGTTGTTGTTGTTGTTGTTGTTGTTGTTGTTGTTGTTGTTGTTGTTGTTGTTGTTGTTGTTGTTGTTGTTGTTGTTGTTGCTGTTGTTGTTGTTCTTGTTGTGGTTGTTGTTGTTGTTGTTGTTGTTGTTGTTGTTGTTGTTGTTGTTGTTGTTGTTGTTGTTGTTCTTGTTGTTGTTGTTGTTGTTGTTGTTGTTGTTGTTGTTGTTGTTGTTGTTGTTGTTGTTGTTGTTGTTGTTGTTGTTGTTGTTGTTGTTGTTGTTGTTGTTGTTGTTGTTGTTGTTCTTCGTGTTGTTGTTGTTGTTGTTCTTAACAACCACTCTTTCTGGACTTGTAATTTTTCTAAGTGCCAAATTTAATGAAAATTTTTCCAAGTCCCAAATTGAATCGCAAAACCAAAAACCTGCAGAAAACTAGAAAATCCTTGATATCTCAGCTCTCCGCAGGACTATCGCCATGTCCTTCGCACCGACTATAGTCCTTGGTGATTGGAATCTTTTGAGACAATTTTCGTCCTGATCCTTCAAAGGACTCGCGAGATATTTGTCATTTTTCTTCAAAGAGAAATGTCCTTTTTTCTCAGCTATCCGAAGGACTTTCCAGGATCTGTTAGTGTCTGCCGAAGCGGGTCATCAAGGACTACCATCTGACTAAAGGACATCCTGATCGTCCTTGAAATGGCTGAGTAATAAGGACTTTTATTGGTTTTTGGCGAGTTTTGGCCATTTTTCTGACTAACCCCCTTACAAAAATTCAAGTAATATTTTTGAAGGATATTGGAAATCCTTGGATGCAGATCGGTAGTCCTGATCCTGGAGGATCAGAAAAGGTATGTCCTATCGAAATTGGTCGATGTCCTGCAGAGATATAACCTCGAGAAAATTATCCTTTTTGCGTTTTTTAGCTCTAAAATCGACAAATCCTGCCACAGGATGAAAGGACATGGTTTCCTAGGATGTCCTTGATGATCTCTACAGATTGGCATCAAAAAAAGTTGGAGTTATCTAAGGATGCAGGACATGAAATTTTCTGAATAGGTCCTTTTTCTCAACATTTGAAAGGACATTCTAGGACGTGGCGATGTCATTAGATGCGCATTGACAAGGACTTCCATCTGGCCCAAGGACATCCCGGTCATCCTCAAAATCGCCGAGTTATTAGCACCTTACTGTTTTTTGACTTAGAATTTTTGCTGTCCCGAATTGAAGCAAAAGAGCAAAACATCTGGAGAAAACTACAAAAACCTTAATCTCTCATCTCCCCGCAGGACTTTCGGGATGTCCTTTGCACCTATAGTCCTTTGCAACTATAGTCCTCAATGACTGTAATGTTTGGGATCTACTTTTTCCTAATACTTTAAAGGACTCGCGAGATATTTGCCATTTTGTCATAAGAACAAAAGTCCTTTTATCTCAGCTCCCAAAAGGACATTCCAGGGTCTGATAATGCCAGTCGATGCGAATCATCAACGACTACAATCTGACTGAAGCACATCCTCATCGTCCTTGAAATGACCGAGAAATGAAGACTTTTTAAAACAATTTTAAACCAGCCGCCTACTATGTAATTCTGTTGGCCTGGTATCTTCTTTTCTACCCCAAATAAGTAGGAAACATTTTTTTTTTGTAAAATTCATTTTATTCGCTTTAAAAGTATGCTACATAAATTTTCTTTTCCATAAGCTAAATATTACAAGTCAAATAAGCAGAAAAGTACTAATAACTCAATCGTTTGAAGGATGTGCGGGATGTCCTTTGGCCAGATAGAAGTCCTTACTCAAGCGCGTTGAATGGCACCACGAGATCCTTGAATGTCCTTCAAATAGCTGGGAAAAATGACCTTTTGAGAAAATTTCATGTCCTCCAAAAATATTGTCGAGTTAGTTAGTTTTAAAAATTATATTTATTAAAACATTAGGCTACAAAAAAAATAAACTTGATTCGTTAAAATAATTTAGTATTTAGTATTAAAATAATTGTAACTTAGCTTAACCCTACAAATTAAAAAACTAACATAAATAAAAACGATAATAACTGGCTTTTTAGCAGCGCGGCAGTTCCAACGACTATTGATATCCTTTGACCAGATTGCAGTCCTTCCTCCATCTCCAGGTCCTGGGATTCCCTTCGCGAAGCCAAGTTCCTGCGTCCCGCAGCAATATTTGCGGATTTGGCAGCTAAAAAACAGGAAAAGCAAAATGATTTCCATTTTAAAATTAATATTTATTAAAGTTGAGTACAATTATAAGTTGTTAAATTGAAATGAAGTAAGTAAGTCGTCTCGCCGACTTGGGTATACCATACACCAGTAAAACAAATATTTCAAATTTGTAATAACTAATGCATTTGCCTATTTTAAGAAATTCTGTTCACATGCTTTTTACAAGCATATTTCAGTATCTCGCGCACTTATGCATATAAGCACCCTAGCGCCCCCACCCGCCAACGGCCATCTCTGGCCTTATGCAAAAACGTTTATATGCATAACTCAGCTATTTTTTGTCCGATTTTGATCAAATTTGGTATTTTGCTGGGTATTAGTATCAAATTTAAGTGTGCCAAATTTGATTGCACAAGGTAAAAAATTACGCAAGATATTCGAGTTTTTCAAATTTCGGGGGCGGAAAGGGGCGTGGCAAAATCTTTATACATGCAACATGAGCGCATTTACTAAGCAAATATACATACCAAATATGGTGTATCTAGCTACAATAGTTTTTGAGATAAACGTTTTTTTTGAATTGCGGGGGGCGGAAAGGGGCGTGGCAAAAATTTGAAATAAACTTGATCACTCTACATACTACATGAGCCTACATACCAAATTTGGTGGCTCTATCTCTTATAGTCTCCGAGATCTACGCGTTCATACGGACGGACGGACGGACAGACGGACAGACGGACGGACAGACGGACATGGCTAGATCGACTCGGCTGTTGATGCTGATCAAGAATATATATACTTTATGGGGTCGGAAAAGCTTCCTTCTGCCTGTTACATACATTTTGGCGACTTTAATATACCATTTCACCCTATGGGTGTATGGTATAAAAAAAAGAAATCATGATGTTTGTTTTTTTCTGTCACATGGTTTTTGCCACTGGCTGTGTTTCAATCACTTTTCACTCTTCCTTTCCCAGTTTACTATATATTTTGTTTCCTAATTATGTTCGCTCTCAATGAGGATAGGGATGGCCAAGAAAAAGATAAGGAGCACGGACGGTGTTCCTATTTGAAAGAGAAGGTCTTGTCCTATAGCAACAATGTGTTGATCGGCAACTGGATGCAGAGTCGGTACGAGAGTGTTGTGACGAAGAACAATGCGATTTTGCCAGGCATGATGGTCGAAGATGGCTGCGAGACTCATCAGACAGCCAGCCAGGCTACCTACACGGCCGCAGCTTTCGATCTGAGGAAGGCGACAGCCGCCCATATCGACGTGAAGGGCCAAGTCATGGCCATTAAACTGGCTCAGGGCTCCAATGTGATCCTACACGATTCGGATAAGTTCCTCAGCAATTGCACAACCATGAATACCCTTATGTTCGATCTATGGCCCAAAATGCGACGCGATGAATGCTTGCAGAGGCAAAAGCTTGGCCAAATGCTATACAAGAGGGCTCCGTACAATGCATTGGATACCTATGGCAATTATAGTTTAGTGAGGAATAGTAAGTATAAGGTGACCAAACCAATTGCGGAACAATTCGATCATGTGACAACAAGTTATCAGAGCGATTACACGCCCAAAATCTCTGAGCAACACAGAAAGAAGTCAGTGGAAAAGCTAGCAAGTACCAAGGAATGGGCTCGATTGGAGGCAGAGAAGGAGTTAATAGTCAACTGTCAATTGCACGAGGACTTGAAAAATACGACTGCGATCTCAGGACCTTATGATAAAATGCCAACACACAAGTTTGAATGGTAGTAGCATATTGTATTTATCATAAATAAATTCAAGGTCAACCCGCAATTAATACTAAAATAATTTTTATACCATACACCCATGGGGTGAAATGGTATATTAAAGTCGCCAAAATGTATGTCATCTACACCCCCCATAATATATCGCTCCTTAGCCTCAAAGAGAGATATGATAGGTATTTACACGGCAGGGTCAAAATCAATACAAGGAGTCTCATACAGCATCACAGCTGAGTCAGACATAGTTAAAACGGCTGTGCTCCCACCTCACATCTCGAATTTCACAGCGGAAGCAACAGCTACACTGGCTGCAATTTGTTCAGACTCACTGTCAGCAATACAGGCAGTAACCCAGGTCAACAACTAAAATGCGTACATCTCTCATATACGTGACATAGTAACTCACCAGTACCCCAAAATAATTTTGATATGGGTACCTGGTCACACTGGCATTGAGGGCAATGAAACAGCGGACAGAGCCACAAAGACAGCTTACAATGTCCCATATATACATAGTTGAGCAAAACATTAACCACAAAGACACAACAAACTACATAAAGGGCATCATCCTTAAGAAATGCAAAAACAAAATTTGGAGGAATACATCAGACCACTACAAGACGACTAATATGAACCAAACATCGATAAGAGACTCACAAATAAAATGGACAACAACGTTAAACGAACAGAAATCATCAAATTTCAAAGAATACGATTCGGACACACAAAACTTACCCACGAATTCATATTCAAATAAAGTAGAGCCGTGCCCTGCACCCCGACCAACTATGGTGCAGCAAGACAAGACGCAGTACCAGAAACTGCTGAATGAGTTCCGGGTCGCATTTCATCCACACTATCCACTTGTTCCATTAATGACTTCCTATACCTAGAGTAAGCACTTTAACTTCCTATCACATAGCGTAAGCACTTTTCTATTCTTTGTAACCAACCCGTTTCTGCTGACTTCACCGGAAGAGCAACCTGCTCTCAACATCGTCTCAACACCCTCTTGAGGAATATTTAAGGCTCCGATCTCTGGAAGAGCTCAGTCTTAGTTTAGTCTTAGTCTGGCCTCGGAACCAGAGGTACATTCAAGTAATAAACGAATTATAACTTTAAATCAAGCTTCTGTTTAATTAGTTTCATGGTAAACTATTAGTTAAAGAAAGAGTCTTGAGTGTCATCTCTCCGAAGAATCATTGTAATGCCACACCTCGACATGGAGACACGGATGATAGACTCGTAACTGGCTCCACAGCACGGACCAGACTCGTAACTTGTATATTTGCTTAATAAATGCGCATATTTTGTTTATGCAAAGATTATACCACGCCCCTTTCCGCCCCCGTAATTTGGAAAAACTCGATTATCTCCCGTAATACCCAGCAAAATGCCAAATTTGATCAAAATCGAACTAAAAATAGCCCAGTTATGCATATAAACATTTTTCCAGTTGCCCGTTGGCTGATGGGGGCGAATGCTTGAGTGAGTGAGATTCCAAGACCTTAGTTATTACAAATTTGAAATATTTGTTTTACTGGTGGATCTAGTAGTCGGCGAGACGACTTACTTACTTCATTTCGAGTTGTCAAAGGACAGACGAACACAATCAAAATTCGAAATCACATTACTAAACATTTTTCCATCAAAATCATAGTTCATTGTTTCTTCCTAAATTTCTAATAGAAATCTTTGTCATTTTATAACCAACCAAAATGTACAAGACGGGCCGAAAATCTTTGGTGGAACGCGCAGTACCTATGTATAGTAAAGAGGTTCTTGTTGGTAACTGGTTGGACCGACGCACCAGCATTCGCGGCCAGAGCAATGCCATTTTGCCCGGCCTACAAGGACCCCAGGGTTGCGAAAATCATCGTACTCTTAACCAGGATACCTATACGGATGCCCCTTTCAAAGGCAATGCAGCCAAACGTGACTTCATAGAGAAACGAATGGAGGCCCACGGGAACTACCAGAGAGGGACAACTGCTTCAGTACAGATAATTGATGATGAGGCATTGAAGGATAACTATACCACAGTCAATACGCTGGTTTTCGGGGATCAACTCAAACTGCATCCAAAGGCCGAGTGCAAGAATCCTGCTGCTGCGGTCCAGAAGATCGTAAAACAGAGGGCTGACAAACAAAAACGGGAAATAGACCTATTGCAAAGCTTTGGAAACCAGAAAAAGGTAAAAAACATTGCCAAACAAATACAATCCCAGGAAAAGGACGAGAAATTGAATAGCATGCAAACCACATACTCGTCGTCCTACAATCGTGACCGCAAGAATGATACCGTATTTGAGTTCGGACCCGACTACGATGGCGTTGTAAAGTTCGATATCGTGTGTTAGCCTCATTAACAGGAATGGATGGATGTCAGTTGACTCTAATAGATGGTCGAAAAGAAATTCCCAAAGATTTGCAGCTTAATAAGAATATATATTTTTGCTAAAATTTTGATTTGATAAAAAAAACTTTTCGCACTGACTAAAATCGACTATTTTTATTCTCGATTTCATCTCCAAACCACTCACAAATTCTCCCTTTTCAGTCAACGAAGAAAGTATTAATAATTAACCAATTTGGCCAATTCTTGGAGTATTTCAAAAATTCATGTCCTTATTTTCACGTTCTTTCAATCTGCAATCAAAGTTTGAGGATCGAAATTAATTTCTCCAAATATCCAATACGCCAAATTGCGATTAAAATGAGTTAAACCTGTTCGAAATTGGCGATAATACAGTTTGAGAAAAATATGTGGAAGTTCTTCTCAAATGGCCCTAACACTGTAAGTCTGTAATTATGTTAATCTTTGACCGATTCTCGAAATTCATATAGTTTATTTTTAGAAAGTCATTTAAGTTTGCATTAAGACCTCAAAAACTAAAATTTGGTAAATCGAACTAAGAATAAACATAGTGCTCATCTAAACTGCCTTCACCAAATCAGATGCACTAAAGAAAACACAATACAACTGTACCTTTGTACCAAACAACTAACCTAGCATATGACTAGAATTAGAATCAGCCACACACGGAGTGGGAAAAACACTTGTAATTCAAAACCAACCCAAAAGTTCACAACGGCAGGATGTCAAGTGGCCAAAATAATAATAATTTAATAAAGTTTTCAACCAAATACGTGGGTGTGAGTCTAGAATAGGATCTTCTAAGAACAATTGTTACCTCCTAGAGCCTAAGATAATCCTATATAAAGTACGTACTTTTGTAAATAAAATCAGTTCATATTTTGAATTCAACGAATGAAGATTGGGTTATTTTCTTCTCTCCGGGAATCCCTATTCATTAATATTTCCAAACATCGAAGTTCAGTTGATATTTTGTAGACAATAATCTCCCTGATTGTTTAAGGGCATATTATCACCAACATTTCACTTTGCAATCGTTGTTAGTTTCAGTACTAAGCCGCTAAACTGAAGTTAGCTTCCTTTAGTATCTGGGTCCTAGAAATAAGATAGTCTAAGAAAAGGTTTTCTTTCCTTTTTCCTTTATAATAACATGTCAGTATGTACAAGCCTTTAGTCGAACAGACATTTGAATGTCACAGATGGAAAGCCTATGCCTAAAAACACTGTTATCCTTACTTGAACATTAGCTTTAATGAAACACTTATGAATGAATGAATGAATAATATTAATTGACTTTAATATTACGCATACGCAATGTGCTCCAATTTGGGTAAGACTAGACACTCTTTATATCTAAACTGTTTCTTTTAGTTATAAAATACAAAAATTTGATTTCAAGTCAACAAATTGGAAATTGGAAAGATTGAAACAATGTCAACCGAAAGAGAAAACAGTCTCAGTACACTAACCATAGAATATGTATTAGTTAGTGCTCAGTATAATCACATGGCGTATACGTAATTTGAATGGAACAAGAGTGAGGAGTCCCCATTTGAATATGCTGAACTACGATTCAGTTGATCTTTTGTAGACAATATAATATTAATTGACTTTAATATTACGTATAAGTTAACAAACAATCCAGCGAACTGCCCTCGCACCAAGTCTTAGAACAATCTAATCCACATGGACAGCGATTCAGATACTTAATCGTATCTCATCCTAATCAACCTAAATCATCCCATAAGTTGGATCTTATCAACAGGAACCAGTGAACGGACCCATCATCCTAATTTATACGCAATGTGCTCCAATTTAAGTGGTAAGACTAGACACTCTTTATTTCTAAACTGTTTCTTTTAGCCACATATCACAAAAACAACAAATTGGAGGTTGGGAGGATTGAAAGAATGTCAACTGATGAGAGAAAACAGTCTCAGTGTAATCACATGGCGTATACGTAACAAGAACGAAGAGACGACCAAGTGTAAGCCATTAGAAATCTCAAAAAGCATTTCAATGTTTTTTTTATATTACAAGATTCAATTTATTTCAAATTATTTTCTTGTTAATAATATATGTTTTCTTTTGTTGTAGCTTTTGCGCTTTCATATTTTCCTTTTGTTTTTTTGTTGTTTTTCTTCTTTAAGTAGTTTCTATATGTGTTAATGCCAAAAAATTCATTGTATCTTTCATTTTAGTAGGTATATTTTCTGTTTTTCATATGCCAGGGAGAGCAATTTCCTTCTTCTCATTGTTGTTTTTGCATTTTCTTTACCTTTCTCTTCTCTTTTTTGGTTGAAAATTAGTGTTAGGTCGATAGACGTTTACAATACTTTGCTTCTGACTTGCTATATAATATATATATATATATATATATATTCGTTTTTTTTTTTTTTTGTTTTTTTGGTTTTTCTTTTCTTTTTTGTTTTTCTCTTTAATATTAATTAAGTGTTACGGAAAGTAAAATTTGACGACATTAAACTAGACGACGACGTTTACTCGCTTAAATATGTGTTGGATTTTTTATTTTTTTTTGGTTTTTCGTTTTTTGCCTTAAAATTGTATATTATGTATACGGTTTTTTCGGATTAATTTTGGACTGCCTTGATAGTTTATTATGCTTGTTTTTTTTTTTTTTTTTTTGGTTTTTCCTTTTTTGGCTGACGATTACGTTAAAAATTATGATTAAAATCTTAACCAATTTAATGTTGTTTATAGTTGTGTGTTGTGTGTGTGTGTGTGAGCGGGGAGTTTGGATTTGATTAGTCGGCAGGAGGTGGGTGGGGTGGGGTGTGTGGGGGGTTGGGCTGTGTCTGTGTGTGTGTGTGTTATGCCCCATATGCAAGTACATGATGGATTTCTTCTGCAAATCGCTTTAGTCAAGCTTTGCTTACAACAACTAAAATTTTGAATTTGAATTAGTCGTTTCATTTTGTTTAGTTAATGTTTTGTTTTATCGATTTAGTTATGTATTTTCTTGTTGGTTTTGTTAGTGTGTGTAATGATGTGCTGATGATGTGTTTGCTTTTCTGTTTTTTATTGGTTTTTTTGAAACTTTCATTTCGAAATTGATAATTGCCTTACATTTAAATTTAATACCTCTTTATTTTTTTTTTTGGTTTTTTTGTTTTTTTTTTTTCTTGTTTAGTATTCCTTTCGTTTTTTGCTTTTTTGGTTTTCTTTGTGTCTTTAATATTTACTTAACTTGTATTTCCCAAAAAATGATGCTTATACATTTGGCTTAAAGTTACAATTTTGTTTTTGTTGCTCGGAAAATGTAATTTAATATGTAGTTGCCATAAAAATAGACGTTTCGTATTTTGTTTGAGTTGTCGTTTTCGTTTTGAGTTTGTGTTTGTTTTGTTTTGTTTTGTTTTTGGAAAGGCCGAGAGTGTTTGTCATCTTTATGTTTGTTTTCTTTTTGTCGATTTCGTTTTAGCCGAGAAGTGAATCGTCTGTTTTTTGAATTTTTCTTTGCCATCATTGGACAAGTCATCATTTTTGTTTTGTTTTTGTTTCGTTTTGCTCACGTTGCACATTTTATTCATTTCCTTTCTTTTGCTTAGATTTTGATATCTAAATTGTATAATTTTTGTTTTGTTTTTTTTTTTTGAAATTCTGTTTAAACAATTTGCGTAATTTGTTCGAAAACGTTTGCCCCCTAAAATTTGTTTAATGTTTTAATATGTTTAATTGAAAAACTTTTTCTTTTTTTTTTTGCTGTTTGTTTTCTTTTTTCATTCTTTTTAAATAATTTGGAAAACAGATCTGGTTATATTTTGTTTTGTTTTTTTTTTTTTTTGTTTTTTATGAATATTTGTTTTGAATATTTTTGTTTTTGTGGGTATTTTCTCGTTAGGCTTTAATTTATTAGCCATAGATAAGTTTTTTTTCTAAATTTGAGTCACGAAACTTTTATGCCAGTGTTTGATGTTGTTGTTGTTGTTGTTAATGTTGTTGTTGTTTGCTGCTTTCGGTCTTGTTGTTGTTGTTGTTGTTATTGTGTAGAAAAACTAAAAGGATTCTTTGTGAAACAAATGAAGCAAATCGAATTCATATTCTTTCTGATTAAAAATTAATGGAAACTTAACAAAAATTACTAAATTTTATACACATATATTGTATATGTTGTTGTTGTTTTTTGTAGCCAGTTTTATTGCAAATTTGTGTGCTTTGTTTTTGCCTGTTGACCAATTTAATTTTCTTTTTTTTTTTGCTTTCATTTTCATTTCATTTTTTTTGCTTGTCTCTTGTAATATAAAAAAAGTTTTTTTATATTTTTTTATTTTTGTTTCTGTTTCTGTTGGTTTCTGGGTTTTGTTTTTTTTTTTTTTTTTTTTTAGGTATTTATTATTTGTTTTTGTTTTTTGTTATCTTTTTTGGGATTTTAGTTTTGGTTTGGCGTTTTATACATGTATAATTTACTTTTTACAGTTAATTAAAATTAGAAATTATATAGAAATTCATATATAAAAATGTTCAACAATCGTTTTTATTTCGTTTTTGTTTTTGTTTTTAGCTATTGTTAGTTTGTCGTTTCTTTGTTTTAAAAAAATATATGTATATAGTGTATTATTCTGCTCTCTGCTTTGTTCTTTTTCCACTTGATTCCTCCATTCTGTTTGCTTCTCTGCGTTTGTATAACTAATTTTCACTGCACTTTTTACTCCTTTTTCGTCCTGCTGCATTTGATTCTGGATTTGAGTGATTCGTGTTGATGAAATTGTTCGACGATCTCACAACTTGTTTGTTCTATTGTTTGTGGTTTTGTATAAAAATTGCTTAATTCGAGAAATGTTTTATGTTTTATTGTTATTGTACTATGGTTGCTGCATCTTTGTATCTAAATCAAAAGATTTGTTTGGTTTATTGTTGCTGCTGTTTGTTGTTGTTGTTGTTGTTGTTGTTGCTTTTACTGTTTCGATTCATTTATGTAGTTTCTCTCTATTTTGTTACTATTTAATCAGGCTATTGATTGTTGTATCACTATTGCGTTTTATTTGATTTGCATTTAAATTTGATATCAATTCTTTCTCTTTTCCTTTGTAATTCTCACTCGCTCCCTCTCTCTCTCTTTCTCTCTCTCTCTCTCTTTTTCTTTGGTTATGAGGCTAACTCGCTGTTTATCTATCTGTTTGGTTTTGGGTTAAAAACATAAGGAAAAGCATATTTCAAAGATTATTATTGTTCAAATGCGAAATGTACAAAATTCTACGTGAAATACTTCAATAAATACTCTCGCTTGTATGCAATTGTCAAGTGAGTCAAGGACACGGACCAAGTAATCAAAGTCCTCGCATTTCAGAGGTAAGATTACAATCATTTGATTTGTGTTTACTAAGAAATTGTAAGCTCAATTGTTCCAGGGTCATTTCAAAGTCGACTCTGATGCACTTTTGGTCACTTTCGTGAAAAACCTTGAAAATATTTTTGTTCTTGTCTTGTCAGAGACATCATTTATCTATTTTATGCTTAGATGGGTAAATTTCATCCATTTGTCAGCCTTAGAACCACACATAAAGTTGTGTAGCATACTTTTTGGGCAATTGCATGCCCACACGTCGTATGACTCAGAGGCTTGTCAAACTCTATTTGATAGCATACTTTTTTGGGCAAGTGCACTCGTTGATGTTTTCCATTCGACTTTTGGCACATTTTCGCTTTGACTTTTGTGGATATGTTGTGTTCAGTTTGATTAACAAAACAAAAGTTAAGAAAAACACACAAAATGTACTCGAAACTCATTCGTTTGCTTTGCTTTTCGTATTTGGCTAAGTATTTTGCAGAAAACAAAAATATATATATATATATATTTGATTTATTGACATCGGACACATATGTGTATACATATGTATTAGTCGTGAGTTTTATATATTGGTGCTATTGTTTGCATTTGATCTATGTACAGTTTTGACGTCTCATTTAGCTTAACAAAGAACAAACAAAATGATCAAAAATAATAATGTTTGAAGTACAAAAACAATAAACATTCCTTTCTGTGGTTCTCTCTCTCTCTCTCTCTCTCTCTTGCTTGTGAGACATGATCAGCTATTTCTATTTTAATTAGTAGTCCCTGTCAATTGTTTATAATCATTACAAACTGCCATAGTACATAATTATGTTTAAATATATAATAAATAAATGCCCATTTAACAAAGTGTTTGTCTGCTTGTTAAACTAAACAAAGGTAATCTGAGGGAGATGTGTGGCTGGGGGGGGGGTTCTATGGTTAACGGTAATGTTATATGGTGTTTGATTTGATTGATTCATTCTTAAAGTGCGCAAACAAAAAAAAAAATATTCATTTCATTGCTTCAATTATTATTATTTTGTTTATTTCACTTAATACTAAATCAAATAAGGTTTTTCTTTTGATTTTATTCGTTTTTCTCTTTTGTTATTAAATGTTACTATGTTCTTGCTAGTTAACTTCTTCTCTTTCTTATTTGTTTCTTCTCTGCTTTTTGTTTTTGGTTTCGGTTTCATCTGTCGACATTTTCTATTTGCTTTCGCTTCTTTTTTGTTTTGGGTTCTTGTCGATATTTGTATTTGTATATGTATTTTTCGGGGGCTTGTAAAAAATTCGATAAAATATTTTCGGTACTATTTCATTTGTGTATGGGCTTCGCGATTTGTTGCCCAAAAAAAGGAGCAACAATTTGATATACATTTGTTATAATAAGTATAAATAAATTATTAGTTCTATGGGCACATTGTGTGGTTGTTGTATTTCTTTCCTTTGTTGCTTGTTCTTCGTCATATTGCAAAAGGTCTAAACGAAAAGGCGACGAGAACGAAACGAAATGTAAATATTCACGGATGAAGAGAGCGGTTCACTCTCTTTCTGATACACACACACATACACACACACACACACTCACGCACGGGGTTTGAATAATGAGACAGAAGATGACAAATCGCGATCATTTCTTGATTTCTCTGATACATACATAGCTATATGTGTATGTGTATGTATTCCTAGGCATGTGAGTGTGTGTGTGGGTCAACTGAGCTCTGTCTGTGTATGTATGTGTGTATTACATCTACTGAGGAAGCTAATTTTCAATGGATGGGAATCGGGTTTTTGTTCCGTTTAGTCCCTTTTGCAATAGTCCTTTCTTTGATACCGGATCATCATTCATTGACATTAAAAACTAACGAGGCTATTGTTGATCGATTCTTTTTTATGGTTTCTTTTTTTACTTTTCAGTTAAATGAAAACAGTTTCATTGGTTCTATTTTACAACTGGCAATTGCTTCTCTACTCTTTTCATTTCTCTCACTTTCATCTCCATTTCCTGCTGTCTCCGTCTTGAATGAAGTGACCTTATTTGCTTTAATATTTTTGGTTTTGTTTTTGTTTTTTATGTCAAATATAAGTAGATATATATCGTATATACTAGGTATATAGAAGAGTATGCATTAATACATTAAAAAATATAATACACCATACAATATAATATAAATGTTATTTAAGTATAAGCATTTTTTGGTTTTCATTATTTAGTTTTTTTTTTTTTTGTTCTTTTCCTTTTTTTCTTTTAATATATATATATATACTATATATATATATATATGTATGTGTGTGTGTGTGTGTGTGTGTGTGTGTGTGAATGTCTGTGTGTTTGTGTTTAGCGACGACAATTTTCGTGTTGACATTTTGAGAATTCAACTAAAAAAATCAGTTTTGTTCAGTTTGTTTTGATGTATTCGCGGGGTATATTCAAAACGAAAACATTTTCTTTTACATGTGTGTGTGGGTGTGCGTGTGTGTAGGTGTGTGTGTGTGTGGGTGTGTGAGTGGGCATTCTGTCATACATATACTCTCATATATTCATTGCTCAATTCAATTGAATTAGTTTAAATAATATTATTAGTCGTTTCATATTATTCATTTAGTTTATTAATTATACTTACACATTTTCATTTGTTCTCATCAATTGTTTGTTGCTTCAATTTCTGTTTCATTCTTGTTGATTTGTTGTTGTTTGTTGCATTGATTTGTTGTTATCTGTTGGTGGTTGACTTAAAACTATTATCACTATTGCAGAAAGCGGCTGTACTCAATTATATTTGTATACTATATATATGACGAGAGTCGGTTGGGGGTGGAGGGGGGTTTTGTGTCCCCTTCCCCCCTTTCCCCCATATGTGATCTCTTCTGTTTTGTATCTTGTTTGTTGTTGTTTGTTTGTTTTTTTGTTGTTGTTGTTGTTGTGGTATTTTGGCAATATCTATGAGATTCCTTTGGGTTCTTATGATTCTGAAGGTGTAAGCCGGAAGTTTTATAAATTTGTTTCTTGCTCGATTTTATTATATACGTTTCCCGTTATCTTTTGTGTGTGTCTGTGTGTGTTTTCTTTTCGTTTTCATATATTATAATTTTCATTTCGTTTTATGATTTAGCAATTCGTTATTATGTATAATCATTTTTAAGAAGAAAGGAATTTGTTTCATTTTCTCGTTTTTCTTTTTCAAAATTTATCGTTTCTTTTTGTTGTTTTTGTTGTTGTTTTTTGGTTTGTCAAGTATTTCTAACGAAAAGCAGCTTTCGAATTTTCGTTCACGTTTTTCTTTTTGTCATTTTTGCGGTTTTTTTTGGGTTTTGTTTCATGTGCCATGATGATTGCTTTTTGGGTTTTGGTTTTGTTTTTGTCATGATATCATATCCTTGCCTTTTCCTTTCTGATGTGTGTGTAAGTGTGTGGGTGTGTGTGTGTGTGTGTGTGTGTGTATTATGCTTTTGAGACTGCAATTATTAAATTTCTGCTATAAAAATTACTTGTATTTGTACTATTGGTTATGTTAAAATTGGGCTATTGTTGTTGGTTTAGGTTTAGGTTTAGGTTTTTTTATATGTAACGTTCATTTAGCGTTGTTAAGCAAATCTCTTTATTCATTTGTTTGATTGCTTCTCATTGTATCTTTAACTATTTAGTTGTGGGTTCGGGTGCAGTTCGGTTCGGTTCGGTACTCATCTGGGTTTACGATCGGATTCGGTTCGGTTTTAGCCCCTTTTCCTATGCTAGGCTTTTGTGTCTCTTTCGTGTGTCTCTGTCTCTCATTCTAGGCTTGTTTTGTGTTTCGTTTTTTGTTTTGTCCAGGCCGGGTAATTGTTTGTTTTGTTTGTTTCCTTTATCGGGTATTATCAATATATTCTTTCTCGTGATTCCACTGAAGCAGCTGGCTAACTGGGGACCTCTCTTCTCTCTCTCTCTCTATCTATCTCTCTGTGTCTCTCTCTCTCTCTCTCTTGCTTTCTCTCGTTTTCTCTAAGTGTGGTTTTGCTTGCAACTACAAAAATTATAAGTGAATTCAAATTAAAATTATAGAGAAATCATAAAAAAATTATAAGTATTTTTATAGGATTTATGGAGCATTTTTTTCGTTTTTTCTTTTCTTTCTTAAATTTTGTTTAGTTCTTAAGAATTTCCCTTTTTTTTTTGGTATTTTTTTAACGTTTTTAATTTTGTTTTTAATGCCTAAAAATTTACAAAAGTTTTATCGTTTTTTAGTTGGTTATAAATTGTTTTTTTTTTTTTTGGTTTTGGTTTTGCTTTTCTTTTTTGTTTTGTTTTTGTTTTACTTTGCATTTATCACAGTGACATTCAGTCTAAGTTTTTTTTTTTTTTTTGCTTTTATTGGAATTATAGCATCAATTTGCCACAATTTGATTTGATATATTCTTTCTTAGAGTTTTAGTTTTAAACTTAAACTAAACATAATTTTGATTTTAAAGCCAAAAGGTGTCTTGTTTCATTTCGTTTCCGTTTTTTTTTTTTTTTTTTTTTTTTGGTTTTTTTTGTGTTTTTTTTTTCTTGCATTTTTCTTCGTATCGTAAAGCCAAAAAAGAATTATTTTAAAATTTTGTCTAAAAGGCCTAAAAGTATGCTAAGTATTTTAAATTTCTCCTTTGTATTTTCGTAATTTGTTATAGCAAATCCAATAATTCCAATAAAAGCTATCGTATAAATTTGTTGTAGTGCCAAAAACATGCAATTATCAATTTTTTTTCCATTGGGCCTAAAATGAATTTTAAAAAAATTTCGACTAACTTTTTACAATGCCAAAACAGGTTGATTTGTTTTTTTTTTTTTTTGGTTTTTTTTTTTGTTTTCAATTTTTATATTCGTTTCTTTTTGTCTTTGCTTCTCTCGTTTTAGGGTTTTGGGTGAGAGAACTTTCTATTTACTATAAAACTTTTTGTTTGCTGTTGTTATTGTTGTTGTTGCTGTTGTTGTTGTTGTTGTTTTGCTTTTCTTTTAGTTGCCGAAAACATTTGCTATTTACAATTTTGAATGCGGAAAAACTTATATAAACGTAATGCTTCTTGTATCGCAAGAATCTGACGCGCCCATCGAACGAAAATGTATGTAAAAAGTGTGTGTGTGTGAGTGTGTGTGTGTGTGTGTGTGTGTGTGTGTGTGTGTGTGTGTGTGTGTGTGTGTGTGTGTGTGTGAGTGTGTGACTGTTGCCCCATTTGATAGAATAAAATTGAATTGTTTAAACAAAAAATTACGATTATGATGCAAAAAGTAAAAAAAATAATCGAATGAACAAAACGGTGGGGGGAGGGGGAGGGGACAAATCATAATTTAAAATACAAAAATGTTTATAATATTTTGTTTATTTAGCAATTAAATAATATATATATATATATACATATATATATATATACATGTTTATATATATAAAGCAAACATAACCTAAGAGAAACAAAAATAAAAAAAAAAAAACACATTGAAATCAATTGAAGAACTTATTCGTAATTCACTATACAAATAGAAATAGAAAGAGATAGAGATATAAGATATAGATTAAATAATGAGTAAATTATGGATAACTAAACTTAAGCTATGTTCTTCTCTCTCTTTCGTTCTCTATCTCTCTCGTTTATTATGTAATCAAATGTTTGTTGTGTTCATATCTCGAGTGTAGGAAATTGTACGCTATTTGATTAGTATAACAATTATAAATGCGTTAACGGTACATTGGAAACTTTGTGTAGGAAACTAAATTTGTTTATTTGAATTATTCGTTTGTTGTTGTTGTATTCTCTTCTCGTTTCACACAAGCGAACAGAACAAAGGATGTGAAAGGATTATCTGATTATTGCAGTAAGAACAGGAAAAGGAAGAAGTGTGAGGGAGAGATTTGGGTGGATTGGGATTGGGTTTGGTTTCTCTTTTAAATGGGGATATGGCACCTAAATAGTCACTCAAATTTGAATTGCATTCGTCACTATAGTTTTGCTCTGTGTGTGTGTGTGTGTGTGTGTGTAACATTCAAACAAATGCCGAATCACTTAATGTAAGACTAAACAAAATTAAATATTAAGAGAACAAAAGCAAGATTAATAATAATAATATGAAAGAACTAAACGAAACACAAACAAAACTCAAATGGGAAGACAATAAATCGAATCGAATCTATATATATATTACATTGGATAAATTTAAAGATTGCAAATTATGTATATGCATATTGATAAAATCACATTTCAATTCAAAGAGAAATTATTTTTGTTTAAAATCTACGAAAAATGAAAAATTTTTCTGCCTGGAGCAGTTGAAAAGTGTCTATAATAATAATAATAATAATAATAATGACAATAATAATAATAATTATAATTATAGTAATAATTCATTTTCTGTTTTCTTTTGTTTTTTTCTTCTTCTTTTAGTTTTTGTTTAGCTGCTCAACATTCTCTGCGACGTCGAAAGAAAATCAAAACAAATTGCTCTGAGCCCATCCATCCGTTTTAGTCCTTATACAAATGTCCTTATTTGAATCCCCCTTTTCGTCTGTTCCATCGATCCACGTGCATCTTTCTCCCTTCTCCCTGTTCTTCCCATTTCCCTTCTCCTTCTACTACCATAGTTGTTCAGTTGTTCTGTCTAATTGTCATTTTAAACCTAACATTCCACTCATTTGTTTAAAACATACTTTTTCTCTCTCTCTCTCTCGCTTTCTCTATCTTTCTCTATCTGACCTATGATAAAAATCGTATAACTTAAGTCATGATGAAATTCTAGTTGGTTGCTGTGTGTGTGTGTGTGTGTGAATGTGTGTGTGTGTGTAGTCTTTAATGAAATCTTAAAACGAAAGTTATAAACAAAAGGAATCGTATAACGTTGTGTTTTGGTTGCTCTTCTCATTTCACTTTTACTTTCTCTTTTCTTTTTTTTTGTGTTTTCGTTTGTTTTTTGTTTTGTTTATCGATTTTGTTGTGTAAAAGGAGTTTAGAGTCCTTTTCGAAAAGACTAGTACTCGTCTTGTTTTTACATTTTTTTCCTCTTTTTTTTAGTTTTATTTAGTTTGTTTTGTTTTTGTTTAGCTGCCAAAACTATGTTTTGTGTTGTGTTAAAAAATTGTGAAAAAAGTGTAAAAAAATCAGCGTAAAACATAAAACAAATGAAGATAATATGTATATACCTATACATATGAATATATATATATATAAACACTAGAAGAATTACGTATGTGCACATCTTTAGCTAGGATAACTTAATGTGTTATGTGTGTTCCATATGGGTTGTAGGGGGGCAGGGTGGTAGTAAGCGAGCGGGGGGTGATGATCGTAGCGGGGAGCTCTTATTGATGACATCATAGAGATCCAAATATTGAGTGTATGTGTGGATGTATTGGTATTGCGTGTGATAGAGAGGGAGGTGGCGGTGGTGCAGCAGCGGTGGGTGGTGCGGCAGCTACCCCATGTTCCGCATGTCCACTGTGGTGGACTGAATGCGGCGTGTGATGAGCTGCCGGCGGTGGCGGTGGTAGGGTTATTGAAAGTGTCACCGTTTGTGGTACACTCACTGACGATACGGATGATCCGTTATCTGTTGCTGTGGATTGTTGTTGCTGCTGCTGTTGTTGTTGTTGTGCTGGTTGTGCTGTTGAATGATGCTGTTGTTGTTGTTGTGCACTAGATTGCTGCTGCTGCTGTTGTTGTTGCGGTGCCGCTCCAGTGGTGGGATGTCACTGAGCCACTACTGATGTGGCTGGATTCTGTTGCACCACCACACCACCGCCGGGCGCCACAGAATTTGCCACCGTTACCGTTACTGGTGGCGTCGGCCCACCGCCATTTGCATGCGCCACACTTGGCTGCTGTTGCTGTTGTGGCTGCTGCTGGAAGGTATGCTGAAATGGTGGTCCATAGCATTGCGGGAAGTATAGCTCATTCTTAACCACCGACTGCTGGACGACAGCGGCGGCTGCCGCATTTGCTGCTGCTAAACTTCTCACTGGCAATATATTGGACTTGTTGTCCACCGACGATGGATTATTGTTGTTGTTCGTGAGAAATTGTTGTGCTGCCAAATGGCTTTTGGCATCGTTCATTAGATGGCTTACAGTATTATTGTTATTCTGTTGTTGTTGCTGTTGTTGCTGCTGCTGCTGTTGCTGCTGCTGCTGCTGCTGCTGCTGTTGCACCTGCTGGCCATGTTGCTGCTGTTGCTGACGTCGCACTTTGGTGGTATTGGGATTCATATGATTATCAATATGTTTGGTCACCTCATTCTCAGTGGCAAATCGTCGGCGACAATTGGGCATGGGACAGCAGAAGGGTCGATCTCCCTATATAGACACAGAGAATACGAGTGAATATTAATTGAGTATACAGTTCGCCTACAACTTTACTGAAAATTCAATTCGTGTAGATCGGTTTAAGCTACAACTACCTGGTGGGTTCGCGTGTGCTGATCCAAGATGGCCTTCTGTCGGAAGTCCTTGCCACACTGGCCGCATTTATAAGGCTTTTCCCCTGTATGAATGCGCAAGTGCTGTAAGAAAATAAGATTTTAATCAATTTATACTTTGGTAAGAACTGAAGACACATCAGTTAATTCTTTATCGACTATCAAGAGGACACCATTTTATCACAATCAAAAACTATCCAATCTAGCCCTTGATTCGCCAATAGGAACTTTCTTTGACAGAACAATTGGAATGTTGTGGGGTTTTATTGGTACTCGGTCCTCTTCTCTTACCTGATTCAGTATAGTTCTCTGGCGGAAGAAACGCGGACAGTACATACAACCAAATGGCTTTTCATTTGTATGTATACGCAAATGTTGGGTCAAATGCGATTGCTGACGGAAACGTTTACCGCACTCGGGACACGGATATGGCCGTGATTCGATGTGGATGCAACCGTGCTGCAGCAGAGTGGTCTTTTGTTTGAACTCCTTATCACAAATTGGGCACCGTACATAGAGTGGCATATTCGCTGGCCTAGCGCCAATATGTTGAAGCACCTCCGGTAGAATCTTTTGACCTGTTCATTTATACGCAAATCATTAGATGGAGAGCTGTGAGGGAATCATCGATGTGGACTCACCCTTGCCATCCTTGAAGTATGAGGGATAATGCAAGCCACCGCTACCATCCGGTGTACCCTGCGAGTCGTCATCGTGGTAGCCTCCTCCGCCGCCAGCGATATCGCCCTTCGTGTCTGGTTCATCGCCCGGAAACGGTACATCCGAGGGCCACAGCGTCGGATGTGGACCATTCTTGAAAATGAGATGCGGTGACACATCTGTGTGGAGATTCGATGGCGGTTGAGGTGAATTCGGGGATGACGTATTGATCCGCAGGAACCGATTGTACATAGAAAGAATCAAAGAGAAATTCATCGACTGTTAGCAGCTCTCAAACTTGGTACACAAATCGTTTTAACAAGTCTTTCAAACGAATTGACATTATGAAAAAGAGGAAAAATGAAAATTCTTAACCTTAAGTTGACTGGTTGAGATTATTAAGCCCACAGAGCCAACTAATCTATATTCATCTCAACGAATCAACTAATTGCTAAGGGACTTGCACACTCAGAGAAAAAATCAGAGACTGCCTTAACTCAGTAAGGGACAACATAACAAACAAAAATCGATATTAATCCAGGAATCTTCATCGAATTTACAACCAATTTTTCACATTTCTTTACTTTCTTTGGGATGGATTATTGTAGACAAACAAAGAATTTCTATTTCTTTGATAAAAACCAAATTCGAATTTCGAATTATAATTTAGATAAATTGATATTTGCCATAAATTTCATATAGTTCCCATATATGCATATGAATCGTTTCGCAATTGTATTCGAATTTTTTTTTCTGAGTGCATTTTGAATTTGGAAAATGATGAGTTTTTTATTTTCAATTTGATTGATCTAAAAGTTTTTGGGATGTTGCATGTAAATTTCGCAAGGGCAATTGTTGTGCCAAAAGATTGTTGGTGATTGTCTAGATCTAGATTTAGGTCTGGATCTGGATATGGATCTGGATCTGGATCTAGATCTAGATCTGGGTCAGGTTTTCGTTTTGGTATTGGGCCTGGGTCGGTCCCTAACAAAAATTGGTTGTTGTTAAGTTGTCGTCGCTCGCCTTGGTGGGTGCGCACATGCTGATTGAGGATGGCCTTCTGGCGAAAGTGCTTGCCGCACTCGGGGCAGGCGAAGGGCTTCTCACCCGAATGGATGCGTATATGCTGATTGAGTATGGCTCGCTGTCGAAAACTGCGCGAACAGTACGGGCAGGTGAAGGGCTTTTCGTTGGCATGGATGCGCAAATGTTGCGTCAAATGCGATTGCTGACGGAAACGTTTGCCACACTCGGAGCAGGGAAATGGCCGGGCATCTGTGTGTATGCGATCGTGTTGCAGTAGCGTGCTCTTCTGCTTGAAGTCCTTGCCGCAGGTAAGGCACTTGAATAGACGCAAATCACTGTGGGGCTTATTCTTGTGCGGACGTCCCGGGCCATTGCCAGTTCGACCGCCAGTCTGCGATGGCGTCGGACCATTTGTTGGTGGCGTTTCATTTGCATTGCCGGCATTCGTATTGCTGGGTGCACCATTCTGTTGGCCCGGCAGCAATTCGGGTGGCAATGTATATGTCGACGATTCGGCTGCTCCATTCTGCTCCATGCCGGGTAGACCAGATTTATTGAGATAGTGCAAGGGCGGGAAACCAGGCGGCGCCATCAGGCCGCCCTGCGGTCCTGCATGACGTGAGTGGGCATAGTAGTCGGGCGTTTGGAATTGCTGCTGCCCATTGCTGGGATCGCCGCCCGGCGGATGTGGATTGCCGCCGCCCGTTTCGCCGCCTGCAGCGTTACTGGTTGCATGTTGTTGTGTTTCGTTGCTATTTTGATTTGCGGATTGCTGTTGCTGCTGGTTGGCAAGCTGTGCGAAAATGGTAAGGGGGGTAAATGGTAAATGGTTAGTCAAGTGTTTTGGGCTTCGTTTTTCGTTTTGGAGTCCCACCTGGTTCATGGCATCCTCGTCGCTTGCCCCATTGGCTCGCTGTTGCTGCTGCACCGACGGATATGGACTGGATGAGGGGGACACCTGTTGTTGCTGCTGCTGGCGTCCATCGCCGCTGCCAACATTGTCCCTTGGCTCTGTTCCACCGGGCGGGCTTTGCGGTTGATTCGCTGCTGCTGCAGCGGCTGCCGCTGCCTGAGCAGCGACCTGCGCTGCATTCTGTTGCTGCTGCTGTTGTTGCTGCTGGGCACTGAGATGCTGTTGGGCCTGCTGCTGTATATTGGGATACATTTCGCTGCCCCATTGCGCCGCCGCTGCGGCTGCGGCGGGATTGCGTTCAGCGTCCTGCGAGTCCTTATACAACACATATGGCTGGCCCGTATCCTGGGTAATGCAGTACATTATCTGGCGGGGCACTTTCAGGCCAGCCGCTATGCAAGCCGCAAATGAGGCCGAAAAGTTTATAGCCATTTTGTTGCTTTTGTTGTTGTTGTTGTTGCTTGGTTCTTCTTCTTGCGCGCGTTACTACTAAGGGTCCTGTGTCGAGTGTCCTGTGTCCTGCGAGAGTGGCTGGACGACGACACTTGGCAAGTTTTGTTTTGTTAGCTATGGTTCCTTTTTTATCGTTTTCTCTTCTCTCACAAGAGCTGTCTGCTCTCGCTCTGCTCTCTCTCTCTCTCTCTCTCTCTCTGCTTTTTATTGAGTTTTTTTGCACATTTTTATGGCAGAGTTTTTTGTTTTCTTTTTTTGTTTTAGTTTATTTTGCTACTGCCTTTTCATTTAGGTTTTGTTTTTGTTTTGGTTTGTCTCTCATTTGTGTGTGTGTTTCTCTTATCTCTTTCTCAATCTCAAAATTCCTTTCTTCTTAAGTCCGTTATTTTGAAAATTATAAATATCCCCGTTTTTTGTTTTTGTGTGTGGTTTTTGTATTCCTTGTTTTTGTTTTACTGATTTCAAGTTTTGGATCTAAAAAAGAACGAAATGTATAAGATTAATTATAGGATTATTATAATTATAACTAATTTGAGTGTTTTACAAAAATCATCTTGGAGTAAGTTTCTTATATTATATACATATGTCTTCTATTCTTTACCTTTTCACACGAGTTTCAGCTATGTGACATATCTTTATACCTCTTGGATGATTTAGCATACCTCCAAATTACTTCTATTTCCCTATAATTTCCGAGTTCCCCCAACAAAATTATAACCTAGGATCGTCACTTGGATTAAATATTCTGATAAATGTCAAGATGATCTAGCAAGAAAATATCCTAGAAATGACTTCTTAATCTGTTAAAAATTTCACATTTAAGACCTAAAATGATCGATTTGATCTCCCTAAAATCTATAGATCACTGTCCTCTTCATATAGATTGCTTCATTCTTAGACGGAAGAGAAGGTTGAAGTTGAAGTGTAAAAGTTAAAAACCCTATAAAATCCCCAAATAGATCCAAGCAGACCAACCCACTCGATCGAGATCCTTTTCAGGAGAATTGTATGCCCTTAGAACGACGATTGACCAAATTTCGATAACCAACGCCAGATTCCCACCCCTAATAATCGGAAATCTACATTGAGATCCCCCCAATGCAAAAAGTCTGGCCAATAGGCCAGACATTAATAAATGTCCATTAAAGTTCAGTAATATAGTTTAAACTTTAAATCTGATTTTAATAAACTGTTATCAAATTGAATTGGCATCACATTTTGTTGTCGGTTTAAATCAATTACAAAATGAAGCAAGTAAGGCGTCTCGCCGACTCGGGTATACCATACACCAGTAAAACAAATATTTCAAATGCATAGCTTATCTTAGTATCTCGCTCACCTAAGCGCACGAGCACACTAGCGCCCCCCACCAGCCAACGGCCAACTTCTGGAACTTATGGAAAAACGTTTATATGCATAAATTGGCTATTTTTAGTCCGATTTTGATAAAATTTGGTATTTTGCTGGATATAAGTATCAAATTGAAGTATGCCAAATTTGATTGCACAAGGTAGCAAATTACGGGAGATAATCGAGTTTTTTCAAATGACGGGGGCGGAAAGGGGCGTGGCAAAAATATGAAATAAACTTGATCGCTTTACGTACTACACGAGCCTACATACCAAAATTGGCAGCTCTATCTCTTATAGTCTCCGAGATCTAGGTGTTCATACGGACAGACGGTCGAACGGACGGACAGACGGACAAGGCTAGATCGACTCGGCTGTAGATGCTGATCAAGAATATATATACTTTATGGGGTCGGAAAAGCATCCTTCTGTCTGTTACAAACATTCTGGCGACTTTAATATACCATTTCACCTTATGGGTGTAGGGTATACAAATTAAACAAACGGCCCAAAGAGTTGAGCGCAATCGATGAAGAGCTTCGCGGCCGGCGAGAGAACTAAACTACCTTGAACCCGTAAAATGAACGCGCCAGAGAGAGAGGGAGCTATATACAAATGCACCACCATCCATTGCGAGCGGAGAAGGGGATAGAGCGGAGAGATTATGAGATCGCTTGCAGTTCTCAGCACTGCACTGCACTCCACTGAGAGATTGTTTGCAGTCGTTTTGCTGCTGCAGTTGGCGGCGGCGGCGGCGGCGGTTGCAGTCGATGCTATTTGTGAATTATTGCGCTCCATTGGCAATGCGACAGCATTTACAATTTATGCGTTCGTTGCCGTTGTTTGACTTCTATCTCGATTCACATTCTGGCTCTCCACAGACATCGCGTTGCCTTGGTTCGCCTTGGCTGACTATTGGGCCCTAAAGACATTATTTGCTCTCCATCTTCTATGCTAAACACACACGATCGATCCCGTTTAATGATCCCTTTTGAATTGCATCTACTGGCCATCTCAATGCAGTGGAGAATATTGTCAAATATCAAATTTAACTATAACTATAAGTAACGAGTAAAGTTAATCCCGATGTTAATTTAAGTCCTATTAAAGGTTTTTTTTGGGTTAAAAAGTAAACACACAAACGCGGCTCATCCTTCTTCCTTTCTTTGCAGACAGATTCCTGGTAAAGGACATTTTCAAGGATTTTTGTGTTAAAAGAAATCTTTAAAGTAAAGTTTAAGCTTTTAGACAAATGAATTCAAGTTTCTATGGCTTTAAACCCGTTCTAATTTTGTCCCACTTCTAAATATTATTAGAATTTTTAATACAATTGTTAATTTAATGAGTTTTTCACTTATGCTGCTATTTTTGTGACCACAACTGTATATGTTTCTATGAATTCTTGATACCAAATTCTTTTTTTAAACTCAAATAGAACCAAAAATAACTCTTGATAAGAAATTTACACTTCTAAAGTTCAACTTTTCTTCTATTTTCAAAGTTTCATCTCAGAAATTTAAATTGTAGACTTAGAAAATAAAAAACTGTGTCCTTTTAATGAATTTATTAGCCAAAGAACTTTACTTCACGGAGAAGTTCGCCATAGGGAAGTCCAACTGTATTTGAATTCCTAGAGATACATACATATACATATGTATTTTTATAAGAGTTTCTCGCTTTTATTTTGTATCCTGATGCACTTCCTGTATATCCTGTATCTTTATAACAATTGTATGAGAACAAATCTTCAAGGTTAAGGAGGGAAACCAAGCCAGAACCCCAAAAACAAAAATACTGCAATTCACCTTAAAAAAAAAAAGACACAAATTTGCGCTCACTATTTTTTTTTTTTTTGTAAAATTAAGCGCCAAAAATGATTTTTTGTAGTTTTTGTACAGCAATCTAATTCAATGTGTATTGAAAAGCTTTGCCAACCATGCACGACGCGTGAGAGTGAGATAGAGCGGCCGAGAGAGAAAGAGCAGGCAGAGTGAGGGTGAGAGAGCAACGCAACGCAACGCAAAAAAAACAGAGCGGGAGAGCTTTTTGAACTATGACGACAGGTATAGATAGATAAAAAAAAAGGAAAAAAAAAAAAGAAAAGAAAGAAAAAAAGAGAGCTACGAGTCAATGAAAACAATTTGCGACCAACCCAACATGAGTGACTCACGAGAAGAGTGCAAAAACTGAGACGGTCCAAAAAGAGTGATTACTGCTGCGCCTGGAACTAGGACATCAAAGGGAAACCATCTAATGATCATAATTATTCCAAATGGCGCGCATTCGGCCACCTAATTCATTTTCATCGACCCGAACTGAGGACTGAGGTGAGATACCCATACACACATACATACATACACACATAAGTAAGGGCCGCCTGAGGTCTTGTACCTTTTAGTTGTGTCAGCTGTTTTGGTCTCAACTGTTTAGCTTATTCGAATTGTTTAAAGGAAGCAGCGGATTTGAAAGATAAGGAAAGATAATGTCATAAACTATTTTCGATTGGATTTTTGGAGAGATAAATAATATAGCACTAATTTTACTTAAGCATAAGCAATATGTTTATTGATTTGTTTGCGTTTAATGAGGTTTTACAACACTAATTTATGTATCGGAGTTTCTAACAGAAACCAAATACATAGATAATCCCTTTACCGCCAAAACACCATTTAAGCAGCTAGAACTTTCGTCGACATATGTTTTCTTGGTCTTGTTCTCTTGCATAGAGAATAGTGATTCAAATTTGTGCATTAAGGTACGTCGTGAAACCGACTCTGATATACCCTGCATCGAATACGAATCTAATTTTCAAGATCTTACATTTGAAATTTCTTTTCATGGGTATACCCTTAGTATGAGGCAGAGATTTGAAATTTAATGGATCAATGGATATTAGCCACTTTAACATGATTAGCAAATTTAAATTGGTAAATTAAATAGCTTATTCTCTTCTAGTCTGCATAATTGATTGGTATTTTTAGATACAAATGATGCGTCATGTCGAAAGCTATCTTAAGTCCTTAAAAATAGACTTGAAATCGTCTTACCATCTAAATAAATCCACAACAACAACAATAATGCTTACTCACTGTACTAAACTATGGCAAAAAGAACATATTCCTTTGTTTAATTTTAGGTAAAATCTGATTAAACTCCAATTCAATGTTAAAATTGAGATATATCCTGCTTTTGGAGTTACTTTTAGTTGGATATATCTTTCCCGCGCTTTTCAAGACTTTTAAAATTCACAATGTTTGTTAATTTCAATTAATTATTCACATTTTGTATGTATTTGTACAGAAAGATACAAATGTATCTATTCGTGTGCAGCAGGTGGATAAGATAAGCCAAGGAGGGGGGAGAGTTGATAATTTGGCGGGATTTTGTTATTGCCAATGCTTAAATCTATTTTGCAAGTTTCTTATGCTTTCAACGAAAACAAAAACAACAAACGATAATAACAAAATTAATTGTTTCAATGCACATAATTCATCATTCTCTTTTATAGTCTGACATTCGTACATAGTAGGTACTATCCCCCCAATCGAGTCAGTCCCCACTTTGTTCTACACATACACAAAAAAAAAAACACACAAAAAACGAAATAATGAATTTAGCCCCAAGCGGAATTTTTGCACAAAAAAAAAAAACAACAAAAAAGATGAGCAAAAAAAGTATCCACCCAGCTATTCGGCCTGTTAATACCCTGTACCAAGGAAGAGTTCCCTTTTTCGACTTCTCTTCTAATCTATTTTGGGCATTATAATGGCTACAAGGATCTAATCCTTGAGTTTAAGATACGTGCTTTTGGGAAAAGGGTCTGGATGATGTTGGAAACTCCTTGTTGTTGTTGCGTTTAGTATACTCTCTTAAGGCAAAGGGTATTGGAAAAAAATTACAAATGATTTGTGGCAAAAATTTTCGTTGTTGTTTTTGTCTATCCGTCTGTCTCTTTTCTGATTTGTTTGCTTGTTTTTTTTTTCTTTTTTGCTCATTAGTGCCGTTTTGTGTGCGTTTTTCTCTCAGACACATACTCACTCATTTTTTTGCGGTACCCACCGGCCCCTTTTGCCTAACCCTCTCCCCATCCGGTCACCCAGCCACACTAGCTCAACGTTTTTTGTCAACTTGATTTTAAGCTCAAAAACATGTTTGGCTCTTAATTTTTGAATTTTTTTTTTTTAGGGGGATTTTTTTTATTATTTTAAATTTTGAAATGATGTAAAAGTTAAAATGGAGTTTTAACATTAATTTATAGGATCAATCGATATCGATATTTCTAGTTTCCTGGAAAGGATTTATCTATCATTGCATCTTCTCTAACTTACAATTGAATAAACTTCTCCCCACCCCCCTCACTGACAAAAAAATTTGTTGTCATGGCATTTCGTATAAAACTAACCTCAAAAAATGTTGATTGCTTCAGCACTAAGGAAGGAGGTGAGGGCGATGGTCGAGAGACAGGCACAGGCACAGGCAGAGCCCGAGCCAAAGGCGCAGCGGCAGAGGAACACACACACAAACACATATACACGTGCTTGTTAAGTTACACACAGACACCCCCGAAATGAACCGAAATTTTGTATCTGACGAGTGCACACACACAGACAGAGTCAGAGACACACACACACACACACACACGTATATCTACATCCACATACACATTTACAGGGGGCGATATGCAGTCTGCAGATACACAGAAACGATGCGAATAAAAATCACAAAAAAAAAAAAAAGAAAAAAAGATCTCAACTAAAGACGACGATGATGACAAAAATAAATAACGCGTTATTTGCTTCTCTCTTTTTTTCTTTTTAGTTTAATTTTATACAATTTAGTAAATAATTAATCCATTCAACCCAAAGGTTTGGTTTTTTTTTTTGTTTGTCACTATTTCTACGTTTTTTTTCCACTTCTTCTTCTTTAATTTTGTTGCAACATTTGGCGGGGTTCTGTGCTTTCAGTTAGCTTCAGAATTCGTTGTTATTGGCCATCTCACTAACAATTTCTTTCCACACAGTTTTCGCGCATTTGTTATTGTTATTGTGGTTGTTGTTGTTGTTACTTTTTCACTGTTGATAGTTACAGATTTTGGGCACATTTTCCTATTTTTTTGTTGGTTTATTTTTATTATTTTTTTTTTTGGTTATTTCCCGATTATATATGTACATAGAATGTATGTACATATTGCATTTGACAAAGCATTCATTTTAGTTGCCGTATGAAAAATCGAACGAAATGCCAAAAAAAATAACAAAGTGAAACCGAGTAGCCGAGTATCCCAAAGCTGAAACGAGACCTCCAACTCAACTGGGAGGCGCGGAGCGCGCCAACATTTAGCTATGGGTCTGGTTCTGTTGGCTAGCTGGCTGCTGCTCAGCGGATAAACTGAGAGAGAGAGAGACACTCACACATAAAATATAGAAGAGAGAGAGAGAGAGAGAGAGTAATTGGGAGAGAAGCTAGTAGTTGGTCGCTTGAGATGTGAGAATTATATTAGGGAGTGAGTTAAGTTAAACATTCTCTTTCTCACTCTCACACTCTCTTTCTCTCGCTGTGTGTGTGTGTCTCTAAGCTTTTTTAGTCAAAACATTTGCAATCTTTTTTCAACGTTTTTTCCTTTACATTACTTTTTGTTCGCTTTTTGCCGGCGCGCCACACCAGCCGAAGCTGCCCTCCCCCCATTCCACACACACACACACAATAGAATACATAAACGGAAGACAACTTTCTTTTGTATTGGTGCAGTCGCCCAAAAAGCTCGCTCTTGCTGTGGCGCCTTCTAAAAATGTATTCTCTCCCCCACACACACACACATAAACACACTCACTCTCCGCTCACTATATTTCACTCTCTTCCGTTCTGTTGTCGACTTTCTAACACTGACGTCGACTTCACTGCTAACTATTAGCGCGTGCTGACGTTACTGCCTCTTGCACTTCGTGTCGATACATATGTACATCCATTTCTGCTATCTTCGTATTACTGTGTGTATAATCTGTTTTGTGCCATGTATCCCCGAGACCCCCACCCGGACAGCCAAAAAACAAAAAGGGCATACTTGGCCATTACTGAATCAAATTCACTTCAATTCATCATAAGACTCGTAGTTATCGATTTTAGAATTTTGTTATTCTTTCGCAACTTTGAAATCTATAGGATCATGAGATTATCTAGAAATCTCATGAATCCATTACAGGATTCCATAGATGAGTGTTGACAATACTCATTTAAGTACTTTGCTGAGAAATAAGTACACGAACTTTGATCAACATTCAAAAAAAGAGAAAAGTAATCATTAAATTACCATTAAGTTCCACCTACATAGGTAGAAACTATATATACATATATATTTATATGTAAAGCTGACATTGTTTCTTTTCTGTCGATTTTTGTTGTTTTTTTTTTTTTTTTTTTTTTTTGTTTACTTTCGTTGGATTTATAATTTAAGTTTTTGCTTTGTTGCAAAAACAGGGAAACAAGCAAATGACAAGTTGTATTTTTCTTAAATTGTGCTAAACAAAAAAAATAACAACAACAACAACAACAAACCGCAACAACAAAAATAAACTACTAAAATAAAATTGACGATATAAATAAACGAAACGACATTTTAGAATTTTTCTTTTTGCAAGAAATCCATCATTAAGCAGTATTTAAATTAAATTTAGAACTTTGATACTTTTTTCATTTGTATTCTAGTTGTGCCTCACTGTTGCTAGTCATGTGTGTACACATGTGCGTGTGTGTGTGTGTGTGTTTGTGCCTCAACTTGTAACTTGCAGTGGAAATGTTGCAACTTCCTGCCAATCTATTTAATGTCAACGTCAATTTATCCTGTTATATGGAATGTTTCATTGGCACTAAGTCGGCCGATCAACATCCAATCGATACATCTTACATAAAGCAATGCATAATTCCTGCTTTTGGCAGGTTCGCATTCTCCATATTCATGTATGGTGAATAACTTAGTGGAAGTGGGTCAAAAACAGTCAACAGCTTGAATGGACTTTGTCTTTATAAGATATATCTTAAGCCCCGATTGAAATGTGTGTTGATCTTTGACAAAAGACAATAGAAATAAATAAGCATCGGCTTCGGCATTATGTTACATAATCCTCTTCTTTACCTGCCAAAGATATTTATTATCTAGGTCTAGCATAAGGGTCAATTGTTTGAGCTATAAAACATTTGTCTTAAACTCTAAGTTATAAGCGAAGAAAGATAATCTTTAATTAAAACTAGAAATAGTAAATTATAAATTTTGTTATTAAAGCACTGTCGATTTGCATAAAAGTGTAGAAACATTTGAATTCTCGTTTTCATACGCCCTGTTGGTCCTTGCCTGGTTTTTCATACTTTTCTATATTTAGTTATTTTCCAAAAGTCTTGTAAATTGATAACCTATTAAGCTTGTTGTTAAACATAAGAATTGATAATAGTTACAGTCAAAGAAAGACAGAGACCTTAAGCAGAACAACAAATGACTATAACAAGCATTTTTATATTGTTGCTACAACAACATCAAAAGGTTATACATATTATTAATGTATTTAAAAGTATATCAACCTAAAAAGTTTCCGCTATTTCAGCGAAAACCTTTATTATAAATGGCATAGCAACAAGCTAATCTTTATAGGTTTCATCATCAAAAAACTAAAATATTTTAAAATTATATGGAATTCTTGTCGTCAGTTAAACAGTTAAAGAGAGAGAATCCTCTATCCTTTAGGTTAATAACTGCATAAACCTCTGTGAAACACTTTGCCATATTTTATAAACGTTTTCGTATTACCACTTTTAGCCTAGAGAAACTAACTAACCAACTGAGAGAGAAAGAAAGAAACAAACAAAAACTAGTCCAATGCCTAATTACCTTTTCAAATGACAGCCAAGCAGTGGTAAATGCAATTTAGAAAAATATGCTTAAATCACACACAATCCCTGTTCCACAAGAGAGAAAAGCCACTCAAGTAGAGAAAGACGAGATGACGTTTGACAAAAGGAAACCATGCGTATTCGTAATTCTAACACCTTTGCCGCCGCGCACTTGCGCGTTGGCTCGTTCGTTGCTGATGCGTAAAGTGTGAAAATCCGCACGCATTGCAAGACCTCAACACAACTCATTTCCCCCAACGTCTGACCATTCGGTTAGACCAACATCGAAGAGCCCACTCAGAACGCATAAAATTCAAATCTAACCAAAACTTGCAACAGTCCGAGAGTTGCCTTCGTCTTCGTTTGCACCTTTGCCTCGGACTTCGTCTTCGACTTCGACTTCGTCTCTGACTGCCGGCAGTCAGCATGTTGGCCTGCTTGTTTAATGGCATTTATGTAAGTAATAGGATTAGGCCCTAAGACCATGGGTCATATTCGCTCAAAAGCTTTACCTCAAACACCTATGCGGACCGGAAACCGAGAACTGCTAGAGTGTTCACGTAATTCTCTTTACCTTTCTCCTCACACTTGCATATGATTCTCATGCCATACCAACTCATTCCATCCTTAACAACGTCAAGAACAACAACAACCACTGCAACAGCCACACTTCAGGTTAGTCAAGGAGGATTTTGTGGAATTAGTAAATAACCGTAGCACGTAATGCCAATGAATGTTTTGGCTTGATATCTCAAAAGGGGGAGGAGCCTGGCAAGGTGTTGCTCTAGTTTAGATGAGGATAATATCATTGTCAACTGCTGAGTATATTAAATAAGTTTTTAAATCAAAAGCTTAATCTAATACAAGTTCTTCACGTCAATTAACCATTATAAATCGTGATATTATAGGCCAAAAAGAGGTCAGAAAGTGAAGTTTGAATTTAATCTAATGCAAAGTCATGGGTTTCAAGTGAGTTGGATGATTGTCTAGTAGATAATTAGCATGAGGGATTTAACTTGTTATAGACACTTGTAGAATATTCAGTCAAGAGATCCTAACGAGACTTATATCAAAATTAGTTGGTACACTTAAAAGGTTTTAGCCCCCATTCAAGAACTGAGTGCTCCCACCTTGTCCTACCTTTTCAATGCTAATGCTACAAAGAACGAAAAAACCTTCGTAGCGAAAAACAAAAACAATGACTCCACTTACATTTATTTATGATGTTATAGACAAAAAAAAATAACCCACAAAAAATTGTAGTGTATCTTGTGGCATCGACGTTGGTTTACCTTGCAACTACTTTAATATCAAATGCAGAATTCTCTAAACACTTCCGCACACCTGTTGCCCTTTGTAAACATTTATCACGCCAAGTGTTTCTGAATGTAACTCGGACATTCTTATTGAGATTTTTATGAAATTTTTAGATTCAATAGAAGTTTATAGTATGTAGAAATATTCCAAATTTAAAAGGAATACATCAAATATTGGGAGACTTGAGACATCTGAATGGCCAACTAAAATTCCAATTATTATTCGAAATTCTGTTGACTCTTATATAGCCCTTTTTCTCTGCTGTGTAGGGTATACTTTAAAGAACAACTCCCACGCTCTTGTCCGCCCTCTCCACCATCAAAAGATACATATGTCACGTTTGTTCTAGTATATATTCAATGACATATCAAAAACAGAAATGAAGCAAAAGATAAAACAAAAGTGAACAATAAATGAAACTAGCTAAGCAGCTGCACTTTTTGTGAAATTCGTTAAGTTTGTTGATTGTGGGGGAGATATAATTGAGGGGGTGGAATATGTTTGGCCAACACAGCGAAAATGCAACTAAAAGCCCCGGCTAACTTTTCGCCTAGCGAAAGTTTCTCTATCGATGCAATTTTTTGGGGCTTAAAACGATTCACATAGTCAGCCATAATCATAAAAATATATCCTATAGTGATTCTATTTGCTTGATCTGTCGACTATCGCCATGCAATCCGATACATAGGAACAGAGTTAAGGACTCTGCCAACTCATTAAAAATATATACAAGAAGTTTAATATCCTTTTCGAGTGGCTGTTGCTGGGGGGTTTAATTCAATGGTCACCAATAAAGTTGAAGGAAGTGCGAGTATATGTGTATTTATATATGTGTAAGTGCACCTCCTTTTCTTTTTTGGTCACACTGCAAAAAACTGCAGCAGCGACGGGGGAAAGAGATGGAGGCTGTGCGAGTGGGAGGGAGATCTACATACGTATGGAGGTAATCCCTTCTGTGTATATATGGTGACCAACAATACCTACTTGAACTTCAATGCTCGGCCTCTGTCCATTCGGTTCGACTGTCGGCCGCCTACACACTTGACCCGCCTACCTGTCCCGACCCCTTTCATTGCACTGCCTACGCCACTGTTTCGCTTACTGGCCGGCTCCTGCTTCTGGATGGAAAATGAATGGCGTCAACTGTACTTTTATGCTCATACACGCACGCATATGTATGTGTGTGTGTGTGTGTGTGTGTATACATGCACATTCTCCTCTATATGTAATTCATTTCTCGTTCTCGCACATTTGTTTTATATACAAAAATTTTATTTCGAATTCATTTAAAATATGTGTAATGCTTCCTTTTTTCAGTTTTGCCCCTGTGTATGCGTGTGTGTGTGTGTGTGTGTGTGTGTGTATGTGTGCCCGTGTATGTGGGTGGTTTATCCTTTCGACTTCTGTGCTTCGATTGTCGATGGACAAACAAAAAAACCGCCCATCCCATACCCCCCATGCAAGGCCTGTCTCCCTTCCCGTATTCTCACTCCACCCCGACCAATTTCCCTACCTACCACCTCCTTCCACCCCTTTCTTCTCATCCCCCCTCTCTCTTTTCATTTCTTTTTTTCCTGACGACTGTGGAGTGTAAATATCAGACTAGCCGACGCGCATTTTTTCGATAATTAATTTTTTGCGCGTAAATGCAATTTGCATGTAGATGAGAGTATGAACATGTATCTACACACTCACACACACACACACACACACACACACGTGTATATACAGTGGAGTACATACACATACACATGTACTTATTTTTGCGAATCCGTTATATAATATGCAAAAAAAGGCCTGACCAGGGTCTGTATTTTATATGTTAAACAGAGGTGTTCGCTTCCTTTTTTCCCTTGCATACATTTTGGCGCGCATTCTCGCCATCCTTTTTTTAACTGCTTTTAACTGTCAGTTGTGGCCGGGTGGAGTTTGGGGCGGATGAGTGGGGGCGGCGGGCTGCTCGTCTTTTATGTAGCGTCATCATTCGCCGTTAACTTTTGCACTGGACTGTACCTTTTTTGCTTTTGCAATGGCCATTACAGTTGCCCGTCATCGGAGAGACCAGTTTTTAATTATTCTACGCCATTCATTACGCACTTTTTTTGAGGACATTTTTAAAATAAACCCAAGCAGCGATGTGAATAATCAGAATATATATGCATACATACATACATACATATGTGGTTATATGAGGTCTTTAAGGATAACACCAAATCAGACATATGTATAATAATAAGATGCATCAAATTTGTCGAGATTTTTAGACATAGCGAAGAATTTCATGAGAAACAAAAAAGGACAAGCAAAACTCATGTCCTTCTTTGGCAACCTTTAGACATACTTTTTTTAATTTTCTCATATACTTGATTATGTTAGGAGTTATATAAGGGATTGTTATCACGAATCAATTGGCTGATGATTCAGAGAAATTTATAATCAACCAATCCTCCAATGCCTCAGAGACAAATATGTAAGAATAATTATTTTCTTACCAATAAAATGAAATAAGAAATATGTCAAAGTATTTCAAACGTATTTTGAATGTTTCTTAAGCGAAATGCCCATTTAATGGTTGATATATAAATTAGTATTCACCAATCTATTCACGAATCTCATTCAGGGGAATCCCCAACCCGCCAAAAATCCCAAAATAAATGACATATACATAAGCAGTAGAGAATGAAATGAATCAAAATGAAGTAGCAGTAATTAAGTTAAATATGTAAAATAATTACTGACCAAACAGGTCAACAATTCTGTGTAATGTATTTTTAGTTATATTCTATTCAAATTCTGAAAAGTTGTAGGCAGATGACGACCACTTAACTACTGTCCGATAGACCACCAAAGGGCCAAGTAAGGGCCACCCCACAAAATGAGATTTTACCTCTAAATCTAGGATATTTTCTCTCCATGACGACCGATTTCCCCCCTTGAATTAAAGTCCTCATCAAACTATAGTTTGGAAAAGTTAAAAATTCTTATTCGTGCGGATCAACAAAGGGTATATTCCATGGATATCCAATCGAAACATACATAGAGCCATGATAATTGGAAAATGCTTTGGATAAGTTGGATGCTATTTTCAATTGGAACTTGTCTTGGCACAATCCTTTCTCATCACTGATTCCAACTTGTGCAAATTTGAATGAACTCCTCTGGAATATCCGTTGATTACACTGGCCGACATGATTTTTGCTGACGTTAACTTAACTGATTCGGGTTCGATAATTCTCACTGCAAACTTGGTTTTTCTCCATCACGTCCAGATTCTGTGAAATCAGGGGATCTGGGGTCGGCAAATCGGCACCCAAAAGTATACTGTAGAACTTTCCAAAACAAAATTTTCAACTTTTTTAGCAGCTACTAATAAACAATTGGTAAGACGCCTAAGAGTTCCATAAATCCTTAAAATTAAAAAGCCGACAATTCTGGGAATCTCTATAGCATACTTTCGGGTTCAAATTTAAATCATTATAGAACCAAGATATTATGCATTATAACAAAGAAGTACTTCTTTGATATTTTGTAAATTGCTATTAAATTATACTTAATACATTAATAGGTTAAAATAAAACTGTTTTTAGCATAAAATTATGTTTATATTACACAATAAAATACTGCAAATGCGGTCACACTTTTCTCGTGATGGACAAAAACCACCCCTCACCCCCCTTGGTTTTATGGCTAATGATGAAAGAAGATCTGAGCGAAATGTACTTACCGAATTTGGTATTGTTGTTCCGTAAGTGGCCAAAGTGTTAGATTTCAAACTGTTTTCGCCGCAATTTTCTCTTACCAATAAACTGCAAATTCTCAAATAGGCCCACTTTTTAGCCGGTAATTGGTCTTTTGGTGTGATTTTAGTTATCATAAATGGTATACAATATTTAATCTGAAAGTTTCTTTTCTTTAGTTTTTGTTTTTGTTTTTGTTTTCACTACTAATCTTAGTTGATAATTTTTCGAAATTCTTTTTTTTTTTTTTGTTTTTATGTCTTATTTATTTATTTATTTTTTGTTTTGTTTTGTTTTGTTTTTTTTGGGATTTTGGCTTTTAATTTTGTCGTTTCTTTTTGTTTTTTGTGTTGTTTTTGCTTTGTAGTAAATGTTTCGTGTTTGCCAATGTGAAAATTGTTGCTTTTCTTTTATTAATTTGAATAAAGATATCGTGATATTTATTTAATATATTGTTTATCGCTTCGTCTCCTTTGTTTTCTTCTGGTTTTGCTGGTTTCCGCGCAAAAAAAGGTTGCTTAAATGTTTGTCTTTCACCTTCTTTTCGTTTTTGGGTTTTGTTTTCAGTTTTTGGCTTTAAAGTTTTTGCTTTTGCTTTGAAATTGTTTCCTCAGACATCGTTCAGAACATTTTCTTTTTTGTTTTTGTTTTGTCGGAACGCAAATTTTTAAGACGAAAAATTGAAAAGTTGAAAGGAAAAAAAAAGAACGTTGAGAAAAACGTTGATTTTTTTCAATGTAAATTTTTGTTTTTTGTTTCTCCACTTTTTAGGCTTTTTTGCTCGAACAGAAATAAATTTAACAAATTTTGGCTATTTCCAGTTTTTTCTGTTTAATTTATGTTTTTTCTCGCTTTTTTTTTCGTTAAATATTTTTTGTTTCTTTGTTTTTTGATTGCTTTTATTTCGGCTGTTGTGTTTCTGTTTTGTTTTGCTTTCGTTCTGTTTGCTTTTCACTTCTGTTTCGTAGCTATTTCTTGGGTTTAGTTTTTGTTGTTGTTGTTGTTTTTTAGTTATTGCAGTTGTTGTTTGTCCTTTTTGTTGTTGTTGTTGTTGCTGTTTATGTCATTTGTGGTTTTTGGCGTTTGTTTTGCGATGGTTTCTTGATAATTTCTATGGGCGTGGGTGGTTGGGCTTGGAGTTTCCTGAACATATATACTTCTATATCTGTATATATATCCTTTGGGGCTATATAAGTTTGTTGTTTCGTTCTCTTGTTGTTGTTGATTTGTGCTATTTTTGTTGTTGTTGTATATGTTATTGGTTTCGGTTTCGGTTATTTATCGGTTTCTGTTTCGGATTTATTGTTGCTTTTTCTTTTTGTTTTGCTTTATTTGTTATGTTTGTTTTGTTTTATGTTGCTTGTTTTGTTTTGTTTGTTTTCTTCTTTGTTTGTTACTTGTTTTGTTTTGTTTCGTTCTTGTTTGCGGTTTATTTAATTGTTATTATTATGTTTTTTTTCTGTTATGGTTACTATTTGTTTTGCTATTATCCTTGTTGCTTTTGTATTATTTTAAGTTTATTATTATTTTTGTTGCTGTTGTTGTTTTTATTAATTATTTTTATTTTGTTGTTGTTGTTGCTGTTATTGTTGCTGTTGCTGGTTGGTTGTTGTTGCAGTGGTTGAAGTTGTTGTTGTTGTTGTTGTTGTTGTAGTTGTTGTTGTTGTTGTATTCCAAATTTTGTTGTGAATTTTGTTTGTTAAATTTTGAGAAACTAACTAAAAATCTCTTTTTTGCGTTTTTTCCCGTACAAACTTAAAGTTAACTATTCATTTGCGTTTTTTGTTTTTTGTTGGTTGTTGGTAGAATTTGTTGTTGTTTGTTGAAATTATATATATTAATATATATAAATGAAAAAATTATGAAATGATTGCAATATTATTTGTTTTATATTATTATTATTATATTTGTATTGTTATTATAATGATATTTTCCAAGTATTATTATTATTATTTGCTCATATTACTAAATTTGTTTTTTAATAATTAACAAAATAATATTTTTTATTAAATATCAACAACGTTTTAACGTAATCTTTAAAAATGTTCCAAACAGTCAAAAAGCACCTGTAAAAGAGAGAGAGAGAGAGCAATAGTGCAAAAGAGTTGGGAGAGAGATAGAGAGAGAAACAAATAGAGAAAAGAGAAGAGTTGATAAAACAGTTAGTTTATGATATATTTCCTTAAAAAGCAAAGAACAAAATTAAGCCGTCGGTATTAACTTAAGTGAAACCGACGTTTTGGCCATAGATAATACAAATACACACATACATATCTATTTGCATTCGATATGTGTATATAGTTTGTCTATATATTTGTATTAGCATGGCATTTACCAGATTGCCCTCCTCTGTGTTTCTCATTTTCCCATTTTTCATTTTCCAAAAATTTCGCATTGATTCGTAGTGGTTTTTGCTTACTTCCTGTTGCCAAAATATCAATTCGGCACACACACACACACACACATGCATGCACACATGTTCCTAAACTTCCAACACACATGCATGCACACCCACACATACATACACACTTCTAATTCTACACTCACGCACGTATTGCCTAAACAACAAAGAGGCAAATAATATGAATGAGACACAGTGAGAGTGAGAGGGAGAGAGCGGGAGAGAGAGACAGAAAGAGAGAGAGTGTGTGTGTGTGTGAGGGCCAAAGGACAATGCCGGTAACAGGTAAAGCATAACAACAAACTAATAAGAGAGGGGGTCGTCACGTCTGCCTAGTGAGTGCTGGTGTTGGTGGTGGGCTGGGGAAGAGGGACCGACACCAAGGGAGGCGTGGCGGGGAACAAGACAAGGGGGGCTTGTGCAAGCAAAACGAGCCAAACAACAAAAATTTTCAAGTTCAAAATGCCGCCTAGATGAGAAAACAACAACGAGAGTGGGTCACCGCGAGGGTAGCTGGAGTAAAGAGAATGCTGAGGGATCGGCGGGGGGTATTGGAGCGAGCGAGGAGTTTATGGCGACCCGACAAACAAAACGTATGTATCGTATCTAAACACACACACACGCATAGAAATATCTCTTGAACTGCTGCTATCTTAATGCAAAACAAAAACAACCAAAAAAAAGTAAATCGTGCCGCCAAATCAAACTTTTACCCTTCCCCTTACTTGCTCTAATTTTCGCATTAACACACGTACACACACACACACATACATTCACATATGTTTGCGAGTGCAGAAAAGTATCTGCAAGAAACAGGCAAATAGTTAGGACTAGCAGATTGTTCGGATATATATAACATAATGTTTTAACGGTAAAAAGATTTTTGAAGACTAATAAATCAAAAGTAAATAACGCAAGTAAGTTATGATTCCGCTTTCGGCATGCAGAATGGTCAGAAATTGAACTATTATAGACCACATTGGCGCACCTAGCGGTCAACTTTGTTTTGTTGATTGTCCTAACGAAAAACGTTTGTGTTATATGAGATCTTATATGCACATTAAACCATAACTTAAGCTATTTGTTGGCCAATTAACAATTAACAGTTATTAATGTGTCATATTTGTTTTACCAATATTCAAAAAATTTACCTTGTCGAATTACATGGACACAGTGACTATAGCAAAAATCGGAAACAAACTTGATATCCGTATATTTCAAACGAGTCTACATACCAAAACTAAAGACTCTAACTCCTTTAGATCAAGAGTTCCAAACATTTATACAGACGGACAGACAGCTGGACATGGCCAGATCGACTCGCTCATTGATGCTGATCAATAATATATATCCATCTATAATTTATGCAGTCTGCTACGCTTTCTTCAGCCTGTTGTACACATTTTGATTCACCCCCTTGGCTAAGAGGTGAGTAAGGGGATCCAAAGTTGCCCTTAAGCCGCGTGAACAGCCCCAAAAACTTGCAAGGCCGCTTCTACAGACGTTAAAGGACAATTGCATCTACACACACACACACACACATGCACATGCACAGGAAGACACACATTGACACAAAGTTGAATTCTTGTCTTCAACCAAAAAACCTTGCGAAAAATAGTTGATGTCGAACTTTTTTAGAATACTTTTCTTTTTGTGTTTGTTTTTGGGGATGGGGGGATTTTTATTTTATTTTTTGTAATTTTCGTTCTTATATTTGCACACATACGCATCTTGGGATGTACATATATATGTATGTATGTACAGCATTTCTACACATACGTGGGGGTAAACGTATGCAAAAGCACTCTCTCAAGTAAACGAAACAAAGCACACACTAAAACAAAAAATTATCAAAAAAATAAGACCAGAACGTAGCCAGACGACGGTTGTGTGTGTGTGTGCGTGTCTTAGTATGTGTGTAGATGAAGTATAGGAATCTGACGAAAATCGAGTAGAAGATGAAGGCATAGCACACACACACAAGCACACAGAGAGACAAACACACATCTATATATATGGACAAAAGATACACTACAAAGAACCACACTGAGAAACACAGAGTCTACAGGGACTGGCAAAGACGGGAAAAGTTTTTTGTGTGTTAGCGCGAAAAACCGTCGCCGCACGGTAAATTATGCGCGCGAGCTCCACGAAACGCACCGAAAACGGCCAAAAAGATGAATATGTGCAAAAATCTTTTGCATACGCTCAAGAACCCCATGAAATCGACGGCAACGACGCTGCCCAAGCCAGCGCCAGCTTAGGCAGAGCAACGTTGGTATACACTGTACACCGTATACCGTACAGACGGCAGTGGTGTTCCGAGAGAGCGGCGCGCAAAAAAAGAAACAACAAAAAAAACATATTTAAAAAAAAGCACATCTCATTGATGAGGGGGGCAATGGATGGCTGTGGCTACGGTGAAGGCGGAGGCGGTGGCGGCATTGAAGAGCCAACAAAAGCTTTTTACGAACTTTCGTGCTCAGACAACACACTCACTCACACTCACACACAATATAGTGAATAAATGAAACGAAGCGAAGGCGAAAAAAAAGAAGACGATGACGGGCTAAGCGAATGTGTGAATGTGGGGCCAGTCAGCCAGGCCACAATGAGAGAGAAACGACGACGACTCCAAGCCTGCCGAGAGAGCAAGACAGAGAGAGCGAGAGAGCAGACAAGACTGCTGCGGGTGCATGTATCTGTGTATGTGTGTGTGTGTGTGTGTAAGAGAGCAACATAAAGCAAAGCAAACAACAAAAGCGTTGGCGAAAAATATTTTTTGCAAAAAAAGAAACTTGGAGGTGTATGTTTGAACCTGCTGTATCTGTGTGTGGTTCTATATGTATACATGAGTGCCTGACTGTGGTGTGTGTGTGTGTGTGTGTGTGTATACGTGCTAGTCGCGCGACGACGCACGCGTCGCTGTCGACATCAACGCTGACGTCGCGTGCCTTTGCAGTATGCTTTGGTTTGAGGGAATTTTTGGGGGGTGCGCCGCCACGTTGGTTGTTGTTGTTGTTGGGTGGACTTCGGGCAAAAGCAAGCAGTGAAGAGTTAAACATTGGCACGCAATGCTCTCAGTCATTTCTCTACATACATACATACATACATACATGCATGAGGAGCTGCGACAAGTCTGCCTTGTACATACATACAGATACAGATACAGATCCATATATAGATACATACATACATATATCTCCCCCACCCATGGTCAATAGCTCTAGCTCTATATTCATGGTTCTGCGGAGTTTGCGAGAGACTCCGTTTTATTCCTTTTTAGGTGCAAAAGTGTTACGATGTGAAAAGTGCGAGAGCTTAGAATTGGGTAAATCAACTGGAAAAAAGATGAGGACGCGAATAACCACATATATGTATATGTATGTACAAAAATACCTATGTATGTATGCATGAATGCATGTGGGTACATGTATTCCTGATTTGAACCCATCATCATTACCCATTTCACTTAAAGATTCTATTTAAAAAGTATGTAAAGAAGATGAAGAAGTTGAACTTCTGTTGTTTTGCCAATGTCTTCTATTGCTTGGCAATTGTTTTTTGTGTTTTTAGATAGCTAGAATAAGTTCATCGACTTTTACATACCCTATATAACCTTAATTATGACACTTGATTTAATTCAACTCTTCAGGAATACCATATATGGTAAAAAAAGAAGCTTCTTTATAGCCTCTTATATTGGTGTAGAAATTGATCCCAAATTTCTGGTTAGAATAAACATTCTTTAATATTAATTTCAGTAGTGAAGAGTATAATAAAGTCAATAAAATAATACAGTCACCGATTCTTGATAGACCAGTCGATGTGAATATTATCTTCCCTTTCCCTTCTGTATGAACAACTTTTGTTTACCTAGTCCAAACGATCTTTCTATCTATGTTCACACACAAATAGTATGCGGATGACAAATAATGAATATAATGGCTTAAATATGGCCGTTGTAAGTGCCCACACTAGACACGTCTACATACCAAATTTAATGACTCTAATTATAAGTTTGTATGCTGGGGAACAGAGTGTGTGAATGTTCATCAATAATATATGTACGTATACTTAATAAACATTATCCTAAACATAAATCATGGGAAAAAGTATGATGGACTTGAAGAGATATTGAATTTAAGATATTTAGAGCTGAAATGTGACAACGTTGTAGGAATACTCCTAAACATATATATATATGTATCGTAACACACACAGTCAAAACAATCATGGGGCATGAAATTCAAAACACTTATTTGGCGCCAATACGAAAAGACAACAACAACAGCCAAGATATACCCATCCAAAGAGAAAACTGCAATACAAGGAGGGGGCAGGGGCAGTGGAAGCAAACAGAGGAAGAGAGCAGAATGTAGACAAAAATATTTGCCGGCTGTTTAGATTTTGTATGCCGGTACAATAGACAAACAAAAAAAGTCTTACAAACACTCTCTTACTCTCTCTCTACCTCTACCTCTACCTCTCCCTCTCTCTACTGTTCTCTCTGTCTCTCGAACATACAGATGCACATTATCATCGCCCGCGCAGAAAACATATACAAACACACACACACGGACACAAACGTCACACATGTCGTATACGTGTGGCAAATATAAAAACAGTTTATTTTCTCTCTATTTCAAACGCCCCCACCCCAAAAACTTAACTCAACTCAACTCGACCTCCTCCTCCTCATCCCCTCTCTTACTCACTCTCTCTCCCATTTGCTCGCTCTCATCCAACTTAAAATCTTGCTCTTGTTCGGTCTTGAAAGCAAACGAGTGCCCCTTAATTTTCTGCTTTGTTGCTTTATTTCTGCTATTGCTTGCCATGGCTTGCTGCTTGCTGCTTGGTGGTATAGGTTAGGAACTTATTAGATTCAACACGAATCGTGCAGTGGGACAAACTCACTCTGCTCTCACTCTTCTCTCACTGTCGATGATGAGGGCTTTCGCGAGTGTTGTACTTCCAGGCAGGCGAATTAACCAACCAACCAGCCAACCAACCTATTGCCAAAGTGGATATTGCCATTTAATGAGTATTTTTAGGAATAGTTTCAAAAGATAAATTGAATCACTCACAAGAAGAAGCAAAAAAAAGCCGGTTTCGTTCAACATGTTGAGTATACCTACATATAAACACTCGTGTTTGTATGTTTGGGTCCACTTCAACGCGAGTGTATATGTGGGTGAGCTTTGTTAGCTAAGGAAACCGGCTTGAGAGCGATTCATACACTTCTCGATCCAAGCGGTAATACAAAATTTGCAATATCGTTTGCAACCCAAAACTATATAATTCTTGATCAACCCAATAGCATAGTTGATATAGTCATACTGTGTTTCGGCGACTGCTTCGATCGATGTAAATTTAAATTTATAAAAACATTTTTCTTGATTGTACATTCGTTTTGGAATTACCCGGATACTGTCTGTTGGATGCTTGAGAGTACAAGAATGTTTCATCGATGCCAAAGTTTCAATGCTCTTTCTCTTTCAGAAATTGAAACCCTAATTTGGGATTTAGATTGGTAAATTACCAAAAAGTTAAGGAAATTCCTTTATGGAAAGCTTTTGAGTCGACTAACGAGGGTTGCCCTTTAAATAGTTAGTTAAATAGTTAGAAGTTACAATGAAAAATTCGTTTTTTCTTCAAAGAATCGATCTACCATGTCACTTTGTGTGAATTTGCTTTGATTCGGTCCTAAGAGGACCTCAAAAAGTCCAAGCATTTTCATTTCCAATGGTTTATGTAATTATCTATCTATAAACTGCAACTGCATAAATATTTGAGTGTGAGACATCATTTTTGGGAGTTGTGAGACATAGTATAACTTTTTATTTTGCTTTTTCATGCTTTAAATTCACAAATTTACTTGGCATTGTCCATTGCTTCTTTTTTAAAAAATCCTTTCAATTTCAAATGTCTATTTTTTAAATTGAAAGTATTTAACAAAATTATTTTCCAATTTTTGTTTTCCTACGCTGAATAGTATGCTATGTTTTTCAAGTGGTGCAATTTAGGTACAAAGTTATTTTGTTTTCCCTTTAAATTGTATTTAATTGCACTCACTTTGACGACTTTTGAGCAAGTGCAAGAAGTTGCAGCAAAACTATAAACTTGACGTGATCTGTCGATCGAAAACTGTTGTCGTTGCCTATCTGCAATCCTCGTTGCTTTTGATGGCCACACAGAACGTTTTAGCTGGGGAACAGAGTAGTAGAGTGAGTTTAGAATGCTGCAGCAAAGAGAAAAGCATCAATATTAGTGACTATCCTATTCCCACATTTAAAGAGACGAGATGCAGCTACGACCTTTCGCACCCCCAAAAAAACGGAAAAGAAAAAACCAACGAGTTCGTCCTTTGCAGACTAGTTTTTAACCTGAAAAGAGCTTTTGTCTATGCACCTCCCCCAACTTAAGACCACTGAAAGAAAATATGAAGGGACCTCTCATAACATTTTGAAGAATTTTTGGCAAAAAACAAAAAGATTTGTGAAAAGATCTTTTGTCTTATTTGAAGGTATTTCTGAAAAACTGTAGACAGTTTTGGTTGTTGGCTTGATTTTTCAAGTGCTCAAAGTTCATGAATTAAAAAGGGCTTAAAATTTAAAATTCATTTACATATGTATGTCTGTGTGAGCGTTATGTATGTACACGTATGCATGTATGTACGTATGTATGTATTGTGTACTGTGTTTGAAAGGTAGTGGAGTCGCGATTACCATTTTTATAATTTGCAATGAAAAGGCTTTTAATTTGATATAAAGGAGCAGCAGCACACACACACACACACACACACACAGACATACATAAACGTGAGGAAAAACTCTCACATGGACGCTCATGGATGGCTTCTGGCTAAACGGTCTCCCGACCAAACCAACCAAGTTATGCAGATAGCGGCATATAATCCGAGGACCACATACATAGGTATGTATATAAGCAACCTTTTTTTGTGTGCACATGTGTGCATATACATCTATTCATACATATGATGTATGTACATACATACATACACACATACATATACATATATAGCACAGAGTGTACACATTTCCCGGTTGTTATTGCTTAATTTACAGCCTTGTCACTTTTGGTGCATTATACTTTTTCATTATCGCGCAGCAACCGATTCACACACACACACCCACAGTAGGAGAGAGAGAGAGAGTGAGAGAGAGAAAGAGAGCAAGAGCAATCTCTCTCTCACACTCACTCCATCTCTCTAGCTTTCTCTCTGTCTCTCACGTGCGCACTGCTAGTGTCCGTGCGAGAGCAAAAAGAAAAAGCAACAGTAAAACATCAAAGGGAAATGAGTTTCCATTTATGTAGCCTCCACATACAAAAGAGGAAATGAATTGAAATAAATAAATAAATTGCACCTGTAAACACCCAACATTCACCCACCCAATTACCCATCCACCCACTGCACTGCACTGTATGCTTGCAGCATCCACTGTGATTGCATGGCCCAAAGGAGACTCTTTACTCACAGGGCATGCGCAGAACCCACACGACACAAAAAGGAGACAGAGAGAGAGAGAGAGTGAGTGAGATAAAAATTGTGTGAAAGAGAGCAGCAGCAGGTAAGGAAACAGCGCGGTGGAGTTGCGAAACAAAAATGCTAGCTGTCTCACTTTAGCCTGCATAAATAGATATGTGTATACATACAGCCCCTCCTCGGACCACCCCCTCCCCACCCTTGTACTGCTCTTCTTTCTTTCTTTCTCTTTTTTTTTTTGCATGTCGTGCATTCAACCCGGCAACGCACCTGACCCGCCGTCAACTCTTTGCTTCGTCCTCCCCTATTTTGGTACCCTATTTTGACTCCCACCTTCCCCCGGCCCCCCTTCCCGCAGTCGTCCCGCTTTCCTTGATAATTTTTTGGCGATTCTTTTTCTTTCTTTTTGCCGCCTTGAACTGCATTGTCTTGATGGTTGTTTTCCCGGCAACAGGCCCCCTTTCTCTACACCCCCCGCCGCCACCGCCGTCCATTTGTATCCGTGATGCCCCCGTGTACGCCCCGTGTCTGCCACATCCCGACGGGGAATTTCCTCGTTTGTTCCGCTATGTTTTGTTTTGTTTTGCTTTTGGCCTTAGCAAACTGTTGGCGCTTTCGTTTCGTTTTTGCCTCGTTTTACATTTTGTTTAGGTTTTTGTTTTATTGCTTTGGCCATGTTTTTACTTTGACTTTCATTCAAGACGAACCTTCGTCTCGTCGTCGTCGCGTCGCGTCAGTCGTAGCAGCAGCGGCACACAAACGCAAGCGCCAAAAACAACAACAACAACAGCAACACAAAACACCAGCAAATAACAAAACAAACAAAAAAAAAAAAAAATAGATGTAAAGAAAAATAGGAAAACAGGCAAAACTCTCGGTTGCCAGAGAATATAGATCACACAAAAATGGTTAACTAAACTTTTGCTGCCAACGAGGTCGGGTCGGAGTAGTCCACACAGAGTAGGGGGCATGTCTCCATATCTATATCTATGTCTATGTCTATGTACTAGACTAGACCAGACTAGGTGGCGAACAGATTTTTCCAAACAGATGTTAAAGTGAGACAACTTTCGCAGCGAATGGATGATGTTGTTGATAATTTAAAGCTTCGATTTGGCATTGAAATACAACTTTAAACAACTTAAGGACAACAACAACAAAGAGGCTCTCAGAGGGCCACGCCCTTTCTGCTAATTAACAACGCTTAGCATACTTTGAAACTTACTTAAAATATACTTTATCCTTTATTATTTTTCTTTCTAAGAATTTGTCCTTCGATTTGAGCAAGGCAAATAAAATGCTAAAAGAGTTTTCTAAGCATTAATTTTCGCTTTATTGGATTATGATTCTCAACTGGTTTAAGCTTTAGGAGTTTTACACTTTCAAGTCACTCGATACTTCGATTCAAGTTCGATGTTTGCTGCCATTCCAGCAAAATTAAAACTTAAAAGAAGAAGCAAAAGCTAAAGTGAAGCAGAATATACAAATTCACAAAAATTCACCAAAAATTTCAAGATTCTCAAAAATTTCGGTAAATTGCGAGTCTCTAACTTTGCCAAATTTCAATCGGAAGTCACTTTCTCTTTTAAATGCTTTTGATTTTAGTTCTTGGATTAGAATGTAAGTCATCATAAAATCAAGTAATCTTGTCGAGTATTCCAATCTTTCAATCTAATCCAATCCGATTGTTTGATGCCGATTTAGAATATGCTCAATTGCGATTGAATTCAGATATAACTTTTTAAAATCGATTAGAAATTGACAAAAAGGCCAAAAAAAGGAAACTTCAGCATTTTTATGTTTCAAAACTGCCAAGAGAAAACATTTGTGAATATAAATGAAAATTCCTATCTTAACTTTCACCTTGGACATCAATTGAATTCGCTTCAGTCCCCGACCCTGTCCAAATCCACCAAAAGTTGTTTCCATTCCGAATAATTTGAACTACACAAAAAACTCTGCCAAAAAATTGCCAACCGACAAAGACAGACATGAAAATTAATCCCAGTTTTTTCACTCAATGTTCATTTGAATGTATCAAGATATGCATATGTATGTGTGTATGTATGTATGTATGTAGAATGCACTTTTTCTAATATCTTTTTTCAACATATTCACATTTTTGAAACGAACTTTGGATCAGAATCACAGTAGAATAGTAGGTATTACCTTTGAGTAATAAACGTTTAGAGTTAAGGTACAACGGTGTGTATACGTAATATATATGTATATATCCAAAGCCAAGCAGCAAGAAAAAAACTAAACAAAAAAATTGTATACATTTCCGTTTTGCACTACAAATTGTAGGATTTTTTTGTGTTTTCTCCTTTTTTTTTTTTTGTTGTTTTGCCGAAAATGCGCAGAATTTTTGTAGCTTGTTTCGAACACGAGAACGGAGTTTTCTAAACTAATTTGTGATAATCAGATGCATCAACAACGCCAGCGACTAACTAACGATAACACAAAACCACAAAACATGGCAAAATGACGTCGGCGTCAGGGTAATAGAGAAATAGAGTATAATAGAGGTGAGGGGAGGGGATGGGTGGGTGGTGATGGGGGGCCATTTTTGGGGAGGTAATCGTTTATCACTGTAATATAGGGGTAGATTGCTCATTAATAGAGGAGAGATACTCATCCTCCCCCCCACTCAGTTTGGATATGTTTGGTATACATTGTGGATGGGGAGTTTTGTTAATTTGGAGCTTAGGCCTAGTTCGACCCCACACACACACACACACACACACACACACGAACACACTCAGACATTCATTTACTCTCACTCTGTGACTCACTTCTAACGTGTTCGAACGATTCGAGCGGCAGACAAAATTTTCTACACACGCCGCGACGCCACGGACCAGTGCCAAGCCAATGTGTTGTAATACTATACTAAAATCGGGAATTAAAAACAAAACTTATGCGACTAAAACGAAAATTTTTCAAATGTGTGTTGCTGTTGACAAAGCATGTTCGAAACTGATTTTTTTGTTTTTGTTAACACCCGCCAAACACACTACGCAGAGAGCAAAATAAATGCAACAAAAAACGGAAAAAAAATGCAATAAAAATAATGCTCATTATAAAGAGCTCTCAAACTCCACTCTCCACTCCGCTCCACTCCACTCCGCTCTCCACTCCGCTGCTGTCTCTGGCGTTTGGCAAACCCCAACAACCCCAACGGTCGTCGGGTTGGTTCTGCCTGACTGGGTCTCCCCCATCAATAATTAGCAGCCCTATTAATACAGAATTCAGTCAACTGCCCCACCGCTGTCCACTGTCCTTTCACTGTCCTCCGCCTTCGCCGTCGCTTTAGTCACCGCATCCCATCCCGTCCAGTCTGCACTGTATGTCGATTGAATTTTTTTCCTCTCTTTCTTCTCGTTCCATTTCGTTTTTTTAATTTTAAATTATTCGATTATTTTGTTGTTTGTGCGTCGTCATCAACATAATCAGCACCAGCAGCAGCAGAAGCCGCAGCAGCAGAAGCCGTTAACGCGAAACGCAGCAACTGCAGCAGCTTCTCTGCTGGGCCTGGATTTGCAATTGTTGGCATATTTTGTATGCTTTGCCAAGCGGTAACATTGGCTAAATGATGCATTCTGCAATATCGGCTACTGGATCTAGATCCAGATCCTTGGCTAATGTCTCCTTGAGTAGAACGATCCTTAGCATACAATCCACTCCGAAATGTCTGCGAAAAATGTCCATATAAAAATCACCCTTGATGAAAGGCAGTTCCATTTGGGATAATGAAAAGGATCAGGGATCAATGAGTTACCTATAATTTTTTGGCATTATTTTGCAATTGCAATTCATCTGTGCTGGAAGAATCCTCTGTATTTTATGGTAATGTGATCATTGTGTATACATTTCTTTAGAAAATCGGCTTGAAATTGATTTTGAAATATGATGAATTGCAATAATTTGGATAATATGAAAATTATTTATCATGATAGAATAATCAGAACGAAGCAGTTGAATCCAAGCTAGCCCTTGCAAAAATCTGTCACCTTCCATCAAGGAAATCTATTAACAATTAACAAGGTTTTCCTCTTACAGAAGAAGGAAGGCCATTTCCTGTCGAAGGACACATTTTGAAGGAAGAACCCATTTGAATGGAGAATAGAGATAGTCTGGAAACGAACATCTGACTTCTATGGTGGAAGCTTAGCTGCTGTATGCAAATCCCATGGGAAGGATTGTGGGATGGGCCTTTCTTACAAAGGACGAGCTGTCATTGGAGCTTATGGTTGGAGCTGATATGATCCAATCACACATACTAAACAAATACTACACAAAATAAATGATAAAGTGGATTAAAAATAGAATGTGTTTGAAATTGATGACCTCAATAATATGCGATCTAATGAGGACATATGTAATTTTTTAAGATTCGTTGCAAATTCAACAAAATAAATGAAAGATACAAAAAAGATGAAACTATCATAGGAAGGCCTTGAAAATTTGTTGATTCTTTGGCTTGAGTATTCATTGATATAATCGCTGATCTGACAAAGAATACTATATTCATGTTCAACTCTGGTGGAACTAAATAAATGTTTATTAAATGAAACTTGACCAAATTCCAAATTCTCTATTATTGGACTTGTATTTGTTTTTGTTGTTGTTTGGTTACTAATTTATTTATTTTTCTTACGCATACCAAATAGTCGACCAAGCAAAATGCAAAATCCAGCGAGGCGGATCCTCTTCCCCCTTTCTCTCTCTCTCTCTCTCTCTGTCTCTCTCTTTCTCTCTGTCTCTGTCACATTACCGCAATTTTCCAGTTGGTGAATTGTTGCATTATTTTTGCACATCATTGTGTTGTTGTTATCATATTTGTTGTTATAGCTGCTGACTTTATATATTTTAATGCAATTTTATTGTCATTTTTCCATATACACCACACACACACACACATATGTACATACCATATACATGTGTGTATGTATGTATGAGACAGGAGTGGCACAAGTAAAAACCCTTTAACCACATAATACATAGACAAATATTAACATGTAAAAGGCTTAAACGACTTTGGGATGCTTCAACAAACTAGAAACAAGAATTTCTTCTTGACTGAAACTGATTACAAATCGTCAATTTCATCAAAGGTCGAACCAACTACAACGACGTCCGCAACACCCTTTCCCCATGATTCATCCTCAGACTAGCATACCCTCTGGATAAAGCGTATGCCAAGCTTTCATATATGTATTTGACTATATACAAATATGTTTATGTGGATACTTCGGTTTGCAATTCATTTATGTGTACATAATATTACAAAACACATCATTTACTTTTGTGACTATTGTAATTATTTAAATTTGCTTTTTGTGTGCGAATGAATGACAGTTTATCAATTAGCCCCAGGAGCAAAAAAGGAGGGGAGGAAGGGGCAGCAGGAGGGAGGCAGCACCCCACGAATTGATTTAATGACTCACAAAGGCCTCACTCATTGGCTATTTCCATACAAAATAGGACAAAAGTACAACTGATTGGCTACAGCTGCTTCCGCTACTCCTACTGAATCGACAGATATTATCGATTTGGATACCATTTAGATATTAATAGGTAAATGTCCCCTCCTCGCCATCGGCCCCACCACGCCCATTCCCGAGATTACAACTTGTATATGAGTTTACAATTATATGGCAAATGTTGCATATGTTGTTTGCCATCGTTTTGACTTTTATCAGGCTCTAACTTTGCCTCTGAAAATGAACTTTAAATTAATCGTGATTGTAGAGCAGATGAGCGATCACTTCGATTATTTCACCGCTTACAAACTCACCGGTTTGTCCAGAATAAGCGTCATGAATCCCTCAGAATTGAGTGTCCCAAGTGGCACATGACCCATTCTGGCAAGCATTGCTGGATTTGACTCATCTTGGAACACTTCCAGGGTCACATTGAGACAATGTATTTAGTATCAATTCCCGTTGCTGTGCTTCCACTTATTTGTTGATTTTCTCTTTCAGCAAACATTCAAAGCCTTTAGAAACCATTAATACTGAAAGTTAGTTCCACCAAGAATATTGAAAAGAGTTCTGGATTAACAAAGTATTCTCATGTTTCCTTATAGACACCGTGTGCCAACTCAGTGACTAATGTGACCCGCATCTAAAAGGGCAAGATTTATCCAAAAGTGCAACTCGTCGACTGTAATCAATATCACGCCATCTTTCGCATGGGGTTTCAATGCAAATTCTGGTCCACGGGCCTCCTCTCTACGGATCTAAAGTACAGCAGTCTCCATGCTCCTCTAAAGCGATCTCCGTGGGATTACGACAAATTTGTAGCAGGCAAAGGAGAGGGTTGATAAACAAAACCAAAAATGTGATTGATTTTACATTTTTGAGCCAGAGAAACTTTCAGAATGTTGAGTGACATATTCGAAACTGTCATTAAGTTCCCCCTAAGGCGGAAAATCAAGTCATACCCCTCAAAAATGCCTGAAAAGAATGGATCTCTAACTTGATGTATATCTAAAATTCATCAAGTAATTGATGAATTCTTGTGGGCTAGAAATGTGCATTAAATAAACGTACATCATGCAATTTGTGTGGTATTTTTTGGAACAGAAAACAAATATGTATATGTATCATAATTCCACCTATAGACAGGACATTCATCGAACTTGGCACCCCTTCTCTTCAGGGGGGCAAACTAAAAAGATAAAAACAAAAAACCAAAACACAAACGACCTAGCCTTTTGAAGTTGTTTCAGAAATTTTGAATTGTTCAAAAACTCGTGTGTCAACGTTTGATAAATATTGATGAATAATTGATGAAATGAAAAGTTTTTGTTTTTTTCATAGGTGTGTGTGTGTGTGTGGGTGTGTGTGTACATCATGTGTGTATACTATTGCATTGTGTTTACCATTTATTTACTATATATCAGCAACAAAGCGAGTCTTAAATGAAGTAAGTAAGTCGTCCCGCCGACTTGGGTATACCATACACCAGTAAAACAAATATTTCAAATTTGTAATAACTAATGCATTTGCCTATTTTAAGAAATTCTGTTCACATGCTTTTTACTAGCATATTTCAGTATCTCGCGCACTTATGCATATAAGCACCCTAGCGCCCCCCACCCGCCAACGGCCATCTCCGGCCTTATGCAAAAACGTTTATATGCATAACTCAGCTATTTTTTGTCCGATTTTGATCAAATTTGGTATTTTGCTGGGTATTAGTATCAAATTTAAGTGTGCCAAATTTGATTGCACAAGGTAAAAAATTACGCGAGATATTCGAGTTTTTCAAATTTCGGGGGCGGAAAGGGGCGTGGCAAAATCTTTATACATGCAAAATGAGCGCATTTACTAAGCAAATATACATACCAAATATGGTGTATCTAGCTACAATAGTTTTTGAGATAAACGTTTTTTTTGAATTGCGGGGGCGGAAAGGGGCGTGGCAAAAATTTGAAATAAACTTGATCACTCTACATACTACATGAGCCTACATACCAAATTTGGTGGCTCTATCTCTTATAGTCTCTGAGATCTACGCGTTCATACGGACGGACAGACGGACAGACGGACAGACGGACGGACAGACGGACATGGCTAGATCGACTCGGCTGTTGATGCTGATCAAGAATATATATACTTTATGGGGTCGGAAAAGCTTCCTTCTGCCTGTTACATACATTTTGGCGACTTTAATATACCATTTCACCCTATGGGTGTATGGTATAAAAAAAGGATACAGGAAAAACTCAAAAACCAAATTGATTTTTTTTATATTATTTTTAAATGTGTTATTTCGCATGAATTCGTATATCTGTCTGTGTGTGTGTGTGTGTGAGCGAATGCAACCCTTAAAAAACGCAACGGTACATTTTCCATGTTTATTTATTTATTTACTTTTTTTTCTGTTTTTGTATGTTTTTTTTAAATGAGGCGATTTCGATGGACGAAATTTTCATTAATACTCCAACCGCCCGTCATCCAGTTCAGGGCATATGACCGAGACAGCAACAACATGCAGACATGTGGGATGGGAGGGGGTGGGGTGGTACGGGGTGGTCCGGTCCTCAGGGCCAGGGAATGGCTGTTGTTGTTGCTGCTGCTGCTGCTGCTGAAGCTGCTACTGGGGATGGACATTGAGCTCTTGTAGGCTTAAAGTGCGTTTTATGTACACACACACACACACACACACACACACACACACACACACACACACATACATAGAGGTGCATATAGAACAGACTGCTGGACATCAGAGTGCCGCATATGCGAAAAGCTATATACGTACATATATATATTCTCTATATAGTATATACATTTATGTATCTTTATATATACAATTGCCTGAATGTATATGAAACTGGCTTCCCCCTAACTCCAACTTCAATTCAGGCTGAAATTGTTTACGCAATGCGGTTTACAGACACCTTCCACCCATACGCTCCTCCTTCTTCCCCTTCTCCGAACGATCGTAAACGAATTCTGGTGCGTGTTTTCCACTTATTACTTGGTAATTACCAAAAGATTTGTTGACTATTCTCATCAGTTATAAAGCTTAGGCCAAGATCCAAAAATGAATCAATCTTAACTGATTATTGTCGCAATCAGTTAATAAAAAGTCTAAAAATGAACTGATAATGAACTCGATTGATGATATATAGCTGATCACTTGTGGATATGTGATTCTATATCCATTCGAACTATTACAATTTCCAAGATCAATACAAAAGTTTGAGATTAGCTGAAATTACTTTCGAATTTGTAAAATATCCGTAGTATCGAAATGAATTTTTAAGCCTCTGAGCATTTCAAAGATTAGCAGAATGAACTAGTTTTCCAACCGATATGAGCTGAAGTCAATTTTTTAACCCTTTTAACGCTTTTTTTTGATCTACCATGCTATGTTATGGCCATGAAATCCTCTGTTCTTACTTGATTTTAGTGATCTTAGAGTTTCAAATGTTTAGCAACTGTTTCTTTTTCAGTTCAGGGGATATATACAGCTAATGGGGGAAACAATTTTTGACTTTTGACCCCTTTATTTACGTCTAGATCCGCCACTGTCTAATGCCTAAAGTATGTTTTGTGACTTCTTTTGAAGTTAGAGTGAAAACAAAACATGAAACTTAATATTGTTGATAATGCACAGAATTTCCGGATTTTGCTATCAATTTTATTTTTGCCATTTTATAGATGAAGAGAATTGGCCACCCAATTGCAGATTGGTCTGGCGGGGAGAGAGAAAGGGAGCCAAAGTGAGTGAGAGGGGAAATATGTTCTTCGCATTGCCATATACATATAAAGGTACAAATATACATGGGTATATAACAATTTTTTAAAACATATATAAATATATACATATAGGTATGTACATACAAGTATTTTTTGTGTTCGTGTGTGTGTGTGTGTGTGCACATGCAGTGTAAACATAAAAAATGCAAATGTGCATGACAGAAAAGCAAAAAAAAAACAACCACCCACCCAATCTCCTTGACTCTGACGCTGTTATTTATACTCCCCAATCCCCAACCCATGCCAGCTAGCAATCGCATTCAGTCCACCTCATTCCCCCACCTCCACTCCCTTTTTGGCCACCCAAACTCCCATGTATTGCCGAAAAAATGCAACATAAAATTCACGAAACTGTAGCCTTAAATGCATCCGTAAGGGTTGCTCCACGTGATCCCAGATGTTGTGGTTGTTGCACGTTTGGGGTTTGAGGCAGGCGGGCAACAGTCAGGCAGGCAGGCAGATGCTTTTTATACCCTACAATCAATACCATTCAACAGGGTATACCCAAAAATCTATAATGTATAATATTTTTAAAGCCTTCTTCTTCCTTCTTGGTGTCCTTGCGATGCCTCCCTGTCTTATTTCTTTGGCAAGGATGTTTCCTGCAAACTAACTGATTGTAATCATAATGATTCTTTGAGCCTCTTTTGATGTAAAATGTTTCCTAAATTCCTTATTGTGTGTATTTGCAAGGGTATACAGAGCGTCGACTACTACATTTTGACAGTTATCGGTTTGTGCCTTTTGCTCGTCGTACAGCACAAAATGCCTAATGAAGTTGGGCGAAATGTGGAGGGAGAGAAAGAGAGCCGGAGCGAGAGCTTGTGGGCAACAGGGATGTTCAACGATTCAACGATTGACAATTTTTAATGTACATTCAGGTGCAATATCCGCCAGAAAGAACCTTCCACACACACACACACACACACACACAGAAGATTCAGCAAAAATCGAAATAATATAGAAGAAGATGGGGAAAAAGATATATAATAATATTTTGGTTTTGTTTTTTACTTTCCAATGCTACTTAATATTAAGGAAATGAGCCACAACAAAGGACCAAATGGATGAAGCTTAACAAGGAACAAAGAATTTCGAAGCAAGAGAGTGGATCTTAAAACGCCTCGCCAGATGATGGACTATTGTCCGCATTAAAATGCGTTATGGTTCCCTATTGGATTACTCTTAATTAAAAGCCGAATTCAAAGTAATTTAACCAAAACTGGCCAACTGGCTAAAAAGAATGTGCCAAAATTAGAATTTTAGCCCAACTAAAAGAGAAAATTACAATTTAAACAACAAAAATGACATCAAAGAGGAAACATTTGGAAAGTAGATTAAAATTTCAAGTTCTTTTTAGCTGTCCTTGTGTTCGTTTTGGATTCCGAAGGATGGATCTTCATCAGCACATTGACCACGATTTTCCTTTGGCATGGAAAGGTGAGAACCCAATGTCTAACCTACAACCGATTCTCCACACTAGGCAGTCGATTTTCAAGTTTAAGGAGGAGAAACTTCTTAACAGACCAACGTCCATTAGGGAAGTTAACTAGTTCTTAAGTATTTTCGCGGAGGATTAGACCAACTAACAGTGGGGATACTTTGCGCCTTTCTTAGTTAATGGCTTTTACATTATTAGCTTAACTTTTGGTGAAAGGATTCTTATATTTTTGGTATGCACATTTAAATAATTAAAAATTAAATGGGCAAAAAAAGGAAACAAACGTCCTTATGTCCAGGTCAACAGAAGAAGTGAACAACCGAGTCGATACCCCATCCTGCAACCGACGATGATGACGACAATGACGACGACGGCGATGACAAGCGGGCACAAAAAGGATTTGGGGGATATTTATTTATTTTTGTGAATGCTTCAACGAATAATTCTTATTGTGCATATGAAATATTGAAATTTAGCCTGTGGGTTTATGAATGAACACAGTGCACACACACACGCCCCTCCCCTCCCCCATCCACCCAGTCACAATAAAGATGAGAAGCCTCTGCCTCTCGACCACATTCACATTGCATCCAAAGGGGTTGTGGATTGGAGTTGGCTTTTTCCTGCTGCTGCTGCTGCTGCTGCTGCTGCCACTCGACATATTGAAGCATATTAATTAAAAGCATTTTTATTTATTAAAAGAACAGTATTCAATGACGATACAAGAAATTTCAGCAAAGAGACCAACACAGTGGCCATGACACCGACTATGGCATACCCTTTTGGTATCAATACAACAAGAAATAGGAATACATTTTGAAGACTTCAAAATGAGAAGTGACAACTGCAAAGGAAATGATTTTCAATCGGAAATATCTTATGCCTTAAAGGACTCCTTTTAAGGATTATATTGTATATGGTTAAAGTATTAGTTTGAAAGTCTCTCAGTTGAGAAAACTGAGTTCCAGGCAAGAAAAATTAAAAAATCTTGACTCTAGACAAGTGTCGAAATTGAATATTGAAATTTTTTTATCATCACAGTTTCCATGACTTTGGATTTTGGGTTACCCCTGAGCTCATGTACTCCCAGATTTCATTTCGAGTTCAGTTTTTAGTTAGTTCGTTTCTATTATTTGAACAAAGAACAAAAGTACGCAAAAACCAAATTAAACAATCTTTAAACAAATAAATTTATAAATATATATATTTGTTTTCTTTTTTAACATTTGGCCTTTACGACAAATTTACAAATATGAATCCTTTGGATGTATATAACGAAGAACCAGAATCCTATGAAGATGGCACGGATACAGAAATTCAATTCCGTACTCGTCTTATTCATTTGATCAATTTCGGAGAGGGACAGGGAGAGGAACAGGGAGATATCATACCAGCTCCAGAGGAAATTAGCGCTGACACAGCTGCTGTGCCACCAGAAATCGATCCTTTGTTTGCTCGCATTTTAATTTACAATCGAGTCACCTTGAACCCGTTGCCAACCATACCTGAAGAGGAAGAGGAGAATCAGGATCAGGATGCGATTGAAGAAGATGAACAATAAGGCAAGGATAATTTCTAATGTCTAGAATTGTGGCTTTACCCACTTTTTTTGAGGGGCTTGAGAGTGGGATTTAGTATTAACCATATTCTATTCACCAGAAGCAGCAGGGCTCTCTCTCCCAGCTACGCTTGGAGCACTCTGATACCGAGTATACGATTTATAACCGACGACTTCATGGTCTGGCCACATTCCGCAAGCCGTTAAGAAGCCAACGCTAACAAGACGAAACTAAATGGTTTGCTCCAGTAAAGCCGGTTGGCAGAGGCGGGGATGAGGCGCTGGTGATCATCATCAATATCTAACTAGAACCGAAAGTTCATTTTCAGTTTGCCCGCCACGCCGAAATTCGTTTACTCTTTCCCACAAAATTTAATACCACAAGGATCTTATTTGTCAAACTAATATTTTCACAAAAACCATCGTGAATACGGTCGAAACTGATCCACAACCTGTTTCCAAGTGCAACTGAATGAATAAAGCCTAGAGACCTAATTTATGGCTTACTCTTTGGCCAGGTTTGCTTTTGGTAAATGAATCTGCCTACATAGTAATGCGTACATGCAAATAAATAATGACAAATTATGATGCCGCACGCAGACATTAGTTGCGGCAAAAGCTCCTTGGACAGTTAGTAGGTAGTTCTGGCTGCAGCCAATGACACTTATATATAGATGAAACAGTTGGGAGAATCTATCGATCTAGTAAATCGACGGGGCAAAGGAGTGGGGAGAATCACAAAGATTCAAAAAATGCTGCGTAGGCTAAAGAACCCAAAAACCGATCTACATATATGAAGACCGTGGGCGTAGTTTTAACTACTGGGAGAGTAGAATCATGACATTCATTCCCAAGACTTTGACTGCCTAAATGATCTTTCAGTCGTTGTTAACCAGGGTTAACCAGAATATATGTGAATAGTTTTACTCATAGCCGAAAGATTGAATCATTTTTTATTCATTCACTAAAATACAGTTCCGAGCAAAATGGATAAATTGACTGAACATTCTCAAAAACTTTTGCATGTAGCGTCGCCAAGTTTCAAGCGATTTTCCAAAGTGATATCCCAATTTAATGTTTTTGAATTCTATTTTGAAATTAGAGTGTAAGATATGTTGAATATCAAGTAATCTTTTCAAGAGAAACAAAAATTGTCAATGAACAGCAAAGTAAATTATATCAAGCTCGAATTTTGTCAATTTTTGGAGTATAAATTCATGTTTTTACTTTCAAGAATGATAGACATAATATCTATCAACCTGGATACAAATTTTAGAAATCTCATATGCCATTTTGAAATATGCCAAATTGCAATTAATTGAAGTCACAACATTTTGAAATCGGTTAGAAATTGGCGAGATTAACCAAAAACGTTTTCATTCACGTTTCTTCCCATTAGAAAAGGGAAGAAATTGAGGCCCCAAATTTTGATGTTATAAACGATTAATAGTTAAAAACCCTGCAAGGCAATCTGAAGAAATTTTGGTTATCGATTCGAAAAATCTGGTTAAAGAAGCCGCTTACACACACTTAGGCATGGCCTTTCGATATATACACCCAAATATACATAGGCATGTACATACGTATGTACATATTGTCATCCCTCTCCCCTCCTACGACCATGAAGAGTATATAACCCATTGATTACCTCTCTAATGTTTCAAGCAGTATTCCCGCTCTGTTTTTTCTATTAAAAATCTCGCTTGCTTTATTATTTTCTGGTGGTTTTGAAACTGGATATATAAATCGATGAACATAGGCAATAACCGACATGGTGCGGGGGATGGGAAGTGCATTTAAAACAATCATTCTATTCAACAAGGAAAAAAACCAGCCCTGTCTGTGTCTGCACATGTAAACGAATTGTGCATTGCACGAAAAAAAAGTGATCCATTCTAAAGTGGAGCGTTCGTTTTCTCCAATGCAAGTGTATAAAAGCCACCGCTATACTGTGTCCTCTATTGACATAGCCGCCCAAAAAAACCAAAACAAAAAAGAGAACAAAAATCAACTGCAATTCGTTCGCTCCCAATTCGTTCGACCCATTCCGAATGAATGTGGCCAAGTTGTATTTTTTGTGGTTGCTGCTCTCAAAATCTAAATTTCAAGACGAGCGTGATAAGCTACTCATAGTCCATTTACCACTCTACCAGCCACCAGACTCCCCCTCCGCTTTCGCGGTCTACATTCCCCTCTTACCTTAAACCCCCTTTTCCTCTGTACTCCAGCATCCATCTAGTTAGTTAATTCTACAAAAAAACTAGAGGCACGTTCCCAACAACAACAACTCTTTACTCTTTCCTCATTCAAACCGGATTTCATTTTGGTTGATTTGGCCTCTCTACCTCTCTCTGCCATCATTTAGGTTGTGTAAATTAATATAAAACTTGGAAGCGAGTGACGTCCAAGCCAAGTTAAAGTTATTAAACTCAATATGGTTTGTTGTCCAAATTAAAGGTTTAGTTCTGGCCAAATTTCGCTTTTACAAATAATTGTTATTCTCAATCAATCATCGAGTTTTGGATTAGTGCTTGAATTGGAAATGGAATTTGAGTTTCGTACGATATCCACCTTGTACAATCGGAATGCGACATTCTTGCGTCTCACATTCAGGGTGACAATCATGCAATAGAGAAGGACGAGCAATTGCCTTGCTCGCAGGATGTACGATGCCCCCCATATTGTCGGGAAATATTGGTTCGGCCCATTCACTGCAATCGTAGATGAAGTAACCACCATCATGGACAGATGTGTAGCCGAAAGCTAGACGTCTTTCCTGGCACTCCAAAATACCCCACTGATAGCGGGTGAAAAAGTAATTGAGGCCCTCCGATAGATTCATTATCTCACTGGCCGGCGAGCTATATAATTGACCGAAGGCTGTCAGCTCGGTTTGCACTTGAAAATGAATGTCCTGGAAGGTGCATTGCATGCACATGTCATCCAATTGGAGATTATGATCCCACCGCTCACTATGCTCGACACTTTCGCGATAATATTTGTCCCCATTGACGACAATGGCATCGAGGAGTTTGGAATTCCAATCGTCCAAGCGTCGAAATGTACAGCCTGCACAGCATGCAATCACATAGCAGCCCAACATTTGACGGCCCCGGACCATGCGATCGAACCAACTAGCCCTCGGATGGAGGCTACCCCAAAGGGACCATAAACGGTCCTTGATCTCGATGTCATAGTGGCGCCACTTACTCTGATTACCTTGTCGTTGATAGCCCTCGATATTACACGGTAACCTGCGACTCCAGATTGGTAGACAATTTTGAGGCATTAGCCACGTAAGAGACTCGCTCCAAGCTGTCAAAGGACTCGATTGCCTCAGTTGTCTTATTATACCGACGATAGTCGCATGCACTTCTCCTCTGCTGTGATCGTCTTCCAATCGACCCCGACCCCGATGACACATCCTCCTCTCGCATGGGCTGGAACTTGTGAATGATTCGATGTTGTTGACCGATGATCGGAAAATAGTCGGCAGCGACAATTTCACGCACAAAATTATCTACCCCCCGACGATGCATGTTGAAGGTCAAATCTTAAAGAACCGGGGAAACTAATTTATAATTTTAGAACAACAATCAAACGGAGAATTTTCATAATTTTTTTTTTTTTTTTTTTGTGTTGATGAAACAGACAAATTTGTTTAACTAAAACCAGAAGATAACATAAGCTCCAAAACCAACTCGATTGAATCTAAATTCAATGTTCTGTAGCGTATAATAAAATTTATTATATCACAAATTGTCTTCGTAAAGATTACGATAATCTGTTTATTCCTTCGGTTTGCTTGAGAACTCACGCCAAAAGCTAAACGGTACCGAAAAAGGCTAAATGGACTCATGTTGAGCCAAAAAGGCCAAAACTTCGCTTTCCGCTATGTTCATTTTATAGCTAACATTTTTTTGAATAGAGCCAAATTTGGTGAGAAAAAGCTTAAACAGCAACACTAACTACATGTATAAATAACATACATATGTATGTATGTATGTGTAAGCTGGATCCTCGATTTGATTTCATGGCGGAATTTTATTCCAGTAAACATGAATGACACAAATATAAATTAATGATTATAACTAAATACAAGATAGTAAAAACAAACTTGCTTTAGCTTTTCTTTTTTATAACAGAAGTTTTCTTTGCCATTTTCCTTTTACTCAAGGCTGCACGAAGACTAACTTGCACTTGCATTTTCTAGCAGTTAACACTTCACACATACACAAAAGAAAAAAAAATAATAAACAAATAATATTAACAAAAGCTTGCACGAGCTTTGTTATGGTGAGTTGTATGTGTGTGTGTGTATACATACATATGTACATACATACATTCATTTCATTTTATTTTTCTTTCTTAAAGAGAAGTATTCTTAAAGCACAAAGCAATCATTTTTGGTATATTTTGTTTATATGAGACTGACCAACAAACCGAATTCAATAATAATGGTATCATATAAACTTTCTTCATCTACATACATAGATAAAACAATTGGCCAACAAAAACAAACACCGTTAAAATGAAATTGATAGAGGGCTGCCAGACCAATTAAAACTAGCTTTGATCGCGTAGTCCTGTTGCACATTTGCCAACACTGCTTAAAAATAGAAGAAAATAGAAGCTGTAAACACTGAACAAGGTTTGGCAATATTTTGGAGTTTGAATTCCAAAAATCTAACGGTATTGCTAGAATTCTTATCATTTGCCAATTACAAAAAACAAAATTGATAAAAATATCAATAAACATTAATCAAATCGAAAGAATTTAGTCACAAGTAACGGGTTTTCTTTTCTAGCCTGGCAAATGAATCGCATTTATCAATAAGAAGCCTTTTGACTAATTAGCAAAGTGATCCGCATTAATCTTTAATGAAATCAACTGAGGCAAGGCATCTAACTATGATCAAAGGCTCAAATGAAAATGAGTAAGCCTACAAAAACGTTGGTAAATGACAATCTAGAGGCTAATTACCAAAGCGCCGAGTTTACTTGATGAACAACATTTCAGGATATAACTGGACAATCATGTTGATGACGCTGATAAATTGGCCAATGGTAACTGCTTTATTTATTTAGACATGGTCTTGACTGTGATTATTTTAAGCGTGTCTCCGTGAATTGCAGAATTTGCACCTTTGGCACAGTAATTAAGTGGTCAAGCTCATTAGCCTGGTATTCGGTATTTATTGACACTGCTTGGCAGTTTTCCTATTGATCCTTTCAAACGTTTCTTTAGCCTCGTCGAAGAAATGTTGTATAAGATTGAAGAATCCTAACAGAAGCCAACAGCATATTCTTTGTAAACGACTTTAATGTATTTCAGTCATCTAAATATTTAGATGATGTTAAATGGCAAAATGCATAACAATTATGCGGATTTTCTTATTAAACTGCAGTTAAAACTTTTACAGTAGCCATAAAAAGGCACTTCATTAACGACAAAGTCTTGCATTTGAGGTAGAAGATGAACAGATTAATGAATGAGTTGGACAGACGAAGAGTGCAACGATTGAGACGCCTGTCAATCTACTGATGAGCCACACATATTTCTATGGATATATGGCTAATAGGCATATCTAACATTCCTTTGCTAGTTAATACGCTCCATGACTTGCAAATTAAAATCAATTAAAGTGTGTACAAATTACCATTTAAGAGGCAATAAAAACTAAAAAAAAAATAAAAAAGCTATTTCAGATGACATGGGGAATGCACACGCGGAAAGAGAGAGAAGGAGAGAGACAGAAGACAGATGGCTAGCGATGCTCAAGTTTTTATCTCCGCCCCGTCAGCTAAATCTAGTCGTAGGCTAAAAAAAAAAAAATGGGCGGTAAAATTGGTAAGAAAAAAATGAATGTTTAAACACTTAAGGCCTATTATGTTTATTATTCTAATAAAATCTATTAGAGAAATGCTCGTATCAATTAAAATAACACATTGACTCTCAAGCCCCTTGCAGTATGCAATAAATATGCATACATAATTGTGTATTTTGTATTAATGTAACAGCAATTTACTAGTAGTGAAAGTTAAGCTAGTCTATCGTAAAGAACTCGAAGGAGTCTTGGATACACAGGCGTTTCGCATTAGTTTAGTATCTGATGAAAGAGTAAGGAGCTGGAGTAACGAGACTCTACTGTAGTTAGTGGGTTATTCATAGCATACTTTTGGGAACTGCAGTCAAAGAGAATAAGAACCAAATTAGGACAATTTTTTTTGAGATATGCTCTCTAAGTTAATAAGTTTACAATTTTCAAATTTGAATGAGTTTTTCCGTCTTGTGAGGCGGGCGAGGGGCGTGTGGGGCCCACAAGTAGATTAGCATTTAACCCTCCCTCGTAGTAATATTGGTAAAAAACATAAATTATCCATTTTTCGTGATATAGTGTCATCAAATTTGCATGTGGTCAGATGGGTTAATTTGTATTGTTAACATTTGAACGTGACCAAATTACAATTTACAGCCATTTTTTGTCTATTGATTGCCGACCAACAGCAAAAAACAAAAATTGGAAAAATGTTAGAACATTGACTGCATATTGATGTCCACATATACATATAAAATTGGTGCATAGAAATGCAGTTCACAATTTAATTTTACACAGTGTTACCTTACTCCCACTTTTGGGGTCAATGTCGACCTTTGTTTAGAGTATCCACTAAATGTATACCCTCTAGACATAAAGGTACATGGCAGACTCTATCTGTCTGTCTAATTTAAACACCTGCTTCAAGGATTATCTTGTAAGAAGTTGCCATTAAGGCACGAATTTTAGCTCGGGTCATCTTCCGTTGCAGGGGAGGGATTACTTTGACTAATTCCCTATGCCACCCACCTCTCGCCATAGTATGCAAGGTATTTCTGAGTCGCATTGGCCATTCCATTTCATGTTCAGCTGCGTTTTGGCTTTGGGAGGGAGGTCGTGTGCCTCTGGCTATGCCTTTGGCATCTTAAATAGTTTGTTGCTGGCTAATCGCACATTTTTATATAAATTTACTTCTCACAGTCAACGATCGAAATAGTCAGCAATATGGAGCTTAACATTGTGGTTGTTGCGCTTTTGGTATCTGTCCTGGCCCTGGCTCACTCAACTGTGGGCGAACAACAGCGACAGCGACCATTTTATCCAGCCGCAGGAGCTGCCAAGCCACTCCGGCAACTTCCTTTGGTCGCACAGCCATCTAGAAGTTATGGACCTCCAGCTGCAGTGCCTGCTCCTGTTCCTGCCCAGCCAAAGCCAGCAAGACTTGTGGCGAACAGCGAGGCTCAAGAAGATATTGATGATGCCGTCGAACAAGTGCCCGTTACCAACAAGGCAACTCAACCAGCCCCATCTGCCCCACCTTCAGCCATTGTTCAGCCAACTATTGCCTATTATCCCGCCCAGCTTGGAGGCTTTGTACAGCCAACGGCATTTGCCAGAATAACAGCCGCACCTGTTCCATTGCAGACTAGTCCCTATATTGCCAGATATCCGTATTATGCTGCCTATTTTGGCTAGATCAAATCGTTTAATCATAATTTTAACGCTTTAATCGGCACTCACTTACCTACTCTATTAAAGCCTTGTTTGATCCTGGTAATTGTTAATAATTTTCTTTCCTCTTCTAACTTAACAATCCATTCAGAGACTAATCTTTAGACATTACTTTCTCTTGTTGTTAATAAATATATATGTTTGTATATACAATCAGAAAATGTGCTCCACTTAAGTATTAACCAATTAACCAATTTTTATTGACCACAGATAGAGAGAGAGAGAGCGAAAGAGGGGATAGAGACATGAAAAAGTTGACTTGGCCATCTCTGTGAATGCAAAGGAAGAGCCATTTCTAGAAACCACAAATCTTTCTCCTTTCTTGCCCTTGTCCCCATCCCCTTTCCACTGATTGGAGTGTGTGTACACTCGTCTAGCATGTCTAGCAGATCAAGTTTGTTTCAAATTATTATTTTTTTTCTTTTTTTGGCACGCCTTCTTTGCCTTCTATGCCAAAAACTAAGAAATACTTGATCTGCGCAAGTACACAGCATGCCAGACAGGTCTACTCTGCATGCCAAAATTATTGCCTGAGGAGTTACAGTAGGTACATGGAAGCAAATAATGTGTCTTACATACAGTATGCCCTCGCAGAACTCAACCTTTTCTATAGGCAACTCCTTGACGAGAGGCAAAGCCATGATTCTTCACATTTTAGAAGCCGCTTAAGAGAATTCAAAAGAAAGAACAGAAGGAGATCTCTTTCCAATGTAAAAGTTAGAAGGAAATATCCCTTACCTATGAGAAGCCAAAAATGAAATGATCCTTAACCGAATGAAATGATCCTTAACCGAATGACATATATTTTTGGTTTGTTAGAAGACTGTTTGACAAATGAAATACTCAAAGACATGATCGGCTTACCTATCAGTTATCCTCCCAGGACCCTCGTTTACCATCTTTGTAGTTCTTAGTTGGATTTTAATTTGTCACAAACTTCAGTAGAGTTTAATTGCATAATTTAATTGTGGGGAAGGGGAAAGGCGAATGATTAAGCATCAGCATCCACATCAGCATCAGACATCAACATGGCAATCATCATCTACTGAACATTGCTTCTAGCTTCCGACATGCAACTAGACAGATGCCTCAAAGCTAACGAGCATTTGTCGAAACATTGTAGCATGCGAATAATGCAAGTGGTTTGGGGTGGGGATATGATGGGGGAGGGGGGATTGGTGAGGAGGCACCGTGGCTTGATGCTTGACCAAAATGTCCAAGTAACCAGTAACAATGATTGAGCAAAGATAATCTATTATGACCGTAACAAGACATAAATCCCAACTCGCTAATCCATCTTTTTACGACTTGAAAATCACAATAAGGAGTTTAGCTAAATGTAGAAGGAAAGACAGCGAGAGAGAGAGACCGAAGACGGAAAGCGAATCCAATCAACAACACCTTGCTTGGGGGCTCCAGCAGGCTAACGAACAAGTTGAAAGAATCATTTCAACTTGGTAGCACAATCAGGCCAAAAAACAACTCAAAGAAGCAATTTGAATCGCCTTGCACATTGGAACTTGAAATGTATCACAAATTGTTGCAATTCAAAATGAATTATCAATTAGTTTAAAATATATATAATTCAATTATTTCAATTAATTGTCTTTGGCGAGTTATATAAGCTATTAATATTATTTTGATTAGTTTGTTAACCAATGTGTAAGACGATCTTTCATCCCATGATCCGTCTTGCCCATGTTGTCAGCTTTGGATCGACTAAATAGTTGCCAATAGTCCGTGCCCAAAAACCGACAAAAAAAAGAAGGCTCAACTTACCATTTATGGTATGGATTTAGGAAATTGCCTGTTACCTTGAGTCTCGGGATCAGAATTGATTTGAGTCTAGATTCTACGAATGGGTGGGGATACCTCTCATTATCCATGCACAAAGTTAGCTACTTGCATGAGCAGAGCCAACTATGGGCTATGGGGCAAGGTGGCTTTTGGCTTTCTTGCTTTTGCATTATTATTGCTTCATCGGGTGAACTGTAAGAGCATTTGGACTTGCTCAAAACATTTTAGAAATCGCATTTAGAGGTGAAGGTGCCAGCAGTTCTCTGGTTGCAAGCCCGAAGCTTAGCAAACCGGTTCGAATAAATTAAAGGAAAATGCATACATATATATACATATAGTAAATACATATGTATAATGTAGGTTATGGAACCATGGAAACCAAAGTCAACATAAAACTTAAATTTGTTTTATTTTTTTGTCTCCTTCAGGTATCCAGTTACAAAGCAGTCCGAGAATGTGACTGCGATCCCAATTGTGACCGAGTGTGCGTGGTTGTGTGTGTGTGTGTGTGTGTGCGAACCAGCAGGCAAATAAGAATACCAACAGATTGGACCAACTGGATGCAGAAGAATATATACTCTAATATTAATATGTATATATAGAATAGAAACAATAGATTTTGGGTTAAAGCCAAAAGTTTATGGATTTATAATTTCACAATTAAGTAATGTTTAAATAAATCTTTAAAATATCATTTAAAGAATATTTAATATAGTAACATTTATGTTAATAAAAACTAAAACCAGTTGAAAACTTTGATAGCCCTCACTAAGGTTAGTGTATAAAAACTTTGTCTTGACATATTCGCCCTAAAGTTCATAGGTGAGATATATGATATAGTCGTCCGATTAGGCAGGTTGCAACAGAAGCACAGCGTGTAGGCAGCAAATGTGTAACCATTTGGCATTAATCGGTGACAAACTGTTACTTCAAAATTAAAATAATAGAAAAATTAAATGCTGCCCCCAAATGGTTTAGTAAATTTGTTTGTGTGTCAAAAGAAAAATTAGTATTTCAAACAGGCGCCACCAACTGGCATTTACATTTAAATGGGCAGCACTTCTGTTTAACGCTTGGCAACACTAATCAAGCAGTAGTCAATTTTCCTTCACTACCTGTTGGACCTGTTTGTGTGTGTTCTTGCTTCTGTTGTGTTTTTTTTGTTTGTTCTACACGCACAAGCTCAGCTACACGTCACCAAGCCAAGTGTACAGTTCATTTTTTTGCGGGCGTAAGTATTTCTTATCATAAAAATAGGTGTATATTATGAATTGCTACCAAAATTACATTTACAGAAAATGCGTCAACTGAAGGGTAAAGTCAAAGAGACTCGCAAGCAGAAAAAAGAACGTAAATTGGATAATTTGTCGATACAGAGTAAAATCAACACAGTTGTGATTCCAGCATTGGGAATTTTATTTCTCTGTTTGGTCTTGTTTGTCTACCTGAAAACTCGGCCGGCAATTACAGCTTGAAAGGCTCGTTCGTTGCCAGTGTTGGACAATACGGCAGTTAACAGCTGACCACGGACCTACCAATAGTGCGGCAAATTTGAATATGATTTTTTTTTTTTTGATTAAATGCAAATTAAGTAATGCGACGACACAGCGACAAAACAACAACAACAAAACGTGTTTTATTTTTGGACTTTCACATTTTGCTTTCAGCTCTTTAATTCAAATCAGTTTTTCTTTCGGCCTGTTACGTAGTAGATAGAAACTATCTACCCCATATTTTCGAAATAATAAATAAATTTTACCAACATCCCTGCGAGCGTGTGTGTATAATTTGTAAAATCAGCGTTAAACAAGACAACTGTTCATTTGCGATTAGATAATTTGTTTTTGGTCAAAAGAGAATTTTGTGTGTCTATCAGCTGTTTTCATATTGACCTTCCAGGCGCTCTCGCTCTCTCTCTCTCTCTCTCCCTCTCTTTGTGTGTCGCTGACGTAGCCTCTTCTTCTTTCTTAATAAGAAAAAAATAATAATATACCACACTGGCGGGCAGCGACAGAGCAGTTGGAAGTGGAATTGGTGGTTTTAGCTATACAACTATGTTAAAATTTTTGGTAAGTATTTTCTAAACGATATTTCTGATAAACAAAATAAAAATTGACATAAAAATACAAGCCCACAATACACACAAACACACATACATATACACAATGTCACAATCGAAAGCGGGGGAAAGCAGCTGCTTTGTGTCTATTTAGAGGTATGAATTCATATTCATGTTATGTTCTTGTGTTTGTTTGTCCATTGTTCTTGTGATACAAACTGCTTCTGAAGAAAAGAACAAGTTCATCTAAGCCGTCGACACTGTCTATGCTTATAGTATGTGTTCCCAACAGGTTTCCAGATTCAAGTGCATGTCCTTTGCAAACAACTTTGCTTAGTTCTTAGGGATAACACTCGTTATATAAGCTGTGGACATTGAAAACAAATCGGTTAACTATTGGCCAAAAGCCCGCATAGCAACACCCACGCACAAAAAAAATGGTTTCAATAAGCCATGATAAGTGGGCTAAATAGTACAGATCAAAGCAACAAGAACCTACATATGTATAACAAGACTGTTTACTTCAGCTTACTTTCTCTCACTTTAGTCATGCAATTGCATAAAAATGACGATATATTTCATCAAACTCGAAATGTATGTTAGTGAATCATTAATAATGAGTAAAACGACCTTTGTACCATGGCTAAACTGTCTCATCCAGTTGATAGAAAAGATTTGTTCGTTAGTCTTTAGCTGTATACCAATACAGATATATCCTAATCAGTATATCTTATGTCTGGTCTGACATATAGATATAAATACATATAGGAATGCTTTGCTTATATTGTCATACAAACAACTAAGTACACCCAGCGCAAACGATATTGAATACTTTTAAGATTTACTAAATTTAAAATGAAAATTGTTGGACTGGGTTTACAAGTGATGAGGCATCATCGGGGATTGGGAACTTGTGCAGGAGGAGGCGGAGCCGGTGGCAGTTGCTGTCAACCACATATACAAGAGATTCCGCTGTGCCCAAAGAAGCCATTCTGGACAACAAAGCGGACACTATGCTTCTCCTTGGTCAGCAGTTTAATCCAAATTTCAAATTATAGACAGCAACTGTTTTAGGTTTACCTATTTTGATTGATCTTACCTCTTTCCTTTCTTCTGCAGTTGACTTTCGGTGCCGGCATTTACACGGGCATCTACATATCACAAAACTATGAGGTAAGTTCAATAATGAAACATTGCAAAAGGCCATAATAATATTGTACAAACAATACTTACAGGTGCCGCGTGTTGATGATCCGCAAAAGTTGGTCGAGCGTCTAAATCAGAAGCTGCGGGATCTGGTTGATGATAACAAGAAAAAGTAATTGCTGCCTCCAAAAATCATACATGATAATAGCCATTAACAAAAACAGATTCCGCTTTAGCGAAACGCATCCTAAAGTCCTCCACAAAGTCTGATTTGAAATTGAAAACAATAAACTGTTCACAAGTTTGATCGTTGATCCATCAAAGAACTATCCGAACTATAAATATACCGACATGCTTATAAGTGTATAGAATGCGTCTCTATAGGTTCACATCAACGCTCAATAGAATTGCGTACATGTATTTTTCAGATCAGACTACACAAACAATTTCAATCATTGTTTTTCTAGACAATAAATTTAGATGTTTCTCGAGACTCATCACAAGTTAGCATAATCAGTTTTTACCATAATGTAATTATATTTACTACTACTTACCTATCTCTTGATCTGTGGATTTTCAGATCGCCGGCTGAGCAATTGGTGAGCGACATCAAAAAAGAGGCCAAAAAGATATTGGATGATTGACAACAGCCACACAGTTAATTAGTTCATTACACAAAACTCAAACTATACAACAATGTTTTCTTTCGCTCATAGTAATGCAATAAAGCAAAGTTTAATTTATCTTTAAAATAATTTCTATATAAATGATATCCCGCCGCCATAATATTCCAGCCGCGTCTGGGGTTGAACAAATGCCAGCCAGTCGGAGGCATGAGTGGGCAACAGGCCCATACTATGACACTTGTATAAGGCCAGAGCAACATTTGCCAAATTTCCAAGAATGTAGATAATACGCTGGCCCGTACCTTGGGCGCCTTCTGCCATTTTCGAGGTGACTTGGGTAGTGAACACGGCCTTAATTGGCCGTATAAGCATCATGCCTACCATCATAATGGGGAATATGGATATCGAATTTCCGGACATGTACATAATAAACAGATTCATTGGTATCTGCAAACAGTTGTGAGCAATGTGAGAAATAAGAAACCACCAAGAAATGTGTCAACAAAACAAAAACTCACATTCTTTAATGGTCCCAAGGCCAGATCCCAGGATTTCTTGATTACTAAACGTTGATCACGCACCACTTCATTTTGATTGACCAGGGCAGTGGGATTGTACCCTGGGGGCGACACAGACGAGAGTTCTGCGTTTTTACTGCAAATGTAAAAATGTACGGATAATAAATATGATGCAAACCAACTTGATGCCATTACTCGGGCTCACCTTCCATTGAAGTCGAGTGACCATTTGGATTTTTTGGCATTCTGTTTTGACGACATTTTAAGTTTTAATTTAATTAACTAATTTTTTCTTCATACAATCAACTAGAGTTAGTGTTGGAAAATTTTTTATAGCGGCAATTGGGTTGCCAGTGTTGATAAATTGACAAGTTGCACACACACGCTTGTTAGCACACTGTGGCGACCTCTAACACGAATTGGCGCCACTGCTGTAACGGAAATTATAGAAATAAAAAAAAACCTTTGTTCTATACTATCCAGTCATCCGATATTGACGCAATAATATTATTATAAAAAAGGGATTAAGCAAACTTATATAGAATTGTGTACTCTTAGATAAAAATCGTTTAATAGATAGCAGATCGATCAGAGTACCAAACAGGAGATACTTTTTCTTGAAGTGTACATATATAGCCTGCCAATCCATCAGTTTAACCCCATTCTAGAATTAAATTAACATTTTGGAAACCTTTTCAAAACGATTCCATAAGATTTAACAAATCAAAAATAATGAAATAATCGAAAAATTACTTGATAATCGAAAAATTATTGATTATTTTAATTAATACACAATTCTCTAGCACTCATCAAATCCTAGACATATAAATTAATGTAGCAATATTCCGATTCCACGTCATGGAGACATTTAAATGGTAATGTGTATTTTATGTGCTTTAAACTAAAAAAAAAAAAAAAACTTAATGCAGATATGAATCGGAATACAAAATAAGAACCCCTCTATTGGGAGATCCAAGTGTAAACATAGAAGCTGCTCTTGGAGATGGTAGATTTCAGTTTTTTATCTCTATCTATGATGATTATTTCTTCACCTTGATATTACTGATGTTTTGTTTATGTTTTCTCGGTTCTTTTTTTTATATTTTATTAAATTTTTATTTAGAATTACGTTTTGTTTTTGTGTTTTTTTTTTTTTTTTTGTTTTTAAATAGTACGTTCCGTTTTAATATAGGTTTTTAATATATATACGTGTGTGTTTATCGAGACACAAAATGAAAATATTATTTGAAAAATTAAAATGGTTTAGAAGTTGTATTTTTGTTTTGTTGTTGTTGTTGATTTAAAGAGCAATTACAATTACATTTCTGTTTTGTTTTCGCATTATTATTACTTTTATATTTATATAAAATTAAAAAGAAATATATATTCTGATGAGGGCTAGGGCAAAAACTTAACTTAAGACAATTTTATACCATATATACTTTGTTTTTGCGTTTCTGCTGGTTTTTCTTATTTTCTCCTCTTCTCCTTTTGTTGTTGTTGTTGGTGTGGTGTGTATGTTGTTGTATTCTGCTTCTTCTTGTTTCTTGTTATTGTTATTGATGGATGTTATTTATATTATTCTTTTGAATTTAGCCTTCTTGTTTGTTTGCCTGTTGCTGCATTTTCTGAATTTTCGAATATAGCCGTGTATATAAATTAAAATTAAAACATAGCTTTCGTTTTTGTTTTTCTTTTGTTTTTATATATATATATATATGCGCTGCTTGTTGAAATGTAATTCAAAAATTTCGGACTTTTTCTTCTAATTAGGTTTTTTTTATCATTTTTGTTTTTTATCTTTTTGGAAATGCACAGAAGCCCTTAAAAATTAAGCGAAGATCTCTGCTCTTGTTGTTGTTGCCGGTTTTCTCTTCTCATCACACTCTCTTTTCTCTTCCTCTTATTCACTCTTTCACCCACTCACAATTCTTAATTTCTCGCTCTCCCGCTGTCTGTCTGTCTATCCCTTTCTAGTTACTGCTCCTAGGGTTCCCGTTGCCGTTGCTGTTGTTTCTTTCTGTTGGTAGACACGCCCGGTCTATGCACTGCTTGCTTTTCGACTTTGATTAAAATCAAAGTTTTAGTGATTTGAATTATGCTGTTCTGTTGTTATTTTTTTCTTTTGGGCGGGGGGTGATTGTGTGTTATATATGTGTGTGTGTTGTTGATTTTATTTATTTTTTTTTTTTTGTTGTTGGTTGTTTAGTTGCTTGGATTTAGCGATTAGCATTCTTTAGCTGATTGGACAACCAGTCCAGACCCTCGTAAAGACCATCGCCGCTTGTTGCACACGTCGCCTGAATGTACCAATTGCGGTTTCTTAGTGAATGCAAGCCCAACTTGTCGGTAATTTCAGCCGCATTCATCGCATTTGGCAGATCCTGGAAAAGAGGGAGAGAAAGACATGTTATCAAAATTGGCAAAAACTAAGAAAAGTAAGGCATGTACAGCTAACTCTCCTACACGGCGATTGCAATCTCTCGCGCATTGACGACGAACTTATCAACCGGTTAATAACACGTGCTTTTATCTGCAATCGCAGTCGCATGATTCATCTACTTGAAGCGAACAAACCTACTTATATATAGATTATTGTTGCAAATACTTCTTTTTGTGTTTGTTTGTTTGGAACAGTTCATTGCTTTTAACTTAATCTGGTGCATATTATATTACCTTGACTAATTAACAAGTCAAGTTAACTACTTCCCGTTATTTGTAGTATAGATACATCTCGTAAAAATCATTTTTAATTTCACTTTCTTGCTTTACTATCATATTCGTTTAGACTACCATGTTGAAACTGTTTGAATCGGTATTAAAGCAACTCTGAATCATCATCATCAAAAGGTGATTCATTTACTCAGACTATGAGTAAAAGGTTCAATACACTGTCCATTCGTTTAGGACTTGGTGAATCAATCAGAGTACTACCAAATACAATTCAAAATTTAAAGAACATGTAGACTCTTTTCTGACGCTCAATTATGAAAAGTTTGATTTTGAAATTGCTATAATTAAAGAAACTAGTTTGACTAAATGACCTCATCTCCTCTACGTTTTGATCAACAATAGTCCAAGTTAGTTCCGTGTCAAATGAAATCTAAAATATTAATATTTTGTATAAGTAATTTAAATTTGGTTGCAAGCCCTTACAATGATACGGAAGTGTAAGGAGGAAATGCTTTTTCCACTCTCGCTGCAAATTTATGACGATTTCGTAAACGAAATAATTTTATATAGCTTCTAGTTTCATAGTTGTTGAATCGAGATCGACTATTAGTGCTTAATATTGTATTAGCCTGTTAATCTTACCTGTTTGTTGGCAAAGATTAGTAAGACAGCATCTCTAAGCTCATCCTCAGCCAGCATGCGCATTAACTCCTCTCTCGCCTCGCCGATACGTTCTCTATCATTGCTGTCGACAACGAAGATAAGACCCTGGAAGAATAGTAAAAGGAAGGACCACACACTATTTGAGAACAAAAGTTTGAATGGATAGAAAGATCATGAAGTGCAAGTTGCAAGTGGATCAGTCCCGTCTTGAAACAAATGAACTTTGAATAATCACAGAGATCATAACAAGTTGTTAACATCATGTTTGGGTTTAGAGCTGTATTCAATATGATTGATGTCATCGCTACGTACTTGCGTGTTTTGGAAATAGTGCCTCCACAAAGGACGAATTTTGTCTTGACCGCCCACATCCCACACTGTAAAGCTAATATTCTTGTATTCTACAGTCTCCACATTGAAACCTGCGAAAAGGAGTTAAAGAAAGAGATTGAAATGGATAACATAGAGAGGAGATCGTCACCTTATTATCATCTCACTTACCAATGGTAGGTATCGTTGTAACAATTTCGCCTAATTTGAGTTTGTACAGAATTGTGGTTTTACCAGCGGCATCCAAACCGACCATCAATATTCTCATTTCCTTTTTACCAAAGAGGCCTTTAAACAAATTTGCAAACACATTTCCCATGGCTAAGCGGCGTTTAGGAGGCGGAACGAACGAAGTGAATTGTTGTGCACAACTAAAGTAGAAGACGTTTCTTCTGTTGTTTCTCTTTCTCTCTCTCTCTGTTGGGTGCTTGTTTTTTTTATTTTGTTTTATTTTTTTGTTGTTTTTGTTGCAGCTGTGTGTGTGCGGCTCGCAACTAGGAGGAGAATCTACAAGAGAATAATAATAATAAGAATGATGATAAATACAGAAGGAAATTTTTAATGCAATTAGTCGACTCGTCTTATTGACATATGGCGCCCAAAAGGAAACAGCTGTTTTTTGTCCCCCAGGAATCACAGGAATTCGAGACAAATACAAACACAAACAACAACTGTATGACAATTGTGGCAAATGCTGACTGACTTGACTTGACTGAGAACTGATGAGCTCTCGTGTTGACTACTGAGATTCAGAGCTGAGGTTCAAAACTCTGACGTGTTAATCTGTCTCTCCCCCCTCCTCACCTGAGCTGATTGAACTGAGTTGCAAAATTATGAAATTATTGCCAATGGACAAGCGAATTGAATTGAAAATACCCTTTCTTTCTTTTTCTTTTTACATAATTAAAAAATTTTAACAAACGCGTTCGCCGCCTTCAGTTAGTTTTGGACTTCATTTGGCAAGCTTTGTTAATGGACGGCGACAACGAAGCGCGCCGCTGGGTGGGCTTGCTGGCTACTAACTGATAAGATATTGATTTTTTTGTCGCTGACGACGACGACAGCTACGACAATGATGGAGACGACGACTCCGCCCGCCTCTCGTTTAAGAACACCACACATAAACCATAAAAGCGCGTAAATTATTAAATAAAACAAGGCAAATTTAACATGAACTTTAAGTGAATTCTTGTTGTTATTGTATGATGAGTCAGTAGAAGGCAGTGGGAATCTCGGAGGAGGACAATGATGAGCAGAGCGCGCTACTTTCTGTGTTGAAAATTCAATTCAAAATTGTTAAATTAAAGAACTACTACTATGTAGAGGAAGCCGCCTCCGTTGCTTTTCTTTCTCTCTCTGGAGCCCCTCCCACCAATACCCTACCTCCTGCACACCTCCTCCTACTACATTACCAACACAGAACTCATCTGTCATGGCGTTGCCAACGAATCAAAATGCGCAGCACAGAGGAAAAAAATGGACAACTACATTAAAGAAACACTCATTTTTTATTTTCATATTATATTAGGGTTTCCTTGAGCAAAAGTTCAATGCAAGAAAATTCAATGAAACTTATGGAAAAAGACAAAAACTACACGTAGCAACTTTTTTGCCCCCTCCCTCTGCCTAGACTTTGCATTCACTCACTCACTCACACATACACACACACACACACAGACATGATTTGCTTGTGTGTGAGCGTTTTGTTAAAATGATGAATAATCAAAAAGTAAAAAAAAAAGGAAACATATTTTACTATGTCATTAGTTTTATGTATTACTCGATCTATGTAATTTTTCGTCTAGTTTTTATGTCGTTTATGAAAAAAAGCCTTATAAAATTTCTACGTAGAACTAGTGTGCGTGTACTGGTATATATATATATATATATGTGTGTGTGTGTGCAAGAGAGTACCAAGAAATGATGACGGCGACGTATGGCGTTTTTCTTCTTTCTTTTCGACTTGCTACGAATGCCGTACCCGAATGCGGCTTTCTCTTGTTTTGTCTAGTATGAATGGGTTTTCATAATTCTTTAACACTTTGATGCTTAAAATTCTTATGTATGCCACTTTACACTTTTAACTTTACCGTTTTGTATGCGATTTCTGCGTTGGATTCTTAGTTAATTTTCCTTTTAACTTTCTTTCCGCTGATCAACAAAACACACCACACACGAAATCAGTGACAGTGTGACCGTAAACGATTTTGAACTTTGGTCATACTTATTTCGATAATTTATGGATACATGATGTGTTACAATCGACAGATAAGCGGCTCTGCTTAATTTTCAGCTGAAAATTCCAATTTGCCAATAAATTTAAGATCTTTACAATACTCATACCATCTAATAAAATGATTTTACGGCATTTGTTGATGAACTTGTAATAGAAAAAGATTACCAACTAATGCCCACGCACACACACACACAAACATATACTGCAATCGCTTTCATCCCTAATTCTCCAAGACCAAAGTCACGCAACCGTCGTGTTGTATTTCCCTACACACACACATACACACGCACACATAAAAAAACATAGTTTCTTCTTCGCTTTTACCATATTAAAATGTTGTTCTAAATACGAGAAAATAGCAATAAACCACTTAGTACTAGGAGTGTAGACGAATATACGAACCAACTAATTCCGAATGCACACAACTTTAAATAGAAATTTAAAAAAAAAAAATATATCTGCCTGGAAACGTCAGAAATTCACAGAGCGAATTAAAACTGGCCGTGCTTGACGTTGAAAAAACTGCAAACTCACCAAACTACCGACATAGACAGATACTCACCGCTGCCACGTCGAGAGAGAGAGAGAACGAGGCCGGTATGTTGAGTTTTAGGTTTTTTTTTTGTCAGAGATGGTCACTTTCGACGACTAGACATCATATATCGTTTATCGATAAACACCAAAGACCTTATTTATTGGCGGCATTTTTAAAATAGCTTCCACTGTATAACACAAATACTAAAAATAAACAAACTATTATAAACGAATCTACTTAAGTTTTTAGTACTTAAGTACAAATGTTTTTTGAATCCAAAACTTACCTTTTTGACAATTGTTTGCAGCAGTATCAGCGAATAAATACAAACTAAAGAGAATTATTTATTTAACTGGTGGGAGAAATGTTTTATCCGAAAACTCCTTTTCTGCGAAAGCCGCAGTTGGAAAAAGAACTTCTCAAAATAAATGTATGTATATGAAACCGTTATTCAGTGAGTAGCTGCAGGCAAATAATTGAAAATTCAAATTAAACCGATTTTATTTTACAGGTTACTGCTCTGCCGGAACTTTTGGAGTGGCTATGTCAGGCGCCCAGTTTGACAACGTATCGGGTTAACACCTTGACTATTGATCCGAAGGATTACCTACATAAACTTGAGCAGACCCTTGTAGATCGCTTTGGCCAGCGAGCACCTAAGGTTTTTCGCATACCGGAAATACCCGAAATGGTCTGCATAAATCCTCTTAAAGATCAAAGTTGTGGAAGCGACGGCAAGGACGAAAAATGCCAACCCTCTACAACTCGCCGTGAGATTATTGTGGACACTAGTTGTGGCGCTGCTTTGTTGCGCGGTTCCCATATTTATGCTCCTGGAGTTTTGGCCATGGAAACTGGAACTCAACTCGACGAATGTGTGGATGTCTATGGTGACGTTGAAGGCAACTGCAAGCGAGGAACAGCAACACGTTACGAAAGCTCTGAAAAGATTTTCATAGGCATCGGTAAAGTCCAAATGCAGAGATATCAGTTGTACAATAATCAAAAGGACTCTCCCAGCGGCATAGCCATTGAAATGCAATCAACTGTGAGTGGAGTTCCCTCTTTGGGGGATCTGAGCGATGCCTATGGTTTACTACAAAATCTTCCATCTATGGTATGCGTGCGTGTTCTAAATCCCCAGCCGGGTGATCGTGTTTTGGACATGTGTGCGGCACCGGGCAATAAAACCTCACATATAGCCGAACTAATGCGAGACCAAGGACTCCTGGTAGCTCTGGACAACTCCAAGAGTCGTGTCAAAGCTATGCAGTCTCGCATAGGTCATTACAAGTGCATACAAAGCCACGTTTTCGACTCGACCAAAGCTTTGGCGGAGCCTGATGATCAGCATAATGATCCACCCTTTTCTTCTGCCAGCTTCGATCGCATTCTTTTGGACGCTCCCTGCAGTGGAATAGGTAATCGTCCGCAGCTGTCCTGTGGCAGTCAACTCAAAACAGCGAAAGATCTTAAATCCTATCCGAATATCCAGCGTCGCCTCTTCGGACAAGCTGTGCATCTGTTAAGACCTGGCGGTACTTTAGTTTACAGCACTTGCACTGTTACCGAAGCCGAATGTGAGGAAATTGTGGAATGGGCCTTAAGGAAGTTTCCGCAAATCCATTTGCTTGATGCCATACCCAGATTGGGACATTCTGGTTTGCCGCTTCCAAACTTTGATCCAGACCAAGCCAAGTTATTGCAGCGTTTTGGTCCTGGCCAGAGTTTGGATACTGTTGGTTTTTTCATAGCTAAATTTGGCAAAACAGAATCAAAATAAAGCATATTATTATCTCAGAAAATAAACAAAAGTTGTTTCATCAATTTTTTTGGTCCATTGGTCAAGTGTCATAATCAAACGTTTCCATCAAAAGCATTCGACGATGTGGAATTTTTTAAGTAGCTAAACTGACAAATAAGCTTGGGTAATAAAAAAATAACAAAATGTTAATTTGTTGCAAATAATCCATATTTTAAATGAAAAAAAAAAGATTAGCATACTATTGGCTAAAACATTTTTTATATAAACATTTAAATACTATAAACTTTACTCTAAAGGCTCTGTCTGTTTTAAACAACAGCGAGAGATGAAAAATTAAAAAAAAAACCAAACCTAACTTAACTAAAGTGTTTACATTTGTTAATTAAAAACACACATTGCATATTTTTCCACTATGTACGTTTATGTATTTTCGCTGTATTTTCATTTGTTTTATGTTTTTGTTTTTTGTTTGTTTTGTTTTGTTTATCAGGAAATGTTTTCATTAAAAAAAAAAAAATGTTTGCAATGAATTTTAATGTCAGTTTTTATGTTTAAAAAATGTTTAAACATTGTTCAAATACACAATTAATTATAAATATTATTCGGTATTGTGAAGGGGTGGCGAGAGTTTTATGATTTTAAGATGAAATTTCCAATTCAAATTGAGTTTTGTTCCGACTTTGTTTGTTTTTGTTTTGCGCTTTTAATTGTTCCTACTCGAAATGCAAAAAGCAATTGCATTTTACTAAGAGAATTACACAACGCATTTTAAGAGTTACGTAAATTAATTATTATAAATTAATACATTTTGTAGTCCAAATTACAATTGTATTATCATTATTATTATTATTATTATAAGTATTATTATTGTTATTATAGTAGGTAATGTATTATTATGTATATATATTTATATATGTATATGCAAAGTGGAAGCCGCTGTACCAGTATAGTTTGATAATGATCATGCGACCCCGACCATAAAAATAGACTTAGAATGGGAAGGGTTCTTCATTGTTTTCCTTCTCATCTTTTTTTCTCTTTTGTTTTTTTTTTCTTACGATTTTTTCTTTCTTTTTATGTTATCTCTGTGCTGTTCAGCTGATGTGTTGATGCTGGATGCGGGAAGCAGCGACAATATGTGCGGAGAACCTTCTCTTTGTATAGAGAATTTAGCCATGGAAAAGAAAGAGAAGGCACTGCTGTCGCTGCACGTTTGCAAGGATAACAACAGCATCAATGATTTTGATGATGATGATGATGATGTGATGATGATGATGATGATCACTGATAATAATCAATCATCAGTCGACTAAGATTAAATCTAGGATGTAATAGGAGGGGCGTGTTGGTGGTGGTGCAGTAAGGGGGTGTACGTGCGCTGGGGGAAAGGGGGTCTAATTTCAAAATGATTTACGTCGGGATGTTTAGCGTCTTAAATTGATCTTCGTGCATTTCAGTCATCATAAAGGTGCCATCCTGCAGCAATAAGACGACGCGACGTGTGCCACCTGAAAAAAGCATTAATAATTGTTAGGAAATTTGCCAAAAGTTTGGAGAGATCATAGAAATACTAACCAGGCGACGGTAAATCCGCTTGAACAACTTCGGCTGGTATTTGTGCCTCAGTGCCATCGCTATCGGAGGTGGTTATATGTATTTGAGCTGTGGGTGGCGCTCCTCCACTCACTCCTCCTGCAATTTCCGTTTGCTGTTGCTGCTGCAGCAAAGCAGCCTGATGTTGAGCCAGCTCATCTTCGGTCATGGATACAAGAATCTGTTCACCATCGGCAGTTTGGGTCTCGGTGCCGCCGGCTCCACCCTGAACGGCCTCAGCGACAGCATGATCAAGTGATATGACATCCTGTTCATCGCCCTCAGCGGCGGCCACATAGGCAAATTGTTGCTCTCCATCTGGGCCCTGGGTCACCAGGATTGTCTGACCTTCGGCATTTTTACCTGCCACCTGATAGACAGTGCCATCTTCGCCACGCACCAACAATGCCGAGCCATCCTCATTGGTTAGAACTTGCTGATCATTGCCGAGCAGAGCCCTGCGCCGCTGCCTCCAGCTGTTCGCGTTGCTGTTCCTGTTGCTGCTCTTGCTCCATTTTCAGCTGTGATTCCTCTTGGCCAATTAACTTTCCTGTTATGGGACACAGCTGGGCCTGATGCTGTTGTATCTCCTCTTCCTCGTCTTCCACTTTCGGGACTTGAAGCTGAATGGTGGCTTGTGTCGGCTTGGTCACGGCAGGGCGGGCTATGGTGGGCAGTTTTGGGGTTAAAAGTCCCCCCTCCTCCTCCTCTGAGCGGTTGTTGTTGTTGTTGGGACGATACTGCCAGCTTTTGCTGGACTGTTTGTTGTCGCTGCTGCTGGCGCACTTGATTAGGGCGTGGAGCGAGCAAGTCTTCGCGACTAACAACTTTGCGGGTAACCTTCAGGTCACCCGATTTCGAGAGTTGCAAAATTTTCTGTTCAGGTGTAACCAATCGGTTGCCAACATTTCCAACCTGACGCTGCTGTTGCTGCTGAAGTGTTCCAACTGTTCCAGCACCGGCTCGTGCTATTATCTTGGGCGAAGGTTTGCCTCTAGCTGCTAATTGTGTTTGTTGTTGTTGCTGCTGCCTCAGTGGTTGTTGCGGCTGTTGATTAGGACGACGCTGAATGGCGGCTGCTTGCTGGCCAGGTGTCCGCAATACCTGCTGGCGTAGACCAACAGTAATGGGCGAATTTGAACCGGATCCTGAACCCGAACCAACAGCTCTCGCGACGGCAAAGCGTTTGGCACCACCACCCACAGGGCTAATCTTTGTTGGTGACACCTCGGTCTGTTGTTGCTTCTGCTGTTGCACCGTCTGCTGCTGTTGTTGTTGTTGTAGTTGCTGTTCTACTGCTAAGCGAAAGACACCGCGCGAATTGCCGGCAATTTCCGAGCGTGCGAGTACACGTACAGGACATTCCAATCGATCTTTCTTCTAAAACGAAATAGTACAAGTTACAATAAATACAAAGAATACTAATTATCTTTAGTTTGTTTACATCTGTAAGTATCGGTTATACCAATTATTACTGATGTTTCATTTTGGCACTTACCATTTGCAAGGTATTGGGCATCTCGGGTTTACGAAACATGCCTGAACTGGTGCTATCTTCTGTATAGATAATCTCTCCCATTTTAAGTTCATTATTGGCTGCTCCTGCAGGACCTCCGCCAGCTACAAAGGCCGATGAATTGCCATTAATTTTGGCAACCTGTGCTGATTTCTCATGTGGTTTCTCCCTTGGTTTATTTAGCTGGACAGAGCTACCGCCATTTTTTAAACGCTTAACCGTATGAGAGGGTATTAAGTCTTCTTCCAAATCTCCTAACTCTATGCTACTTCCATCTAAAATGGAACCGCCACTATGATTGAGTTTTCGTTTAACACCAGCTCCCGGTGTTGGAGATGCGGTCATGTCCTCATCGTCCTCATTGGCCGACGATGGTGATGGTGAGGTGGAACCCTCCTCATTGGCACCACTCTCGTTAACCCATTGCTTGAAGGCATCCATGGCCTTTGTTTTCGAGGTGCGTGAAGGACGTGATGGTGGCGAAACTGCTCCGGGACTACTGCTAGTGTTCAATGCTGCTGTGGTCGAGGTGGCCTCTGAAGTCTTCGATTGTGGCTGAACCCTTTTCATAGCGTCCAAGCCCTTCTCTCTGGTCAATTTCTGTCGTGCCAATTGCTTTTCAAACATTTGTAGAAAATATGGTACACGATCCAAATTGGCCATTGCTTCCCAAGTGTTTTCATGATGCGATCGATCTACCCATTTAACTAAATACTCATGAGTCTTCCGGCGTGGATTGAAGCGCTTGGCCACAATTTTCTCTACCGCCTCCTCGGTGCATTGTTCGGTTTTAGTATCAACGCGTGTGGCGATGCGATTGTTATTGTTAACCTTCGGTGTGGAGGTAGCGATAGTGGGCAATGCTGCAAGTGTTCCTTGCTTATTGCTTTTTGTTGGCCATTCATTTTCGGTGTCCTTCAGTTGATTCGCTAAGGTAGGCAATTTCCCAGCAGATGATCCTGCAATATATAAATGGGATTTCTATTAGAAATTGTTATAGGAATCATAGCGACATAAACATAACTAGGGGAACAGTGTATTGTAATGCCGTCTATCTGCCCGGCAAGATACCACACATTGGATCGCATGTCAAATATATACATATATCTTATACTTACGTCTGGTAGCTGCATTATTACCGCTGCCACTGGAGTTATTGGTGCTATTAGAACTATTGTTGCTATTGCCGGGATTGACAACAGTTTTTGTAATGCGCACCGGCATATCCTGCAATTGTCCATGTCCGATTTTGCCAAATGATTGTATTGTTTTTCCGGCTACTATCCACGGTTCTCGTACACTATCTTCGAGCTTCACCCAATGCTGGTATAGAGCCCACGAATTCGAATTGGCAGTTTCTTTGCGCTGATGCAATTGTGTGGCCTTCCACAAGGTGAATGCCCAAATGGTTGGCTTTGTATCCAGAGATTCTTTAAGATTAGCGTTCTCCTTTTCGCACGCATCTTCCTTATGAGCTTGGAATTCCTCGACGAAATTGTAGGCTCTCAGACAACGTCCACAGACGAGTACATCCATGTTGGCCAATTCCTCTTGAGCGACTACATTTTGTTTTTAAACAAGGATTAACAAGCGGTGATGGAGAACGGGAGAGAGAGAGATAGAAGTTTATGACAGCGGCATGAGCGGTGTTCAAATTGCAAATTCTCTTGCGAAAACTCACACTCACCTCGAATAATATTAGCGTGTTTACCAATTTCCGTAGGTGCAATCTCCTGTGCCAACATTATACATTAAACCGACGCTTAAGCTTTTATTGAATGCATTGAAAATTTGTTAAACATTAGTTGGTTTTGTTTGTTATATTTTATTCGTTACTACAAAAAACAATACAAAAAAAAAAAAAATTAAACTGCTTGAGCAAACGACTGAAAAAAGTACAGTACAGAAAATGGACTATGTGGCAACTCTGGCCTGCAGTACAATCGCAGTGTGGTAGGTTTATCTAAACTTGGTATTTTGTAATGGTGTAGCAGCAGCTACCTACCAGCCAGCAGGCAGGCAGGCCGGAATGAGTAGCACAAAGCAAAATAGCTAAAATACACCAAAAATAAATAGAAGGCAAAACACAGCAAACCGGCGCGAAAAAAACATGACCATTTAACAAAAATATATATGTTTTCTTTATATATTTATTGAAGCTGATTGGAAATACATAATTATTGTAGCTGCTCAGCTACGTTCCATTTTCCCCATACAAAATGTCTTATCGCTGGGAAACACAAAAAATTGTCGAAAGATATGTTTATTAAAATGCAAACGCACACTGCAACTGATTAGTAATAATTGCTATTTGATTGACAATTTTTCTAAATTCTCCATATCCTTGTAGTTTGTAATCGGCTCAGATATATCGGAAATTATATTGTTATAATTGTGGCCGTTAAAAAAGTAGTAATCATTGTATTTGCACTTTATTCCTACTAATCGAGCGGTGTTGACCGATCTACGATTGTTAATCTTTCACAAGCAAAACACACACCTTCATGTACAATAGGATTTCAGCTTTTGTGGCAAATTATTAATTTTTGCAAATATTCTATTTAAATAATTTGAAAATGTTTTCACTTTTTTACACTTTCTTTGCGCACTCTGTGTGCTGTTGCACGCGCCAACTCTGAATGCCAAAAACAAAATGTTTTACTAAAAACCAGACCAGTGATGCTTTGGAAACGGCTGCATCGACTCTTGTATGCGGTATTTAATAAACAACAAGCATAAATCCTACGAAAACTATCACTTGAAATCCTTAGAGAATTTTTTAAATTTATAAATTCAAAGTTAAATAATAATGCTTCACATCGAATACGTTAAAGGTTCATTTAAAACTGATATATTTACACCAAATTATTCTAATAAAGTGCTGAACTGCTCATATGTACAGCGTAGGGTGATTTCCCGTTCGTCCGCGTAGCGCAGCACTTTGTCAGCCAATCACAGTGAGTGGTGTATCCACGATAGCGTGGTGGCAACGCTGGCTGGTTCAGAGAAAATTAAAACCAATACGCGCACTGAACTTTGTATACCCTTATATATTGAAAAAGACAATTCGTAGCATTTACGTTCCTGACACATTGAAATCAAGTTGAAAAGCTTATTTGAAAAATGTAGTATATGTACTTATTCTGCTTTATCTTTATTCATATTATACAAAGTGTTCCCAAAATATTTTGAAAAGAAAAAAGCCTAAAAGTATGGAAACATGAAAACTTAAGTCAAGCAAATCTAGAAGCAAAATTATCTTTTAGTCCTACTAATATGCTTATAAAATTTCAGATCTTTAACGTTTGATTCTGGCCCAATGTGCTATAGTTGCAAAAATATCGATGTTTCATAAAAAAAGAAAAAAAAAACATCGATAACATTGACGGTAACATCGATACTTCTCCGGCTCTAATTTGTTGTTGTACTTTGCTTCTGCCCGCCTCCTTGGGGTCAACCAAAAACAAAAGTTCAATATAAAAATATCAAAAAATATTGATAAGCCTGGCCGTCACTGCCTCCCCAGCACTGAATACTGAATACAGAATAGCCGAGCGTTTAACGTAAGCGCTTAACTATTTTATTTTCATCACTTTTGAATCACAAGCCCAAGGGAGCAGAGGCAGCGGCAGCGGATATTTCAATAATATACAAGAACTATGGTTTTTATTACGAAATTTGCACGTTTCGGTGCCCAGGTTGCTGCGCGACACATGCGGGCCTCTGTCACGCCCCTTGCCATAGGTCAATGGCGTAGTTTTCATATTACCAATATGTTGGATAAAGGTAAATAGACAGTTTATGCAACAGTTGCATACAGTTTTGGAGCGATTGTCAAATGTATCTTAAACTGTTTAACAATCTCATTCATTCCCGCAGAGCGTCGCTATACAGACAAACACGAATGGGTGGAACTTCTGGATGCCAACAAGGCCATCGTGGGCATCTCCAGTTATGCCCAAGAGGCTTTGGGTGATGTAGTCTTTGCCCAACTTCCCGAACCCGGAACAGAGCTCAAACAAGACGATGAATGCGGAGCCCTTGAAAGTGTGAAGGCAGCCAGCGAGGTCTATTCCCCTGTAAGTGGCAAGGTAACAGAAAAGAATGCTCAGGTAGAGGACACGCCAGCTCTGGTTAACACAAGTTGCTACGATAAAGGTATGTCCATAGCTTATTCTCGATTGAGTCCACTCTAATTGTTATCATTTGCTCTTTTAGGCTGGCTTTTTAAAGTCTCCCTGAAGGATCCTCAAGAGTACGAGAAACTTATGACTGAAGAACAATACAAGACGTTCCTGAGCTCCAGTGCCGATCATTAGAGAAGAATCTAGTGGAAATGAAAAGCCAAAAAATGAAAATGGCAAATGGAAACCGCCATTAAAAGATTTCCACACATTTGTTATCTCTCAAACTCATCCCACCACAATTATCATTGAACTCATACACCACACCACGATCCTCCACATTGTTGTTGCATTTAAGAAGCAAAAATAAACTATAAAGCCCAAAAATAACAATCTACGTTGCTGGGAATGATGACCTGCGGGTTGCTTGTCTAGCGACAGATCCCCCATGGAAACTGCCTTACTGATAACAGATAAGAACTTAAGAGAGCGACAGCAAGAGCAATGGAGCATGGGAGAGGAGAAGTCATGCTCTTAGATTACAGCTAAATCAGTTAAGTTTAACTCGACTCTTAATCGCCAAATCACGAAATTTGTTAATTATTGATTATGGCTATCCGGGTTCGTACTTTTATTCTTTATTAAAGTTCATGGTCAAAGAAGAATTCAAGCAATGTAAATGTCGAAAAATCAGACAAAGTTTATAAAGTCTTCAAGCTGTGATGTCTCCATGACTCTTATGTCCACTAGGATTGGGTACGCTAAAACTTCCTTTGGGAATATCAGATATAATGAGTTTGTAGAAACAAATGAGTTTTCTTTTATGTGTAATCGATATGGATAACTAGATTTATCCAATCATATTTTTCTGTTCTCCAATCGTCAAGTCTTGTTAATGTAGATTGACTGACAACTGTCAAATGAGCCAGATTGAAATTGTACAAGAAATTTAGTTGTTCTAAATATCAAAAACTATTAAAAACTTAAGTAATTTGAGCTATTTTGTGTCACTTTGATTGTTGCTTGCTGAATTGAGTGAATGTGACATGAAGACGAAAGAGAGAGAGATTGTTTCGTGCTTCTCTTTCACTCGTTTCAAATAAGGCACAAGAAACTCTTATACAATAAATATTAACTAAAAACAAATATAAATCGGCGGTCCAAAAATAAGAACCTATAGAGTTTATCTCTTTTTTGTTTAACTACTCAAATAAGAAACTGAATTTGTTGAATTATTTATTAATTGTTACTTTGTTTGTATATCTTTAAGGTAATTTCATTTAAGATCTAGGGACTAGACATCTAGAAATTGAAAAATTGTTATAGTTGGTTAAAAAAAATGTTGAAATCAAATGTATAAAAAATGTTAACTTCTCTGATTAACTTTAGAATGTGGGACATTGTTAAAAACAATGAAATCAAAAATTGTATAGAATAAAGAGAATAAATGTCGACAAAACACCGAGTATTTATGTTAATTTTGTTAAAACATTGTCCATATAAATTATGTAATATAATAGACGAAGCTTTAAGACTAAAATCGTTCGTTCTCTATTTGTCTGAGTTTAAGTGTTTTTATATTAACTCCATAGGAATGATCAATCTGAAAAATGAAAACAAACAGATTTAAATATGTTTTTTAAAGTCTTTAATTTGACGCGTTTTTTACAATTTTCCAGAATTTTGTTTGTTCTTCAATAATATAAAAATCTTTTAAGCTAAATTTTTATAATTATAATGTTTTTAACACATTATTTTACAGAAATATTTTGCTTGATGGATTTCCATTGTCATTAGTAGAAAATTTCTATAAAAATATCAATTATTTTTGTTGAAGTCTGCAAGTTATTGTCCAAGTTCAGGAACAATCCATGGAATCTAATTTACTTTTGAACGATTTTCAAATGGCTGGAATGGTGCTCTTACACATAAAAAATTGTTTTCGAAACTATTTTCAAGGTATTTTTATGACTAAAATGAAGATTGAGTTTCTCCAGCATTAGTTTCTAAAGCTCATCAAAAAGAAAACAAATCCCAAGAAGTAAGTATAAACCAATTAAAACTTAGGAATCTACTCTTTAGGGTGTATGAAAAGTTCCGGATAGACGAATTATTGTCGGGCCCTCTAGTTATTATTATATTGCCTACGATTTGAATCGCGGATATTGATAAAAGCAATAAAAAAAGAACCGAAAAAAAATCCAGACGATACGGAACTTAACTGGAACCCTGAAATTTCCTCTCATTGCCATTTTGCTCGCACACTTGACACAATCAGAATTTTTGTTGTCGAGACGATTGAAATAGGCTGATACATTTGGTATACATATGTACGGCACACGCCGAATCCATGTTCATGTTCAATCAGTAATATGAGTCGGAGTCGGACCCGGGCATCACCTGATTAACGAAGAAATCTACAGACGACGGGGCACACACCTACCTCTCTGGAAAGTTTACGCCGTGATTGTGATAAGGATGAAATCGCCCAAGTCCAAGTCGATGTCGATGTCGATGTCAGCGGACGTCTGTTGAACCATGCGATGATGCTAAAAGATAATGCCACATGGTAATGATTACTTGGCCATCCGAAAAACTATTTGGTTTCGAAATGGCAAAACTTTTAAATAGGGAGAACATATTCGTTTATAAGAGATAGAGAGGGAGAGACAGAGAATACAATCTGATAGTACGTTGATTTTGTTTTTGAATTTCCATCTGTTTGTTTCCAGGTAAACAGACCACAGTGCTTGGCTCGTAACCGTTAGTTAGTCGTTCGCCAAAAAAGCTCTGCCAAACGAATGCAAAAAGCTTGGCATCGCTCGTTTCAAACTGACAGTGCTCAAATTGAACTCATTCCGTGCGGTACACACAAGAAAACACAGCGTGCTGCTCGAGAAACCAAAACACACACCAAAACCTTAACACTTACTCAAAATAAACACAGACAACAACAAGACACAAACACACACACACCGCAAGTGCACCATAAGAACAAATAGGGATAATTGCCTTACAAGAAGGAAGAAGGAGCAAATCAGACCAGGATATACAAACAGAGAAACACATCAAAATGCCAGCAGAAAAATCAATATACGAACCAAATCCAGCCATTAGTCAAAAGGCTTACATATCCAGTTTCGATGAATATAAGAAATTCTATCAGGAATCATTGGACAATCCTTCGGAGTTTTGGTCACGCGTGGCCAAGCAATTCCATTGGGAAACACCAGCCGATCCTGACAAGTTTCTGCAATATAATTTCAATATATCCAAAGGACCCATTTCAATTAAATGGATGGCAGGAGCCTCTACCAATATCTGCTATAATCTGTTAGATCGCAATGTTCGCAATGGACTGGGCGACCAAATAGCCTATTTCTGGTGAGTACAATTGAATAAACAAACAACAACTTTCTCCAAAAGGGCAAACCAATCTTAGGTTATGATAAAAACAAAAGGATAACAGTATTGATTTTTCTTTCCTCTGTTGGTGGTTATGAAACTGGCGTGACGTAGGTCCTTTTAGGTACGTGGACGTTTCTAGGTAGGTAGGGTAGGTTAGGCTAAGAAGGAATGTTTTTCTGCGCAGCCACCGTAAAAAAGAAACCAGATGTTCTTTCAATGGCCCTCAAAAAAAGAGAGGGTGGTGGGCAAAAGGGCAGAAGGGGGTTGCTTTAAGGTCAAAGTAAATTGCAAACAGAATGCAAAACAAAAACCTATTAATGTTTGCTCCAATTGTAAAAAGATAATTTAATACTTTTAGGCGCGCAGTTCCATAGGATGATGACGGTAGAAGTTAATTGTTGTCAACAGTTTTTACTAGCAATCGTTTTGTCGGGGTTTTATACATACATACATAAGTATATATACACATACATATATGTATCATATGTCTGCCGTTGCTTCGGCTAGGTCAATGTCAGGGTCAAGCTTGAAATACTTCAGGGGCGTCCCCAACTCGTGGCCCCCTTTTTTTGTATCTACTCTGACCTGGTCGAGAAATTCAATCAATTTCCTTAAAGTGTTTTTGTTTTTCATTGTATTATTATTGATTTGCAAATAAATACATTCGATTCCACAGCAAATGCTTGAAATGCAAATGACTAGGTGGGAGTTGGCAACGAGCAACAACAACAACAATGTAAAACAAATATTAAGTAATGTGTTCTCATCCGAATTTTGTTTATATTTGTTGCACTTTGGTGCCAAAGGGCCACTCACAACGTAATTAAAATCAATATTTTGTGTTGTTTTGTTTTTCCAAAACCCAAAACCCAAAGTTCAAAATCATTACCATCTCATCATCATCATCATCATCATCGTTCGTTGGGGCATCATCATCTGTTGGGGCTGTTAAACAAATGCTAATACCATATTAACGCGGTTATCTGAGGTTATCACGGACGTAAAATTGTCTTGTTATTGTTGTTCAAGGCGCGTGTGTGTAAGTGAAATGCAAATGAAAGTCAGGTAAACGGGAAGGTCATTAGAAAGAGAGTTTGAGAACTAACTCTGAACCATTGAATATTGAGTGATCGCATTGCGTGGCGGAGGGGAGGGAGTTATAGAAAGCTAAAAATGTGCACAATCTGATACACTGTCGTCCTCGCTTTCTAAATTGCTGATAAGATAAAAAAAACCATAGAATAGAATAGTTTTCTATTCTGTTCTGTGTACTATCTACCTGATTGAGTGTGTGTGTGTGTGAGTGGGTGTGCGTGTGAATATGAGTGGTAAGCCCAATTTGCACGTAATGAGTAATAATTAATGCCCCTTTTTAAAGCAAAACGTTTTACTTATTGTTAGACTGAGATAATATGTATATTGAATTTTGGCCTGAACGCAATCCATTGAAGTATCGTTTCGTTTCGTTTTGATTTCGGATTCGTTTCCAAAATGAAATTAAATCAAATTATATACACAAAAACGTTTGGAGAGCCTCCATTATATTATGTAAGCGCTTTTGACAAGGCGGCAAAGTCGTCGGCGCTCAAAATTGTTTATTCAAATCGATGGCATACAAAATACAATACAAAACAATAAAAAAGAATGAGAAAATATTTCTTGATATTCATATGTATGTATTATTCAAAAGTGTGTCAGTCAGTCTGGGCCAAAGAATTGCACCCAGATCCAAGAAATGTTGATAGAATTTGTGTAAACTTTCAAATACTCCGCTTAAGTGCTTGAACAAGGTATTCACAGTTTGAAAAGCACTCTATAAATCACGCGATCGAACGATTTGGTTGGTCTGATTCACCCCCACTCTCTCGGTCACTCAAATTCCATGTGGCAGAGAGGAATGAATGCTAATGAGAGATAGAGCCAGATAGATCTGTAAACACCTGTAATTCTAATATGAAAATACCCTTTGCCAACAGAAATAAAAACGGGTATATGCATTCATGCAAATAGTTTGCACATATATACAGATACTCTTAGTCATGGGGGAATCATTCTAAATGATTAATGTTAGTACAATCATTTTACAAAACAAATATAAATCTTATCGAAAGTGGGTATTTCTACTAAGCACATTCGAGTATAGACAATTGCTCATTTCCTCCATTCCTCTTTTGGCCAAAGTGAAGTGTATATGTATTATCTTTTGGCCCCAAAACGTCATATTATGTAAGATGAAATTAACATAACATTCCAGCCGCAGCAGCAGAAACAGCATCAGCTGTTTGATCATACGATAATGTCTTTCAAACTGTAGGGCACCTACAGTTAGCCCCGGCGTCGTCGGCAACAAACCAAAAACATTCGATTCCAATTTCATTTAGACACGCGAATTTAACAGCTGTTAATGTTTAGATAATAATAACACAGACGCGTGCATGAGAGGCCGTTAGTTAGCCACTAGCTAGCCAGCAGCATGCATACATACATACACACATACTCACATATGTATGTTTATAAGAATATTTTGTGATTTTTGATAAGGTTTTTCTTCCATTCTTCGCTTCGTTTCCATTGCCATGGCCACGCGTCTTGCCGATGCATGGAAAATTTCTTGTCTACCGATTTGTCGGCGAGATTACACTTAACGTTAGATTGGCTAGTAAGTGAGTACTTCCCAATTGAAAATTCACATACTTGAGAGGAATGGAATGAAATACATAAATGTGTCGCGCCACATTTCCCTCGCGGTTAGGCTCGCCAAAAAAAAAAACATAATTAGTCACGCACATACCGAAAAATATATTTCCAATTGTGATAAGGCGCCCTTAGTGCTGTTAAAACTGTACACAGTTAGAAAACAACAACATCAGCTGTTAAACTGTTGCGTTGCCTTGGCCTTGAAGAGAAGCGATTAACAGCGGATGGTCTTGCAGTTTGACAAGCACCAATGTTACACACACATTCAGCCAAAACACAATGTTCAGGAAATTTCGAGGGAAAGTTGATTTATTTCATCGATGGCTGGTTGATGCGTGTTTTATTTATTTTTATCATCTTACTAATTTGCCATACAAGTATTACGCCGAAATGTTAATATAATTTCAACAAACGTGCAAATGTTAGCCAACATCTATGTATATATATATATATATACATACATATAATATCCATTGCGAAGTGAATTGAACTTTGTTCACGTTAACCAAAAATAACCCAAGGAATACGTCACAGTATATTTGTTGTATTCTTCCTGCTTTCTTCCCTTTCGCCATCCGCCCCCGTAAAAAAACCGATGCCAACCGAAACGCTTTACGACCGACCGGCTAATTCTTATCGGTTATTGCTGGCCTAGTATGTGTACTATATGTACATATATTCTATATAGATTGCTTGGTCATTCGGCGATCTATGATTTATACTCCTTTGTATAGTTTTTGTTGTTGTTTCTTTTGAGTCATTTGAAGTGCACATACACAAGGGTAAATTCGGGTCTAGACAGGTGGGCGGTCAGTCGATCGGTCGGCTATTGGTCATAGAACCTTGTTTACCTTTTTTAGCCAACTGCTTTCTCCCGTTCTCTTAGATTCTTGGCCTTCAACCTGAGTTGGTGTTCCAATTCACATACATACATATATCCGCCACAACTTGGTTCAGTCACGACTTCTCGTCGATCTTATTTTTTATATGTTGTATTCATTTGCCTTTGTTGCTAGAAGCTTTTGTTTAGTCTTACATTTAATTGTTAAATTTAATGTATTTGGGTTTGTTTTTCCCCCGCTTAACTACACCGAATACTACAACTAAAAGTCCACACAGTCAGATTAACAAGTTCATGAACACAAGAGATTAACACTTTTGTATTTCTCTCTAATCATTTAAGAATTGTTTTGGGCTTTTTTTCCGCTTTTTAATTGTCATTGCTTATCATTTAATATGCACTACTCTCCATATCACTTTAAATTTCAATTTGTTCAAGTGATTATTCAACACATTATCTAAGTATATGGGTTGTCTGTTCTACTCAGAAATTATCTACGTTTCCGTTGATCAAGATTCTACTTATCGACAAAAAACATTTGCGATTCCTTTATAATTATTGGTCAAGTTTAGGAGGCGGGGTGGAGGACTAGGGGCAGAAGGAAGAAACTTTCCAATTAAGATCTTCGTAGGCGGCATAATTTTGTCGACAACTGTAGCGAATGACAGGTGCAGGGTAAATAGCCCCCACACTTTAAGTATGTAAGTATATATGCTTAGGTTCTACTATAGACCTTTATGTTGCTAATTGTAAGAAACAAAAAGAGAAAGGCTTTGAAAAATTATGTCCAATCGAATTAAATGGCAATTAGGAAACCTCAAATTGCTGTAAATGATCTAATTGAGAGCTTAAGTGGGGACAGGGGGGTACACCCTGTATTTGATTGAGAAATTGGGCGAATTGCCAGAATCAGAGAGTACTGGGTAGGCAATAATATAACCTACTGCCTACACTTAGGTCTCTACTATATACTATGCCTACATACATATGTACATATGTGTACTATATGTAAGTATTGCTTCCTCATGGGTTTTCATTCTTGTCGTGTCGCTTTGTTGTTGTCTGTTTCCACAGGGAGGGCAACCACCCCGATGATTATTCGCGCGGTCTTACCTACCGCAAACTGTTGGAGGAGGTCTGCCGCTTTGCCAATGTCTTGAAAGATCATGGCATTAAGAAGGGCGACCGCGTTTCGATATACATGCCCATGATATTGGAGTTGCCCATTGCCATGTTGGCCTGTGCCCGTATTGGTGCCGTACATTCCATAGTCTTTGCTGGTTTCTCGCCCGATTCGCTGGCCGAGCGTCTGGTTGATTGCAAGGCCAAGCTACTGATCACCGCCGATGGGGCTTGGCGTGGCGAGAAGCCCCTCTATCTGAAGGCACTCTGCGATACGGCCCTGGAGAAGGCCGAGGAAATGGGCCATTCGGTGGAGAAATGCATTGTGGTGTCGCATTTGAAGCGGGTTACACCCTGCCAAGCGGATCATGTGGAGGAAGAGATACCCTGGACCGATGATCGTGACTATTGGTGGCATGAGGAAATGGAGGACAAAGAGCCAGCCTGCTATCCCGAATGGATGGATGCCGAGGATCCATTATTCATGCTCTATACGAGTGGTTCGACTGGCAAACCCAAGGGAGTCCTTCATACGACAGCCGGCTATCTACTGTATGCGGCGACCACATTCAAGATCGTCTTCGATTACAAGCCTGGGGATATCTATTGGTGCACAGCCGATGTGGGCTGGATTACAGGGCATACCTATGTGGTGTATGGCCCATTGGCAAATGGTGCCACTTCGGTTATTGTGAGTACATGATTCAGATTGATTTCCGATTAGATTGTCGATGTGTGCGGCCCTAGTAAAGTGCTTTGTTTTTCCCTCTCAATTCAATTTTCCAGTTTGAGGGCACTCCATTCTTTCCTGGTAATGATCGCTACTGGAGCGTCATTGACAAATACAAGGTCACTCAGTTCTATACGGCTCCAACGGCCATTCGGGCCTTGATGAAGTTTGGCGAAGGACCCGTCCTGAAGCACGCTTTGAGTGGTCTCAAGTAAGTTTCCTCCCCTATTGTGGGTTCAATAGCTAAACTAACTATCTACATATAAATCTATTTAATGTCCTTGCGCAGAGTCCTTGGCAGCGTTGGTGAGCCCATCAATCCAGAGGCTTGGCTCTGGTATTATCGCTATGTTGGAAAAGAGCAGTGCTCCATAGTCGATACGTTTTGGCAAACCGAGACCGGTGGTCATGTCATAACTCCACTGCCCGGTGCCACACCCATGAAACCAGGATCGGCTGTAAGTGATGCTGTTTATCCTTCGTCAGTGAGCTAAACTAATATTTCAACTTGTTTTCCACAGTCGTTTCCCTTCTTTGGCGTCAAACCCATTCTGCTCGATGAATGCGGCATTGAGATTAAGGGCGAAGGAGAGGGCTATTTGGTCTTCTCACAACCCTGGCCCGGCATGATGCGCACTCTGTACAACAATCATGAACGCTTCGAGGACACCTATTTCTCCAAATTCCCTGGCTACTATTGCACCGGTGACGGGGCTCGTCGCGATGCGGATGGCTATTTGTGGATCACTGGACGTGTCGATGATATGTTAAATGTTTCTGGTCATCTGATGTCAACAGCTGAGGTGGAATCGGTTCTAACCGAACATCCACGTGTCGCCGAATCGGCTGTGGTCTCCCGTCCGCATCCGGTCAAAGGGGAATGCCTCTACTGCTTCATTACGCCCAATGAGAACGAGAAATTCGATCAGAAACTAATAGCGGACCTCAAGAAAATGGTACGTGAACGTATCGGACCATTCGCCATGCCAGACGTTATACAAAATGCTCCCGGTTTGCCCAAGACCCGATCTGGTAAAATAATGCGTCGTGTGTTGCGTAAAATAGCTGTAAACGATCGCAATGTGGGCGACACTTCGACCCTGGCGGATGAGCAAATTGTCGAACAGCTGTTCGCCAATCGTCCCATCGAGGCCAAGTAGATGGCCTCCCACCCACAATCTATGCGCCACGATTTTGCCATTATTTCTATGCATTTTATTTGGCTAAACAAACAACATGTAAATCTCCCCCAAAACCTTACTTATTTACTTACTTACTACCTACTACTACGATTTAGTTGTTAAGTCTCTTTAAAACCAAGTGCGTAAGTAAATCCATGACAGGACATTTAATATCTTCTTGTTGATGGTTTTTTTTTTTTTTTTTTTTTTTGATATTCTTTTTTGTGTTTAAATTGTGTTTTTTTTTGGAATTGGCTATATGTAACTACATATATCCCACTGTATAGTAAGTAGATTTATCATTTTGAGCACGTCGTCAAGAATTTGATTTATTTTGTTGTATATGTAGATTATTTGTTTTTAGAATTTAAGTTTTTGCTATAATTCGTTGTGATAAAAACAAATTTAATTATAAATTTATATTGTTGATTATGTATGTAATTTTAGTAGAATTTTTATATATATTTAAATGAAATATATAAACACATGATTCCAGTAAACAAAATAGTTACAAAATATTACTTCAAAACCCACCCACACACACACACGCACACACACACACACACACACACACACACCAGAGCATATTGATTTATTAGTTTCTATGTTCGATTTGTAGAATCAACGAAATTTCTTTTCTAATTTATGTTACCTGATCTGGATAAACTTTCAGCCAAAGAGAGACATCCAGACACTCCTCCAATATACAAGGATCACGCGAAATGGTACAACAATTTTGTTAATGACTTTTTGTTTTTAGCCTGTAAGATTGAAAGAAAAACGATACATATCAATGTTGCTAACAAAAAAAAAGAAACCACAAATATCATTCCTATATACGACTTATACTATATATATATATTATATGGTCAGAAGACTTGCCGCAACGAAAACATATCATTGAAGTTACTGCTGCAACAAAAACAAAAGAACAAAAACTATATACCTACAATATAGAGAAATCTTAGTTAATGCAGAATTTATCATTAAGTTGTAAGTTTGCCTAAGATGAAAATTTATAGCTTAATGTTTGATTTTGCCAGATCCTGCATGTATATCTACCTATATACATATATATTATATACACTACTTAATTATTGTTAGAGCTCGTATTATACTTGTTATATATATAGTATATATATGTATATGAAAAGAAAATATCAGGTCTCGATGGCCCAGTGACAGAGTGGAGGATTCTTGATTTCAATTATGATATCCATGAAAATGTTTCCAATAATCTGATATGAGATATCATAATTTGATTTTAAAGTCTCGGACGACTTCGTGTTTTTTGGGGGACACGGTGAATGTGTAAAAAAGAAAGTTGTTAGTTTTACAGAGTTTTGAAAATGGTTAAATGAAATTATATATATATATATATACATATATATTTATCGAGATATGTGTGTGTATGAAAAATAAAGTTTATTGTTTCCATGGGTTGCTTTTTTTGTCTTCCTTCTTTTGCAAGTTTATTGTTGATTTTTGTTTCCGCAAACCTCTGGCAAACTCAAAAGACACATTTGGATTACAGATGTATCGCATAGGCCTGGCATTTGTTGTCGTTACCCCCCTAGTGGAAGGGGGATCGGGAGGATGACAGTTGGGTCTAGCTAGTTTACTAGCTTAGAACAGGCAAAATTTGTTGTTTTCATCTTTTTTCATTGTTTGACACGTTACTGGTGGCAGTTATTGGTAGAAGGAGGGCTTGATAATGGCGGAAAACAGGAAGAACGATGATAGCGACAAAGATAAGGCGGATAAGGCGAAGAAGCCGCGTCCAGAAGCCAATCCGGCAGAAGAGTCCATCACTATCAGGGACCTCGCAAATGCAGCCACTGACTATGGACTGGAGGGTCGTATGGCCAATGCTCAAGATCCAAGAGTTAATGCCCTGAGGCTGTCCGAGCAGAATCAGGCAGAGCGTCGGGCGTCACATGGTTCGAGGCGATCCTCGGATGCAAAAAGCAGCCAGTGAGCTTACCGTCACAGAGAGATTCGAGACCAACAGCCACAGATGAACAATTGCCAGCAAATGCAGCTATTAATTACGGTTTGGAGGATCATAAGGCCAATCAGCAGGATCCGCGGGTGGAGGGAATTCGGCTAAATCAACTAAAGTCAAGAGGAAATAGTGAAATGGCAATCCACCGGACACATGCAGCCGCATCTGTGCCACCATCCGCGCCTGTAACGCCACCCACTTTGGCGGTAACCTCAAAACCGACCTCGACAGATGCCATGTATGGAACCCCGCCACGTACCTCCCCGCCGCATGTTTCAACAACTGCTGCCACACCAGCCTCGGTTTCCCCTAGATCAACCTCTCTCGGCGCGGACGAGAGTGCCACATTAGGTCCCCCGCCACCAGCCCGACCGCAGGATGTGCCCATGCCACCGCCAACAATGTACACACCACCTCGAGGGGAAACGCCGCCAGCTGTCGCCAGCTCCATGCCCATTGGCCGACCAGTCGAAGCGGCCCAAACGAAACCTAATGAAGATCAATCCGATGGATGTTGTAGTAAACTCGTAAACACCGATGTCACATTCGATCCGTCCAAGGATTTTGCCTGTAAGACGACGAACACCGCACCCGATACCACGGGTGTGCTTTATTCCGACCTGGAGACCGATGGCAGCGATTCGCGGAGTACTCCGCGTAACGAAATGCAAACCACTCAGACCATGCACCTCGATTTGGATGATTGCTTCGAACTGGCCATCCGAACGGTGAAGCAAGCCGGTGCCCTAACTCTGGAGGCGAATAAACAGCGATTGGAATACACCACCAAGCAGCACGAGCACGATTTGCTTACGCACACCGACAATGTTGTGGAGAATATGATAATGGCAGCGATAATGAAACGATATCCCGATCACAAGTAAGTTAAGCTCCATACACTTCGGTGGTATTGACCAAGAGCTCCGCTGAGAGTTTGTCCCGCTCTTTCATCTAGATTCATTTGCGAGGAGGCAGTGTCGCAAACGGAAACAGGTCAAGTCGAGTTGACAAATGCTCCAACCTGGATAATTGATCCCATCGATGGCACTATGAATTTTGTCCATCATTTTCCCTACTATTGCATTTCGGTGGCTTTTCTGGTTGACAAGCAGACTGAATTTGGCATCGTGTATAATCCACCGATGAAGGATTGTTACAGTGCCCGTCGTGGGATGGGGGCCCATCTAAATGGCGAGCCTATTGTGACTAGCGGCCAATTGAAATTGGAGCATGCCATGATCTTGCAGGAATACTCCTCGGGGATGAACGATACCCGCAATGTGGTTGTAATGGACAACGCTAAGAAGCTTCTGAAGAAGACCCATGCGTAAGTTTCAATACATTCGAATTCATCTCCCTTTGCATTGTGAGGATTAATTCAATCGTTGACAGCATGCGTTCGATTGGGTCGTCGGCAATGGGCCTGGCCATGATTGCTTCCGGGGTAGCCGATGGTTTCTACTACTTTGGCTTGCACATTTGGGATATGGCCGCTGGCAATCTTTTGGTAACTGAAGCTGGGGGCACTGTCATTGATCCCAATGGCGGAGAATTGGATATTATGTCGCGTCGTTGCCTGGCAGCGGCCACAGAACCTCTGGCTAGGGAGCTAGCTGCCGAGTTGATTCAAAATTATCCATCGCCACGTGACGATCAGCCCAAATCGGTGAATCCAAATGAATATCTTCCTGGCGGCGAGAGAAAAGACTTCAATGCCCAAACCGAGTTCACCGACTCTAGCGAATCCTTGGTAACAGAGGAATCGGCTAAGGATGATTATCAAAAAAAGGATACCAATCCGGAAAAGGCGAAGGACAAGAAGAATGACGATAAGGAAAATGTCAATAGCTATGAGAGGAAAAGTGACAGGGACGACATGGACAAAGACAATAGTAGAAGGAGCAAAAGACCTCTGGGCTCTCGAGAAGCTAATGCTACTTTGGGGCCAAATTTCATCCAATAACTGCTTACCAACAAGTTCAATTCTAAATTAAAATTTAAGTAACCCAATTTACATATTTTTAAACGAAGAGTTCATGGCTCACTTTTCTGATTGGAGAAATTAGGTCGTTTCGTTTTAAATGTAAAAACAAATGTTACATACTTTTCGGGTGGTGTACTTCTTTGATGAAATTGGTAACAGGAGCAAAAATCAAAACCAGGCGAACATAAATATGTACATACATACATATGTAAGAACATGGCAGGCGGTTTAGCTTATCCTTAAAAAAATTTACGACTTTAAAAATCACGATAACTTACTTTTTATAACGCGCCAATACACAATAGTCCTTTGTGACGTCCTTTTACCAGATTGCTATCCTTCATCATCGACAAGTCCACGATTTCTCAACGAGCTAAGAACACAAAGTTCATTCGTACTAATGCAATATTGGCGGGAAAATAATTATAGGTGATTTATTCCCCCAATTCTCAAACTGCCCATTTTCCTCGGAAACTTTTCATTTTATGTTACTGTCATTTAGCGTAGTTTAAAATGGCAATCAACACGATCGAAAAATATATGGCTTTTCAAAATTTTTCAAATTAAGTTTTTCAGAGTCCCAATAATTTTTTGTACTAAATAGTGGTGAGAAAAACCGGGCGTAAAAATCGATTTTTAAATATTAGTGCTATTGATGTATCGATAAGAAATCGTTATCGACATCGTTGTTGGTTCCATCACTACTACTCGGCACAAGCGGGAATTTCAGGGCAGATTTTTTTGAAAATAATTAGTTATTAAGACCCGACAATGAATATTAACGATGGAGATTTCAAAGATTTGCGGGCCAAACTGGATGTTATGGGATTTAACCAGACGTTACCTGTTCTAGCAATCCCTTTGGTTCAAGCTATATTCGGAGATTTAATTAAGACCACAGAAGGCCTGAGGGATACAAAAAAGCAAGTTGCCAATCTCCTTGAGGTAAGGATTTTGTTGTGTGCTATGCTGCTGAATCAGGTCAAAGTGGTTGCTAAGCGATTTTTTGTGTTTGGGCTTATGTCCTTAGGAGAAGACCTGTTGGGAGCTGGGCATTGAACCCTACAAATGCGACAACTCACGATTGCTAGCAGAATGCAATCAACTCCACTTACAGTTCATAAAGGAGCGAGAGGATTACGAACTGCGAATATGTGGTATGTGGCATTATAAATGTGATTCCGATGAAGATATTTAACACTTATTTACTCCTTTAGAGGCCGAACGTCAAATTAGAAACCTACAGACGGATAGGGAACACTTGCAGTGCCACAATGTGGAAATGCAGAATCAATTGGATGCGATGTTGTCCAAGCAAATGGTTACAGCGGTTGGTGTCAAGCGAAACCAAGGACCAGCCCCACGCCATGGTCAGTGAAGAGCGTATTTTCATAAACCATTGCCTATATTCATATGTATTTCTGCAGGCAAGAAACCCTTCATCAGCACTGTGCGCTCTGGCAACGTTTTGCCCACTGTTCTGGGATCGACGCCCAGGGAAAGCCTAAAATGCACTAAATGCAATGCTGGCATCTTTCAAAAGACTACAACCACGAGCAAGGATGGCGGGATCACTGTGACCCACACAAGCGGACAAGAAGAGATTGATAAGCTTCAAAACGATCTAACAGCAGCTGGCGAACAGTTGGAGTTCTATAAGCGGAAGGTAGAATCAAGAAATCGAGAAATACGACGACTGAACGACATGCTCTCTGGCGGACGTCCTCCCGCTGCTTTGGCCAAAGATTGCTGCTACAAAGACGTGGGAGCTCTGTCCCAAGATATTGATCTATTGCAAAGAGAAAAGACTGAATTAATGATGCAGATCCAGGAATGTCGTGACAAAATGCATGATGCCATGAAACGGGCTGTAAGTACAGAGGAGGAGAAGTTACGACTGCAAAAACAAATGGAGGAGCTAAAAGAAGCCGCCCTGCAGGTGGAGCGGCAAGCCAATTCCGAAATAGAAGCTAAAGAATTGCAACTAAGGCAAATGCAATTGCAATTGCAACAATCTGCAGCATCTGGAGAACGACTTACGGGTGGTGCTACTCTTCAGAATGATAAACGCAATCTAAATGAACGGCTCAATCTTCTCACACGCCGCGAAGAGGAACTGGACGCACTGAACGACAAGCAGAAGAAGAAACTGCATAAAATGCATGCTAAGATAACAGCCCTGCAGAAGGAACTCCGCGATCAGAATCAACATGTTGCACTTAACATTGATGAGGAGAAAATCCGGCTCAAGTCCGAGCGAGATTTCTTCCAGAAGGAATATCTTCGTCTGATGAGCAAGTCTGGTTCGGATACGGAATTGGCCTTTTTGCATGCACAAATCAAGTCGAAAGATGAGGAACTTAGAGCATTGCGTGCCGAAATCTTTACAGGAAAGCTACAAATTTCCCCTCAAAAGAGTCAGCACTATGAGACGATTCCACCGATTGCGACCCAATCGCTGACTGGGCGTAGCTCGTCGAATGGCAATAGCAGTCGTAGTGATTGCGTCCAGGCCACCATTGGAAGAATAGAACGCGAACGTGATTGTGCCCGCTCGGAGTTGGAGCGTGTGCGCTGCGAACGGGACACACTAAGGGAGAAGCAATTGTGTTCGGTCCAACTGCATGCCGAGGAATTGCAATCGTTGCGCCAGCGCAACGAAGAGCTGCAGGATCGTTTGCGCCGCCTAGAAAGGGATAATCGGGAATTGAATTCAGCCCGTGTGCCAACGGAAACCAACATAGTTCTGCTCAGAGAGGATATTGCGGAATTAAAGCAACGTGTGGTAACCTTGCAAAATGAATTGCAGCAAGCGAAAACTGAAAACGCTCAAATTAGGTGAGTCGTCCAATCGAAATCCAATCCCTCTCTCCTGCCCACACTTGTTGATTGGACTTTCGTCTTCTTTTACAGTTTGATAAACGAGCAAAATGAACGTCTGATAGCTGATTACCACAGCAAATTAATTATAGCCGAACGGCAACGACAAACGGCTGATGTGCGGGCCAGTTCCTTGGATTCAAGTCGGGAAACGAATCGAAATGAATTGACCCAATTGCGCAGCGAACTGGGAGCATTGCGTAAGACGTTCATCTCACTAGAGCATGAGAAGGATTCGCTTCTGGTAGATATAAATGTCGTTTTATCAAGACTAGGAGATTACTTTGCATTTTCATCTGTGTAGATCCAATTGGATGCCAAAACAGAGCGATCCTACAAACTAGAATACGACCTCAAGGATTGCAGGGATAAGAAGCTAACTCTGGAGAAGAAACTGCAGGAGCTGGAGGAGCAACTTCTGTAAGTAAATAATTTGAATTATTTGTTTATCCTAGATTTACATTTGTTTTGTTTTTATTATTGATGTAATACATTCATGGCACAATCGATCTTTTTCAATCCAAGTTAACCAAATATTTCTAAAAACCACCTAAAAACAGAGAACAAAACAATTATTTATAGTACACACGCACACAAACACACACACACACATACACACACACCCAGTAGAGATATAAAGAAGGTGGAAGCATGCTTTGGATATAGAACAGAAGAAATAATAATAGTTGGTTGGTTGGTTGGTTTAGGCTCATGCGAGGAGGAGATACAGGATAGCAAAATATTCACCCGTTCAGCGGTATTAGGGGACTAAAATTTAATTCATTGAGGAATTTCGAGTTGTGTCGCTCGATAGTTAAATACCTCGCCAAACTGACGCTTGGTGCACTGCAATTGCTGCTGTGCCTGTTGCCGTTGCCGTTGACGTTGGCTGTGCTGGTGGTATCCGATGACTCGTTGCTATTGGTTGGCGTATATCCTGGTCGGCAAACGCATTTGGCTTTGGTGGCATAGGCCAGAATCGTTAAGGTACCATCGTTTTTGTATTTCCCCTGAGATTTAAGTGGCTCCAACCATTGGCCAGCTCCGCATGGTCCGCGAGTGTACAGTTTATGGCACTGGCCATTTATGTCAACCATTCCCGGCGTCGATTCGCATATGTTTAGCTCCTGGCCGCCGCCGACCCCGCCATGCCCACTCGAGGAGCATTGCTGATCCAGATTGGTTAGGACGCCCGAACAGCCGCACATGCCATTGTAGGATATGCCGTCCAACGATGGTCGGGCTGTGAAATCAAAGATCACCACCTGATGCAGCGAACAGGGCCCTTGGGAGCCAATCCTGTAGCAAGAGTCCTCCGCTGGGAAGTATAAGCGATTCTTCCCACAGAAATTTTGTACACATGATGTGCCATTGACCAGGAATTCATTGGGTGCACACGGACCGCGTGTATAGAGGCGATAGCAGATGCCATCTGTCCAAGGGACATAGCCCTCCTTACACACACACTTGGCCCTGGGCAATAGCTGCAGTGTGGTTGCAGCCGTCTCCTGGACCGACTCATCGGGTATGCGAAAGATGTGGCCAGGTGGACATGGTCCGGGCGTGTCTAAAAGAGAAACAGCTTTTGGTATAGCTCAATTGAAGGTGCATTCTATTCCTACCCAGCTCAAAGCACATCTGTTGAGATGCATAGTAGTGCGGCAAATGACGCTGACAGTCACAGCGGCCGCCAGGCAGAAAAATGTGACCCGGCGTCGAGCAAGGTCCTTTGGTATAATGCTCATAGCAAGAGTCCTCCGCTGGATAGTAATAAGTGGCCAATTCACCGGAATTCTCGCAGCGACATTCGGCCAAACCATCCGCATTTAGGGTTAGCAATTTACCCCGATTGCAAGGACCCTTGCTATACTGGGCATAGCACTTGTTGTCCCTGGGCCAATAAACCATGCCCTCGTCACAGTGCAGGGGTGTTGTGCAGGAGCCCCAACGATTACCGGATCTGGATTGATACACGATTAGATTCCTAATTCATATGTAGATTTTTCGTGATGCTTCTACTACCTTTTGTCCTGATCCGGCAGTGGTTTAAAGTACTCCTTCAATTCGCATGGCCCGCGCTGATAAAGCTGATGGCACACATTGTCTGTTAGGGCACTCAAGGCGCTGCCTGGTGGGCATCGGCATTCGGCAGCTGGAACATCCTTGCGTTTGGCACTCACCGGTGTGGGACTCAATTCCATGGTGTCCGGACACGGATAGCCCAATGTAAAGATCTTGAAACACTTCTTCAACGGTGTCCAATACAATAATTGCCAACCGCCAGCCATGCTGGCACATGGATTTTTGGCGGGATCACTCCATGGTGGCGGCACAATGCCCGCCGATACCTCATTGCGGCTGGGCAGAAGTAACAACAACAGGCAGGTCACAATCGCAGAGCCCGCCTGCAGGGCCGCCCAACAGATAAGCAACTTCCGTCGCCTCATTCGCATTGCCTGGAAATGGAATGTAAATGAAAATGGACAACAAAAGACTACGGCAACGACGACGACGATCATGATGATGATAACGATGAAAATGAAAATGGCAAAGCAATTGTGTGCATTGCTTGCCTGGCTTTCACTATCATTTCGCCCTCCAGGGGAGGTCTCTCTGCCCGCTGTCGTCTCATTATTTTGAATGATTGATGATTTTTCTATTGTGCGAGATGATATTTATATATATTTATGATATAGCCCTTGGCTAGCGCTTAAAGCGGCTGCGGCGGCGGTTCCAATTTAAATTAGCCAACCTGTTAGTGTTTTGGATTTTTGGTTTTTCGATTGTTTTTGTTTTCTTTCTTTTCTCATTTTGGCGACTAAAAAACAAAACCCCAAAAACCAGTAAACGATTCGTGCGCTGTTAACCATGACCCAAATACCCATTTATCTTGACTTCTTTAAGCGCATTGACCACCACCAGAAATCTTCTGCGGCTGCTGAACTAACTGACTGGCTAACTGACTGACTCTCCGACTATCTGGCGGCTGCATAATCGAACTCAATGGCTTGACTTTATGTAAGAAGTGACGAAACCTGTAAGACCAACAGACCCCAGCCGACAGACAGCAGAGGAGAGCGCAACCAAGCGCGGTTAGCTGTTGGAAAAACTTGCACTAGTTCCCCAGTTTTTCCGACACTTTGTTGCGGTAGGCCTGGCCTAAAACTGGGACTGCTGGGACTGGGTCTATAAATAATGCATTAGCCTAGCTCTTTCCCCCCTTTAAACCGCACACAAAAGTTGCGTGGTCTTTAGTAGTGTTTTTGTTTTTTATATTTTGTCGTAACCAACAGACTGGTTTTCCTTTCCTTCTTCTGCTCCAACTTCATCTTTCATCTCCATCTTCTTCTTTAGTTGTTAGTTTTACTTTTATTCTTCTAGCTTGATCTCTGGCACAAAGTAAGAACAATTATTTCCCATCTTTTGTGGGGAGCGCACCTTTTGCGGTAATCTCCTCTCCTCTTGCCTCTATGTATATTATTCGCTTGGGTTCGGTTATTTCCCCAACTTAATACGAATTGCGCGAATCACTATAAAATCACACGCGTCTTTTGGATATTTGATTGTGATTTGTTTTGATTTTGAAGTCCGCCCGCAATTCTTCTCTATCTGTGTGTGTGTGTGTGTGTCTGTGGATAGATCGAAGGCGGCGGTATCGAGAAACCGATCGAGCGGCCGACCGTTCGCTTAGACAGGTAACAGACATCTGAGCCCAATGGCCAAACTAAACCGGGCTTGGACTCGCGCTCTTAGCCCCAGACATGCTCTTCGTGAGTTGGTGCTGCTGCTAGCTGTGAGATGTTTTTCTGTTTTGAATGTGCTATGAAGTTTGCTTTGATACCCTAAAAACACACACACACACACACACACACTCAGAGTCAATTCTTTGTAAGAAGTAATACTGAAATTGCCAAGACGATTAAACAGTATTTTAAGATGGCTTAGTTTAACAGTTGAATCAATTTTCAACTTTAGTTTTAAGAAATAGCATTTCGTCCGAGATCCGAGAGCTAAAGTTCGTTTACGTATAGTAGAGTATTCCGAAGTCAACGAGCTCCAAGGTTTTTTGGGTCTTATTCATGTAGAGCTCTGGTAAATGTGTTAACCATCAAAAACGGGCAACCAAATGTCAGTCATTGCGTTTGACTTTAGCCTTTAAAGTTCTGCGAGGTGTCCGTGTATGAGAGCGGGTATTTGAACTTTGTTTAGCCTTAATGACTGACAACAAACAAACTGACGACTTTGACTTGGCTTTTGTTATGAGAGGCGACGCCTGTTCGTTCTTGAGCTTGCTCTAAGACGTGCCTGCCATGCTTAATTTTTCTGGCCATACCAGAGAAAGAGATATAGAGAGAGAGAGAGAGAAAGAGGACAAAGAGAGATATATAGGTAGCTGGTTCTTGTTTGAAGTTTCATTTCCTTTTTGGATTTTCTCTTTCATCCATCCATCCAGCAAAGTGACCACCCGAAGCCGTCAACGTGATTCAGAATTGAATGAGACTTGCACTGAAAGCAAAACCCTGCGTCAACAATTGATGGCAATCAAAACGAGCCGTGATGAAGCCATCGCAGAGAATGGGTAAGAAAACAACAAAAAAAAAAAAAAAACGGAGAAACAGAAACAAAAAAAAAGACATTAAGACACATGTTGGTTGGTGGTCATAGAACTACTTCCGCGCTTGCATAAGTTTGTTTTTTTTGTTTTTGTATTTTAATTTCCATTAACTTTTGTTCATCATCATGATCATCACGATGTTCAGTCGTCTGTCGGACAAATTAAGCGATGCTCAGGTGGAGGTTAAGAAGTTAATTCAAAAACTCAAGGATTCGGATGATCAGGTGGCCTATATGAAAGAACAGCTACGCAAATATGTGCAGGAAGTAAAGAAGGCCGAGGAAATACTTATGCAAAAGGTAAGCCTAGATATTTAGTCAATAGTTTAGCCATTAAGTGCATGCCTATTCCGAACAACCTCGAATTTAGGTGTACTCTCTCTTAAAGGATAAGGAACGTGAGGATCTTTTGGATCATTATAAGAGTCTCTCTCACGTGCAGGTGGCCCTTGCGGGCAGCAAGCAAAATCTCGAATTCGAGGCAACCGAATTTAAGTAAGTTAACTTATCACTTGGACAATTGGCATAATCTAATGAATTACATTCATCCTTTTCAAAAGACAACAAATCTGTGAACTGGAATGCGAAGTCCGGACTCTTAACGATAAGCTACACTGCTGTCAGTGTGCACGGGATGAGGCGGAAGTTAAATTGACAGCTGCTCGAGCAACAGTACGTCGTTTGGAACAAGAATTGGAGAACGCCCACGATGACTTGAGAATACAGAAAGTTGATCTTGATGCTCGCAAAGAACTATGTGATAAACTGGACGTGGAGAAGGCAAAACTCAATGCCGAATTAAATGAAGTCCATGAAATACGCAAAAAGGTGAGCTTCAGAAGCTCCTCGTAGTTGTCAGCCTTTTAGCCTTACCTATGTTTGTATGTAGTTGCTAGTGTGGTGAAAGTGTAAATTACCTCAAATCTCTTGTGTAGTCTAACTAACTAACCAAAGAAGACAAAAGCAAAAGTTTTCTATACATAGTTCTAAGTAGTAAAAGTCTTGCAAACAAAACCCAATTCACAGCTGACAAAAGAATGCGAAGGTCTTCGTTGGGAGCTCCAGCAGAGTGCTTTGGTTAATCAGGTTACCACCGAGACGACGGATGAAATGATTCAACGTGTGCGCAATGATCAGCAACGTCAGGAAGATGCCGAGGTGAAGGCGAAGAATGAAATGGATCGTCTTCGGCAACTGCATCAAACGACGCTGGTAAGCGCAGGCCACAAATCGCATCCATATGTAACTTTTCTGAAATTTATGTTATTTCTTGTTTTCTCCATTTATAGAAAGAACTTCAGGTGGAGCGAGATCGTTGCAGTCAGCAGGAACTTTTGGCAAATCAGTTTGAAGAGCAAGCACGGGAATTGCGTCAAAATTTAACTGAAGATCGTTTCCGTCAAGCACGTACAAGGGAAATAAGTCCTAGAGTGCCGTCGAAAACGTTGTAATTTTGGCTTGTTTTTTTTTTTGTTCTCATTTCTCTTTTTTGCTACATTTTTACATGTTTAACTCAAATTTATTGTATGTATTTATAAACAAATCCTGATCAAATCTTAAAAAAAAAATAATAAAAACAGCTTTTACAATTTTATTGTTTTTAACGAAAGTTGTAGAAAAGTAGAACAAGAGCGTCTAAATGGGAGTAAAAGAAGAGTTATCTGTCCGAGCCCATTGAAGCCAAATTATAATAGGTATCTATCATACAGGGACAGCCTTTAAAGGGTGGTAAATGTTTAAAAAAATCCTCCTCATCACATGAGATATATTCATCCTCGCAAGTGGAACCAATGCAGGTAACATCAGTATTGATTGAGCTGTTTGAGCCTACGAAACAAAAGACGTATAACCTGTTTTTGGCACTAATAAATAATTAAGAATTTGGCTAACAACTCACGGCACGTTTCATCGTCGCCCGTTGATTCATTTAATTGGGCGAAATGCATTTTATCCGAGAGTAAACCATCTTGATATGCTTTCTCCCAATCTATTGTGCTGCGCTGTGTCTGTACGGGGCAAATCTCGTCATTCTGATCGTTAAACTTAACAGTCCGCGAACGTTTATCAGCAGCCGTTTTGTTAGTGTTTTTACAAGAATCCCTTGGAATCTCTTGGACTCGCATCAAATTAGCCACATGTTGATGTTGATGAGGTCTACTATGCCGTGTGTATGCTGAAATGGGTATTACGTTAACCTGAACAGAATTTGCCATGGAATATTGCGAATACATTTCCTCCTTCTGTGGATTATGTGCCCGCTGGGGCTGCTGTCGGCAATACGGTGATGAAGGCGCTTGAGACTTGTCACCGTTATAGTCACTATCATCATCAATGTAGCTACAACATGGCAGGTCTGTCTCCGATGAGGGAATATCATCGTTACTATCGATTGAGCGTTGCATAGCACTGCGAGTGAAGGTGGTGCATCTTTCGGTGTTCGCATACTTCGCATAGGTTGCCCCGCCGCACCATTTATACGAGTTGATGTACGACTGTGGCATAGATCCTTGCATTCTATTGGTTAATGGTTCGCCAGACTGACAGGAATAGTTTATTTGACCACATCTACTTCGATTCGAAGGAATTTGATCATTGGGATATCTGTGTGATCCTGGAACTGCCTGTCTATATGCGATTTCTCCAATTTGCAAATCTTCTCTATCATACTGTGGGCACATGATTTCTTCAGGATCATTATGACTTCTTCTTTCCAATTGGGATTGAGGTGCTGCTCTTCGTTGTTCGGTCTTCAGATCATGCTGGATGGGCACTTGATGCACACCACGAGCCGCCAACTGCCTCGACTTTGCTTGAGAGTCCGTCTGTGGGTAGCTAGCTCTTTTTTGTGAATAATTTTTGGAAGATGGTGGCTGTTGGTTCTGAGAAGATGCAGTGTGCAGTGGTTTTTGTCCTTTTGCCGATGATGCTGCTCCATTCACATTATTGTTGGACATTGCCGCTCGTTGTTGTGCACTCTGAAGAGGTTGCTCTGGCTTACCCTGCTGTTGATTTGAAGGGTTTGAATCCTTTGTCTGTTGGCCTTTGGGGGGTTGATGGATTTGTGCCTTTCCGTTTTGAATACTTTGACGAGGAGATGCAGGCGGTTGTAGATTTCGCTTTTGCGGCGAATGTCTATCCCCGAGACATTTTTAGGGGAAGGGGAACTCTCTTTCACGTGACCTTTTGCCTCATTTTGTGGCATTTCCTGTAGCTCCGTTTGAGTAAGTCTCTCGTTTCTGTCCTTTGTCAGTAGATCGGTTTGTGTAAGCCTTTCGTGCCTTTCATTTGGTTCCGTTTGTGTACGTCTCTCTTCTCTGTTGGCCTCCAACAATTCCGTCTGAGTGGGCCTCTCTTCACGATTGAGAATTTCGGTTTGTGTGAGTCTCTCTTCTAGCTTTTTCGGTATTGGTGTGGACAGGCGACCATCCTGTTGAGGATAAGGTGAATCCAACTCCGCCATTGATGGGTTTTCATGCATGGTCTGTGTTCCTTGTGTGGAGAGTTCACGCTTTTGCGTGCTAGTTTGTGATATCTTCGCATCTGGACCAATGTCCGTTGTTATATAACGAACACACTCCTTGTTGAATCGCTGAGTTTCCCTTCGTAGGTAGGAGCCACCCTCTTGTTCAGGCCTTTTAATGGATACCCTACGTTGGGACCAGGTATGACATATCGATGTTGTACTCGCAACTTCTCCCGCGGCCAATTCCATTCTTTTTTCGGGTATCGCACTAATAGGTTTCGATGCGAGCGAAAGACGATCTGCTCCTTCAATGCCCCGTCCATCGCTAGGATCGCTCTTGATTTCCGCCATCGGCTGGCGATTGTAGTTCGTTTGTGGTTGATTCCCAGAATCGGAAGGAGTTGTCCCTTTTGTCATTGACTCATTAGATGTGTTGTCTCTTGGCCTTCGACTAGGCTGATCGTCGTGTTTATCTCTCAATGCATCAGGCGAAGATTCTTTTTTGGGAGATTTATAGGCATTAGATGTGGAAGCTCCTTGTGGCTGATTCTCGATAAATTTAGTTGATTCCTCCCTCCCCTCATCCAGCGATGGTATTTCTTTCTGATCTGTGTCTGTTTTCGGTTTCATCGCCTCTTCCTCCTTTTCCCCATTACTTTGAACGTCTTGAAGTCGTTGACTTTGATCTACATGATTTTCTTTAGGCACCATTTCGTCTCTTGATCCTTGATCTGCCAAATCCTCTGGATCAAATGCATGAGCCCGATCAATTGATGGTCGGTATTCCTGATTTGCGGCACTAGGAGTAGGGGATGGAACTCGCTTAGTGCGTTGGGAGGAGTCTGATTCGGAATGAGCGTTGTATGTTTTATCAATTGATTGTCGATATTCCTCCTGTTTTGGGGCAGAAGAAGATGGAAGCCGCTTAGTCCTTTGGGCGGAGTCCGATTCTGATTGAACTTTGGGGGTTGTATCCATCGATTGTCGATGCTCCTGGTTTCCTGTAGGAGATGGAATCCTCTTATTTCTTTGCGCGGAATCCGATTCTGATTGAACTTTAGAAGTTTTATCAATCGATTGTCGGTATTCCTGTTTTCCTGTAGGAGATGGAAGCCTCTTAGTCCTTTTGGCGGAGTCCGATTCTGATTGAACTTTGGGAGTTTTATCAATCGATTGTCGATACTTCTGTTTTGGGGCACTGGGAATAGAAGGTGAAACATCCTTGGTCCGTCGGGCAGAGTCTGAAGATTTATCATCCAGTTTCGAAGGATTTTTGTAGCCACTTTGATGTGGCTCAGCTAGTCTTTTTGTACTTGGTGGCAGCTTCGAGGACTTTGACGAGTCTCGACTAGCTCTACTTTGATTTGATTGCGTTGGCGGCTTACCTCTGGGTGGGCCATATGTACGATTAGTGGGCGTGGGACTCTTCTCTTGAATTTTCGTATATGTAGGAGTGGACTCGACATCTAGCGGGGAACTACTTCTCCACGATTTCTGGTGGCCTTTCTCGTACTCATTCGTGTATTTATTGTACGCGGCGGTTTTCTTTTTACTGGTTGCCGGATCCTTACCCTCCGGTCGTGTCTTTGCTGGCACATAGTCTGTGATATGCATCCGCTCATTGTCAGATCTTCTGGACATTTTCCGATCCGCCGCTGGTAACTGCTTGCGTAGGGTTACCTTCGTAATCTTCTCGTATTCTTGCACTTTATAGTGGGCCAGAGAGGATGAATCGGTAACGCCAGCGTCTTTTAATTTGTTTTTTAGATGGTGATCGAGTCTTCCTTTACCTGTAGGAGGACCTTTGCTCAGACTGCGTGATCGTGGAGTAGTGGCGGCCCTAGTCGAGTCTCTGGTTGCTGTAGTCCTGGAACTTCTCTCATGGGATGGTGATCTTGAGTCCACCACATTTCTACACCAATGCCGACAAAAGTCTTCGGTATTTAAATCAGATACACGCCTCGAATGTTTCGGCTGAGGTGTTGAACATATATAATAGTGTTGGACATTTGGGTAATATTGGGAATATTGAAACGATACGGGAGAACTGTTACCTACTGCCGGTCTCTGCTGGCACTCGCAACAGCAGCATCTATTTCTCCCTTGATAATGTAAAGGCGAAGTTAAAGGTGAAGAAACAGGAAGCCCTAGATGTGGACTTATCCCTGATTGACCATAATCCTGTTGATAGACCGAACAGTGACTAAAGTTGCATCCACCACTAATCCGCTGCCGACTGACTTCATCTGAATTAACATCTGGATCCGTTGTTTCCGTCGTGTCGATCATTCCCTTCTCCTCATTCGACAATGGCTTCACACCCAATGTACGAAAAGTTGGTGCCGGTTGTACCTCTGGTCGTGGCGTTGCGCCAGGTATATTCAACGAAAATGTAGGATTTGTATCCTGGTCCTGGACTTTATCGATAGTTGTATGATTATTATCATTATTATTAACTGCGGCGTTTAAATTCCGTCTGCAAATTTGATTTATCTGCTTCCTCTTCTGCTGAGAGGACGCATTGCTGGTATTAGGGCCGCAAAGGGCCGCGGTTTTGACTCCCGGACGAAGGAAATAATCACGAAAATATTTCAATCGACCAATTTCATTCTCAATTTGCTTATTCAATGCATCTACTTGTAAGCGTGTCGCCATTATTCTGGTATCGCCCAGAGACGATGACTTCTTGGCTTTAAGGGAATGTCTCGTGTCTCGATTTCGATTATCGCGCCGGTAAAGTTCTCGCACCTGGGTTTGCGTGTTCTTGATCAACATGCGACTGTTACCTTCTATTGAGATGCGCTGCTGCCGCTCCAACACAATACTGCGACCTAATAAGAAAGAGCGAGAGAGGGAGAATAGGTCGCACACAAAAAAACTTTTGATATTCTCCTACCAGCATCCTTGGTCATATATCTGTTATGCTTATCCATTAGACACGTTATAAAAGATCAAACAAACAAAATGTAGAACTTCATAACAAGAATTATATGTAAATACATATATATATATATATAGGTAGAAATCTCAAGTTTTTTTTTTTTTTTTTTTTTTTTTTTTAAAGTAAATTTCAGAGATTCTAAAATTGCAGGCATTTTCCAAAACTGATGATTATTTTGATGCATCTCTCCAGGTGGCTGGGATTGGGGGTAAATTGATTGAAAATTGCAAACAGCACAGCCAAACACACAAAAGTGGAAAAAGGTGGTAACCAACCCTTTTGCGGATGTGATGTGGAACACTGGAACATTGGATTAGTTCAGCAATAGGTACCCAGTAGGCAAAAACTTTTGCATCGTCTCTTTGGCTGTTGCCTTGTGGGCATACTTATTGCACAGATTGATTTGCAGCGCTTCCTCAAATCCAATTTCGTTTTAACATAATTGTCAGCAAACTCGAATCCGGAAGTCGTTTTCAGTCGTCGCCTCTGATAGGCATTTATTTTGTGCAGCTGCTCGGGATGTTCCAAGCGCACTGGTAGCTGCTGCTGCTGCTGCTCCTGTTGCTGTTGCTGGCAGTCGTCGACTAGTTGCTCGATATTATGAGCCTTCATTGTGACACATTCTGGCATTGGCAGTGGAGTCGTCTTCGCCGTCTTCTTGAGTTTACATCGTTTCAGTCTTACACACACAGGTCGAACGCACTCCCTCTCATTGTAATTCCTAATGACTTCCACATATTGCTCCAGTTGGTTGATGTCGTGAAGTCTTTGTTTAATTTGAGCTCGATAGAGCATCGCTTTCTGTATGGCCTCGCGCCTTAAATGGCGATTATAGCGATTTTGACCATTATCTTCGCGACGTTGTCGCATCTCCTGCCGTTGTCGGCTAAGTAATTCATTATAGAAGCGCACATCCTCCTTGCCCACTTTGGAGAACTCACGACGTTTGAATGAATATGACCGCACGGTGGCTTCCAGTTTGTCATTATCAATGGAACTGATTGTATCGGTGGATCTACGACTGCGTTGAAGATGCGGACTGGCAACTGAACTATGTATAGAGGCGGGTGGAGTGGGCAAAACTTTGGCAAACATTCGGTCACCAGCCAACAAGTGATCTATATATAGATAGGGTATAGCAACGACGATATTAGTAAATTCCCTTCACCAAAGTAAGAAGAATGTTTATTACCTTTACATGCTTGCCATTTCAGACGTTCGGTCGATGAGGCTGGAGAAGAGTATTTTTTGATGGCGGGCTTCTTTTTCTTTGAGGTGAAGATGAATGAGTTATTGTTATTATTATTATTGGTAATTATGGCTTCCGTATGTTGAGTACTAAATGTGACCTGTTTATGACTAGATGAACCATTCCTGCCGCTCCTAATGCTACTGCTTGGAGTGCTCGAAGACAATGGCGTTTGGGTCGCATACAGTAGGTGTTGTTGCTGCTGCGTGGTTGTAGGTGTGTTTGGCCCAGAACCACCCGTATAGAGTATAGAAGTGGATATGTCATTGGGTTCTAAATCCATTTCAGTCTGCAGCATTTCTCCTTCCTCCTCTGCCGGCTGTTGCAGCGGCTCCTCCTCGTCCTCGTCCACAACCGTTTGCACACTTTGATCTATGAGATGGGGAACAAGGGGAGCGGTTGTGGAGTTGGTCGTTGTTGTTACCATATGCAGACTATCTTCTCGACAACTATATATATTAACTATGCGGGGCAGTGTATAGTGTGTGGCAGGAGATGGTGATGACGCTGGAACCGGAGGCGGTGCTCCGCTAGTGGCCCGTTGATATGTACGCAAATTGCTGGGATAAATACGAGTAATAGGCACATAGTCGTCCTCTATTGATGTGACAGCTGTTCCTCCCACACCTCCTCCTGATCCTGATCCCGTTCCAGTTGCTGCATCCACATGGGTAGGCACATTGAAATCGACTTCAAACATTTCCACATCATCATCATCGGAATCCGATATATCGACAATTTCCATAGAGCTATCAATGCCCTTGAACAGAAGGGTGGCTCGCTTGCAGGGTTCCATTTGACGGCATTTCTGAATGATCTTTTGTAAAAATGCGGGCGGAGTTACGGTGGCACTTTGTGCCGTTGAGCTGAAGTATGGCACTAGACTATCATCCTCATCGTCTGAACAGAGAATCTGCAAGAGAATCACGATGTTAATAAAGCGGTATCAAGGAGAAGCGAAAATTCTCATTCGTCTTGGGCAACTCAGTTTGATTTTTGTAGTCATTTCTGGGCACTAAAGAGGCGACTAACTGCCACTTAAATGCGCCCAATCAGACCTTTTACTAAGACATCATGGTATATATAGTTTCTAATTAATCAATTGCATCAAATTCGAATCTCTAACTAACCACTTCAGTGTCCTGCTGCATGCGATTGTCCCTCTTGCTGGCCATATGCAAATGGGTGCAGGTAATCTTCCTCAAATACATTAAAATACATCGAGTAGCCGTCCTTCTCTCTGTGTAGCGGGGCAAATATTTGGCATACATTGAATTTAGAAGCAATGTTTTTGTTGGCCGCATAAACTTCTCAGCAAAGTCCATAATCTCCTCACGCTTGCCTTCATTACGCTCTAGACATTGCCAATAGTAGAATATGACAATATATTCAATATAAAGCTTATCTGGCAGTTCCGCTTGAATAATCACAGTAGAGTTGGTGGCCAGCGGTTTGGTCCATTGCGGGAATAGATGGCTAAACGATAAAAAAAAACCATATAAGTGGGTGTAAACTCTTGCCAAACCTTTTGTCTACTTTACCTGTATAACGTTGTCATTATTTTCACCCGATTGAAAAGCGAGGGAATGGCCACAAAAGTCCTTAATAGATGCTCCTTGCTCTTAGGCACGTACGATTTCAAGGCCAAATTGATGCGATCTATAATCAATTCCTCGCGCTCCACTTGTGATTGGGCGGCGCACAGTTCACTGGATATATAGTAGGCCACAATATTGGACATACGATGGCAATAGATGCGATCTTGATGCATGCACCGACTAATCGAGTGTATAATCTCAGTCTGTCCGCTTAACATTCTGGCCAGCTTGCGGCTTCTCTGCGGGCATTGCTTGGAAATCTCAAATGAGATGCGCACGGATCTGCGGATGATAAGACATTGGCCATGACATTGCTCGATATACAGATGTATGTATATTTGTGTGCATGTGTGTGTGTGTATATGAACTTACTGCTCATATTGCATTAGCAATCGTCGCATACGCTCCTGGAAGCCATCATCATTAAGTGATGCTATCACATCGAAAGTGATCCTTCGCAATTTCTCATTTAATTCCACAAATTCGGATTCGAGCTCAGAGTCATCGTCCACTTGGGCCACCATGCTGGCCGTATCGGTGTCACATTCAGAGATCATTATTCTGGAAAGGAGACAGTGAAAAGATAAAGCACGCACATGCAAGAATAATAATAATACGGGACTTTCACTGCGACATAACGGACTACTTACTTGGATTTCTCCTCTTTTTTTAGGCTTTAAATTTAGCTAGTCCCAACACTAATGCGCAACACATTTGATTGCGTTCGAAACATATTATTTTATTTGTTTTTTCCTTTCCCTTCTTCTAGATTGCAATATAGAAATTGTTTATACACTATGAAATCCGTTTTTTTTTGTCTTATATATGTATATATTTTTTTTTTTTTTTTGTAAGAGCAAGAGAAAAGCGCGTTAAGGTTTATGCGTCAGCCTGTTTGCAATGTGCTTGGTCGAGTTCGAAATCATCATTCAAAGGATGCACTTTCATTATAAAAAACTCACTAAATGTATTTCGACGACGTCGAAGAAACTGTTTAAAAGCTTTTAACGGCGCGCCAACACAGGTGAAACCTAAGTGATAGTTTGTCAAATTCGTCATTACAATTAATAATAAGTGTCCGTCTTAAGGCATTTGTTATCTCAACGTGTAAGCGATTTCAGTGTTGGAAAGCTAAATTTCTTAGAGTTAGAGATGTGCAATTCTATCGAATCACTGTTCGTGTCACTGTTACAGTTCACAGATGTAAAATACATACATATACCAAATAAACAAACTTTTATTTGTTTATACACATATGTATGTATAGACGGATTTGCAAGTCTATGCCAAGATACTAACGTAAATGTCATGGATTATCAATATATACATATATAATATATCGTTGTAGCTAGAAATACATTCCGATAAACCATTCATAATAGAATACAATAAACACAATCCATTCAAAGGTAAAACAATCAATTTGTCTATTTAAAATACATATATAAACTAGAATGTGTTCTGTAGTTTATATTTGTATGTCGGTATTTGCGTTTATATAAACTTAATTGAGTTTCATGGACAATTTGTTTGTTTTTAATGTTGTGTACCAACTTTATTTATATTTTTGTTAAGTTCTTAATCAGTTCTTTCAATGATTCTAAAAATTCCAAAAATAGAAAACTTAAAGAATTACATATTAAAAAAGTTTAGCTTTCGTTTTTGTTTCATTTCTTCAATATAAATATAAACGCAATCACAAATCAAATGTTTTAGAGAGCGTTGAAAAGTTATTTGCTTTTTTTTTGTTGTTTTTCTTATTTTTGGAGAAGGTTCGATTTGGAGTAGTAGGGTGGCCAGCTGTCCTCACTGGATTGGAAGAGGAGATTCTGGCCACCAAACGAAAAAATTAATAATTTCTTTAAAAAATAAACTACAGAATGTACGTGTGTGTTGCTATATTGTTGTTGTTGTTGTTGCTGATTTTGTTGTTGGATTTTTCAAGTTTAAGTTGTTTGTTGTTGTTGGTTGGATTTACAACTCGTCCTTCTTGGGCGCCTCCTCCTCCGTCTCCTCTTCGCTCTCCTCGGCAGCTTCAGGGGCATCGGCAACCTCGCCATTGGCATCGAGGAACTTGACGAAATCATCCAAAGTCCTGTCCAAACTGTAGTCGATGACTTTGTTGTCATCCTTGCGGAAGTATTTGATAGTTGGGAATGAGGAGATCTTAATGCTCTCCAGCTCGTTGGCAGTGGAGTCCATTTTGGCAATGACAATGTCTTCATTATCCTTGTACTTCTCGGCAAGTTGGTCATAGATGGGAGCCAACTGCTTGCAATGGCCGCACCAAGGAGCATAGAATTCAACCAGCACCGATTTGCTCTTATCCAGAGCGACACTCTCGAAGTTGCTGGAGACGAGAACCTTGACGGGTTGCTTATCCCAATCCTCGGGCAAATCCTGAGATAGCAGATGCTGTTTCAGGTTGCCATCAAGGAATTTCTTTAGGAAGGCCTCAATGGTCTCCACAGAGAGATCGTTTGATTCAGGCTTGTACTTGGCCATATCTTCTTCCAGTTTGATCAGACGAATGGTGGGCACTTCCTCCTTGTTCATGCCGAAGAACTCAAAGATGCGTGTGTGGTCCTCCTCATCGGATGAGATGGTCACAAATAGAATATCATCGCGGTATTTCTTGGCAATCTCCTTCAAAGGATCAACATGGGTCTCAATGTGTCCAGCCTCCTTGGAGACGAAGAACAGCAAATGCGATTTAATTGAACCACCAAAGATCTTGGCGGCCGACTCATGGTTAAAGTCCACAATCAAAGGCAGTGATTGCACTTGGGCAAATTTCTTCACATTCTCCTCGGTAAGTTCGCCCTCGAACACCGATTTCTTATCATCGAAAGGTTTGAACAAGATCACAGCATTGTCCTTAGCCTCGTATTTGGCCAACACATCAGCATTGCTGCTGACACCGAACACAAACGAATCCAGAGCATTGGCAGCCTTGGTGAAGGTCTTGGCCTCCTCCGATTCGGTATCCTTGAAGAAGCCAATGATGGCAATCTCATTATCCTTCAGGAACTGCTCAGCCTCAGCCACGCTTGTCAGATCCTTGGCCGGGGGACCAGTCTTCTTGGTAACCCAAGCAATAATATCGGCAGCTTGACGTCCACCACTGTACTCCACGGGGGAACCACTACGGAAGAATTTCAATGTGGGATAGCCACGCACTTGATACTGCTCGGCAAGTTCACCCTCAACGGTGGCATCGACCTTGGCCAGCTTAATGGGGGATTCCTTCTCGGCGAGCTGTTGGGCAGCCTTGGCATATTCGGGAGCCAGAGCCTTGCAGTGTCCGCACCATGGGGCATCTAAAATTAATCAAATAATTTGCACATGATTATCGAGATCGAGTCTAAAATTCAGTATTGCCTAAGATGCTTCTTTTCTATCTTTTATTGTATTGGAAATTCTAAAAAAACTCGAAATGAGGTGTCCATAATTAGTGGATTTAGTTTTCCATAAAATATTTCATTAATATTCATTGTTATTTTTTGTTCTACTAATTAAATTTATCAAGCTCTTACCCCACTCCCCCACCCATCACAACTGTCACACCCAAGTACAATTATTTGCGCTAGATTTGCCATGCCAAGTGGAGCAGGTGGTTACACACTCTCACCATAATCATTATCATCATCATCTCCATTCAACATTTGTCGTTATGGGACACCATCTGTTGGACATTATGCAAATGCCACGTGTTGAATTCAATTCTCGCTCATTCAATTCGTTTGGACGCCGGTTGCAGCAATTTAACACGCATCCGCGCGGAGATGACATAATGCGACAAAAACAAAATACATACAAAAACAACAATAATAATAAAACAAAACGCTAGAACAGAGTCGAGCGCATCTTCTTATCGCTGGGGTCGTCACTAGACCGCTTTGTTGGAGTCATCATCTTTAGATGCTTCTAAGCTGACGTGGCCCCTTATTATTCTTCTTTGACCATGCGTCGCCTTGGCATTGCTTTCAGATAAGATTTCTGTGTGTGTGTGTGTGTGTGTGAATGGCTCTTAAGCAATGCGAATTATCAATATTAGCTGACGTTGTCACAAATTTTAAATAAAAGGTGCAAATTATGGGACTGACAGAAGAAATTGCTGGCATGGAGAAATAATGAAAGGGGCCGCCATATTTAGCATATGCTCCACTTCATTTCGTATAATTTGAGATGGCAAAAGAGTTCATTTAGCCTTTTAGCTTTTTTCTTCTTCCTTTTAGCTCTCTCTCTATCTCTCTTCGGCGGGGTACTTTTTTTCATATCAACTCATAAATCTCAAGTAGTTCTTGACCACGATAGATAATGGTTTCACAATATTCATTTCGAATTTGATAATTTCGAAATGTGACTTTATAATAGACATTTCCCATAACAACAATTTGTATACATATCAAAGTAATGTAAACTAAAATTGAATCAAAACTATTAATTAAACAAAAAATAATGTAAATAAGTCTGCTGCTATTATCTCTCTCTCTCTCTCTTTGTCTCTCCACCCACAACTTCGTCAACAGTTTGTCATTTAAACAGTTGGCTAAACAAAATACAGGTTTACGGTGAATGCAATTAGAGGTAGATAAAATTTGATTGATTGTTTTTAGGTTTACGGAACCATTAAAAAATGCATATCTCTGACATTTAGCTCTACTAGCATTTTTTTTGAGAAAGACAGATGCAATTTTTGTTAAATATTTTACTTCTTGGTGTGTCCTAAATGTTGTTTATCTTTCTTTAAAAGATTACCTAATTTTTAGGGTTTAAACGCTAATATTTTGCTTGCTCCATATTTTTTGATTTTAGTAACAATTGTTTTGACAAATTAATGATTTCGTGTTGAAATATTTTTTATCATGACAACAAAAAATCAATTATTTAGAACTATTTTTTAACCCGCAACTTCAACACTATTGTGCTTTAGCTGCCAAAGTACCGTTAAGCATGCGCAGCGACAGAAAGATCAACAACAACAACAGCAATAAAAAGAGTTGAATGAACCTTCCATTTGCGTGGCCGCCCGCCGTTGCGCCGACGTAGAAATAAAAGGGCAAAAGGAATTTAAGAATAGAAAGCAAAAAATAACGAAATTACTATATAAAAAAATCTCGATTAGAACAAAAGAAATGAAAGAATAAGAGGGGGAGCAGAAGAACAAAAAAAAAGTTGTTTAGTTAACCCAGATTTCAGGAAAGAAGAGAATAAGTTGCTTGGCCAGTTTTACAACTAGAGATGGATGGATGGAAACGGATGTACGCTGCTCTGCCTGGTGCTATGATGATGTGGCCACGCCCCAGAATTGATAAACAAAAAAAAGGGCAACAATATGGAAATAGAAAATAAAATCAAAATTGTTGCTCGCCGGCGAGCTCCTTATCTTAAAACAGAAGCTGTGAT